>CP136056.1:465476300-466676300 GCA_032464435.1 Aegilops umbellulata | reverse complement strand
TCTTAAAGATATTCGTCGATTCGTCGTTCCAAGTTGCGTGTGTTTTTCCCCGCCCTCCCACCCTTTTTATTCTCGAAGTCTGAGCCGCTATCCAAGCATCAATTTCATTCATTCGGAGTATCTTCAGTCTTTCCTCAATTGTCTCAACCGGTGAATTCTTGTCTAGTTCATCAATGTTCGTCTTATTTTCTTTCCGGTGGATCCACATTCAAGTTTTTCGTTGTCGATGATATTCTTTTCCTCGACTCAAGTGTTCTACCCGTGCTCGTTCATCCTCTCGCCATTCTATCAACCTGTAACATCCCAAATTCCAAATTTGGAATGTTATACATTAGATCATCATGCATATCATATTTTCTTGCATTTTGATCGATCCTAGAAATTTCACGCAACTCAAGGACCCTCGGAGAGAGTTGGAGATTTCGTTATTTCATATTTGAGTTTTCTCAAATTTTGAAAAGAGGATCATTTTATTTTATTTATTTCATCTTCAATTATTTTTCCAATATCAAAAATATAAGAGAGGAATAATATGACTTTCCCAAATTTAGGAAAAATGAAGATTTAATAAATAAATCAAATTTTGGAATTTTTCCGGAGTTTATTTGCATTTTATTTGGATTAGGGAAAATGCGTGTTTTCAAAAAATTGCATTTAGGCCCCGAGTAAAAGTTCATTTTGTTCGACTCATTTTTAGGAGTCGGGGAAAATTTACTTCATAAATTTTGGAGTTCGTTAGATTTTCTTTTCTTCATTTTTCTGCGCGCGTAACTATTTAAAAAAAATCGCGCAAGCGCCCAGCCGGCCCCGCCGCCCCCTCCTCACGCGCGTGCGCCCAGCGCCATAGCCGCGCCTGCCGCCGCCGCCTCCTAGTCCGAGTCGGACTCGGACTCTCTCTCTCTCTCTCTTTCCCCCCCTCCCTCTTTCTTGCCCCCTCCCCCTCTTTAAATAACCCCCCTCTCCCCTCTCCTCCCCACACCGCCGCCGCACCCCCGCCCCGCAGCAGCTCGCGCCGCAAGCCGCCGCCGCCGCCTGCCACCGTCGCCCCGCGCCGCGCCGCTGCCCCGCCGCCCCGCCAGAGCCCCGCCGAGGTAGCCGCCGCCCGCGCCACCCCTCGCCTCGGTTCAGTTTTTTTATAAAAAAACCGTTCAGGTTTCTTTTCGTTTCGTTGTTCGGTTTTTTCGAAAACCCTAGATCAGTTTTTCGTTTTTTTCGGTTTAGTTGTTTAGCGAGCGTTCGCCGGACCGTTCGTCTTAACGAACGTGATCACCGGTTATTCTCGGTTACGAACGTCCGTTCGTTTAACCGTTCTTCGTTTTCCTTTTCGTCGGATTTATTCTGCGATTTTCTAATCGCGATTTCAGATCCGATCTTCGTTCTAATTTATCTTCTCGCTCGTTTATCGGAATCAGGTGATTCAAGCGCCTGGAGTTTCGTTTTGAAACTGCCGTTCTGACTAATCAACTTAAACAAGTGTTTTGCTACTGTAAAATTTGACCTAGTTTCAATTTGCTAGAACCGAGTTGTTTTCTTCCGCCGTTTGTTTTCCGTCACTTTGTTCGGTTCGTTTCTCTTTGCAACCGGAGTTCTTAAGTTGAACTTTCTGGTTCGATTTCTTGTTCGAGTTTGACCTGTGAATTAGATGAGTACTTATTGTATGCTTGTTGTTTGTCTGCGATAGATCACCTGGAGTGCGCCGCCTGTTATTTCGAATCTCTAGGTTTCGCGGATCATCAGCAAGGCAAGTAACACTTTTATCATACCCTTTTCTACTACCAGTTTTATTGCATTAGATCAATCCTCAAACACTGCATGATTAGGATCTAATTAAATTGAGGGATGGGAAGTAGATGAGGTAGTACCTATTACCTGTTTTACTTATGAAACCTTTGGGAGCTACTTCTACGTTTGCTTATTATCCCATGCTATGCTAGTAGACGTGGATTGGGTGAGTGATATCCATGACAGATGTGAGTATTGTTAATTTTAATGGTTTACTTAAGGTGGCAACTTAAACACACATCTGGGTGGATTGAGGCACCTGGTTTCTATCAGGACTTGCCTGTTTTTTCTTTTGGACCGCCACCCAGGCTCAAAGGGATCATAAGATCATTCATGCTAGTAACTTCTGTGTGCAGCCACAAGCCATTATGGGCTCTGGCATAGCTGACTAAGTCGTGCGAACTCTTACAGTGGTAGACTAGCAGATGTACGGGATGTAGGTTGGTACGGTCTATCACAACGTAAGGTGTGAGTGCTTCTGAAAGACTATGTCTCGGTCATCCGTCTCTCCAACATCATGCAGTGCGAGAAACCAACGGAGGCGATCGAGTCTTGTGGGGAAAGTGCGCAAACCTCTGTAGAGTGTACAAACTAATCATGATTAGTCGTGTCCCCGGTTATGGACAACTTGAGTATCTAGTACTTGAATATCATGTGAATCTCATCATGTTACTTCTAATTAATATTGTTGGGTTTTAACTGTTCATTTAATTGGGATCGGAATGCTGTCAACCATTCTCGATGTTTAACAACCACCATGATAGTTAAATAAATTTATTCCTTTGCAGTAGGGAAAAACTGGCTTTACGCAAAACTGTAACCATAGAGCTTTCCACCAGCCATACATGCATATAGTATAGCTAAATACTATTCATTACTCGCTTTGTGTTACATTGCCAGCATATTCCATGTGCTGACCCATTTTCGGGCTGCAACTTTCATGTTGCAGACTTTTCAGACGACGAGTAAGGTGCCTTTTAGGTCGTGGTTCTATACTCGGTGATGCCGTTGGAGTTGATGGACTCACTTATCTTCCAAGTCTTCCGCTGTTATCATTATTAGATGGCCTTAAGCCATATTTATTGTAATAAGTTCTCTTTGAGACACCGGTGTAATAAGTGTGTGATTGCTACTCTGTTATAAATCCTTCAAAGTACTGTGTGGTGTCAGCATTACTGATCCAGGGATGACACCGGAGCACAGAGACTTGACCATCTGAGGTCGGGTCGCTACAGAGATGGTATCAGAGCACACGCTGACTGTAGGACACGACCACTAAGTTAAAGCCATAGATCACTATTCTCCTCTCATTTTCTAACTCCTCATCTTTTCTACTCTTATAGGATGACGGACGCGAAGATCAAGTACGCTCAACCGGATGAAGGCACACCTTTTGGATTTCACTTGAAGGAAGTCACCAAGTACCTGAACATTGGACTACCAAGCTTCACCGGAACCTTCAATGCCACTCTGCCTGAAGAGGAGCGCTGGAAGATTCAAGCTCACATTCCGGGAAGGACATTCGCGCCAATCACGAAGCCCATAGATAGTGTTTTCAGTGCACCAACCTGGAGTCTGGGAAAGAGCATGGCAGCTCATATCACCATGGGACGCATTGGAGAAGTTTATCAAGAAGACCTCAAGGACACTATCTACCAGATTTGCGGACGCCGAGATGAACAATGGGATATAGTCAGCACCAAGAAGGATAGATCCATTGCAGCTTTCATCCAGGAGTTAAACCAGCACATCCGACGCCACGAGAACCAGATGTGCAATGACATGATAGAGTTGAAGAATGCAAAGGCAAGGATCATCGAGCTAGAAGGAGAACTGAAGGCTACACGCAAGGACTACATGGACGAGATCGTAGCTCTAGCAAGGCACAATCGCGATCTTAAGCAGGAGATTGTAGAACTCAAGGGGAAATTAGCATCCAAGAAGGAAGACAAGTACGTCGCATGTCCGGACAACTACATCATCATCGACGACACCGATTCGGATCCAAGTGAACCTGACTTTGAAGACGAAGCTGGAGTGGACATCATGGAGTCTTCCACCGATTCAAATTTCTAGATGACCACCAAGTATTAGTAGCATTTCCCCCATGTATACATTATAGTTCGAGCACTTTTTGCGATAGTTCTAGACCGTTTGTATGCCCTTGTTTGAATTGAATGAAGTGATTTTGTGTGCATTTGTCTCATGTGCATTTGGGTAATGTTTTCTCCATATACCTCACTCTATTCTTAATTCTCATCTTTTCTAAACCCTCAGATGCCTCCGAGACGTGACAATGGATTTCCACCGGAGCTCACTCAGTTGATCCACCAGCAGAATCAATTGATGCAGTTGTTATTCCAGAACCAGCAGAACAACAACAACAACAACAACAACCCTCCGCCGCCACCGCCTGTTGATCACCTAACCCGTTTCCTTAGGCTGAATCCGCTGGTGTTTTGCAGTAGCACCGAGCCAATAGTAGCAGACGATTGGCTCCGCAAGACAGGAAGGGAGTTCACCACTGCAGGATGCACAGATGATGAGAAAGTGAAGTTTGCCGCACATCAGCTTGACGGACCAGCGGCAGCATGGTGGGAGAATTTCACAGCCACTTACCCAATTGACACTGTCACATGGGATCAGTTTCAGCAAGCTTTTCGCACTGCCCATGTTTCAGCAGGAGCTATGGCCATGAAGAAGCGTGAGTTTCGCAACTTACGTCAAGGAGGAAGGACAGTTGGCCAGTACGTTGACGACTTCAGCAAGCTAGCACGTTATGCCCCAGATGACATTGCTACGGATGCAGCTAAGCAGGAGAAGTTTCTAGAAGGACTGAATGATGAGCTAAGCATGCAGTTGATGGTAGCAAGTTTCAACAACTACCAGGAGTTGGTAGATCGTGCCATCATGATTGAAGGCAAGCAACAGCAGATTGAGAACCGCAAGAGGAAATATGGACAAGGGAAGTATAACTCTGGAGCCCAGTAGAAGCCCCGTCTTACCCCTAAACCAGGAGTTCATTTTCAGCATACCCATGGAGGAGGTAGCTCGCACAACCATAATGGCTCCAAGAATGGTAATGGGAATGGAGGAAGCAACGGCCAGAATCGGACCATCCCATCAACCCCAGCCAAGAGAGATCTGAGTCAAGTCACCTGTTTCAAGTGTTCCAAGACCGGACATTATGCCAATGAATGTCCCCAAGGCCAAAATGGAGATGGAAGCTCAGGAAAGAAGCCGAACCATTTCAACAGGGGATAGGTGAACCACGTTAATGTGGAGGAGGTTGAAGCTCAGCCTGATGCAGTAATCGGTAAGTTTTTGGTTAAGACATTTACTGCACTCGTTCTTTTTGATACTGGTGCATCACATTCATACATATCAAGGGGATTTGTGGATAAGTATAAGCTGCCAACCCAAGCCCTTAGGTCACCCATGTTAGTAACCTCACCTGGAGCAGAATATATGGCTAGCCGATGGTGTGATAGGTTACCATTAAGGATTGGTAACTATGTGTTTCCCTCAGACCTAATAGTATTGGAATCTCAAGGATTGGATGTGATATTAGGCATGGATTGGTTGTCAAAGTATGAAGGGAACATTGAATGTGCCAGTAAGACAATTTTGCTTACAACGCCCGAAGGAAGAAGGATCAAGTATGTATCCCGACATACGCCAAACAGGACACAATTAAATTCCTTATCAGGAGTTGTACAGGAGGAAGTACCAGTAGTAAAGGAATTTCCTGACGTAGTTCCAGAAGAGTTGCCAGGCATGCCACCGGATAGAGACATTGAGTTTTTGATTGAGCTTTTGCCAGGCACTGGGCCAATATCGAAGAGACCGTACAGGATGCCCGCACAGGATTTGGCGGAAATTAAGAAGCAGATTAAGGAGTTATTGGATAAAGGTTACATTCGCCCAAGTTCTTCGCCTTGGGGATCACCCGTACTTCTAGTGGAGAAGAAGGATGGATCGTTAAGGATGGTTGTTGATTACCGTGGATTGAATGAAGTAACCATCAAGAACAAGTACCCACTGCCAATGATAAATGATCTGTTTGATCGTTTGCAAGGAGCTAAAGTGTTTTCAAAGATCGATTTGCGATCAAGGTACCATCAATTGAAAATTCGAGAGCAGGACATACCTAAGACGGCATTTACCACCAGATATGGACTATATGAGTATACCGTTATGTCATTTGGACTGACTAACGCACCTGCCTATTTCATGAACCTGATGAACAAAGTGTTTATGGAGTTTTTGGATAAGTTCGTCGTAGTGTTCATTGATGACATTCTGTTTTTCTCAAAGAATGAAGAGGAGCATAAGGAACATTTGCGTTTGGTTTTGGAGAAACTAAGGGGACATCAGTTATATGCCAAATTCAGCAAATGTGAGTTTTGGTTGAAGGAAGTAGGATTCCTCGGACATGTTATATCCGGAGAAGGGATAGCAGTTGACCCCAAAAAGGTTGAGACCGTAACCGAATGGGAAGCACCAACGACAGTTGGAGAGATCCGGAGTTTTCTTGGACTCGCAGGATACTACCGGAGATTCATTGAGAATTTCTCAAGGATTGCAAAGCCTGTGACGGAATTGCTGAAGAAGGATACTAAGTTCAAATGGACTGAGGAGTGTGAGGCTAGTTTTCAGGAGTTGAAGAAACGATTGGTTTCCTCACCAGTGTTGATTCTGCCAGATCAGAACAAGGATTATGAGGTGTATTGCGACGCTTCACGTCGAGGACTTGGAGCAGTGCTTATGCAGGAAGGAAGAGTTGTTTCGTATGCCTCACGACAACTGAAACCTCATGAATTAAATTATGCTACGCATGATTTGGAGTTAGCGGCCGTAGTGCATGCATTGAAAACATGGAGACATTTCCTCATTGGAAATCATTGTGAGGTGTACACGGATCACAAGAGTTTGAAGTACATTTTCACGCAGAAGGAGTTGAACCTCAGACAAAGGAGATGGTTGGATCTCATCAAGGATTATGATATGAGATTGCATTACCATCCCGGAAAGGCTAATGTAGTAGCTGACGCATTGAGCCGTAAGAGCCAAGTCAATACACTAATGACGGGAGAAATACCAAGGGAGTTAGCAGAAGATCTTCGTGAACTATGTTTGGAGATAGTTCCGAGAGGCTATGTAGCAGCATTGGAGATTCAGTCAACATTGATGGATAAAATCAGAGAGGCTCAGAAATCTGACAAGGAGATTGCTTCTATAAAAGAGAAAATGAGCGAAGGTAAAGCAAAGGGATTTCATGAGGATGAGCACGATACCCTGTGGTTTGAGGACCGTATTTATGTGCCAAATGACCCGGAGATCAGGAAGTTGATTCTGCAAGAGGCACATGATTCACCCTATTCGATTTACCCAGGTAATACCAAGATGTATTTGGATTTGAAGGAAACCTTCTGGTGGACCGGAATGAAGAAGGATATTGCAGCATATGTAGCAGTTTGTGATGTGTGTCATAGAGTAAAAGCAGAACATCAGAAGCCAGCCGGATTGTTACAACCATTGCCGATACCCGAATGGAAGTGGGATAAGATAGGCATGGATTTTATCACAGGACTACCCAGGACGAAGGCAGGCTATGACTCGATATGGGTAGTAGTTGATCGCTTGACGAAGGTAGCACATTTCATCCCAGTTAAGACCACTTACACCAGTGCTAAGTTGGCAAAGATATACATGACTAGGATCATTTGTTTGCATGGAGTTCCGAGGAGTATTGTATCAGATAGAGGAACCCAATTTACCTCAAAGTTTTGGAATCAGTTGCATGAAACTTTGGGAACCAGACTAGAGTTCAGCACAGCTTTTCACCCACAGACGGATGGACAGACTGAGAGAGTCAATCAGATTTTGGAAGATATGCTGAGAGCTTGTGCACTAGATTATGGATCTAGTTGGGACGATAACTTGCCATATGCGGAGTTTTCTTATAACAACAGTTACCAAACCAGTTTGAAGATGGCACCTTTCGAAGCCTTATACCGAAGGAGGTGCAGGACACCGTTGTCATGGGACGAAGTTGGAGACCGTCAGTTCTTTGGACCAGATTTGATTAAGGAGTCTGAACGGAAAGTTAAGTTGATTCACGATAGGCTCAAGGTAGCCCAATTCAGGCAGAAGAGCTACGCAGATTCTGAACGCAAGGAGACAGTTTACGAAACCGGAGACAGGGTTTATCTTCGAGTATCCCCACTTCGAGGAGTTAAGCGCTTTGGAGTTAAGGGAAAATTAGCACCGCGTTTCGTTGGACTGTATAAGATTTTGCAACGTATGGCAGAAGTCGCCTATAAGTTGGAATTACCAGAGGGACTGTCAGGAGTTCATGATGTATTCCATGTTTCTCAGCTGAAGAAATGTCACGCCGAGATGGCGGAGGTACCGCTAAGAGATACAGTGCCGCTTGAAGCAATTCAGTTGAAGGATGACTTAACATATGAAGAGAAACCAGTCAAGATTCTCGATTATGCCAGCAGAGTTACCCGCAGCAAGGTTATCATGTTTTGCAAAGTTCAGTGGAACCACCACTCAGAGGATGAAGCCACCTTGGAGAGAGAAGAAGATTTGCTCAAGGACCACCCTCACCTATTTTCTAGCCAACCCGAATCTCGAGGGCGAGATTCATCTTAAGGGGGGTAGGTTTGTAACATCCCAAATTTCCAATTTGGAATGTTATACATTAGATCATCATGCATATCATATTTTCTTGCATTTTGATCGATCCTAGATATTTCACGCAACTCAAGGACCCTCGGAGAGAGTTGGAGATTTTGTTATTTCACATTTGAGTTTTCTCAAATTTTGAAAAGAGGATCATTTGATTTTATTTATTTCATCTTCAATTATTTTTCCAATATCAAAAATATAAGAGAGGAATAATATGACTTTCCCAAATTTAGGAAAAATGAAGATTTAATAAATAAATCAAATTTTGGATTTTTTCTGGAGTTTATTTGCATTTTATTTGGATTAGGGAAAAATGCGTGTTTTCAAAAATTTGCATTTAGGCCCCGAGTAAAAGTTCATTTTGTTCGACTCATTTTTAGGAGTCGGGGAAAATTTACTTCGTAAATTTTGGAGTTCGTTAGATTTTTTTTTCTTCATTTTTCTGCGCGCGTAACTATTTAAAAAATCGCGCCAGCGCCTCGCCTGGGCCAAGGGCCCAGCCGGCCCCGCCGCCCCCTCCTCGCGCGTGCGCCCAGCGCCGCAGCCGCGCCTGCCGCCGCCGCCTCCTAGTCCGAGTCGGACTCGGACTCTCTCTCTCTCTCTCTTCCCCCCTCTTTCTTGCCCCCTCCTATAAGCCACCTCCCCTCCCCCTCTTTAAATACCCCCCTCTCCCCTCTCCTCCCCACACCGCTGCCGCAGCCCCGCCCCGCAGCAGCAGCAGCAGCTCGCGCCGCAAGCCGCCGCCGTAGACTGCCGCCGCCAGCGCCGCCCGCCGCCGCCGCCTGCCGCCGCCGCCCCGCGCCGCGCCGCTGCCCCGCCACCCCGCCGGAGCCCCGCCGAGGTAGACGCCGCCCGCGCCACCCCTCGCCTCTGTTCGGTTTTTTTATTAAAAAAATGTTCCGGTTTCTTTTCGTTTCGTTGTTCGGTTTTTTCGAAAACCCTAGATCGGTTTTTCGTTTTTTCGGTTTTGTTGTTTAGCGAGCGTTCGCCGGACCGTTCGTCTTAACGAACATGATCATCGGTTATTCTCGGTTACGAACGTCCGTTCGTTTAACCGTTCTTCGTTTTCCTTTTCGTCGGATTTATTCCGCGATTTTCTAATCGCGATTTCAGATCCGATCTTCGTTCTACTTTATCTTCTCGCTCGTTTATCGGAATCAGGTGATTCAAGCGCCTGGAGTTTTGTTTCGAAACCGCCGTTCCGACTAATCAACTTAAACAAGTGTTTTTCTACTGTAAAATTTGACCTAGTTTCAATTTGCTAGAACCGAGTTGTTTTCTTCCGCCGTTTGTTTTTCGTTACTTTGTTCGGTTCGTTTCTCTTTGCAACCAGAGTTCTTAAGTTGAACTTTCTGGTTCGATTTCTTGTTCGAGTTTGACCTGTGCATTAGATGAGTACTTATTGTATGCTTGTTGTTTGTCTGCGATAGATCACCCGGAGTGTGCCGCTTGTTATTTCGAATCTCTAGGTTTCACGGATCATCAGCAAGGCAAGTAACACTTTGATCATACCCTTTTCTACTACCCAGTTTTATTGCATTAGATCAATCCTCAAACACTACATGATTAGGATCTGATTAAATTGAGGGATGGGAAGTAGATGAGGTAGTACCTATTACCTGTTTTACTTATGAAACCTTTGGGAGTTACTTCTACGTTTGCTTATTATGCCATGCTATGGTAGTAGACGTGGATTGAGTGAGTGATATCCATGACAGATGTGAGTATTGTTAATTTTAATGGTTTACTTAAGGTGGCAACTTAAACACACATCTGGGTGGATTGAGGCACCTGGTTTCTATCAGGACTTGCCTGTTTTTCTTTTGGACCGCCACCCAGGCTCAAAGGGATCATAAGATCATTCATGCTAGTAACTTCCGTGTGCAGCCACAAGCCATTATGGGCTCTGGCATAGCGGACTAAGTCGTGCGAACTCTTACAGTGGTAGACTAGCAGATGTAGGGGATGTAGGTTGGTACGGTCTATCACAACGTAAGGTGTGAGTGCTTCTGAAAGACTATGTCTCGGTCATCCGTCTCTCAAACATCATGCGGTGCGAGAAACCAACGGAGGCGATCGAGTCTTGTGGGGAAAAGTGCGCAAACCTCTGTAGAGTGTACAAACTAATCATGATTAGCCGTGTCCCCGGTTATGGACAACTTGAGTATCTAGTACTTGAATATCATGTGAATCTCATCATGTTACTTCTAATTAATATTGTTGGGTTTTAACTGTTCATTTAATTGGGATCGGAATGCTTTCAACCATTCTCGATGTTTAACAACCACCATGATAGTTAAATAAATTTATTCCTTTGCAGTAGGGAAAAACTGGCTTTACGCAAAACTGTAACCATAGAGCTTTCCACCAGCCATACATGCATATAGTATAGCTCAATATTGTTCATTACTCTCTTTGTGTTACATTGCCAGCATATTACATGTGCTGACCCGTTTTCGGGCTGCAACTTTCATGTTGCAGACTTTTCAGACGACGAGTAAGGTGCCTTTTAGGTCGTGGTTCTATACTCAGTGATGCCGTTGGAGTTGATGGACTCACTTATCTTCCAAGTCTTCCGCTGTTATCATTATTAGATGGCCTTAAGCCATATTTATTGTAATAAGTTCTCTTTGAGACACCGATGTAATAAGTGTGTGATTGCTACTCTGTTATAAATCCTTCAAAGTACTGTGTGGTGTCAGCATTACTGATCCAGGGATGACACCGGAGCACAGAGACTTGACCATCTGAGGTCGGATCGCTACACAACCCGGAGTGATGAAGGCATCTCAGAAGATTCGTGTTTGCATTTAATTATTTCGAGGTTGTTACCTCATTCGAGTCTTTCAATCGTTCTGGTGCATCGTCTCTTCTTCAATCCTTTCCAACGGTGTTTTCTTTTCAGTGGGCCCTAACCCATAGGTCTTTCCCATGATCTTACCTGACTCTTCTAATTTCCCCAGAGCTATTCTTAAATTCTTGTTGAAGTTTGACGTAAGTATGAATTTCATCAGTCAGATGTTTTTCCAAGACCGATTCCAAATTTTTTTTCATTATTGTCTCAACTTCTTCGTTTCTCATTGTCCCGGAGTATCTCTCTAATTCATCAAGGGGCTTCTCGTCGACCAAAGAAGAATTTCTCGTAAATCTTGCCCTTTCTCCCGGAGATTCGCGGTGTTAGCTCGATGTCGTCCTATCGAATTGTTTCAAGTCATGCAAATTCTTTTCATCCATCCGGAGTATTTCAGGAGTTGTTTTCTCTCTCGATCATCCGGAGGTCATCTTTTTCGGAATATTTCTTCGTTCCAAGTTTTCAGCTTCGTTCGTTCCATAGTTGTACCGGTGCTTCGTTCAAGTATTCTTCAATCAGTTCGCGATCTCTATGTTTTCTTTCTCTTTTCCCTAAATTCCCTCAAGTATCTTTGTTCATTTTCTAATTCTTTCCGGCGATTCGTTCTCTTCTCTTCGTTCATTTACATTTTCACGGTGGATCGTCATGATTTAATTCTTGTAGGTGAAGCTCAAGTATCTTTTCTTCTTGCATCTCGAAGTGCAATTTATTCTCCGTATTCTTTTGAAGTGGAGTTTTGCATTTCTTCGTTCCTCTCAGATATTCAATCTTTTTCGATTGTGGTCGGCGATCACCTCATAATTTGAGAAGTTATCCATAAGTCCACAACAAGCTAATTCTTTCATTGTTGATTTTCTCAACAACTTCGTTCAATCATTTCTTCGCAAGGATGATTTTCAAATTCATTCGTCGAAGAAGTTGCCATCTTCTTCCCCGTTCTCCTCGTTCCAATCGTTCAAGTCTTCCGGAGGTTTTGTGTTGTTCTTCAAGTCAAGTATCATTCCATCTTCTCAAGTTCATGTTCTACTCTTTCCTTGTTTAGCCGGAGTGCTGCCTAATTCTTTCGTTCTTATTCCTTTTTCTAGCTTGTTCTTACCGGAGTGCTTTTAGAGTCTATCTTGTTCGTTGAGCTTTTGATTCTCGTCTTACTCGTCGTTCCTCTTTCCTACCCAGTGCTCTCAACTTTGTTCATCGTCTCTCTTCTGTTCTTATTTCACCTCATCCCTTTCTCCTTCCGTCTCGGTCCTAAGATCTCGGGACGAGCTCTTGTTAGTAGAGGAGAGTTGTAACGCCCCAGATCCGATGCGCCAGGTGTCTGTCAGTTATTCGTCGTCGTTGCCATGTCATCATCTGCATTGCATATCATGTCATCATGTGCATCGCATTTGCATACGTGTTCGTCTCACGCATCCGAGCATTTTCCCCGTTGTCGGTTTCTTCGTCGGATGTTTTCGGTCTCCGGAAACTGCTGTTATTTTGATGCCATGTATTCTTGTTGCTACAGTGAGATCCATGGCTCTCTTGAATATATTCAGTAATGATGTTTTTGACATATGATTATGCTCTATCCATCCATGCCTTTGTTTGTATTTATGGTGTGCTCTAGCATGTATTAATCATGCTCTACTTTTGCTATGAAATGTTCCTGGCAGATTGTTTACATGTTATTCAATATTGCCAAGGTTGTTGTAGTTGATCCATGCATGCTATGTTGTTGTTCTTGCCATTTTTAGCTTCTATGCCATGCCTACTTGCTGGGTGTATGCTTAGTTTTTCATGAAATGACTCGTGGTGAGTGCATTGAGATAATTTACATGCCTACTTGTTATCTGTTTTGCCATGCTCCAGTTTTTCACCAAGTCTGAATCTGTTTATGATTTTGCTATCTCCATATGCTTGCAATTGTACTTTCTGATCCCTTTTGGCTTATGGTCAGTAAGGGACTCTTGCTATATGCTTTGAGTAGATTCATGCCATGCTCTATTTTGACATGATAGCTTGCCGTAACATGTTGTTTGATAGCTCTAAACATTGCAACCTGATGTTATTTCTGCCATGTCCTGTGAATTCTGCCAAGTCCGTGAACTTGTTATTATTTGCAATCTTGCCATGTCCTTTTGAGCATGTTCTATTACTTTCTGGAGATAGCTCAGTGTTCATGTTTTGTTATGATTTACCTGTACATCATGTCCATGCCTTTTGTTTTCATGTTGATATCTTGTAGAATGTTGTTTTAGTGCTTGCAATATGTCTAGTTGCTGTTTTGGACAGCTTGTCCTTTATACTTGTATGGGGTGTATGTGTTGAACCGTTGCTCCGTTTTGAGTGTGCTCTATATGAAACTTGCTTAGTTTTGCATGTAGCTTCATATTAACTTGTTGCATCCATGTTTTGAGGAGTGTGCTTGATGTTTGAATGCATTTTGCATCAATGCCATGCTTATCTTGTTTTGCTCATATCTTCTAGGCCGTAGCTCCGAATCTAATGAAATTTATATGTAACTTGACTAGAATTTCGTGTAGATCATCGTGGTGCATCTTAAATTGCTGTTTAACAACTTGAACATAAGTTTTATTCAGATCTGGTCCAATTTCGAAATTTGCATATGAGGACTTACCGGATTTGTTATATGTTGTTTCCGGCCTCAAACCTGCTTTGATGTGTTGTTCTTTTATGCATCATCTCTTGCCATGAGTAGATTCATGTAGCCTTGTCACACATCATAATTGTTTGAGCATCATGCCTTGTTCATGTGTGGTGTGTTTACCATGTTGTGTGATTCTTCTCGATAGTTCCAGTTTCGTTGCGATCGTGAGGATTCGTTCGTCTACGCTCGGTTCATCTTCGTGGTTTCATCTTCTTCATGGATTCGTTCTTCTTCCTTGCGGGATTTCAGGCAAGATGACCGTCACCTTGGATCTCATTACTATCATTGCTATGCTAGATGCTTCGTTCTATCGCTATGCTGCGTTACCTACCACTTGCTTATCAAGCCTCCCAAATTGCCATGAACCTCTAACCTTTGTCACCCTTCCTAGCAAACCGTTGTTTGGCTATGTTACCGCTTTTGCTCAGCCCCTCTTATAGCGTTGCTAGTTGCAGGTGAAGATGAAGATTGCTCCATGTTGGATTATGTTTATGTTGGGATATCACAATATCTCTTATATTATTAATGCATCTATATACTTGGTAAAGGGTGGAAGGCTCGGCCTTATGCCTGGTGTTTTGTTCCACTCTTGCCGCCCTAGTTTCCGTCATATAGGTATTATGTTCCCAGATTTTGCGTCCCTAACGCGGTTGGGTGATTTATGGGACCCCCTTGACAGTTCGCTTTGAATAAGACTCCTCCAGCAAGGCCCAACATTGGTTTTACCATTTGCCTCACCTATGCCCTTTTATTTCCCTTGGGTTTCCAGAGCCCGAGGGTCTTCTTTATTTTAGCCCCCCCCCCCCCCCGGGCCAGTGCTCCTTCGAGTGTTGGTCCGCTCCAAGCCGCATCAGCCGGCTTCCGCACTCAAGACTATCCCCATCGCCTGGCCCTTTGCAGTCTGGGGCCTGGACATGGTGGGACCATTCAAGACGGCGCGAGGCGGCCTAACTCACTTACTTGTCGCGGTGGACAAGTTCACCAAGTGGATAAAAGCAAAGCCCATCAAGAAGTTGAATGGTCCGACTGCAGTAACTTTCATCTCCGACATCACGATTCGGTACGGCATACCACACATCATCATCACCGACAATGGCACAAATTTTGTCAAAGGCGCCTTGGCCCGTTTCTGCGTGACACAGGGCATCCGACTGGACTTAGTGTCCATTGCCCATCCGCAGTCAAACGGCCAGGTGGAGCGAGCAAACGGCCTCATCCTGTCCGGCATCAAGCCTCGGCTGGTCGAACCGATGGAGCGTTCGGCCGGCTGTTGGCTTGACGAGTTGCCAGCCGTCCTCTGGAGTCTGCGCACAACTCCAAACAAGTCAACTGGCTTTACGCCTTTCTTCCTCGTCTACGGTGCTGAAGCCGTCATCCCAACGGACATAGAGTTCGACTCCCCGCGAGTCACCATGTACACCGAGGAGGAAGCAGAAGAAGCATGTCAAGACGGCGTCGATCTGCTGGAAGAGGGCCGGCTATTGGCACTCAGCCGGTCCAGCATCTACCAGCAGAGCCTGAGCCGATACTACAACAGGAAGGTCAGGCCGAGATCTTTCCAAGAGGGCGACCTTGTGCTCCGACTGATCCAGCGAACAGCCGGCCAGCACAAGATGTCGGCGCCTTGGGAAGGCCCCTTCATCATCAGCAAAGTGTTGGGCAATGACTCCTACAACCTAATCGACGCTCAGAAGCCCCGAGCATGCAAGAGGAAAGACTTCAGCAAAGAGATGGAACGGCCATGGAATGCAAATCTTCTCCGAAGATTTTACAGTTAAATGCAGTATGTACCACACTACCCTTTGTATTAAAGTACCAAGACTTTGGGCCCCCTGAGAAGAGCTCGGGGACTGCCCTTTTGTTATCTATATGATAAGAATTATGCCTTCGAGTATGCTACTCTTTGTTATGCCACTTGGCAACGGGTTCGAGTAGTCGGCCCGGGGACTTGCCGCCTTGCGCTATGAAATGCTTCCTGCAGCCGGACAAGTAGTGTGTGGTGCCTAAGCTGTCTCGTGTCAGAAGTCGCAGCTCGCAGAGCGACTGTCTGGTGGGCAGGAGTAAGGAAGAATGGGCACCCACATGAAAAATGGCTAAGGACTCAAAGCATAAACATAGCTTAAGCCAATTTCCAGCCTCTCTTCGCAAAGCCGACTCTTGAGCAGTCGGCTCGCCGCTTTCTATTCAACTTGCTAAGAAACTCTAAAACGGCTAAGTACTTGCCTTCCCAAAAGTAGCCAAGCATTTGATCCAGCGGCAGTCCGCAGAGCGGCTGTCCGACTGGCAAGACGGCAACTAAGGGAAGGAGGCAAAGGAAAAAGCCAAAGGAGCAATGAGCAAGAAAAGATAGAACTCGGAAAAATATTTACATAACATAGGCCCTTGGCCGAATCTTCGAGCAGAAGTTCAAAATACACCCCGCGGGTGGAATTGTGCGAATTAACAAGTTCTTCAAAGACGATTAAAACAGATAAAACAAGGATAAGGCGGCAGCCTAGGAAGCGGCAGACGGATTCGGAGGGTCAGAGGAGACGGCGGTGTCAGGCGTTGGAGCGGCCGGCTGGGCAGTCTCGGCTTGATCGCCTTCGGCGGCAGCCGGCTCGTTGCTGGAGGCGCGGTCGAGCTGAGGCTGGTTGTCCGCTCCGTCTTTTGGCGCCTCAGTCTCGTTTCCGTCCTCCGCCTCGCCTTCCTCCTCGGCGCTGCAGCCGATCACCTCCGCCGAGTCCTTGCCGTAGTCTGGGTTCATCCCAAACCACTCCGGCGGTGCCTCCTCGCCGTCTTCAGCCCTCTCGGGGACGAAGACGCTGGTGTCGGTCTACTCGGCGATCGCCGCGGCACGCTTGACGAGGGCGTCTTCCACGGCTGCTAGCTTCGGCTGGGCCTCCGACCGGAGTGTGGCCAGCCGGTCCAGGTCCAGCCCCGAATACCACACCTTGACGAATTCCAAGGCTCGACGCGCACCAGCCCGGGCCGAGGAACCCTTCCAGGCCTCAAGACGGCCAGCCGCGACCTCCAGCCAGTTGGCAGTCCGACTGGGGGTGCATAGAGCCTGCATGTCTGGCCACAGGGCAGCGATCGCCTGGGCGCCAACGCATTGAAGCCGGCGCAGCATCCGGTGGGCAGGCCGCAGACGAGCCTCAATGCAAAGAATCTGCTTGTCAAGGGTTCGGGGGGCATCGGCGGCGACCTCCGCGCCTTTTTCCCTCCGCCTCTCGCGATCAGCCTCGATGGCTTGATTGGCGGCTTGCGAGTGACCGGGGAAGAAGTCTACCAAGGCGAAAAGAAGGAAGAACAAGTCAAAAAACCAAGAGTCATCCCGACCTATAGTCGGCAACTCAAAGAAGAAAAGTAAAGAAGCTCACCGTCGACGATGTCCTCGATCTCGTGGAAGCCGGAGGCCAGCAATGCCTCCTTGTCAGTTCAGGAGGAGCGCTCGCTTGCGAACTCGGCCAGGAGAGCAGTCTCCTTCTCTTCCGCCTCCTCCTGCGCCTTCTTAAGCAGCTCCTTCTGCTCCGCCAGCTGTGCAGCCAGCAGGTCACGCTCTGCGGCTAGCTTGCTGCACTCCTCCCCCTTGGCACGCAAGGCGGTGTTGGCTTCGCCCAGCTGCTGCTGAAGAGTGGCGTTGGCCTCTGAAGAAAAAGAAGAAAGAGGACGTTAAGTCATCAACGAAGAAGGTCGCCAGGAAGATCCAGCCTGACTGCTCAGCAGTCGGCCCGAATCTCGGGGACTACAGCCCGCGGGTGCACCAGCGCACCCCCGCGAAGAATAAAGAGGACTCACTCCGGCTCTCCGACAAGTCGGCAGTCCACTTTCCCAGCTCCTCAACATTACGGTTGAAGGCGGTGACGCGGAGGTTGTGATAATCCTGTGATAAGTATTTCAGACAAAAGTAGGTACTTGGAACTCGCCAAATGGAGTTGCGAGCCGCCTGCTCAGCAGCTGGCCCGAAACTCGGGGACTACACCAGTGGGTGCGCTGGCGCGCCCCCACAGAGAAGAACAAGAAAAACAAAGTCAAAAGAGAAAGCATACCTGGACGGCTGCCCGCGACGCTAGATTCGCCTTGGTGCAGTTCTGGATAGCATCGCCCTCGGCTCGCAGCTTCGTCTGGACGTCCACAAGCGCCTGGTTCAGCGGGCCCGTGCCGCCTCCTCGCCCCCACCCAATGGGCGCGGCGCTCATCGCCTCGGCGTCTGGGATAGTCGAGCTGGCGGCGCCGGTCTAAAAGGGATGTGGCGCCGAAATCGCCTTCTCAAGGCGGCGGCGGGCTGGTGAGCCGACTTGAAAGAGTAGCTTCGCCACGGCCTCCTTTAGTCGGCAGCACCGGCGGGTCCGCCGGCTATTCGCCTTGCGCGCTCCTAGATGGCGGCGGAGGCGGCGGTGGCGGCACGACCGCGTTCGGCATGGAGGCCTCGCCGCCTTCCCTCTCCATGATGGGGTTCTCACTGCCGGCTTCCCCAGTCTGCCACGTGAATTCCGGGGGCGGCCGTGCTGAGTTCAGCGGGATGACAAACACTGCCGATTGGCGGTGCGCGGCTTCCTCAACTTGCCGCCTTGCCGCGACGGCGGCCTCGGCCTCATCCAGCTTTTTCTGGGCGGAGGCCTCCGCCTTCTCGGCCTCCGCCTTCTCCAGACGGGCGGCCTCTTCCTCGTCGCGCTTCTCTTGCGCATTCCGCTCCGTTGCCTCCCGAAGGACAGCGGTGGGGTCAATCCGCCGAGTGGTGGCTGACGTCTCCGCCGACCCCATGATGGAGGCAGCGGCAACCCTCTCAAGAGTAAGAGGAGCCCTGAAGCGAGGGAAGCATGTAAAAGACTTGGGCAAGATCCACAAAAAGAAAATAAGACAAAGGGCAGAGGCACTTACGCAGAGACCAGCGGGGGCTTCTTCACTTCCCTACGGAAGCAGTTGGCTTTTGCGGCCGCCTCTTCACGCTTGGTCGCGGTGGCCGCTCCCTTGAACTTCTTCGACCGGCCACCAAGCTTACTCGGCCCGGCCTGGCGCTTCCTCGTGTCGCCTTGACTATCCAAGACGGCGGAGGAACTCACGCTGGGCTGGCCGACCTTTGGCTGGTGGCGCGGGGCGACTTCCCCCTCGGCGTCGTCATCAGGCCAGTCGGCAAAGGTGGCCGAAGGCCTGAACCCGCCTGCTTCTCCTCCTCCTCCTTCGGCGTCGGCCTCCACCGCCGCCGCCCCCAAGTCACGGTCGTCGACGTCGCTCTCCGCTCGGTCGGGGATGAACTGACGGCCGGTCCCGTGGTACCGGCCGAAGGCTGGACGAGGGGGTTCTGATTCAAAAACTAAAAAATTAGAAGTCGGATTCGGCTGCAAAAGAAAGAAGAAGAAGAAGAGAGATGACTTACAACAGGTGGGGGGTTGGCGCGTGAGTACGGCTCCTTGCCGAACTGCCAATCCGCCGAGAGACCGCAGTTCGCGATGTAGTTCACCGTGTCCGCCACCTCCGCGTGGGGCATGTCCTTGGAGGACATCCGACTCGGGTCCCGGTGGCCGCTCATCTGGCAGATCAGATGAAGTCGGCCTTGGAGAGGGAGGACTCGGCGCGCCACGAAGGCGGCCAGCAGGTCGGCCCCAGTCAAGCCCCCGATCTTCACCGACTGCCACATCTTCACCGACTTAATCAACGCGATGGTGGGAAACGGATTGTCGGCCCCCCATCTCCGCATCGCGATGAATGCACCTCACTGGGCTGGCACGCCGGCGACGTGCGTGCCGAGCTTGGACTGGAAGAACTCCCCCCATAGCTCGATGGTGGGGAGAACGCCGAGGAAGCCTTCGCACAGGTTGACGAAGGCAGCCAACAGCACCACCGCGTTCGGAGTAAGGTGGTGCGGCTGGAGCCCATGGAACTCCAAGAAGGAGCGGAAGAAACTACTCGCCGGCAGCCCTATGCCGCGCATGAGGTGCAAGCGGAATATGACCCGCTCGCCCTCCTCCGGCGCCGGCGATACTTCCCTCGCCGGCGCGGCGCGGGCCCGCACTAGGTCCTTGCCCGGGAGGCGACTCGTCTTGCGAAGGAAATCAATGTGGTCGTCGTCAACCTGGGAGCCGTCCCACATGCCGGAGCGCACGGCAGGAGGCGCGGCGGCGGAGGAAGAGCTCATCGCTGCGGGCGTGGCGTGGTTCGGCGCAGCGGTGGCGAGAGGAAGAAGAAGCAAGAGGGAGCGAAAGGGAGTAGGGAAGATGGGCGCGCGTGCTTTGCCTCCCCCCTCCTCCCGCCTACTTATAGGCTCATGGGCTGAGAAGTCGATGGGGCGATCGTGGGATTAACTGTTGGGGAACGTAGTAATTTCAAAAAAAAAATTCCTACGCACACGCAAGATCATGGTGATGCATAGCAACGAGAGGGGAGAGTGTTGTCTACGTACCCTCGTAGACCGAAGCGGAAGCGTTGACTCAACGTAGAGGAAGTAGTCGTACGTTCTCCTCGCGATCCGACCGATCCAAGTACCGTTACTCCGGCACCTCCGAGTTCTTGGCACACGTTCAGCTCGATGACGATCCCCGGGCTCCGATCCAGCAAAGCGTCGGGGAAGAGTTCCGTCAGCACGACGGCGTGGTGACGATCTTGATGTGTTACCGGCGCAGGGCTTCGCCTAAGCACTGCAACGATATGACCGAGGTGGAATTTGGTGGAAGGGGGCACCGCACACGGCTAAGGAACGATCCGTAGATCAACTTGTGTGTCTATGGGGTGCCCCCTGCCCCTGTATATAAAGGATGGATTAGGAGGAGGCCGGCCAAGGCAAAAGGTGCGGCCAGGATATGGAGTCCTACTAGGACTCCAAGTCCTAGTAGGAGTCCACCAAAAGGGGAGGAAGGGAGAAGGAATAGGAGGAGAAGGAGAGGTGGCCGGCCCCCTTTTCCCTAGTCCAATTCGGACCAGAGGGGAGGGGGGGCGCAGCAGCCTTTTTCCTTTTCCCACTAAAGCCCATCAAGGCCCATTACTTCTCCCGTAATCCCGTAACTCCCCGGTACCTCCGAAAATACCCGAACCACTCAGAACCCTTCCGATGTCCGAATATAGTCGTCCAATATATCGATCTTTACGTCTCGACCATTTCGAGACTCCTCGTCATGTCCCCGATCTCATCCGGGACTCCGAACTCCTTCGGTACATCAAAACTCATAAACTCATAATATAACTCTCATCGAAACCTTAAGCGTGCGGACCCTACGGTTCGAGAACAATGTAGACATGACCGAGACACGTCTCCGGTCAATAACCAATAGCGGGACCTGGATGCCCATATTGGCTCCTACATATTCTACGAAGATCTTTATCGGTCAGACCGCATAACAACATACGTTTGTTCCCTTTGTCATCGGTATGTTACTTGCCCGAGATTCGATCGTCGGTATCCAATACCTAGTTCAATCTCGTTACCGGCAAGTCTCTTTACTCGTTCCGTAATACATCATCTCACAACTAACACATTAGTTGCAATGCTTGCAAGGCTTATGTGATGTGCATTACCGAGAGGGCCCAGAGATACCTCTCCGACAATCGGAGTGACAAATGCTAATCCCGAAATACGCCAACCCAACATGTACCTTCGGAGACACCTGTAGAGCACCTTTATAATCACCCAGTTACGTTGTGACGTTTGGTAGCACACAAAGTGTTCCTACGGTAAATGGGAGTTGCATAATCTCATAGTTAAAGGAACATGTATAAGTCATGGATAAAAGCAATAGCAACATACTAAACGATCGGGTGCTAAGCTAATGGAATGGGTCATGTCAATCAGATCATTCAACTAATGATGTGATCTCGTTAATCAAATAACAACTCTTTGTTCATGGTTAGGAAACATAACCATCTTTGATTAATGAGCTAGTCAAGTAGAGGCATACTAGTGACACTCTGTTTGTCTATGTATTCACACATGTATTATGTTTCCAGTTAATACAATTCTAGCATGAATAACAAACATTTATCATGACATGTAAGGAAATAAATAATAACTTTATTATTGCCTCTAGGGCATATTTCCTTCAGTCTCCCACTTGCACTAGAGTCAATAATCTAGTTCACATCGCCATGTGATTTAATAGCAATAGTTCACATCATCATGTGATTAACACCCATAGTTCACATAGATATGTGACCAACACCCAAAGGGTTTACTAGATTCAGTAATCTAGTTCACATCGCTATGTGATTAACACCCAAAGAGTACTACGGTGTGATCATGTTTTGCTTGTGAGAGAAGTTTAGTCAACGGGTCTGCCACATTCAGATCCGTTATGTATTTTGCAATTTTCTATGTCTACAATGCTCTGCACGGAGCTACTTTAGCTAATTGCTCCCACTTTCAATATGTATCTAGATTGAGACTTAGAGTCATCTAGATTAGTGTCAAAACTTGCATCGACGTAACCTTTTTACGACGAACCTTTTTGTCACATCCATAATCGAGAAACATATCCTTATTTTACTAAGGATAATTTTGACCGATGTCCAGTGATCTACTTCCTAGATCACTATTGTACTCCCTTGCTTAACACAGTGTAGGGTATACAATAGATCTGGTACATAGCATGGCATACTTTATAGAATCTATGGATGAGGCATAGGAAATGACTTTCATTCTCTTTCTATCATCTGCCGTGGTTGGGCTTTGAGTCTTACTCAATTTCACACCTTGTAATACAGGCAAGAACTCTTTCTTTGACTGTTCCATTTTGAACTACTTCAAAATTCTTTCAAGGTATGTACTTATTGAAAAACTTATCAAGCGTCTTGATCTATCTCTATAGATCTTGATGCTCAATATGTAAGCAGCTTCACCGAGGTCCTTCTTCGAAAAACTCCTTTCAAATACTCCTTTATGCTTTACAGAATAATTCTACATTATTTCCGATCAATAGTATGTCATTTACATATACTTATCAGAAATGCTGTAGTGCTCCCACTCACTTTCTTGCAAATACAGGCTTCACCGCAAGTCTGTATAAAACTATATGCTTTGATCAACTTATCAAAGCGTATATTCCAACTCCGAGATGCTTGCACCAGTCCATAGATGGATCGCTGGAGCTTGCATATTTTGTTAACACCTTCAGGATCGACAAAACCTTCTAGTTGCATCGTATACAACTCTTCTTTAATAAATCCATTAAGGAATGTAGTTTTGTTTATCCATTTGCCGGATTTCATAAAATGCGGCAATTGCTAACATGATTCGGACAGACTTAAGCATAGATACGAGTGAGAAACTCTCATCGTAGTCAACACCTTGAACTTGTCGAAAACCTTTTGCGACAATTCTAGCTTTGTAGATAGTAACACTACTATCAGTGTCCGTCTTCCTCTTCAAGATCCATTTATTTTCTTTGGCTTGCCGATCATCGGGCAAATCCATCAAAGTCCATACTTTGTTCTCATACATGGATCATATCTCAGATTTCATGGCCTCTAACCATTTCGCGGAATCTGGGCTCATCATCGCTTCCTCATAGTTCGCAAGTTCGTCATGGTCTAGTAACATGACTTCCAGAACAGGATTACCGTACCACTCTGGTGCGGATCTCACTCTAGTTTACTTACGAGATTCGGTAGTAACTTGATCTTGAAGTTACATGATCATCATCATTAGCTTCCTTACAAATTGGTGTAGTAGTCACAAGAACAGATTTCTGTGATGAACTACTTTCCAATAAGGGAGAAGGTACAATTACCTTATCAAGTTTTCTACTTTCCTCCCACTCACTTCTTTCGAGAGAATCTCCTTCTCTAGAAAGGATCCATTCTCAGCAACGAATATCTTGCCTTCGGATCTGTGATAGACGGTGTACCCAACAGTCTCCTTTGGGTACCTATGAAGACACATTTCTCCGATTTGGGTTTGAGCTTATCAGGATGAAACTTTTTCACATAAGCATCGTAACCCCAAACTTTAAGAAACGACAACTTTGGTTTCTTGCCAAACCACAGTTCATTTTGTGTCGTCTCAACGGACTTTAGATGGTGCCCCTTTTAACGTGAATGCAGCTGTCTCTAATGCATGATCCCAAAATGATATTGGTAAATCGGTAAGAAACATCATAGATTGTACTATATCCAATAAAGTACGGTTATGACGTTTGGACACATCATTATGCTGTGGTGTTCCAGGTGGCATGAATTTTGTGAAACTATTCCACATTGTTTTAATTGAAGACCAAACTCGTAACTCAAATATTTGTCTCCGCGATCAGATCGTAGAAACCTTATTTTCTTGTCACGATGATTTTCCACTTCACTCTAAAATTCTTTGAACTTTTCAAATGTTTTAGACTTATGTTTCATCAAGTAGATATACCCATATCTGCTCAAATCATCTGTGAAGGTTAGAAAATAATGATACTTGTCGCGAGCCTTAATATTCATCGGACCATATACATTAGTATGTATGATTTCCAACAAATCTGTTGCTTGCTCCATTGTTCCGGAGAACGGCGTTTTAGTCATCTTGCCCAAGAGGCATGGTTCGCAAGCATCAAGTGATTCATAATCAAGTGATTCCAAAATTCCATCAGCATGGAGTTTCTTCATGCGCTTTACACCAATATGACCTAAACGGCAGTGCCACAAATAGGTTGCACTATCATTATTAACTTCGCATCTTTTTGGTTTCAATATTATGAATATGTGTATCACTACGATCGAGATCCAATGAACTATTTTCATTGGTGTGTATGACCATAGAAGGTTTTATTCATGTAAACAGAACAACAATTGTTCTCTAACTTAAATGAATAACTGTATTGCAATTAACATGATCAAATCATATTCATGCTCAACGCAAACACCAAATAACACTTATTTAGTTTCAACACTAATCCCGAAAGTATAGGGAGTGTGTGATGATGATCATATCAATCTTGGAACCACTTCCAACACACATCGTCACCTTTGCCCTTTAACTAGTCTTTGTTCATTCTGCAACTCCCGTTTCGAGTTACTAAATTTTAGCAACTGAACTAGTACCAAATACTGAGGGGTTGCTATGAACACTAGTAAAGTACACATCAATAACATGTATATCAAATATACTTATGTTCACTTTGCCATCCTTCTTATCCGCCAATCACTTGGGGTAGTTCCGCTTCCAGTGACCAGTCCCTTTGCAGTAGAAGCACTTAGTCTCAGGCTTAGGACCATACTTGGGCTTTTTCACTTGAGCAGCAACTTGCTTGCCGTTCTTCTTGAAGTTCCCCTTCTTTCCTTTTGCCCTTTTCTTGAAACTAGTGATCTTGTCAACCATCAACACTTGATGTTTTTCTTTGATTTCTACCTTCGCTGATTTTAGCATCGCGAAGAGCTTGGGAATATTTTCCGTTATCCCTTGCATATTATAGTTCATCACGAAGTTCTACTAACTTGGTGATGGTGACTAGAGAATTCTGTCAATCACTATCTTATCTGGAAGATTAACTCCCACTTGATTCAAGCGATTGTAGTACCCAGACAATCTGAGCACATGCTCACTAGTTGAGCGATTCTCCTCCATCTTTTAGCTATAGAACTTGTTGGAGACTTCATATCTCTCAACTCGGGTATTTGCTTGAAATATTAACTTCAACTCCTGGAACATCTTGTATGGTCCATGACGTTCAAAACGTCTTTGAAGTCCCGATTCTAAGCCGTTTAAGCATGGTGCACTAAACTATTAAGTAGTCATCATATTGAGCTAGCATAACGTTCATAACGTCTGCATCTGCTCCTGCAATAGGTCTGTCACCTAGCGGTGCATCAAGGACATAATTCTTCTGTGCAGCAATGAGGATAAACCTCAGATCACAGATCCAATCCGCATCATTGCTACTAACATTTTTCAACACAATTTTCTCTAGGAACATATCAAAATAAACACAGGGAAGCAACAATGCGAGCTATTGATCTACAACATAGATATGCTAATACTACCAGGACTAAGTTCATGATAAATTAAAGTTCAATTAGTCATATTACTTAAGAACTCCCACTTAGATAGACATCCCTCTAATCTTCTAAGTGATCACGTGATCCAAATCAACTAAACCATATCCGATCATCACGTGAGATGGAGTAGTTTCAATGGTGAACATCACTATGTTGATCATATCTACTATATGATTCACGCTCGACCTTTCGGTCTCCGTGTTCCGAGGCCATATCTGTTATATGCTAGGCTCGTCAAGTTAAACCTGAGTATTCCGCGTGTGCAACTGTTTTGCACCCGTTGTA
This sequence comes from Aegilops umbellulata, assembly GCA_032464435.1. NCBI lineage: Eukaryota > Viridiplantae > Streptophyta > Magnoliopsida > Poales > Poaceae > Aegilops > Aegilops umbellulata. The sequence continues at coordinate 466,650,093 of CP136056.1, read as the reverse complement.
TTTGAACGTAGAACCTATCACACCCGATCATCACGTGGTGTCTCAGCACGAAGAACTTTCGCAACGGTGCATACTCAGGGAGAACACTTCTTGATAATTTAGTGAGAGATCATCTTATAATGCTACCGTCAATCAAAGCAAGATAAGATGCATAAAAAGATAAACATCACATGCAATCAATATAAGTGATATGATATGGCCATCATCATCTCGTGCTTGTGATCTCCATCTTCGAAGCACCGTCATGATCACCATCGTCACCGGCGCGACACCTTGATCTCCATCGTAGCATCGTTGTCGTCTCGCCAATCTTATGCTTCCACGACTATCACTACCGCTTAGTAATAAAGTAAAGCATTACATCGCGATTGCATTGCATACAATAAAGCGACAACCATATGGCTCCTGCCAGTTGCCGATAACTCGGTTACAAAACATGATCATCTCATACAATAAAATTTAGCATCATGTCTTGACCATATCACATCACAACATGCCCTGCAAAAACAAGTTAGACGTCCTCTACTTTGTTGTTGCAAGTTTTACGTGGCTGCTACGGGCTTAAGCAAGAACTCATCTTACCTACGCATCAAAACCACAACGATAGTTTGTCAAATAGACTCCGTTTTAACCTTCTCAAGGACCGGGCGTAGCCACACTTGGTTCAACTAAAGTTGGAGAGACAGTCTTCCGCAAGCCATCTATGTGCAAAGCACGTCGAGGGAACCGGTCTCGCGTAAGCGTACGCGTAAGGTTGGTCCGGATCGTCTCGTCCAACAATACCGCCAAACCAAAGTATGACATGCTGGTAGGCAGTATGACTTGTATCGTCTATAACTTACTTGTGTTCTACTCGTGCAAATAACATCAAACCATAAAACCTAGGCTCGGATGCCACTGTTGAGGAACGTAGTAATTTCAAAAAAAAAATTCCTACGCACACGCAAGATCATGGTGATGCATAGCAACGAGAGGGGAGAGTGTTGTCTACGTACCCTCGTAGACCGAAGCGGAAGCGTTGACTCAACGTAGAGGAAGTAGTCGTACGTTCTCCTCGCGATCCGACCGATCCAAGTACCGTTACTCCGGCACCTCCGAGTTCTTGGCACACGTTCAGCTCGATGACGATCCCCGGGCTCCGATCCAGCAAAGCGTCGGGGAAGAGTTCCGTCAGCACGACGGCGTGGTGACGATCTTGATGTGTTACCGGCGCAGGGCTTCGCCTAAGCACTGCAACGATATGACCGAGGTGGAATTTGGTGGAAGGGGGCACCGCACACGGCTAAGGAACGATCCGTAGATCAACTTGTGTGTCTATGGGGTGCCCCCTGCCCCTGTATATAAAGGATGGAGGAGGAGGAGGCCGGCCAAGGCAAAAGGTGCGGCCAGGATATGGAGTCCTACTAGGACTCCAAGTCCTAGTAGGAGTCCACCAAAAGGGGAGGAAGGGAGAAGGAATAGGAGGAGAAGGAGAGGTGGCCGGCCCCCTTTTCCCTAGTCCAATTCGGACCAGAGGGGAGGGGGGGCGCAGCAGCCTTTTTCCTTTTCCCACTAAAGCCCATCAAGGCCCATTACTTCTCCCGTAATCCCGTAACTCCCCGGTACCTCCGAAAATACCCGAACCACTCAGAACCCTTCCGATGTCCGAATATAGTCGTCCAATATATCGATCTTTACGTCTCGACCATTTCGAGACTCCTCGTCATGTCCCCGATCTCATCCGGGACTCCGAACTCCTTCGGTACATCAAAACTCATAAACTCATAATATAACTGTCATCGAAACCTTAAGCGTGCGGACCCTACGGTTCGAGAACAATGTAGACATGACCGAGACACGTCTCCGGTCAATAACCAATAGCGGGACCTGGATGCCCATATTGGCTCCTACATATTCTACGAAGATCTTTATCGGTCAGACCGCATAACAACATACGTTTGTTCCCTTTGTCATCGGTATGTTACTTGCCCGAGATTCGATCGTCGGTATCCAATACCTAGTTCAATCTCGTTACCGGCAAGTCTCTTTACTCGTTCCGTAATACATCATCTCACAACTAACACATTAGTTGCAATGCTTGCAAGGCTTATGTGATGTGCATTACCGAGAGGGCCCAGAGATACCTCTCCGACAATCGGAGTGACAAATGCTAATCCCGAAATACGCCAACCCAACATGTACCTTCGGAGACACCTGTAGAGCACCTTTATAATCACCCAGTTACGTTGTGACGTTTGGTAGCACACAAAGTGTTCCTACGGTAAATGGGAGTTGCATAATCTCATAGTTAAAGGAACATGTATAAGTCATGGATAAAAGCAATAGCAACATACTAAACGATCGGGTGCTAAGCTAATGGAATGGGTCATGTCAATCAGATCATTCAACTAATGATGTGATCTCGTTAATCAAATAACAACTCTTTGTTCATGGTTAGGAAACATAACCATCTTTGATTAATGATCTAGTCAAGTAGAGGCATACTAGTGACACTCTGTTTGTCTATGTATTCACACATGTATTATGTTTCCAGTTAATACAATTCTAGCATGAATAATAAACATTTATCATGACATGTAAGGAAATAAATAATAACTTTATTATTGCTTCTAGGGCATATTTCCTTCATTAACTGCGCCCAGAACCCCACGACCCCCACGATTTACCACAAGAAGTTACTGCATGCAGTTACTGCGCGGGAACCCCAACCACCCGCACGGCCACAACGGATCCGTTCGCATGCCGAGGCGCGGTAGTGGCGGGCCCCGCCTGTAGGCCTGTCCCGTCGCGCACGTGGGTGGGCAGACTGGCCCTGGCATGTGGCGCCACGCGACGGCTCCGCAACGGGCTGCAACCTGGAAGCTTATCAGGCATGCTGCCTAGACCCCGCTACGACTTCCAAACTCTTTGAGGGCAAGTCGGCCTTCTGCGAGTCCGGCTCCAGCTAGTCGGCCCGAAGGAAGACGGCGAGCAAGGCCAGATTCAATCACCGGAAGGAGGAAACTGTTGAGGCTCCTCGACATGTCACCCTCGGCGCCTCACCAGCTTCGGGGACTACTGTCGGAGTAATAGGCCACGGGTAGGCCAACCCGAGCCCTAAGCCTTTCAAGACATCGGGCAAGCTGGGCCCCTCAAGACCCCAGGGCGAAGAGCCGCCTTCTGAGAGTCGGCAGCAAGGCCGCCGACTGCCCCCTCGCGGCCGAGTCCCAGGGACGACTTCGAGATGAGCCGACTCCCAACTGGCGGTTTCCAGAGAAGCCGGCCCTCGGGAGTCGGCCTGCGACTCCAACCACCCCATGCCCTCGTAAGGAGGGACGGGAAGGGGTGTGGCCACAGTAAGGCCCACTCCCGCCCCCTTTTCCAAGGGCAGGCATGGCCAAAGTGCGCCATACCGACGAAGATCTCCGTCCGGCGCGGCACTGTTGCCATGCCAGCCTTGACATCAGCCCAAGTGGGCGGAACCCTGTGCCCACGATCGCCTGTCTGTACGACCCAGAGACGGCGGGTCCCACCAGTCAGCGGGGGTCCAGAAGACGGCAAGAGTGCCACCAGTAGGACCTGGTGGGAGTCGGCCCCCAGGAGTCGGCGAGCCCCTCCCACGGGCCCCGCACGCCATTAACCAGACAAGACGGGGAATGGCAACAGTGATCGCCCGTCAGGCGGCGGTACTGTTGCCATGACCCCACGACCAAGCCCGCGTCATTAGAAGCACGGCTACAGTAATCCGCAGCCGGCAAGACCCGCCTGCGGTGGACATGGCCTGTCGGCTCCATACCGAGCCAGTTGGCGGGCCCCACCAGTAGGCGGAGAAGACGACGGCCTGAGAGACAAACGGCTGGGACCCGCACCTAGCCGGATTACCATTGTACCCCTGGGGGGTAGGCCTATATAAACCCCCAGGGCACCCATGCAAAGGGTTGGAATCCATTAGCACTAGACCAGATCATATAGGAAGAAGAGAGCTAGCCTTGCCTTCTCCTACCTCCAGGAAACAGCTCAAGGAGCAACCTTGTACACACTTTGCCATAGTGATCATGCGGAGACCCCGCAGAGCAGCAGTAGGGGTGTTATCTCCACGGAGAGCCCTGAAGCTGGGTAAGATTCACCGGCGTGCATGCCTTCGCCTTATCCCGTTTCCAGGCACCGGCGATGTTCTACTCGCCCCCACCATGATAAGCCATCCCTTGGCATATGTCGCACCCAACCCCCGACAGTCATCTGCTCAGTTGATGATGGTAATGTAGTTGATGTGGCTGCCGGCGGCGGGGAAGAAGATCTGAGGCGGCGAAAGACAGTCTGGAGAGCGGATCCCTGCTGTGGTGAATGAAAGTGCAACTATCCCTAGGTGGTTTTGGTAATTCATAACAACATATAGCTCATTGAGCTAATGCTATTCCAAGATGATTATTTCAGGAAAGCTCAATGATTGGCATGGCATGGATGGTGAAAGTGGAACCCTCAAAATGCTAAGGACAAAGGATTGGCTCAAGCTCAAAAGCTCAAGACTCTTCATTTTACATTTTAGTGATCCAAGATCACATTGAGTCCATAGGAAAAGCCAATACTATCAAGGAGGGATGAGATGTTGCTTAATGAGCCCTTTGCTTGATGTGCTTAATGATATGCTCCAAAATCCTCAGCTACTTTCTCATATCCACTCTTGACCTAAACCCAAAGCCAAACTCGGTCCTACCGATTCTTTCAATCCGGCGCAACCGAGTTTCACATGTCATAAGCCACTGCCAAACCCTAGCAAATCGGTTCTACCGATAGGGATCTCGGTATCACCGAGATGGGATTGCAATTTCTCTGTTTCATTTTCGTAACCTTTCGGTCTCACCGAAAGAGCGGATCGGTCCCACCGAGATTGCAATGCAAACTCTTTCTTTCCTTTTTGTAACTTTTCGGTCTCACCGAAATAGCAAATCGGTCCCACCGAGTTTGCCTGACCAACTCTCTGGTTAGCTTATTACCAAATCGGTCTCACCGAGTTTGTGTAATCGGTCTCACCGAGATTACGTTATGCCCTAACCCTAACCATATCGGTCCTACCGAGTCGCATGTCAGTCCCACCAAAAATCTCTAACGGTCACTAGGTTTACTATTTCGGTCCGACCGAGTTTGTTGATTCGGTCCCACCGAGATTGGTAAATTGTGTGTAACGGTTGGATTTTGTGTGGAGGCTATATATACCCCTCCACCTCCTCTTCACTCGTGGAGAGAGCCATCAGAACACATCTACACTTCCAACTCATATGTTCTGAGAGAGAACCACCTACCCTTGTGTTGAGGCCAAGATATTCCATTCCTACCATATGAATCTTGATCTCTAGCCTTCCCCAAGTTGCTTTCCACTCAAATCTTCTTTCCAACAATCCAAATCCTGTGAGAGAGAGTTGAGTGTTGGGGAGACTATCATTTGAAGCACAAGAGCAAGGAGTTCATCATCAACACACCATTTGTTACTTCTTGGAGAGCGGTGTTTCCTAGATTGTCTAGGTGTCACTTGGGAGCCTCCGACAAGATTGTGGAGTTGAACCAAGGAGTTTGTAAGGGCAAGGAGATCGCCTACTTCGTGAAGATCTACCGCTAGTGAGGCAAGTCCTTCGTGGGCGATGGCCATGATGGGATAGACAAGGTTGCTTCTTCGTGGACCCTTCGTGGGTGGAGCCCTCCGTGGACTCGCGCAACCGTTACCCTCCGTGGGTTGAAGTCTCCATCAACATGGATGTAGGATAGCAACACCTATCCGAATCACGACAAAAACATCCTTGTCTCCAATTGCGTTTGAATTCTCCAAACCCTTCCCTTTACATTCTTGCAAGTTGCATGCTTTACTTTCCGCTGCCTATATACTCTTTGCATGCTTGCTTGAATTGTGTGATGATTGCTTGACTTGTCCTAAAGTAGCTAAAATCTGCCAAGAACTAAAATTGGGAGAAGGTTAAGTTTTATTTGGTCAAGTAGTCTAATCACCCCCCCCCCTAGACATACTTCCGATCCTACAAGTAGTATCAGAGCTTTGGTCTCCATTTGCTTTGATTTCCATAGCTTTTGGTGGTCATAGCCTTGGTTTCACAACCTAGGAGAGTATGGCGTCTAGCGAGGGAAATTATCACCGTAGAGGTCCTTACTTTGATGGTACTAATTTTGCTAGTTGGAAGCATAAAATGAAAATGCATATTCTTGGACATAACCCCGTCGTTTGGGCTATTGTGTGTGTTGGTTTGCAAGGTGACTTCTTCGATGGGAAAGAACCAAACCGTGAAGCTACCGCGGATGAGTTGAAGATGTTGCAATACAACGCTCAAGCTTGTGATATTCTCTTCAACAGATTGTGCCCCGAAGAATTCAACAAAATCAGCCGTCTTGAGAATGCAAAGGAAATTTGGGATACTTTGATGGATATGCACGAAGGTACCGACTCCGTCAAGGAATCCAAATTGGATGTGCTTGAAAGTCAACTTGACAAGTTCAAGATGAAGGATGGTGAAGGTGTCGCTGAAATGTACTCTAGGCTTGCTCTCATCACAAACGAGATTGCTGGCTTAGGGAGTGAAGAGATGACCGATAGATTCATCATCAAGAAGATCCTAAGAGCCTTGGATGGAAAATATGATACCGTGTGCAAATTGATCCAAATGATGCCCAATTACAAAGATCTCAAGCCAATGGAGGTCATTGGAAGAATTGTTGCTCATGAGATGTCACTCAAGGATAAAGAGGAACTTCACAACAAATCAAGTGGTGCCTACAAAGCCTCATGTGAAGCCCCCACATCATCAAGTGAGAAACAAAACTTCAATGAAGAATTGAGCTTAATGGTGAAAAACTTCAACAAGTTCTACAAGAGTAGAAGCAAAGATAGAAGCTCCAAGTCAAGGTCCTACAATGACAAAAGATCTTCTAGTCGAGAGCGAAACTGCTACAATTGTGGAAGACCCGGACACTATTCCAATGAGTGTACGGCTCCCTACAAAAAAGAGAAGATTCTCCAAAAAGAAGAAGCAAAACAGAAGAATCACCTCCAAGAGAGAGAAGGAGTAGAAATGATCGTTATGAACGAAGATACTCACCGAGAAGCAAGGATTCGGAAAGACAAGAAAAATCATCAAGGAGCTACACAAAACGAAGACATCAAGCTCATGTTGGTGAATGGGTATCCGGCTCCGACTCCGACAACCACTCCGAGAGAAGTTATCACTCTGATTCCGAATATACTCAAGATGAAGGTGTTGCCAATCTAGCACTTGTGTCAACCAACTCCTACGACATATTTGACTCACCAAATGAAGGAATTGTAAGATGCTTCATGGCTAAAGGTCCTAAGGTAACACACGCGGAGTATGTTGATTTTAATAGTGATGAAGATGACTTGTTAGGTGATGATGATTTACTTGCTGACAACTCTAGTGATGAATACTATGATGAAACGTCAATAAATCATGCTAATCAAGATAAAACGAATGACAATGATAGGAAGAAAATTGAGGCTCTAACTAAAGAACTAAACACTCTTAAGTTAGCTCATGAAACTATCTTCGAAGATCATCGAGAACTTTTAAGAGTTCATGAGAAGTTACGCTTTGAAAAGCTCAATCTCGAGCAAGAGCATGAGTTTTTAAAGGCAATCAATGATGATCTCCGCAAGAAAAGTTCTTCTTACATTGCCAAGCGTTTACTCTTATCCACTTACATGCCTCAAGTCAAGTCTAGTAACAAGAACAAGAAAGATTCTTCCTCTAGTAGTAACAATGATCATGTTAAATCCAATATTATTGCTTCTAGTAGTTCTCTTGATTCCACTAATGATTCTGTTAGCCAAGTTACACTTGAGCAAGAAAATAGCTTATTGAGGGGAATTATAGAGAAAGGAGTGTACAAAAGTCTTGCCGGGAGTAAGCAACTCGAGGAAATTGTACGCAAGCAAGGAAGGCACCGGAAGAATCAAGGTGTTGGTTTTGAACGAAAGTTCAATGCAAATGGAGTTGAGTGGGAAGAAGATCAATACCCCAAGACAAAGTTTGTTCCACAACAAGAGAAGTATGATCCTACTTCTTTCAAGGGGACACAAACTCAAGATGATCTTCCACCACGAGACTACAAGCAAAAAGGCAAGGACAAGCTTCAAGAGGAAATTGATGCATTTGAAGAAGCTCCTAAGACCTTAGTCGAGTGGATTCCCAAGACTACTTCAAGTTCCACTTCATCAAGTACGACTACAACTCCAAGGATTCCCATCAAGATGGTGTGGATCCAAAAGAAGAAGAACTAGAAAGTTCTTGAGGGTGACTCCGCCAACATACTTCACTCTTATCATTTTGGCAAGAACAAGTGCAATCAACTTCCACATCTTGCACTAATTCAAGGAGTCACAAACCCTCTTGTTGGTAAGTCAAGGGACAAGGTAACCTAAAAGCTTTCATGGACATCATCTTGTATGTGCATCACTCTATGTCTATGGATATCCTTGTTTGTTCCTTGTGGGACTAACCCATGTAGGTATTGAAAGTGCAATTCACTCAAATGGATAGCTCCAAGTGATCTACATCAACATTGAGCATCCACATCTTCAACATCTACATGAAGTCATCATCGACAAAACCCAAGGTTAGTTCATCCCTCTTAGGGGGGGATATCACATCTAGGGGGAGCTTTACTCTAAGACTTGAGCTAAAGCAACTCTAATGATGTGAACACAACAATGCTTTATGTAAAAGTGGTAACCCCACTTGAGCTTAAACGATGAGTATGACCTATGATCAAGTGTTCTCATTTGACTCCTAAGTCAATATACGCATATATAGATGACCTAGTCATCGCCAATTGCTTGATAGATGCTAGAATTGGTTGTGCATGCTTTTTCACATATTTCAATTGCCATTTTATTGTGTTAGCATGTTGGTTGCATATTTTACTCATTCAAGGACATCCACTTGTTGTTTTGATTGTTTGGTTTTGTTTTCTTTTGCCAAGTGGATGGATAAGAATGCCTAAGAACCTTCTCTAGCTATCTATACTTTTCTCGTCTCAAACTCTATTCATGCTACATCACAAAATTTGATCAAGTCAGATTCGAACCACTCTGTGTGAGGAGCACTCGGAGTCCCCGATTCGTCATAGACTTAAACTTCCAAAACTTCTTTATGATTCTCGGTCTGACCGATACCCCCCTTTCGGTCCTACCGAGATCATTAAGTTGATCTACGTTTTCGATCTCGGTGCAACCGATTTGAACCATTCGGTCACACCGAGTTGCAATAACTGTATACAGCTTTGCATCTCGGTGCCACCGAGTTGTTCCACTCGGTCACACCGACAGGGTCGGGCTATATATAGACACGGGCAAAAATTTGGAAATTTCTCCGAACTCTTTCGCCCGCGCGATAGATCGCTCTGCCATCATGGTCTCCGGATCGTCTCCTCGCCGCCAGCCGCCTCCAGTCGCTGGTCTCTGTCGCCGTCAACGGGATTCAACCCCGTCGTTGCCGCCGTAGCAAGTCTCCGTCGAACTAGGGTATGGACTCGATCTTTGTGCTATTCCCCAATCTGACTCCTAGCACATTGTGATCGTATTGATTCTAGCCACGTTTGAAACACTCCTATACAATCAATGCATTCGTAGAATAGGTTTGATTCGAAATTTTTAGGGTTAGGTTTCCGCCGAAACCATCTCGGACCCGCCGAGTTGAAAAACTTGGTCCCACCGATTTGGCTCATGCCATTGCACAAGTAAGACTCGGTCTGACCGAGAATTACTAATCGGTGTGACTGATTTTGGAACTTTGTGAAACCCTAGCAGTCTCGGTGCCACCGAACTGTGACTCGGTCCGACCGAGTTCACTAGTTTAGGTTCCAAAAACTGCTTCGGTATCACTGAGTTTAAAAATCGGTAGATCCGAAATGATTTCTGTGGGAAACTAAAACTAAGATTTTGAATCATTCTTTTGCAAAAATCTCTGCATTTTGTGATGTTCATCTACTCTACCTCATCTATAAACTATTCACAGGGTCAGCAGTCAGCTTGTTCATCATGTCAGATCAGAGTGACAGCCAGAATGTGCCAGAACAGCAAGTGCACATGAGTGAGGGCACTAGTCCCTCCAGTTCTTCAGATGAAGGCAGCAGGAGCACCCCCAGTAACTTGCCAAAAGCTGCCGCCAGACAAAGGAAGAAAAGAACCTCAGAATCAGAGGATGAGGACTATGTGGCAGAAGAGGAAGCCACTTCCAAGAGAGTTGTGCTTAAGAAGGAGTATGGCTCAGCTGCAGCCATCAAGCCAGGGATGAAAATCAAAAGGTCAGCAGGGAGGCAGCCTATGCCAAAGGCCAGAGCCTCAACTCAGATTCCTGAAAAGCCTGCACCCAAAGGGGTAGATGGTGCAAGAAAGTTGATCCCATGGCTGAGTTTGAACAGCATTCTTCTGAAGAAGAAGAAGAAGAGGTTGCTGCACCAGCACCTAAGATGCCAAAGCTGATGGGTGATGCTATCAAATCTGGGGCTACTACATCCAAGCCCAAGGAAGCACCCAAGGCTGCATCAAAGGCCAAGACAGCTCCAAAGAGGAACACAAGGAGCATACCAGCTGCTGAGAAGAACAATGCCCCAGTGCCTGACACTGCTGAAGAAGAGGAAGGACAAGTACTCAGAAAGTTGAAGCCCAAGATCTCAGACCACAATGATGCTCATCATGTGGCTGAGGACATGAAGATCAGAAGAGACTCAGGGCTGAGAAAGTGGAGAGCAGAAGACCCATATGCTACCAGAAGAAGAACTGCTGTTGACTACAGGTTCCACACTAAGGAACAGCAGGACTTCTATGAGACTGTGTTACTTGATATGAAGCCCATTGTTTGTGACATGAGATGGGTTGACTGGGAATACATCAAGGACAATGAAGAGCACTTTCCTGGAGTACAAGACAGCTTCAAGGCTTGTGGAGTAGCTGACTTTGTTGGGCAGAAGCTCACAAAGTGGAATGAAGAGCTGATCATGCAGTTCTACTCCACAGCACACTTCTATCCAGATGGAAGAATTGTGTGGATGTCAGAAGGTACGAGGTACCAATCAACAGTTGCTGAGTGGGCACAGCTCATCAATGCCCCAGAGGAGCATGAGGATGACCTAGATATATATGCCAAGAAGAAGATGGACCACAACTCTATGTCCAACATGTACAAGGAGATCCCAAACAAGGCACTTGATACTTTCAAGTTTGGATCAGTACATTATCTTCTATCAGGGTTGCCAACCATAAATTGGATTCTGAGGCACACTCTGTTGCCCAAGTCAGGTGACCACAAGATGATCAGAGGCCATGCAATCAACTTGCTTCATATCTTTGATGTTCCACAAAAGTTCAAGGTAATGAGCCTCATGGTGGAAACTATCAAAAGGACTGCAGCAGATCAGAAGAGGAGCTGTGGTTATGCCCCTCATATCCAAGAGCTGATCAACTCCAAGATGGGCACAGGCATATACTTATTGGACAATGAACATTTGCCTCTTCATCAAGACTTTGAAGATAATCAAGTTGTGATGAACAAGGATGAACCATCTTCGGCTCATGCACAAGCTAAGAAGGAGAAGGCAAGGAAGGAGAAAGCTGCCAAGATGCCAACTCAAGAGGAGGCATCTGAGTATTTCTTGAAAACCAAGCAAGAGCAGCTTAGTTACTTGATTGCATCCACACTGAGGATTGAGAAAGGACTGGCCACCCTCACTCAGAATCAGGAGAGCTTAGAGAGAATCGTAGAACAAAAGTTCTATGACTTGGATGTCAAAGTAACAGAGATTCAGTCTGCAGTGGAACAACTTCAAGATGACATGCAGGAGAGGAAAGGGAAGACTACAACTGATGCATTTGCCAGAGTGCCACGAGCTCGGAGGTCAACTGCTTAGATACAACAAAGTTGCAAATTAGAAATGTCAGGCAATATTATGATTATGTTGATACGGGTTATTGTTGTCAAACATGCATGTTTATATTTGTCGGACAAAGGGTTCCACAATGTTACATTGCTTCAGATTATTTTTTGATTTAATTGTTTGCATCCAATTGTGTGACAACCTTATCAATATTGTCATTGTGTGATAGCGAACAATATTTTGTAGTATATTCTCATTACTATAATCACCATAGATTTTTTTGATTTTAAGTTCTTGTCTCAACCAACAAATTCTTAAAGAATTTGTTTTATTTTTAATATGGATGTCATTTTTTAATATTTTATATCCATACTGTATGCGTACCTATATCACATAGATAATCATGTGTGTATATGAGATCTTCGTCGCGCATGATACATCTAGATTTCTTGTTACTTCAGTAATTTATATGTATTTAAAGATGCTTTAGTAGCTGACATGCATACGCACTATATATGCAGATATGAATTAGCAATATGCGCCCTAATCTCTTATCATCATGGTTAGAATGTAGTCTTCTCGGAACATGAAGCAAAGAAGAACTTAAGCAGAGGTGGATTCAGCGGCCATGTAGAGGAGCCGAGCCAGATGTTTTCCTTTTTTATCGATCGAAAAAAAATTATTTATGGAGTTTCACGGGACATCAAATGGATTCCTTCATTGTGTTTCCTTTTATCGACAGTGTCTTTTAAGGACGTTGTCTTTTCTGTTTAAGGAACAGATGGATGGTTTTTTGACAACGTAGGACATATCACATGATATTTTTGGACGGGACCATCTATGTTCGCCAAGTTTTCTTTTTATCAGATATAAATTTATAATTTTGTGGTCTAGTTAGTTTTGTGGCATGGATTGGGTAGGAGGCTTGAAAGATCCGGCCATATACAGGAGTCGTGGTTGCCTAAAAAATTGTTCAGAGGCAATGAAGATTTTTCTATTTTTTGGGATTGATGCTTTTCCTATTTTTAGTTGGCAAGAAGATTTTCACGATGAGTTGTTTGTTATGGAAGGAATCTTTTTTGTTTGAGACGGAGACTATCTCTTTTTTAAAGGACAGGATGGATAACTTTTTAAAATCCGAGGGGGATGTTTTGTCCTTTTTTAATTGCACAAGAGCTTCACGGATCCTGCATGTCAAAAAAATGTCTCACGGATCCTATAGAGTTATTAGGGAAGGAGTCTATCATTTATTTCAAAGGAACGTGTGGATTTTTTTTGCTTCAAAATATTGAACGCGTCATATGTCTATTTTTGGACGGCCGGAACCATCTGTGTTACGCAAGTTTTTCTTCTTATCACGGACGTTAATTCTACAATCTAATGGTGTAATTAATTATGATGATGTGGATTAATTAGAAGGCTTGAAAGGTGCCTCCAATTAGTAAATATAAGAAGTTGCCGCCATGAATTTGAGAAAGGTTTGTTTTGTTTACCTTGGAATCATCCCAAGTCAGTTATGCATGTGTGAATGTATTCTATGGTTTGGTAGATTAATTACCTCCACTCCATATGTATTCCCTAGCACACCAAGCCACTGATTGACTTGTTCAAGGCAAAGAAGTCTATGCTTGGGATCTAATCCATGGACTTGCGTAAAGACTTCGAAATCCTCGATGATGGTTCCCTACCAGAACTCGGTAGTGTTTTGTTGTAAGACTACTGTGTGGTCATGCTTGTCTGGGAAAGCGTGTTCACATGTGTGTAGCAGAACCAGCTTATGTTTTGGAGCTTACTATCGTAGTTCATTTCCCGAGAATCTCGCAACTTCATCTCGTCGATTTGTGTTGCAAACTTTATTTTCAGACATGCTGAGTCTGAAGTATCCTATCACCAATCGGATCTGAATCTCGGGCAAATATGATGATTGGATCATTCCCAGCATTTGCATTTTGTTCCCAGCTTGCACCCTATCGTGCCAATTTCTCCATGGGCTGTCCTTCTCAGCAGTTGATGTCCAGGATCATCTTCAAAAGTGGTCCCGTCATGGGTCCCATCCATTTCTGGTGATAAGCAAAAGTCATCCATTGTGTTGTCTTCTACAAGGTAGACCACATCATCCATCCTAGTCCGAGTACACCATTTCTTCGAACTCCCTCAAACGATTGCTCGAGATTTTCCCTAGGCTGGTATAGAGAATTTTATTGATCTATGGATCAAAAGTAATTCTTTTTGCCACTTAAAGGATAATCCTATGAGTCATCCTTCTCTAGGGTGTCTCGTTATGGTATATGGCAACCTAATTCCTCGCTACGTTGACACCGGTCACCACCCTCCTAGGTGTGGGAATTCCGTTACTTATTTAAACCTTGTCATATGCTCATTTCCATCATTCTTGATGTGTGTATCGTGTCTCATCTCGACATATGTCGCTATGTCTCATTCTGTGAGTTGATCGTCGGTTGCTCGATCTTCGAGAAGATCGACTCCTCGAGAGTTTCTTTTCTTCCCGTTATCGTGTTGGATGGAGTTCTCAGAGCAAGACATCGAGACAAAGATGGCGATTGTGTCAAAGTTTCTATGAAGTGCAACCTGGATCGTGAAGACCGTGTTAGTTTGTGCCCCTCTGTCTTCTTACCTCACGTCTTGAATCTCGGGACGAGATTCTTGTTTAGTGGGGGTGAGTTGTCACAGCCCTAGAATTGTTTGCAGTTAGTGGCACAAGCATCCATACATCATGTCTAGATTTATTTGAAACTTGAAATGGGGATGAGCAAACCCTAGCACCAATTTATTTTCAAACAAGATCAACCTAAAATAATTCTCAATGTTTCCAAAGTACCTTACAAAAATGTTCATGATTATGGGAAGTGATTAAAAGCTCCTCCATAAGTATTGTACATTTTTTCATGACATTTGTGGACTTTGAGTTAACTCCTAAATATTTGAATTGGGGTTATAAATTCCTATAAATATATTTATAACTCCAATAATTCTGAAAAATAATGTGGGGCTTTGTATTAGTTCATCTTACACCCACAAGAATTTCCAGAAGCAACTAAAATGATTTAGTGCTGGAACTAAATCAAAACAAACAGAACAAATTAGAAAACAAAACAAAAATAGGAAAAGACAAAGAGGAGAGGAATCTCACCTGGGCCTTACCTGGCAGAAGTGGCCCAGCCCACCACCGCTTCCCCCTCTGTCGTCTTCCTCCCCGCGCCAGTCGGATACCGCGCGTGGCCGACGCGCGCGAGCACGCGCTCGGCCACCTCCTGCCTGCTTACCGCTACTGGAGACGGCCCCGAGCGCCATGCACCCACCCTGGAAACCCCTCGACCCTCTCTATCTCTCTCTCCCAGTGTTCCTCCCCCTCGCTCCTCTACTTTCTCTTCCCATGGCCGAGCATGCCACCGCCACCGACGCCGTTCACCGCGGCCAGAGCCACTGCCCCGCCTCTCCATCGTGTCCAGAAGGACCGCCTCGTTCCCCTCTTCATCCTCACCAAGCCACGCTTCGCCGGAAGCTCTGCATCGCCTTCACGCCGTCATCTTCGTCCTCGGATCGCCGGAGATCGCCGTCGTCGATGCGCCACCTCCAGAGCTGCCCCGGCCATGCCGAGCCTTCCGTTGCAAGCGTTGTGAGCCACTCCCCCTTCCACCCCTGCTCCCGTTGTCGTTTTCATGCCGTAGCCATCGATCCCCACCATGACCGAAGCCTACCATCGCCGGCCAACTCACCACCATGGCCACAGGCACTGCACCTTGCAGCCGAGCACGCACTGGTGCCAGGGCACTCCCAGGGAGCCTCCCAGCCCCTCAGCTAGCCTCCAAACCCGAACACCGGCCGCCGCTGCGAGCTCCGTTCCGGCGAGATCCAGCGCCCCCGCGGCCATCCACCTGCTCCTCTGGATGTGGGAGAGCACGGGCTACGCCCCGGTGGTCTCCGCGCGTCCAACTGCTGCCTGTAGCTCAAGTCCGGCGAGCGTCCGCCGTTGTTTTGGTCCCCGCCGGTCAAACTCCGGCGACTGCCGACGTGGCCGTCGTTAACACTAACCCAGCCAGTTAATCGCCCCACTAACTATGCCCCTATGCCACCGACAGCCGGGCCCCACCGGCTTAGTTAAACCACTAACAAAATTAGTTAGACTTAACTTATTCCCGGTGGACCCAGGCGTCAGTTTTGACCCTGCTGACGTGGCCGTTGACCAGGCCCACCTGTCAGCCACACAAAACAGCCCTGGGTCACTGACCGGTGGGCCCCTCTGGTCAGGTTTGACCCTGGGCAACCCAGGTGACCTGTTGACATCACAATGATGTCATGCCGACGCAGTATTTCTTTCTGGAATTTAAATAAATCTTAAATGATTTATTTATTTCAGAAAATAACCAAAACTTCTAAAAATTATAGAAAATAATCTATAACTCAGATTGAAAAGTTTTATATATGAAAAATTATCAGAAAAATTCAAGGAATCTGTTTGTGGCATTTGCGTGCATGTTTGAACAACCTAGGGTTGCTGTACAGGGCAATTTGCATAATTGACATTTAAATAAGCACATATGGAGTTTGAATTTGAACCCTTGGTTCAAACCAACTTCATTTAATATGGTTGCTAGTTGCATTAGCTCAATCAACAGCATATTGCCATGACATCATCATGCATCATAATTGTTGCATTGCATTGATTGTGTTCCTCTTTGTTTGCCGGTATTTGTTCCCTCTCGATAGACGTGGTTCCGACGATGAGTTCGATGACACCGATGAAGAACTATATTATCTTCAGAAGTGCCAGGCAAGCAAAACCCCTTGTTCATTTCGATACAATCCCACCCTCTCGCTCCTGCTCTCTTTTACTGCATTAGGACAACAACGATTCATGTGTTACTTGCTGCGATAGTTGAACCCCTTATCCTCTGCATGACCTGTCATTGCCACAGTAAATAGATGAAACCCACTAGCATGAGTAGGAGTTGTTTGAGACCTGATGTGCCTACTCATTCATGCTTGTTTGTCGTACCTGCTGTTGCTTAGAGTTGTGTCAGGTCTGATTCATCGGGGGTGAATCGGAGGTGTGTGAACATGTCTTACTGTTGAGAGCTAAGTGTGTGAACACGATTTGATAAAGGTAGCGGTGAGAGGCCATGTAGGAGTACATGGTGGGTTGTCTCATTGCAGCCGTCTTCAGGAACTGAGTTCAGTGTTTGTGATCCATGAAACAGTTACTACCACACATTGGGATCCTTAATTGACTCTCTCGGCTTCTTAATCACCCTTGTCCTCTGTCCAGGAGTTGCAAGTAGTTTCTGGTGTTTGTAGTATGCTGGGGGCCGCATGCAGCGCTGACCGTAGGGGTGGGCTGTGTTGCGGTAGGCACGTGGCACGGTGTACCGGGCGCCCGTTTGGTGTCTCGGGAACCCTGCTCACATCGTTCGGGGCCGTATGTGGAAACCTCGGCCGGACTCCCTGCGGATGGAACCTGAATAGGCGATAAACCTAGACTAGAGACTTGAGTGTTTAGGTAGGCCGTGGCCGACACCCTCGCTGGGCTTCCGCTTGAAGGTTGCCGAGTACATGTCGTGTAAACGACGATAATTGGTGAGAGTGTGTGTGAAGAAGTACACCCTTGCAGGGTTAACATCATCTATTCGAATAGCCGTGTCCGCGGTAATGGACTTCTGGGTTGCCTGTACAGTTCATAGACAAGTGAAAGTGGATACTCTAAAACTCGCAAGATAAGTGTGAGTGCTATGGATGGCCTTCTCGTAGGGAGACGGAAGTGGATCCATAGTGGTGTATTGATATGGTGAATATGTGGACTCGTGTGCGCCACCTCAAAAGAGTTACTTGCAGTCGTAGTTCAGGATAGCCACCGAGTCAAAGTTGGCTTGCTGCAGTCAAACTCCACCCCCCCCCCCCTTTATTGATACTGATGCATTTGTAGCTAGTTCTGATGTAAGTCTTGCTGGGCACATTTGTACTCACGTTTGCCTATTTTATGTTTTTGCAGAGAGACGTCAGTATCGCTAATAGTTCCGTGTGGACTTCGACGTTTAGCTTGATACCTCAGCTACAATCTTCTGCCCTCGGCAGGATTTGGTAGATAGTCAGGCTTCTCAGCCTTCTTCATTTGTAGATGTCTGTACTCAGACATGTTAAGCTTCCGCATGTGTTCTGACTTGTATGCTCTGAATGTTGGGTCATGAGACCATGTTTGTAATATCTCGCTTCTCGGAGCCTAATGAATAAATACTGGAGTCGTAGAGTTATGTTGTGATGCCATGTTGTATTTACACATATCGAGCATATTGTGTGTATGATTGAAATGCTTGCTATGTGTGGGATCCGACAATCTAGTTGTTTATCCTTGGCAGCCTCTCTTATGGGGAAATGTAGTCTAGTGCCTCCTTGAGCCATAGTAGTCCGCTACAGCCCGGTTCACCGGAGTCCTGCTAGCCCAGCACTACTGCTCAGGACACTTGACTGGCCGGCATGTGTTTCACTTCGTTCCTGTGTCTGTCCCTTCGGGGAAATGTCACGCGGTGACATCCGGAGTCCTGCCTAGCCTGCTACAGCCTGGGTTCCCGGAGTCCTGTTAGCCCAGTGCTACAGCCTGGATTCACACGTTGTTGATCGACATGCTCAAGGTTGATTCATGTATGCCTGTCCCCATAGGTTAGCGCCGCTTTGGGTTCACGACTAGCCATGTCGGCCCGGGTTCTCTGTCATATGGATGCTAGCGACACTATCATATACGTGAGCCAAAAGGTGCAAACGGTCCCGGGCCATGGTAAGGCGACACCTGTGGGAATACCGTGCGTGAGGCCGCAAAGTGATATGAGGCGTTACAGGCTAGATCGGTGTGACTTAGAATCGGGGTCCTGACAGATCCCCACGCCACGCACCGCCACCGCCGGCGACCGCCGCCCCCATCCTGAACCCTAAGATAGATAGTGGGGTACCTCTCCGGCGAGGCCCCCTCCCCGCTGCGGCTGGTTCTTCCTTCACCCCGGCGAGCCCCCCACCCCCTGAAAATCGACTGACCCAAAAGTCGATTTAGTCAAGTGAAGTGTAGCTAAATCGGAGCAGCATCGCAAGCAAGAGCAAGAGCGAGAGCAGCAGCGCGAGCAAGAGCAGACCAGGTAGGGGACCGAGAGCAAGAGCAGAGCAGCAGCGCGAGCGAGAGCTAAAGCAGCAGCAGGTTCTACTGATGTGGACGTCGCCGCCGAGGGAGCGACGCCGTGGAGGAAGTGGCCGGCGACGCCGCCGTGGATGGAGCCGCGCCATGTCGGCACGGGACCGAGCGCCGGCAACACCATGAGATCGAATCAAGAAGAAAATGCGGCGATTAGTGTACAACCTCTTTGGTGGCGCCGATTAGGCCGCAGATTCATCCGAGGAAACGGTGATGATGATGCTCTTCCGGTGGTGCAGGTGAAGACGGCGGTGTGGGAATGGAGGTGGCGTGAAATACAAGGGGAACGTTGGGGCAGCTCCTTGGAGGTGGAGGACGGGGTGGCTGAACAGGCGGGATGATGAGATCGACGACGGATCCTCATCCGGTACGGTGGATGAGGGACGTCGAGGTGTTGCTGTGGACGACGTCGTCGGGGAAGAGGCTCCGGCTGGGTGGCGGACAGAGCAGGGTGTGGGGTTTCGTCGCGGGTTTTCGCGGCCTCTATGTATGAATGGGTGGGCGGATGGGATGGCAGTGGGGAACCATGGCTTAGAGACGCGCTTGTCCGAAATGTGGGGTAAGTTACGAAAGTACCCCCACCGATTTGAGGCGGTTCTTTCGGTTCAGGGGTACCACGGGCATTTCGCGTGTCGGGATCTCACATGAGGTGGGAGTTTTCGTGCGTGTTGTAATTTCGGAATAGCAAGGCGCGGGTTGAGATGGAGGGAGTTGTCGGAGCACAACGAGACAAAGATATATCTTAAATATTTCGGGCTAACAATGCGCGGGTTGAAGAGGCGGGAGTTTTGCAGCACGATAGACAGAGACGCTAGCTTGAATTTTCGGCATAACAAGGCGTGGCTTGAAATTTCGGAAGAACAAGCTTAATGTGTACCAAAAAAAGACAATTTGCACCTCAACACGCACAACACACACAAACACCATTTAGACTAGAGTAAGGTACACGTGCATTGCACGCATGAGATTTGGCAACCAAATTATGAATAAATACCACATTATAGCATGCAAGCTTTGAGTCATATATGCATGATGTAGATGTTCGTTTAATTCTTATAGTTCATTTCATTCAAAATCATCTAGTTTTTATAAGAAAGCTAATCTATTTTAAGATTCATGGAACTGTGCGTCGTAAGACATAAAGTAAAAACAAATAATGGCAAATCATGTAGAAAAACATTTGGGAAATTCTGATACGGAAGGTTCTAGAACAAATAAGAAGTGCTTGTGTTTTGATGTTTGTGCATTATGCTTAAGTTCAACCATGGAGTCTTCTAGATTATACATGTGGCGAAATCTGGTGGAATCTAGATGATATCCAACGGCCAGTAGTGCTCAAATTTGCCATCTTTGGACCATCAGATTCGCCTCATCCAACGACCATCTTTCAAAGTTAAAGTTACCCGCACACAATATAAAAAATATAATATATAATATATAGGGGTATAGATATAGATATGTGATGCAAAAGCCGCCCATCATCTCCAATTAGAATAGTGTGTCCATGCACGGATGCGACGTGGCCAAATGATGTCTGCCATCGGTATCTCAAATTCAAATTAGTCTGACCTTGTTCAATGTGTATACATTATAGCATGCTCGTTTCCAAACCACACCACGCAGATCTCCGTTATATTCATGCATGCATGGGTTTCAAACATCAGGATATCTTATTCAAATATTTGAATTCAACTTCACATTGATTGTGACCTCACATATTCAGCTATTCTTTTACACCCACACGGTAGTCTTCTCTTTATAACTGTACCACTAACTTTCTCTCGTGCATGCATGCACACACACTACCAGTCGGCATTATCCATCGCACGCATGCAATCTTTTTCTTCAGGTCGGTCTCCCATGAAGGCACACACCAACACACATCCCCCTCTCCATCATATCGGGCATTCTTTATATCTCACGTGTGCATGCGCAACGATCGATGTTCCTCTATGTATGTGTGTATATAGCTAGGTATTTCATAGTTTTCCACACAAACTGATCAATTGATATATCCAGTGAGGTCTCACTCTCTTTCCCACGTCCACATCGATCAATCTATACCTCTCTATATAGGATTAACATATATAGCTAATACACCCACATTAATTATGTATCCAACGTCCCCCTCTCATCATCCATGCCTTCCGCTTCATCTCTCAGACGCGTGCACAATGGCGAAGACAGGGGCAGTAAGGGCCCTGCCCCCCTCCCCCCCTAACATCACTATATATCAAGGCTAATATGAATGTGATCATTAGAAAATTGCTACTAAAAATGGTTTAAGTTCATGAATTGACCCTCCTCGTAAAGGATTAGCAATGCTTGGCCCCCTAGCTCATTTATTTTTCATGGCTCCGCCACTGCGCGCATCAGCGCACGTGTTCGCCCCCTCTCTCTAAATATCGATCTCGCACTTGTGCATTCCTTCATAGTCTCCCTCCACTCGGCCCCTCGCACCATCTTCTAGCCCCCCACCGGATTTTTCCACATGTACAATCTAGCAGACTCCATGGTTGAACTTAAGCATAATTCACAAACCTCAAAACAACAGTGGTTCTCTTTTGTTCTAGAATCTTCTGTATCATAACTGCCCAAACTTTTTTTCTAGTTGAATTGCCATTATTATTATTTTACTTTATGCTTTACAACGCACAATTCCATGAATCATAAAATAGATTAAGGGCTTCTTTGATTCAAAGGATTCTCAAAGGAATTTTGGAGGAATCTAATCATTAGGAATTTTTCCTATCTTGGTTGTTTGATTCGTAGGATTGTAAACCATAGGAATTTTTTCATATGATTCATTTGCACTAGATTTCAGAGGAAACATCCCATCCACTCAAACCTCTTTGAAAGAATTCTGCCTTTTTTCTATGCACAATCAAACACTCGTACAATCCTGTAGGATTCAAGACGACATTCCACTATAATCACATGTTTTTCCTATTCCCGCGTTCTTAGCTTTTTTATAAAAAATAATTGATTTTGAATGAGATGAACTATAAGAATTAAACGAAGGGCTACATCAGGCATATATGACTCAGAGCTTACATGCTATAGTGTGGTATTTATTCATAATTTGGTTGCAAAATCTGATGCGTGCAATGCACGTGTACCTTACTAGTACTTCGAGTATGTGCGAAACACGTAAATTAGAATACCAATGGCACGCTACACAGTGTCTCTCTTACAGTTCATGAAGCCACGTGGCACATGTATAGGCGTTGTCGCGACCTCCTTGCGTGGATTGATCACAGTGACGTGCCGCTGGTTCCAGAAGAATGTACTCCTCCTCCCTGAGCCATACTGGCGGTACATGCACGAAGCGAAGATGTGCACGCACGCCATGCATGCACTCATTCCTCGCACGCACACGTGGGTACACGGCGGACGCAATTTTGTAGCTAGATCCACCCCATGTGATAATTTGACGCGTGTAAAGTCGTTCACTTCGTTGATGGTCAATTAATACAGCACATGCAAATTGAGTGGACGTGAGGGCGGAAGAAAGACATTATTACTCCACTGCGCGCATGCGAGTAGTTAAATCGTGGGTCGCTAGTAGTACTTCCATTGGTCTCCTTCGTATTTTGTGCCAATTTTTGACAGTAACATAATATTTACGCGTTTGAGCAGTGTAGTACTTGAAATTTATGTTCCTCTAAACTCATCGGGAGCCGTTTCGGGCCTCGAAACCAAAACCATCAATTAATCTTTACCTTGTTCCCATCACATTCGAAAGCCTGCTCACACCTACTAGTAGTACGTACCAAACCTGAACGTGTTCCAACTATGCAGGTATTAGTACTAGTGCTAGTACTTAGGTTATAATAAGGGGAACTACCTAACCAAAAATCACTCTACCTTTCCTCCTCATAAGTTCTTCTTCTTCGTCCGTCGTTGCCATGGCCGGTGAGCAGAGCTCTAGGTCGAGAACTACTCGTAACAAGGGAGCGGCAACCAAAGCTGCGGAAAAAAAGAGAGGGCTCGCCGCCATGTAGAGACCTCGAAAGATCTCTCACGGGCAGGCGATGGCTCCCAGGAGCGCCCTAGCCGCAGAGGCGAACATGCCGAGCCGGCGGAGCTGGAGTCGTTATCCCTCGATGGCATGCCCGATCAGCTCAATAAGCAAAAGGAGTTCATCCAAGGCTTGATAGGGTTGCTGAAAGAGAGCCTCGACGACATGCCCGCTGAGCTCAATCAGCAGGGGAGTTGACCGCCGGCTTGGTGATGCTGCTGAAGAAGAGCATTGCCTCGGAGAAGAAGGCGACCGGCGAAATCCTGCGACTTCGGGAGGACAATGTGAAGCTCTGCCACGAGATCGACCTGTTGAAGGAGAAGAACTCCGGATGGAAGAAGCTGCATGAGAATAGTAGTTCCTCGATGAAGATGCTGCGGGCCCTCGCCATGGAATAGAAGGAAGAGTTGGCGAAGCTCCGCATCGAGCACCCGGCTACTGTCAAGGTACGTAATATGGCCGTGGAACAGATGATGAAGGCTCGCATCGAGAAATGTCGCGTCATGGACACAATGATGAAGATGGCGGAGGAGACGCGCAAGGAGATGGAGGTCGTGGAGGCGATGAAGAAGTAGTTACGACTCCGCAGCGAATTAGATCATTTGGGGTGATAATCTTCCTTCTTCTTTTGCTCCTGTGTTTCATCTTTTGCTTCGGGTGTTTCGCCGCACGTGTCATGTTCTCTGCGAGGCATGAATAGAACAATGTTTTTTAAGGAATGAATAGAACAATGCTAACAATGAGATGACTAGCAAATTAGATCATTTTTTATCGCCATATGGCACTGGGCTGCCATGTTTCGTGTTCCTCCGTCGCAGTACTACTCTAGTGGAAAACTTGAGTATACCACACGGTTCTTTGCTCCTCCTCGATCAGGTCGTCGGCGCATTTATATGAGCAGTCAAATCAGAAGGCCCAGCCTTCCAGCAGTAATGAGCCGTCAAATCACAAAGGCCCTCGCCTCTCGTGAAACCGACCAAGCTAGACTGCCCCGCCCTCTAGCCTTTTAAAAAATGTATACTTTTGTACAGCAGTAGTATCGATGGATTGTGCCATGGAGCAAAACTTGAAATTAAAAAAAAGGTGGTACATATAGAGAGCGCTCATCGCCAAATTATGCATATAGTACTATTAAAAAGGCTTGTCACAATAATGGTGTCCAGCACAACCCACCCCTCAAATAAAACTAAGAGGGTGCTTGGATACGTTTTAGTCCCATGACTAAAAGTTGTGGGACTAAAACATGCTAGCCTCACATATGCTTGGATCCAAATACTAAAAAGGCTAAAATCAAGTTAATGAGCATTTATTGTCCTCCAAACCCTCCAATCCAGAACTCGCCTGTGTTAAAGGAGAGGAGTTAAATGAGTAGAGAGAGGACTAATCCACATTTTAGTAGGGGTACCCCTGACTAAAAAAATTTAGTCTCAAGAATAGTTTTAGCCCCTCTTTAGTCAGGGGTGCTTGGAACTTTAGCCTCTTAAAGAGACTATTTTTAGTCAGACTAAAATAAGTCCCTTGGATCCAAGCACCCTCTAAGCATCCTGGAATTCTTTGACAAAACTAAGCACCCTGAAATTCTTTGAAAACTAAACTGCTGGCTATACGATGTTGGCCATATATATTGTACGTATATAATGTGAAGGAACGAGTGGTAGTACTATACCAACTAAAAGATGAAATGTAAGAAATACTAGTATGTATGTACTGAAGAGTTAAAGTAACGAGAATAAACATAACATAGTTCTGCTGGGGGCTCAGCACAACACACCCCTCAAATTAAATTAAGCACACCTGAAATTAAACTTTGCAACTATTCCGGCAGACACTGCATTAGAACCACCATGAGCAACGACACTGCCACCTTACTCGGAGTCCTCGTCGATGTCCTCGACTTCGTCCTTGTCCCTCTTCCTCTTGGCCGATACTTCTTTGCTTGAACCGCACACTTGGCTGTTGCTCTTCATCCAACCCTTGTAGATATTGAAGCAAAGGTAGCCATCCATTGCAGCGTAGTGGATGTGGTCTATATCTAGTACACTCCACTGCCATGCATGATGATGAAACGTGTAATGAGGTTTCTCCAGTTTATCGTACGAAGGATGAACCATGGCTCCTGCCAGGGTCAGCATTGAAGGCTGACGAGAGGACACCAGCCAATTCTTCTGGAGGTCGAAGGTGTTGCCTACAACGAGGCCTATCCGACACAGGACTTCTTTGTCGTTACCAAAGTCTACAGTAATGGATTTGACTAGGTTGCTCTTGAGGAAGTTCTTAAAATCCTGGCACTCAACGTCGGCATGGCATATGTGGTAGACCAAGCAAACGTTATGTATGCAAACCTGGATCACGGCGGACTTCTTCCTCTCTTCGTCCTTTAGATCCTTCTCTCGTCCCAGGACTGTGGTGTACTCAACATCTAGCCCAGCGACCCACTCATCATCTGAGTTTTCGAACATGCGTCTGAAGCGAGAAAGGCATCCTTTCACCGTCGCGGAAGAACGGGTGTAGATGACGTCGAACTCATTGCCGGTGATGGTTCTAACCTTGTACTCACCGCAGATCGTGGAGATTTGGGATGCCATGGATTTGGAAGGAGGGTTAGGATTAGTGGAACTGCCGTAATGTGAATGGACGGGACGACTAGGAGCGAACCGCCGTAGTATTGAAGGACGTGCGGGGACGAGTGGGAGCGAACTGCCAGCGTGCGAACGGCAGGGTAGTGGCTTTCCATTCTCCCATGATACGGGCTTCCGAGAGCCCTTGGATCTGAGATCGAACTGTTGCATGGCGTGATTCTAGACCTATGGGTGAATATCCTATGCTGGAGGGTTATTCTACAAATTCTCAGCAACTTAGCATGCGACCGTTTGATCTCAGATCCAAGGGCTACCAGCAGCCCATATCATGGTCGCGCCTACCACGACTGTCACGTCGCTCGCGCGCTCGTGCCCTTGGAGATTTAACACGGTGCGTTAGGCTATCTGATGTTGGCATGTCATACATAGTCATCACTTAGTCACTCATACTACAACAAGGTTGGCTATAAGTGTATTTTTTTACTCCTCTCTATCTCTTTCTTCATACTCAAGGAATAAACGGTGCTAAGCGCGTGTATTTATTGCATTTGCCAAGGAGTGACCTCTTCCAATGAAATGGTGTTGCTAAGTTTGCTTCATTTAATTAGCTATAGACTCAAAATTGTCTTTTCACCTAGGTACACGCGCTTAGCACTGTTTCTTCCTTGGGTCACCAAACTAGTCTCTCTCTTCTTGATTAACTTGCCACATCAGACTTTATGCCTATGTGGCAAGCTTAATCACAAGTAGGAGCAAGTAAAAGTAAGTACAACAGTGCACTTTACATGGCATTTTTGCATATGTGGAGGAAAGAGAGGCAAGGAAAAAGTGGAGAAGTGGGCTCTCATGCAAGAGTCAGCCTCTACTACATGGTGGAGCATTGGGAGAGGCACATGTATGGAGGTGGTCAGGAATCTGGGAGACTCACGCCAGTCGTAGCGCTGCAGTTAAAATGATAATGGCAAGTCAAATCACAGGGCCCCACCTGTCCAGCAGTACCTCGCTGTCAAATCACACAACCCTACGTTTGCAGCAGCCTACTCCCTCATCTTCTCGCGTCTCTGTCGAACCGACTAGGCGGAACTGCCCAGCCGCCTACCGCGCAGGAAAAGCCCCGCCCTCGACTTTTAAATAGTATATAGTATACTAATTTTGTATCCATGGATTGCACCCGCGCCATGGAGCAAAGCGTCTAGAAAACGGAGGAGAGACGATGGTCTTGCAATAAAGAAGAGGGAGAGGCGAGACGGTGGTTTTGGAATGGAGATGATGGAGAGGAGAGGAGGTGGTTTTGCAATGGAGAAGAGGGAGAGGAGCGTGCGGCAGCGATTTAGGATTGGACGAGAGGGCCGGCGCGCTCTGACTGGATCGAAATCAAAATCAATTTACCCTTCAATTAAAAAAGCGACCCCACATTAACTAGTCTCCCTTTTATTCTGGGTCATAATTGACCATGATTTTCGCACATAAAGTATATGTTATACGTTGTATACAAGGCCACTATCAAAATTACAATTTGCAACTATACAAGGCCACTAACATTAATCGAGGCAAAATTGATGACGTTTGCCTCGTACTAGCACACGAGGACATTAATATCCCTTGTGTGCATGCGGGAGTGCGAAGGTTAGCTTGCATTCCCAACATTAATCAACCAATGAGGAGTAAGAGGGTTGGCTTGTTGTGCTTGGGAGAGAAAAACCACATTAATTAACACGACAATCAAGGTGACACGCTAGCTTGCAACATTGACTTAAACATAGCATTGATTTTTACCTTGGTACCTGTAATATGAGTTTGTGGTCTTGTATACAAAAATGGAGGGATTATAATTTGAAAGTACATTCAGATACGAACCAAACGATACAATTTTTGGTGACATGCATTCACATTTTGCTTGTCAAATACAGTACATGGTCAAACTTTGACCCAAAATACGCGAAACAACAAAAAAATACTTCGAAGACCAGCGCCGCTCTTCCGCTCTTCTCCTCTTAAACCACCGCTGCTCCTCTCCTGTTCCAATCTAAATGCAGCACCGCTCCTCTCCTCTTCCATTTCAAAACCACCGCCCCTCGTCTCCTGTTCCAGTCCAAAACCAGTGTCGCTCCTCTCCCGTTCTAATCCAAAACCAGCGCTGCTCCTCTCCTCTTCCATTCAAAAACCACCGCCGGCGAGTGAAGGTGTTGTGGAGAAGTAGATCGATGGAGGAGTACAACCGATACGTGAGGATCGCAGACGGCGACCCTGTGAAGCTAGCTAGGATATTGGAGATACAGTCTTGGTTTGACAATAAGGACCAACTAGCGGCGACGGCGACATCCATGAACAAATATCTGCAACAGAGCGAAAAGGCGGCGATACTCCCGGAGGGAGTCTCGCAGGAGTACATAGAGTTGCTCCTCTGGGCCATGTAGCAAACAGATTCAGCGAATCCGATCGTGAGGGAGCGGTGGTGGGAGTATCAATCCCAGATGGAGCATCCACCAGAGATTGAAGGATCAAGCATCTACAGGGTGTCGTTTGTGAGGGTGTCCTGGCAGAGCGAGCCGGTGGAGTCTTCGTCGACCGAACCCAACTGCAAGAGGAGAAAAGCAGTTGGCCCGACGACGCTTCCCCGCCATCGTCTCCCTCGCCGTTCACATCGTCTCACGGGGCGGCTGTCTGTCGCCGAGGAATAGGAGGGGGCTGCCCCCCTGCCCAATAGTCGGGCAGGTTGTGAATTGTCAGGAAGAGCTTAGGGTTGTCAGTAATTGCAGGTTGTGAATTGTGTTTTGTGTTGTGTATTTTGAGAGTACTTTCAGATATGAATGTCTTTTGAATTTCAGATTTGCAGTAATGAGCATATAAAGTATTTTATCAATTCTAGAGATCTATTTTTAGCACTTAAAAAAATGTAGTTTCATAGGAGTATAAAAGTGCAGACAATGTGATTCTCAGAGAAGAAACTGCAAGTTTCAGTTTCAGATAAGAAACTGCAAGTTCAGTTTCAGATAAGAAACTGCAACTTTCAGAGGCAGAGCATTTATGTTAACACGGCGTTTTCAAACAAGGTTAACATCATGTTGGAAGTTTTATTCATGGTCGAAAATGGAACTACCAGCCAGTTAACATCATGCTGATCAATATTCATGCATAGAACATCTTCATATGATGCACAGTCAAAATGCCCACACAAAGTTGAGTGTGCGAAACACAGAGAAAACGAGGGACGAAGTTTCGGCAAGTGTTGGACGTTGTTTTGGGTTGCACCGTCTAGGCTTTGATTTTTAACATGGGCAGCCCACGACCTCGGATGGGAGGTCCATAGGCCTACTTGTATTTTCTTAGGGTCGTCATTTATCGACCGGCCTATGGTCCTCCCATCCGAGGTTTTATTTTTGGCAGCCCAATTTATGTATTTTTTTGAAGTAAACGCAGAGGTCTATTCTATTTTTCTATATAAGAATAGGAACGCCAGGTCCAACTTATGTTTCCCTTCTAACTATATTATATATATTTAAATTATTTTATATGTTGACTGTTTAGTTCACATAATTGGCAAATAGATGACCGCTCTCGCGATCCCCTTCGCCCCCGCCACCACCTCCACCCTCGCCGCCGACCCCGCCACTACCTCCACCCTCGCCGCCGCCATAGATCTCGCCGCTACCCCCTGCCTCCTGACTCCGGGCGCGCCTGCCCCCCTCAGCAAGTCCGCTCACGCGCCCCATGGAGTCGCCGGCCATATCCACGGGGGAATGGTTGGAAGACAGGCAGATGTACAAGATGCATCTCCCACATGTCTACAAAGCCTTCCCGCGGATGCTCCAGCCACTCGACTCCGTCGCGCCGGCAGTGCTGCGGGAGACTCGAGGGAGGAGATGGAGGGAGCGGGCGATGCGGATCCGCGACGACGCTCTCTCCTCGACCCAGTGCACGCGCGAATGGAGGGAAGCAGAGGAGGAAGCTGCGAGGGAGGAAGCCGAGGAGGGACCGAATCCGTTCTCTCACTCGCGCAGGTATGCTCGGATGTGCAAGGATCATGTGGATTGGGAGCTGCTGAATCTAGCCCTGCGGATCTACTTTGAAGGAGATTTCTCAGAGAAGCACAGGATGCCCCACCCCAGTGAACTGCCGATTGCGTTCGTTCGATGGGCGAAAGGAGAGGTGAATTCAGGAGATCCATGTCGTGTTGCAAGATAGGAATGCTTGACTGGACTCCTGCCCACCAGCACGCCGTCAGAGCCGGAGCAGGTGGATCCCCTACCTTACCTCTCTCCCAAACTTGCAGAAGATTGAAATTAGGCTTGCAATCTGCTTCAATTGAGTTGTCTGGTGGTTATTTCTGCTTCCTGAGAGACAACATCTGGCTGGAGGATGAGAAGGAACCAGGAACTCCGATGAATTTCCCCTATCACAATGGGGGGGAGCGCCGGTTGGGCAGTGGTACGGCCCACCTCCACCCCAAATGGGGTGTCACGACCGGTTTTCCGGGTATTAAATTCCAAAAAATGGACGTTGTACTCACCAGCCCCAGGATTACTGTTAGCTGATGAGGCACCAACTTGTACAGAAATTCCAAGCATAAATACAACATATGTGGTACAAGACCATTCGGGTCTGTGAGTACAACAATTGGTTTCTAGTGGTTGATGGCGGAAGCGGTTTGTGGTTCACCACAGTCTATGGGACTCCATTTCTCACAGGAACAGCTGACCAGGTTTACTCCTATCTTCGCGAGGCTGTTATCACCGTTGCTTAGTTCCCGGGGCTGTCATCGCAACGCTCCTCTCCAAGCAAGCAATCTGGCCAAGACAATAGCCAGGGACAAGCCAGTGAGTACTTTGAATGTACTCGCAAACATTAAGAACACAGGTATAATATAACCACTGATAATCATGCTCTAAAATATTTTATGATCACATCATCAATCATAAATAAAAAATCTTTTATGCATGCAAGCAGGTTATGTATGCAACAGGAATTTGTAATGACAGAATAGTAATAAAATGCACCGATCGGATGTCAGAAGCGACGTCTCGAAAGGATAGTAAAAATGAGCATGCCTCAGTCAGGCGTCTTAGCGACACCACATAAAAGGGCTTATAAGGTAATTAAATAACAAGCATGCCACAGTCGGGCGTCTAAGCGACACCACATAAAGGGCTTTTAAAGTAAATAAGATAACAAGCATGCCACAGTCGGGCGTCTAAGCGACACCACAGAAAGGGCTTGTAAAGTAAATAGGATAACAAACATGCCACAGTCGGGCGTCTAAGCGACACCACAGAAAGGGCTTGTAAAGTAAATAGGATAACAAACATGCCACAGTCGGGCGTCTAAGCGACACCACAGAAAGGACTTGTATGAAAGGGAAATAACAAACATGCCACAGTCGGGCGTCTGAGCGATGCCACATAAAGGGCTTATAAAATAACATAATCATAGTGAATATCCAGGAGGTGGTACCGTCCCAGGGGTATTCATTATTTCAAACAATGCAAACGGTTAGTCCACAATGATAATAACCATAACCATCATATATCACAAGTCATAATCAATATTTGGGTTTAGTAGTTTCTCCTCTGAAGACCGACACTAAGACCGACACTTGACCCATCCCAGACTGTAATCCTTAACCATGGACACGGCTATTCTAATAGGTTTAAACTCTACAGAGGGTGTACTCTTTACCCACGAATAACGGATTCCTTTAGTCCATCGGGACTAATTCCGTCTATGGTCTTTTGATTGAAAACACACCTATCCGCACACATCAGCCTAACTTACCGGTGTCTGGAAATCACCCACGACACTCGTTAAGCAAAACTCTAAGTGGGGAGGCTACAACCTCGACGTAGTATGGGATCACAAAATTTATACCGCGCGCAAACTAGGGGAGCTACCCCTCCGGCTACAACCGAAACACCCATGCCCCCGGGTCAGGTGGCATGCCTACCGGATGCCTCCGATATCTTCCACCATGGCCTCTCTGTACGGTGTGTGCTAGGAAAGGGGTTGACAACTTACTAAACCGTACCCTACCTATGGCAGGGACAAGTGGTAGTACGAAACAAGCATGGGGGTTACCGGAACAAGACTCGATCTATGGTCGACTCAGGAGGCTTATAAAATTCCCTGCATGACATGTATAACAAATATATTTCAACCAACAAAATCAACACTCATTATACCTTACTATGCCATACCGAACATAACCGTCCCGACGGAGACCGGCGACAACCTCACGCCTACCCAAGGCCGAGGCTTTCCCGGATTACTTTTCGGCATGCATGCAAGGCACATGAGGATGATTACCATCACATGTATATGCATTTCCAACAGCAAGGGAAATCACTAATATGCATCCATGCAAATGATCATATCACATGAAATAACAAGTTCTCCGAAATAAGATGGTGTTATAAACGTGTCAACTAACACACCAAAAATATTATGCCGGGGTTCAGAATGCTTGCCTTCATGGTGTGGAAAGGCAGGGTGCACTCCAAAGCCTTTGAAAAATTTCCTTCCTCTCTCCAAAAATCCTATTTTAAATAAATTTCAATTAACACACAATTCAAAGCAGCACAAAAAGGTTGTTTGAAATTTTTTGAAATAAATCTTAAAATAAACTAGACCATATTTGAGAGAGGTAGGAAAAAGAATTAATTCATTTGGTGTTTTATTTAAAAAGATATAGCCAGTCAAAGTTGTGGTCAAAATCTGTTTTTTTTAAATCAGAAAAGAAAAACGATTCGAATATATACGTACACGTCGAAAACGTATTCTGGAAATACGCCTCCACTTACTCCAGCGTGGACCGCGCGTGGGTCACTGATAGTGGACCCGCCTGGCCCACTGGTCAGGTTTGACCGGTCCATCCCTCCCTCCTCTTCCTCTGCCCGAACGGCGGCGAGGCGACGGCGACCAACGCCGGCGAACGGCAGCTTCCCGCGGGTTCCAGAGGGCCTGGATGGATCCGCGAGACCGGGGCGGTCCTCCCGGTGGTCGTTGGGTCGGCGGGGACGGAGTGAGCTGCCGGCGGCGAGCTACGCGACGGAGGAGGTTTCGGGGGCGAAGTGAGTTTGGGGCTACGATGACTCCCGATCAAAATCGAGCAGGGGAACGGGTTCACGGGAGGATGAGGAGGTTCCTGGTGAAGAGAAATGAGAGGGGGAGGCCCTGGTGGCGCCGGCAGGGCTGGGGCAATGGCGGCGGCTGCGGTTGCCGGAGATGGGGAAGGAGGCCTCCCCGGGTCGTTTGGCTGCCAAAGGGGGCCCTAGGGAGATGGCTTGGGGTCGCCTGCGTGCGGAGATGAGCTCGGGGCTCTTTAAATAGGAGATCTGGGTTGGTGCCAACGGTGGTCGCGGATAAGGTCGCCGGCGACCGCCATTCTGTAGCTAGGGCGTCGTGGCGGCGACGAGCGCTAGTGGACACGCTTGTGGATGAGCTCGGTGCTCTCCAGGGGCCAGGTTGCGAGCGGGAGAGGCTTGGGCGGCGCTGAACTGAGCAGGGGATGTCGGAGGCCGTGGCGGCTAGCTCCTGGCCTGACAGGGACGTGGCGAGGGCTCTTGGCGCGTTGCGGTGAGAAGGGGAGTGAGCGGCGTGGCTCTGCAGGGTGGGCAGAGCCCAGGGGTGCGACGCGTCGGCTCGGGCGCGGCACGTGCAAAACGCATGCTCTGCTCGCGCCCAGAGCATGCACGGAACATGCTCGATGAAATGCCAGTGCATGCCATCGGGCTTGGGTGAGGCCGGCACTTAGCAGACCTAGGTTAGGAGCATCTGGGAGTCTAGTGGACATGTTAGTTTGATCGGAGGTGCAAGTTCATAGTGCAATGACAAAAGTCATGTCAAAACAGATCATGCCCATAAGGTGTTTGACAAAATGCCAAGGGCACTTAGGCATTTCTTGGAGTGGCCAAATTCTCCAGATCAGTGTCTCCTTAGATGCAAGAGAGAGTGGTAAGGTTAGTTTGTCAAATGCAGAAACTTGTTAGTGCAAGTCTTGCTGAACTTCAATTCTGGTCAGGAGATAAAAGGCATCATTACATGAACCAAAAATGATCCAATAGGTGCATGCTCCTGGACTTAAGGGTTTTGCAGGGAGGACTACAAGTAGGAAAAAGAATCAAGAGCCAAGGAGCAAGCAAAAGTAAGGTTGCTGCACAAACCATCAAGTTGGAACAGAATGAAAATGAGGTTGATACACTCATATTTTTCAAATAACATCATTGGGTTTTTGCATAAAGTTGAATCATAGGCTATTACCAACATCCCATAATTTTGGTGAAGGCTAGAAAGAAATATTTAAATAGGTTGTAGTGCAAATTTGCACTTTGGACCAGAGAAGAGAATTGGGTATAGAGCTCAAAATATTTCATGTATAAAAGATGTTTTTGCATAAAAGTGATTTAATAACATCACATGACATCTCCAAATTTTGGTTGGAATTTTAAGTGAATTTATCAAATGGTTGTAGTTCAAATATGGCCATAAAACCTTGAAAAACCAATTTTCAAGAAAATAAAGATCAAGCGAATTAATTATGTAATTAGTTCTACTAATAAAAGAAAAGTTTTTCTTGAGAGGTTAAACAAGTCCAATAACATATTTGAAAAAAAATCGTTTGGGGAAAAAACTCCATAATGACAAGGGAGAAAAATGGTTCAAAAATCAAAAGGGAGCTCAGAGAATAAAAGTTTTAAATTTCCTGGCAAAATTTTAATTAACTAACAAAGTTAAAATTTTGGGGTGTCACATGGGGGCACAATCTGGGCAGGCTCCTATAAGTGCCCAAGATCAATCTGCTGGTGGTTCTGACTCTCAGGTGAGTGGGAAATCTCAAGGCAAGAATCAGCAAAAGAAGAGATAGGACATCCAGAAAACTGCTCCTGCCCCTGCTTCGGGCCTTATGGCATACTCTGAGGTGATCTGCTACAACTGTGGGGAACTAGGGCATCATTTGGATAAATGTGTCAAGCCCAAGAGTTGTTTTATCTGCAAAATGGTTACCCATAAAGTTGAGAATTGCCCTGTCAGAAGGAAACCCCACAGTTCTGCTAGATATGTTGGAAGTGCTGCTCCAGGATTATGTCCACCATTGACAGAATTTTCTGTGACACAGAATTAGATAGTTGCTTTCCCCATTATAGTTGTAGAGCTCTGCCCAGATGTGGTAGTGACC
Source organism: Aegilops umbellulata (assembly GCA_032464435.1). Lineage (NCBI taxonomy): Eukaryota > Viridiplantae > Streptophyta > Magnoliopsida > Poales > Poaceae > Aegilops > Aegilops umbellulata. Next base: position 466,615,264 of record CP136056.1, on the reverse strand, counting down.
ACACTCCTTTGCTCTGGGACTCTGGTCTTAACCAAACTCCAAAGAGCAATAGTTTTAAATGAAAAGTGGTGGTTGCTTAGAGAAGATTTTACTGAGCTAGTCAGAAAAATCTAGAATGAGCCTACTGGGAGCAGCTACCCCTAGAAAATTGGCAGATCAAAATCAGGAGATTTAGAAGAACTACCAAAGGGTGGAACTCCAATGAGGAAGCTAATTTTAGAAGATACAAAAGGCTTCTCCTCCTTGAGTTTGATTCTCTAGATATTAAGGCAGAAACCACTGACCTCTCTGAAGCTGAGACCAATAGATTAAACTTTGTCCATGGAGAGCTCAAGAAAATTTGGCTTCAAGAAGAAATCAAAGCCAAACAAAGGTCTAGAGATATGAACATTAAGGAGGGTGATAGAAATACTGCTTACTTCCATGCAGTAGCTAACCAGAGGAGGAGGAAAACCCGCATTCACTCCCTTGATGGCCCTAATGGCCCTGTTACTGAGGTAGATGAGATGCTGAAAGTGGCTAGTGACTTCTACAAAGACCCGCTTAAGAAAGAAAACCCTTCTGGGTTCTCTCGACAAAACATTTTTTTCTCTGCTTCTGAAAAAGTCTCTCCTGCTGAAAATGAGCTGCTAGAAGCCCCTTTTTCAGAGACAGAGGTGAAGGAAGCCATTTTTAGCTCTTATCCTGATGGGGCTCCTAGTCCTGATGGGATTCCCTTCTTGTTTTACCAGCATTTTTGGGACTTGGTGAAAAATGATCTCTTAGATCTTTTCCAAGCCTTTCATAGAGGAGAGTTGGATCCAGCAACTTACTCATGGGGGGTCTGTTGGGGTCAAGTTAAATAACCGTGAAAGTGAATTTTCCCTTGCTAGTAAAGGCCTTAGGCAAGGTGACCCCATCTCCCCGCTTTTGTTTAATTTAGTAGTGGACGTTCTTACTAAAATGCTGAGCAAAGCTGCTGATCATAGTCTGATTGCAGGGCTCTGTCCTGAGGTCTGCCCTGGTGGCATCATCTGCCTTCAATATGAAGATGATACCATCCTTTTCTTAGGCAATGACTCCACACATGCTAGCAATATGAAAACTGGTCTAACCTGGTTTGAACAAGTCTCAGGCATGAGAATCAACTACTCTAAAAGTGAACTCATCCCTATCAACATGGATGATTAGGAGTTAGCTGACTTCCTCTCTATTCTAGTCTGTAATAAAGGTAACTTCCCCATTAAGTACCTAGGTATCCCTCTCCACTATGATAAACTGAGGAGAGAGGATATCCAACCCCTTCTGGATAAAATCATTAAAAAGATTGTTGGGTGGAGGGGCAAACTTCTCTCTTACAGAGGTAGATTGATCCTCATACAAGCTTGTTTGGCTAGCATTCCAGTGTATCTCCTCTCCTTCTTCAAGTTCCCTAAATGGGCAGTGAACCTCATCAATTCTCAGATGTCACATTGCTTGTGGAATGATTTTGAGGGAAATAGGAAGCTACACCTTGCTAATTGGGCCCTAGTCTCTATGAAAAAAGATTTTGGAGGCCTAGGCATACCTAACCTCTAAGAAATTAACATCTGTCTTCTAGGGTCTTGGATTAAAAGATTCTATGAGGAAGACCTGAAACATTGGAAGCTTCTTATTGCCCATAAATACCTAGGAAATAAACCTAATATTTTTGTCCCTTCCTCCAACCCTAAGACCTCTAGATTCTGGAAAGGATTAAAATCTATTATGCATGCTGTGAAATTTGGCTACAGATGGAACATAGGGGATGGGAGCAGAACCAGGTTCTGGGAAGATACTTGGTTTGGCACATCCCCCCTAGCAGTCCAATTTTGGCCTATTTACTCTGTCAGCAGTGAGCTTAACAAAAATGCCAATGAAGTTTGGGGCGGTCAATGCCTAAAACTCTCTTTTAGAAGGAACTTTAGTGATAGTCTCATGGAACAATGGTTTAAGTTGAAGGAAATTGCCAAAAGCATTACCTTTACTGTTGGGTAACGTAGTAATTTCAAAAAAAATCCTACGCACACGCAAGATCATGGTGATGCATAGCAACGAGAGGGGAGAGTGTTGTCTACGTACCCTCGTAGACCGAAACGGAAGCGTTGACACAACGTAGAGGAAGTAGTCGTACGTCCTCCTCCCGATCCGACCGATCCAAGTGCCGTTGCTCCGGCACCTCCGAGTTCTTGACACACGTACAGCTCGATGACGTTCTCCGGGCTCCGATCCAGCAAAGCTCTCGGGGAAGAGTTTCGTCACCACGATGGCGTGGTGACGATCTTGATGAACTACCGACGCAGGGCTTCGCCTAAGCACTGCGACAATATGACCGAGGTGGAATATGGTGGAGGGGGGCACCGCACACGGCTAAGGAACGATCACGAAGATCAACTTGTGTGTCCTAGGGTGCCCCCCTGCCCCCGTATATAAAGGAGCAAGGGGGAGGGGGCGGCCGGCCTAGAAGGGGCGCGCCAAGGGGAGTCCTACTCCCACCGGGAGTAGGATTCCACCTTTCCTAGTCCAACTAGGAGAAGGGGGGAAAGGAGGGGAGTGGAGAAGGCAGGGAGAGGGGGCCGCGCTCCCAAACACCTTGTCCAATTCGGACTGGGCTTGGGAGGGGCGCGCGCCACCTCCTGGCTCCTTCCCACTAAGGCCCAATAAGGCCCAATACTCTTCCCCGTATTCCCATAACTCCCCGGTACCTCCGAAAATACCCGAACCACTCAGAACCTTTCCGATGTCCGAATATAGTCGTCCAATATATCGATCTTTACGTCTCGACCATTTCGAGACTCCTCGTCATGTCCCCGATCTCATCCGGGACTCCGAACTCCTTCGGTACATCAAAACTCATAAACTCATTATATAATTGTCATCAAAACCTTAAGCGTGCGGACCCTACGGTTCGAGAACAATGTAGACATGACCGAGACACGTCTCCGGTCAATAACCAATAGCGGGACCTGGATGCCCATATTGGCTCCTACATATTCTACGAAGATCTTTATCGGTCAGACCGCATAACAACATACGTTGTTCCCTTTGTCATCGGTATGTTACTTGCCCGAGATTCGATCGTCGGTATCTCAATACCTAGTTCAATCTCGTTACCGGCAAGTCTCTTTACTCGTTCCGTAATACATCATCTCGCAACTAACTCATTAGTTGCAATACTTGCAAGGCTTATGTGATGTGCATTACCGAGAGGGCCAGAGATACCTCTCCGACAATCGGAGTGACAAATCCTAATCTCGAAATACGCCAACCCAACATCTACCTTTAGAGACACCTGTAGAGCTCCTTTATAATCACTCAGTTACGTTGTGACGTTTGGTAGCACACAAAGTGTTCCTCCGGTAAACGGGAGTTGCATAATCTCATAGTCATAGGAACATGTATAAGTCATGAAGAAAGCAATAGCAACATACTAAACGATCGGGTGCTAAGCTAACGAATGGGTCATGTCAATCACATCATTCTCCTAATGATGTGATCCCGTTAATCAAATGACAACTCATGTCTATGGCTAGGAAACTTAACCATCTTTGATCAACGAGCTAGTCAAGTAGAGGCATACTAGTGACACTCTGTTTGTCTATGTATTCACACATGTATTATGTTTCCGGTTAATACAATTCTAGCATGAATAATAAACATTTATCATGAAATAAGGAAATAAATAATAACTTTATTATTGCCTCTAGGGCATATTTCCTTCCGTCTCCCACTTGCACTAGAGTCAATAATCCAGTTCACATCGCCATGTGATTTAACAGCAATAGTTCACATCACCATGTGATTAACACCCATAGTGCACATCGATACGTGATCAACACCCAAAGGGTTTACTAGAGTCAGTAATCTAGTTCACATCGCTATGTGATTAACACCCAGAGAGTACTAAGGTGTGATCATGTTTTGCTTGTGAGAGAAGCTTAGTCAACGGGTCTGCCAAAATTCAGATCCGTATGTATTTTGCAAATTTCTATGTCTACAATGCTCTGCACGGAGCTACTTTAGCTAATTGCTCCCACTTTCAATATGTATCTAGATTGAGACTTAGAGTCATCTAGATTAGTGTCAAAACTTGCATTGACGTAACCCTTTTACGACGAACCTTTTTGTTACCTCCATAATCGAGAAACATATCCTTATTCCAGTAAGGATAATTTTAACCGTTGTCCAGTGATCTACTCCTAGATCACTGTTGTACTCCCTTGCTAAACACAGTGTAGGGTATACATAAGATCTGGTACACAGCATGGCATACTTTATAGAACCTATGGCCAAGGCATAGGGAATGACTTTCATTCTCTTTCTATCTTCTGCCGTGGTCGGGTTTTGAGTCTTACTCAATTTCACACCTTGTAACACAGGCAAGAACTCTTTCTTTGACTGTTCCATTTTGAACTACTTCAAAATCTTGTCAAGGTATTTACTCATTGAAAACTTATCAAGCGTCTTGATCTATCTCTATAGATCTTGATGCTTAATATGTAAGCAGCTTCACCGAGGTTTTTGTTTGAAAAACTCCTTTCAAACACTCCTTTATGCTTTGCAAAATAATTCTACATTATTCCCGATCAACAATATGTCATTCACATATACTTATCAGAAATGCTGTAGTGCTCCCACTCACTTTCTTGTAAATACAGGCTTCACCGCAAGTCTGTATAAAACTATATGCTTTGATCAACTTGTCAGAGCGTATATTCCAACTCCGAGATGCTTGCACCAGTCCATAGATGGATCGCTGGAGCTTGCATATTTTTGTTAACACCTTCAGGATCGACAAAACCTTCTAGTTGCATCGTATACAACTCTTCTTTAATAAATCCATTAAGGAATGCAGTTTTGTTTATCCATTTGCCATATTTCATAAAATGCGGCAATTGCTAACATGATTCGGACAGACTTAAGCATAGATATGAGTGAGAAACTCTCATCGCAGTCAACACCTTGAACTTGTCGAAAACCTTTTGCGACAATTCTAGCTTTGTAGATAGTAACACTACTATCAGCGTCCGTCTTCCTCTTGAAGATCCATTTATTTTCTATGGCTTGTTGATCATCGGGCAAATCCATCAAAGTCCATACTTTGTTCTCATACATGGATCATATCTCAGATTTCATGGTCTCAAACCATTTCGCGAAATCTGGGCTCATCATCGCTTCCTCATAGTTCGCAAGTTCGTCATGGTCTAGTAACATGACTGCCAGAACAGGATTACCGTACTACTCTGGTGCGGATCTCACTCTGGTTTACCTACGAGATTTGGTAGTAACTTGATCTAAAGTTACATGATCATCATCATTAGCTTCCTCACTAATTGGTGTAGTAGTCACAGGAACAGATTTCTGTGATGAACTACTTTCCAATAAGGAAGAAGGTACAATTACCTTATCAAGTTCTACTTTCCTCCCACTCACTTCTTTCGAGAGAAACTCCTTCTCTAGAAAGGATCCATTCTTAAAAACAAATGTCTTGCCTTTGGATCTGTGATAGAAGGTGTACCCAACAGTTTCCTTTGGGTATCCTATGAGGACATATTTCTCCGATTTGGGTTTGAGCTTACCAGGATGAAACTTTTTCATATAAGCATCGCAACCCCAAACTTTAAGAAACGACAACTTTGGTTTCTTGCCAAACCACAGTTCAGATTGTGTCGTCTCAACGGACTTGGATGGTGCCCTTTTTAACGTGAATGCAGCTGTCTTTAATACATAACCCCAAAACTATGTTGGTAAATCTGTAAGAAACATCATAGATTGCACTATATCCAATAAAGTACGGTTATGACGTTCGGACACACCATTATGCTGTGGTGTTCCAGGTGGCGTGAGTAGTGAAACTATTTCACATTGTTTTAACTGAAGACCAAACTCGTAACTCAAATACTCTTCTCTACGATCAGATCGTAGAAATTTTATTTTCTTGTTACGATGATTTTCCACTTCACTCTGAAATTATATGAACTTTTCAAATGTTTCAGACTTCTTATTTCATTAAGTAGATATACTCATATCTGCTTAAATCATCTGTGAAGGTTAGAAAATAATGATACTTGTCGCGAGCTTTAATATTCATCGGACCACATACATCAGTATGTATGATTTCCAACAAATCTGTTGCTCGCTCCATTGTTCCGGAGAACGGAGTCTTAGTCATCTTGCCCATGAGGCATGGTTCGCAAGCATCAAGTGATTCATAATCAAGTGATTCCAAAAGCCCATCAGCATGGAGTTTCTTCATGTGCTTTACACCAATATGACCTAAACGGCAGTGCCACAAACAAGTTGCACTATCATTATTAACTTTGCATCTTTTGGCTTCAATAATATGAATATGTGTATCACCACGATCGAGATCCAACAAACCATTTTCGTTGGGTGTGTAACCATATAAGGTTTTATTCATGTAAACAGAACAACAATTTATTCTCTTACTTAAATGAATAACCGTATTGCAATAAACATGATCAGATCATATTCATGCTCAACGTAAACACCAAATAACACTTATTTAGGTTCAACACTAATCCCGAAAGTATAGGGAGTGTGCGATGATGATCATATCAATCTTGGAACCACTTCCAACACACATCGTCACTTCACCCTTAACTAGTCTCTGTTCATTCTGCCACTCCCGTTTTGAGTTACTAATCTTAGCAACTGAACCAGCATCAAATGCCGAGGGGTTGCTATAAACGCTAGTAAAGTACACATCAATAACATGTATATCCAATATACCTTTGTTCACTTTGCCATTCTTCTTATCCACCAATTACTTGGGGTAGTTCCGCTTCCAGTGACCAATCCCTTTGCAGTAGAAGCACTTAGTCTCAGGCTCAGGATCAGACTTGGGCTTCTTCACTTAAGTAGCAACTTGGTTGCTGTTTTTCTTGAAGTTCCCCTTCTTCTTCCCTTTGCCCTTTTCTTGAAAATAGTGATCTTGTCAACCATCAACACTTGATGTTTTTCTTGATTTCTACCTTCGTTGATTTCAGCATCACGAAGAGCTTTGGGAATTACTTTTGTCATCCCTTGCATATTATAGTTCATCATGAAGTTCTACTAACTTGGTGATGGTGACTAGAGAATTCTGTCAATCACTATCTTATCTGGAAGATTAACTCTCACTTGATTCAAGCGATTGTAGTACCCAGACAATCTGAGCACATGCTCACTAGTTGAGCGATTCTCCTCCATCTTTTAGCTGTAGAACTTGTTGGAGACTTCATATCTCTCAACTCGGGTATTTGCTTGAAATATTAACTTCAATTCCTGGAACATCTCATATGGTCCATGACGTTCAAAACGTCTTTGAAGTCCCGATTCTAAGCCATTAAGTATGGTGCACTAAACTATTAAGTAGTCATCATATTGAGCTAGCAAAATGTTCATAACGTCTGCATCTGCTCCTGCAATAGGTCCGTCACCTAGCGGTGCATCAAGAACATAATTCTTCTGTGCAGCAATGAGGATAAACCTCAGAACACGGATCCAATCCGCATCATTGCTACTAACATTTTTAAACACAATTTTCTCTAGGAACATATCAAAATAAACATATGAAAGCAACAACGCGAGCTATTGATCTACAACATAGATATGCTAATACTACCAGGACTAAGTTCATGATAAATTAAAGTTCAATTAATCATATTACTTAAGAACTCCCACTTAGATAGACATCTCTCTAATCCTCTAAGTGATCACGTGATCCAAATCAACTAAACCATGTCCGATCATCACGTGAGATGGAGTAGTTTCAATGGTGAACATCACTATGTTGATCATATCTACTATATGATTCACGCTCGACCTTTCGGTCTCCGTGTTCCGAGGTCATATCTGTTATATGCCAGGCTCGTCAAGTTAAACCTGAGTATTCCGCATGTGCAACTGTTTTGCACCCGTTGTATTTGAACGTAGAGCCTATCACACCCGATCATCACGTGGTGTCTCAGCACGAAGAACTTTCGCAACGGTGCATACTCAGGGAGAACACTATTACTATGATAATTTAGTGAGAGATCATCTTATAATGCTACCGTCAATCAAAGCAAGATAAGATGCATAAAAAAGATAAACATCACATGCAATCAATATAAGTGATATGATATGGCCATCATCATCTTGTGCTTGTGATCTCCATCTCCGCAGCACCATCATGATCACCATCGTCACCGGCGCGACACCTTGATCTCCATCGTAGCATCGTTGTCGTCTCGCCAATCTTATGCTTCTACGACTATCGCTACCGCTTAGTGATAAAGTAAAGCATTACAGGGCGATTGCATTGCATACAATAAAGCGACAACCATACGGCTCCTGCCGGTTGCCGATAACTTGGTTACAAAACATGATCATCTCATACAATAAAATTTAGCATCATGTCTTGACCATATCACATCACAACATGCCCTGCAAAAACAAGTTAGACGTCCTCTACTTTGTTTGTTGCAAGTTTTATGTGGCTGCTACGGGCTTAAGCAAGAACCAATCTCACCTAGGCATCAAAACCACAATGATAGTTTGTCAAATAGACTCCGTTTTAACCTTCTCAAGGACCGGGCGTAGCCATACTCGGTTCAACTAAAGTTGGAGAAACTGACACCCGCCAGCCACCTGTGTGCAAAGCACGGCGGTAGAACCAGTCTCGCGTAAGCGTACGCGTAATGTTGGTCCGGGCCGCTTCATCCAACAATACCGCCGAACCAAAGTATGACATGCTGGTAGGCAGTATGACTTATGTCGTCCACAACTCACTTGTGTTCTACTCGTGCATATAACATCAAACCATAAAAACCTAGGCTCGGATGCCACTGTTGGGTAACGTAGTAATTTCAAAAAAAATCCTACGCACACGCAAGATCATGGTGATGCATAGCAACGAGAGGGGAGAGTGTTGTCTACGTACCCTCGTAGACCGAAACGGAAGCGTTGACACAACTTAGAGGAAGTAGTCGTACGTCCTCCTCCCGATCCGACCGATCCAAGTGCCGTTGCTCCAGCACCTCCGAGTTCTTGACACACGTACAGCTCGATGACGTTCTCCGGGCTCCGATCCAGCAAAGCTCTCGGGGAAGAGTTTCGTCACCACGACGGCGTGGTGACGATCTTGATGAACTACTGTCGCAGGGCTTCGCCTAAGCACTGCGACAATATGACCGAGGTGGAATATGGTGGAGGGGGGCACCGCACACGGCTGAGGAACGATCACGAAGATCAACTTGTGTGTCCTAGGGTGCCCCCCTGCCCCCGTATATAAAGGAGCAAGGGGGAGGGGGCGGCCGGCCTAGAAGGGGCGCGCCAAGGGGAGTCCTACTCCCACCGGGAGTAGGATTCCACCTTTCCTAGTCCAACTAGGAGAAGGGGGGAAACGAGGGGAGTGGAGAAGGAAGGGAGAGGGGGCCACGCCCCCAAACCCCTTGTCCAATTCGGACTGGGCTTGGGAGGGGCGCGCGCCACCTCCTGGCTCCTTCCCACTAAGGCCCAATAAGGCCCAATACTCTTCCCCGTATTCCCGTAACTCCCCGGTACCTCCGAAAATACCCGAACCACTCAGAACCTTTCCGATGTCCGAATATAGTCGTCCAATATATCGATCTTTACGTCTCGACCATTTCGAGACTCCTCGTCATGTTCCCGATCTCATCCGGGACTCCGAACTCCTTCGGTACGTCAAAACTCATAAACTCATTATATAATTGTCATCAAAACCTTAAGCGTGCGGACCCTACGGTTCGAGAACAATGTAGACATGACCGAGACACGTCTCCGGTCAATAACCAATAGCGGGACCTGGATGCCCATATTGGCTCCTACATATTCTACGAAGATCTTTATCGGTCAGACCGCATAACAACATACGTTGTTCCCTTTGTCATCGGTATGTTACTTGCCCGAGATTCGATCGTCGGTATCTCAATACCTAGTTCAATCTCGTTACCGGCAAGTCTCTTTACTCGTTCCGTAATACATCATCTCGCAACTAACTCATTAGTTGCAATGCTTGCAAGGCTTATGTCATGTGCATTACCGAGAGGGCCCAGAGATACCTCTCCGACAATCGGAGTGACAAATCCTAATCTCGAAATACGCCAACCCAACATCTACCTTTAGAGACACCTGTAGAGCTCCTTTATAATCACTCAGTTACGTTGTGACGTTTGGTAGCACACAAAGTGTTCCTACGGCAAACGGGAGTTGCATAATCTCATAGTCATAGGAACATGTATAAGTCATGAAGAAAGCAATAGCAACATACTAAACGATCGGGTGCTAAGCTAACGAATGGGTCATGTCAATCACATCATTCTCCTAATGATGTGATCTCGTTAATCAAATGACAACTCATGTCTATGGCTAGGAAACTTAACCATCTTTGATCAACGAGCTAGTCAAGTAGAGGCATACTAGTGACACTCTGTTCGTCTATGTATTCACACATGTATTATGTTTCCGGTTAATACAATTCTAGCATGAATAATAAACATTTATCATGAAATAAGGAAATAAATAATAACTTTATTATTGCCTCTAGGGCATATTTCCTTCATTTACTGCCGAGCCGGATGCCCTGATTTGGCAGCTGGACAATAAGGGGAAGTATTCCTCCAGCTCCCTCTATCATGTTACCAACTTTAGAGGGGTTCAACCCGTTTTTATCCCTGCTGTCTGGAAATTGAGAGTTCCCCCTAAAATTCATGTATTTCTCTCGCTTCTCTCCAAAAACAAATTGATGACTAGGGATAACCTTAGGAAGAGACACATCATCAAACCCCTTGATTGTGTTTACTGCTTGGAACAAGAGTCTTGTTCTCACCTATTTTTTGAATGTATAGTTGCTAAACATCTCTGGGCCCACATTGAGGAATATTTCTCTAGTCAGATTGGCTCATCCTTCGAATCTGTCGCCAGATTCTGGATTGCTACCAAAAAGTGCTCAGTTTTAATCACTGTTAGCTCAGTTGTCCTTTGGTGCCTCTAGAAATATAGGAATGCTATGATTTTCTGTAACACCTCCTGGATTTCCATTAGGAAGGTCTTGAGGTTGATCAGGAACATGGTGAGGAACTGGGCAATTCTCTCCTCCAGATCGGACAAGGACAAGTTGATGAGCTTCATGGAAACCCTAACAAGATCCCTCCAGAAACCATTGGCGATCACTTGTGGCTGAACAAGGTTCGACCTGCTCTGGGGCTAGACCCGTGGGCTCGTTTCAAGATCTCTGATGAAGATGATGGGCACCTGGCGCCGAAAAAGAGGGACATACACCATGCTACGCCTTCCAGCCCGGTGTCTCCGCTTGCTTACTGGTCGCCGCAGGCTGACACGGGCCCTCGGCTGAAGACCATGAAGGCTTTGCTGGACCCTTCTTGTGTCATTTGAGTGCTCTATCCGCTCTGCCTTTGGCACCGCTCGGGTGATTTGTGTTATTCAGAGAACTTGTTCATCCACCCCCCTAGTTTGTAGCTTTTCTACCTTTGCTTTCGAACTGCTCTTTGAGCTGTTGTATCAGAATATGTTGTGGTTTCGTTCTCAGCAATGGAACTGGGGAGATGCTCCCTGTTTTTCTAAAAAAAATATGTTATTATATATTATTTTTATTGTCATCATATATTTAACAGCTACTTACATATGTAAGAAAACAATATCCCACATCTTATTAACTTATAAAAATAATTTCTTAACAAATAAAATCCTGGATTGTTTTGGCATGAAAATCCTAGTGATTGTGTACAAAAGCTTGGTAAGATTTAAGGACGAATGTAATAATATCACTTATTATTTAAATATATTTATAACAAAATGCTCAGCCCCTTTTTATTTTTTGATAACATTGTTGGCCCAACCCAACATTATAATTAGAATCAGCCCAGCAAAATCGTGTATTTCGAGAAAGTGCAAATGGCTTGTAATTTTTTAAGAAATAAAATAAACAAGCCGCATGGACGCTACATTATTTTTTCACCCAACCCAGCTAATGGTTGTAATTCAAAAAAGATCAAATTGACTGTAAATTCTACCGGCAAAAAAAGACTGTAAATTCTGAAAAAATGGGTTGAATACGTGCCACATTTTTGGAGGCTGAAATGTGGGCCAATAGGTCGAAGCCAATGCAAGTCGTTGTCAATTTAGTCAACAAATGATTCTGACATGTTAGCCGTTGGATTTACATCCAACGACTGGCATCCATCTTCAATCTCTCGTCTTCTTCCTCCAGCGCCGCTGGGACCACCTCGCGCCTCCTGCTGCTAGCAGCTCTGCTTAGCACGCTTTGCTATGAAGCACTACTCCACAGTTGGCCAGGCCATCCCTCCACCCCTCCACACCTCCTGTTCTTCTCCACCGACTGTCGAACCACACCGCACTAGAACCAGTTAACCCTCGTACACCTCTCTGTCTGTGACTCTACTCCCGCGTCTTCCCATCTCCGGCTCGTTGCTGTCCGGAGCCTCGCCGTCGTCCACCACCTTGGATGCGCTCGGTGCGGCGTGGTCAACATCGTCAACGAACGACACCATCGGAAGTAGACTGTGCGTGGAGAGGCTGACAACTGGGTCCACGGCCGCACACAAGGAAATGCCTCCTTATAATGCGCAAAATAATGATTCCTCCACCTGACATCTAGGACCCACCGGAAGGGCCTCTGTATTTCGCAAAATAAAGTGCCCCCCGCTGACATGTCAGACCCACTAGCTATCTTCGCACGCAAGGAAGTGCCTCCTTATTACGCACAAAAAAATGAATATTCCCCCTGCCAGCTGGAACCCAGCAAGTGGGAGGCTGACTTGTGGGCCTGCCAAGTTGACGGGGACGGAGGGCTTTGTCAACTTAGTCAATATGAACGATTCTAGCTCCTGTTACCGTACGATGTTCATCCAACGGCTGTAGTGCTTCTTCAACCTCTGGTCTTCTTGCTCCAGCCGCCCAAACCAGCGCCGGTAGTCCTGCGTGCTCCTGGCTCCCGTGGCTGGCTGTGATGCCGCGGAGGCCTCACCGCCCCCTACTACTCCAACCGCTGGCCAGGTCATCCCTCTACTCACCCACACCCCCAGTTATTCTACGGCGACAGTAGCCTCACACCGCAGCCGAACCAGTGAACCCTCGTACTCCTCTTCGCGTGGGCATCCACTGCTGCATCTTCCCTGGCTCCGAGCCGTCCCCTTCCTAGTCCTCGCCGTCGTCCACCGCCCTAGTGCTCTCGGCGCGGCGTGGTCAACATGGTCAACGACCGACTTCCATCGGAAGAGTACTGTACGTGGAGAGGCTGACAGCTGGGTCCAGGAGGCCGCAAGGAAGTGCCTCCTTATTACGCGCAAAATAATTATTCCTCCACCTGACATCAGGGACCCACCGGACGGGCCACCTTATTTCACGAAAAAACTGTTTCCCCCTGACTGTTGGGCCCACCGGACGGGCCAGCGTATTTTGCAAAAAAAAGTTTCCCCCACTATCAGCTCGGGCCCACCAAAAGTGCCTCCTTATTACGCACAAAAAAATGAATACTCCGCTGCTAGCTGGGACCCACCATGGTGAGAGGCTGACTTGTGGGCCTACTAAGTTGACTGGGACGGGGGCCTTTGTCAACTTTTGTCAATATGAACGATTCTAGCTCGAGTGACCGTACGATGTCCATCCAACGGCCGTAGTGCTTCTTCAACCTCTGGTCTTCTTGCTCCAGCCGCCCAAAGCAGCGCCGGCCGTGTCGCATGCTCCTGCCTCCCGTGGCCGGCTGTGCTGCCGCGGAGGCCTCACCGCCCCCTACTATTCCCACCGCTGGCCAGGCCCTGCGGCGACGGCAGCCTCACACCGCAGCCGAACCAGTGAACCCTCGTACTCCTCTCCGCGCGGGCTTCCACTGCCGCGTCTTCCCCGGCTCCCCGCCGTCCCCTTCCTAGGCCTCGCCGTCATCCGCAGCCCTGGTGCTCTCGGTGTGGCGTGGTCAACGTGGTAAAGGAATGACTTCCATCGGACGTGGACTGTATGTGGAGAGGCTGATAGCTGGGTCCACAGCCGCAGCAAGGAAGTGCCTCCTTATTACGTGCAAAATAATTATTCCTCCACCTGACAGCGGGGACCCACTGGACGGGCCACCATATTTCGCAAAAAAAACGTCTCCCCCTTGACTGCTGGGACCCACCAGCTACACCTTCGCACGCAAGGAAGTGCGTCCGGGCAAAAAAACGATTCGCCCCCCTGACTGCTGGGACCCACCAGCTACATCTTCGCACGCAAGGAAGTGCCTGACAGTCGAGACCCACCTAGTCGAAGCGTACGTAGCGTTGTCACTCTGGTCGCGAACGTGTACATACATATATACTGGTCGATGTAGAGGCGCGCACGTGTCGTAGTAGAGGCGGCTAGGGTGCAAGAAAGAAAATACGGCCACGTATGTGTACATACGGGCGGGGTCTCTAACGCCTACTCGCGCATACGTACGGCCAGGGCTCGTGTACATGGCTGGGTCGGAACGGAGAAACAGCGTCGTCGTCGTGTTCATAGGGAGGTAACGGAATGCGTGGTCGTGTTCATCGGGAGGGCTTGGACGGAACAGGCGATGGAAACGAGGCATGGCGTACCGCGGAACGGAGGAAACGGCCTTGTGTTCGACCGGCCACATTCGAAACGGGATCCTGTTCATCGGGAGGGGTCTGGCGTACCGCAAAACGGAGGAAACGGACCTCCTACGGTCGAAACGGGGGTCCTGTTGATCGGGAGGGGTGTGGCGTACCGCAAAACGGAGGAAACGGACTTGTGTTGGAGCGCTACAGTCGAAACGGGGGTCCTGTTCATCGAGAGGGGTGTGGCGTACCGCAAAACGGGACTCCACGGGATACTGTTCATCTCCACCATCGACCCCCTCCAGCCTCCACGAGCTACTGTTCATCCACCGTCGACTTCCTCCAGCCTCCACCTGCGACTGTTCATCCACGGGCTCCTGTTCATCCAGCCTCCGCCGCGCGCTACTCCACCGGCTACTGTTCAACCAGCCCTCTCCACGGGCTCCTGTTCAACCACCCCTCCACGGGCTACTATTCATCCTGCCCTCCACCGTCTACTATTCATCCTGCCCTCCACGGGGTGGTCCTGTTCATCCAGCCCTTCACGGGGTCCTGTTCATCCACCCCCATCGGGAACTGTTCATCCAACCCCTCCCCCCCCCCCCCCCGCGCAACACTCACTGTTCATCCAGAGGCAGCATCGATCGGCTTCAGTTAGCAGCAGTAGCGAAGGAATCGCTCGATCGGGTTCAGTTAACAGCCATCGATCGATCGCTCGGGGTCAGTAACGCGTAGCCTGCAGTGCAATCGCTCTGGTTCAGTTAGATCCCAATGCCTCGCTCGGGTTCAGTTAGAGCCAACGCCTCGCACACACGCACGTACGTGTACGAGAGAAGCGTGCATCGCTCGGCCCCCGACCTCCCACCCTAACCGGGAACTTCCCCAAATTTTCCTCGCCCTCGCTTCTACCACGGTTTTTTCCGTCATGGACGGCCTAAAGAATGTCATGCAGCTGTGTCTCCGGCCCGCCCAGGACAAAAAGCCCATTTTCTGTCATGATTTTTTGTCATAGAAGTAGGAGCCCACCACATCTATGATGATACCAGGTTTTGTCATAATTATCGTCATAGAAGTGTCATATGTATGACAGAAAAAAAATTCGTTCGGCCCTAAATGTCACGGATGTGTCTTTTTTTGGTAGTGTGAGCATCCCTGTGGATTTCGTATTTATATGCTGCAAGAAAACAAAGACACATCAGCACACACATGAATATTGGCCCAGTGTCAACCCACCAATCGGTGGACTAACAAACTGAAAGTACGGTAAACAGATTACCATATACCCATATTCCCCATCACTGTTGCTTAGAATGACATTGACAGACTTGGAGTCTTGTCATGGCTTCTTGTACTTGTTTGGGAACTTTTTGCCCAGTGCACTCCACATGTTGTAGAGTTGTCTATGCTTTCTGCAGACTAGTCATGTCACCAGCGTCTACTAATACTCTGTAAAGCTTCTCGATCATTCCTTCTGTAATGTGGCGCAAACAGTGACTGCTTCTTTCTGCAAAGTGGTAAAACCAACTGGACCCACTAATGCAGCAGTTTGCCTTAGACACATTGGCTCCTTTTGTGCAGTTCAACTAAAATCAAAGTCGGAATAAAACCGAGCTTTAATTTTGATATCCATGTAAGCAACAATATGTATAAGGGAAACAATTACTAACAAATAATGGTTGATGACTGGTACTCCCAGAAGAAAAACATCTACTGATCTACCTTATCTTCATGGGAAACAAAGCAGGAGAGTAGCAATTCTCCATCAGTGCGATTCATTCATCTTAACTGAGACACTATCTTAACAATGCCTTGTTTCAACATGTATAAAGAACGACAAAGCAGAAAAGTACCATTCCTAAAACAATGCGACTGATTCATTTTAACAGAGACATTGTCTTAACAAAACCTTGGTTAAACATGTAGAAAGAACTACAAAGCAGGATAGTACCATTTGTAAAACACTGTAACTAATATATAATAACAGAGACAATATCTGAACAATACATTTCTTAAACATGTACTCCGGCCGATCGCTAACATAAATGGTACTCCCGCCGATCCCTAACAAGGGTTCAGTTTTGAACTAAGATTCAGTTGTTAATTCTGAGAGTGGCATTGCTTAATTTTACCAGCAGCATTAGATTAACAAAATGCATAAACAGTTCAAGGGGAGAGTGGGCGCAACAACAACATGTGCTTCCATCTACTTATAAAAGGGGTGATGCAGAGTTTGTTGTAACAAAGCAACAAGCATCATGTTTGGGTTGGTCCCATTTTTGTTCATTACTTAATGGGAAAAGACAACAATACAATAGCTTCAATTCAACATTTATTCAAAATAGTACCAATACAAGTAGCACAGCATCTCAAAGCACACTGCACGATCATGTGGATGAAGGCAGGTACCAACCTTTCATGACGCACACAACATCACCTACGAATCTGCCAACACGAATAGGAAATCCAGTCTTGCTTTGTGCAGTTGCACTGAAATCAAGCAAAGTCGCCGGTGTGACATTTAAGTTTGCTATAACAATAAGTTGAATAGATATCCCTGTTTTAACAGAGGCAAAAAAGGAAACAATTACTGGCCAATAAAGGAGGATGAAACAAACGGCGACAAAAAGAAGCATCTAACTTATCTTGATGGAAAACAAAGTAGGATAGTAGCATTTTTAAAATGGTTGCATTGATTCATATTAATAGAGACATTCTCTTAAAACAACATTCGTTAAAAATGTAATTTACTTTTAATAGTGGCATTGCTTTAATTTTCCAGCGGCATTCTTAGATTAACAACAGCAAAATAGTTGTATGGGACATGGGACATGCCAGCACCATGTGCGTCCACATGTATAAATGGGTGATGCAGAGTATGTAGCCAAGCAGCATATCTGCGTTGGTCCCATATTTGTTCTCTTTGAACCTTTTTCCTATGTGAGGGCAGCAAATCTGGCTCCAACCCACATGTCGTCAATTGAGATCGGTTTGCTCACACTCCGGTCCCACATGTCAGTGATATGCCAAGAGGAAGTGCATTGACCGACTGGCCATACAGGTACTTGGTTTTGCACCTTCATACTACTCCTCCCTCCGTCATAGTTTACAGGGTGTGCTTCATTCTGATGCATTTCTCTCCATGTATTTCCACCACTAGAGAGACTTTAGAACGTATTGATGGTTACTTCTTCCGAGCAACTTACAGTGGGAAAGGTGGGGCTTATGATTTGATTGCTCATTACTACTCACTATTAGTGTGGCGCAACAACCGGGCTGAGTCTCCCATGCAGTTGTGCACTACTCCCTCTGTTCTTAAATATACGACGGAGTATTTGTCTTACTTGAGATTTCAATGAGTGACTACATACGAAGCAAAATGAGTGAATCTACACTCTAAAATATAACCATTTGAAATTTGTAAAAAGACAAATATTTAGGAACGGAGGAAGTATAATTTTGTGCATGGCACATGGACCCGGATGCTAAAGAGGCTTCTGGCAGTGCTATCAAGATTCCAGCATTTGTTTACATAATTAACGTACTATACAAATAATTTTCCAGCGACATGAAATTGTACAATGCTCTGAGCTTCAGCTTTTGTTTCGTGTGTCTTGCCATCGATGCTCTTTCGGAAACAATAAAAAACTAACTTCCTTGCTAATGCATCTCAATGATTAGCAGATTAGAGCTAATATTTACATCACAACTGAAGCCAAAGTTGTGAGAAGGTGTTAAATTAAAATTGATCCGTGCTTTCATTGGCAGCAACGTCCCCCCAGCTCTGTCTAAATCAACAAGGCATGTTGGAAAAAAAGGAGCTGTCTGGAGCATGCAACATTCCAATCATTTTGTGCAGTACCACTAAAATAGAGCTGAGCGTCCCTATTCCAAAGATATTAAGTGTGACTACGATAATAGAGGACTGTTGATGAAATAATAAACACACAAATAGAAGTCGGTCACCTTTGCAATCTCTCTTAAGACTAACTAGTTTAGTTGGAGAAGATTAAGAAAATAGTTGGAGAAGATTAGGCTCAGAGTTGGATAAGGAGGATAGAGCAAAACCGATCTCCCTTTATGCAGTCGCACTGAAATCTAGAGACATTGCCCGTGTGACATTTTAGTACAACTGCACAAAACACTCTTAAGAAAAAAGTGATTTGTGCAGTTCACCAAAAGGTCACAATAGCAACGAGGTGAAATGGATAGCCCTGTTTGCAAAAAAGAGGTAGAAAGGAAACAATTACTGGCCAATAGCAGTTAATGACACATGCGACGACAAAAAAGAAGCATATTCCTTGTCCTAAGGGAAGATAACAACCCGGTTGTGTTTGTCTAAAACGGTGTAAGGACGAGATTGCAATATGGAAAGTATGCTGGACAAGCTACGTTTTGGGCAAAGAACTATGGAAGATCCACATGCAAGATTTTCCACATGCAGCGACGTGGGAAGACTAGCAGTGGAGCAAGGCCGGAGGGGATACCTGGGGGTCGTCGGGATGTAACTAGGTGAGCGGCAGCAGGCGGGATCTACCCATACTACGGCAGCGAGCAGATGGCATAGGCCCTACCGCGCCGGAGCTTGGTCAGAGAGAACGGCGGGTACCGCAGATCGGGACGTGCTGCCTCGGCGCCGTCGAACGAAGAAATGATGCACATCCTCCCTTTCCGCCGGCGGACGGGATGCGGCCGGATCATTGACCAACGGTGAGAGAGAGAGGTCACCGCCACCTTGTGTGAGATACTATGAAGAGAGACAAACCCAGGCAGGCAGGCTCCATTGTATATAGTGGAGCAGACTACCTTTTTCTCCATAAAAATCGTTTTATATTCTCTGTACGTGCACCATTGTGCGATATAACTTTATTTAAAAATAACATGCCAACGCATCAAGTCAAACATTGTTTCGTGCACGCGTGGTACACGACTTCCATAGGTAAACAACCGCTACACGTGTTCAAATTAGCACGTGGGTTGCCGTTTCATACAGAAATGAGCTCCACTGTGTACCCGCGCGGGTGTGGCTGGGCACGAAGCGTGAGTACGTGCACCTATTCTCTTCGTGTACGTACACCACCTACGTGGGGTTGTGTGAGAGAGATACAAACGTAGAGAGATATAGTGTGTGGGTTCGTGAGTGTTTTTTGGGGGGGTGTCAATCAAAAAATGTAACATATGCAATGTGTGGGAAATAGAGTCCTGGATATATCATATATATAGAGGGGGCAATCACGAGAAGAGAGTGGAGGTATCATCGGCTTGAGGTATCCATAGAATCGAAGAGAGGGATGATGTGTGTGTGTGTGTGCACGCGCGATCGATAAAGAGTGCCATCAAATTTGTGTGTGCCCACGTCAAAGATATAGGGTGGCTGGCCTATTGGAACGTGAGAGGGGATAGGTGCAGTTTGTCTCTGTGCCATGGATACCTACCTACAGCGCTCGACTATCGGTGTGTGGTGGGGGGAGGCCTTATCAACTATAGAGGTACAATGGCTGGTATATGTGTGGAGGAGGAGAGAGACCTACCTTATGTATTAAGGGAGATCGATCGCATCCATGCATATGTGTAGGAGAGGAATAAGGTTGGGAGAGACAGAGCTAGAGTGTTGGAGGGGGTGGTAGTGGAGTTGCTTCTAACAAATGGTGGGGGAGGCTTGCTAGACAAATAGAGGGCACGCCTGCAATATCAATAAGAGAGGGGATGGCTGCTTGTCTGTGCACGTGCATGTGTGACAGGTTAGGAGGCATGCACGAATGATGAGGGGGACGATATGGCTGTGGTAAGCAGACGTAACTACATAGGAAGATCAATCATCCTCTGTCAGAGAAAGGAGAGACATAACTTGTGAGGTACGTCGATTGATGGGTGGGGGGAAATAGTTAAAGTCGACCTAGGTATATGTAGGGAGATCGATCGGTATACATGCATGCATGTGTTAGAAGCAAATAAGGCTCGGGGAGAAGGATAGAGAGAGAGGGATGCATCTAAGAGGTGGTGCGAGAGGCATACTATATCGAGGGGGAAGGAATGTGCGAGTATGAGATCGATGAAAAGAGTGGTAGGAGTGAGGCATGGACGGTGAGAAGAGAAGAGGGGAAGCTTGTGTTTGTGGTAGGCACACCTGGCTAGAGAGGCATATTGATCGATTTGTGCCGTAAATAAGGAGCTGGGGGGCCTACACACACCATGGGTGAACGACCTAAAATGAAAAGGCGAATTTGCGCGATGAAGCTAGAGAATGCCGAGAGAGGGTGAGAGGGATGCGGGCGTGTGCATGCACGAGAGAAAGTTAGCACTAGCTACAAAGATAAGAGGATTGTGTGGGGGTAAAAGATGAATAGAGATCATAATTCATTATAAAAAGCGAATTTGGATATTTGAAGAATTTATCATAGTGTTTTAAACCGACACATGCGTGAATATATATAACGGTGATCCACATGGTGTGGTTATGAACATTTTATACTACATATAATATATTTTATCTCTACTCTTATAAAAACAGAGTTGTTGATGATGGTGTGCCTACCATCCTTCAAAATAAGCCGTTCGATTTATATCTGACGGATAGGAAGGAAACTATGGCAATTTTGAAAAAAGATACCCACACCCCTCTCCATATTTGCAAATAAGGCCTCCCCTTGATCATGTTGATGTTTCATGGAACACACGGGCATCTTGCTAGTACTACATATAATATATAGAACATTGATTATAATTTGGGCTAATGTGTGGCTTTTGCAGCTCAGGGCTAAATACTTGTCATAATGTAGGGGGCGGGGCACTACACTTTGTGTGATAAACACGGTGTACGTATGGAACATGGTTTAGATTATGAATATATATATATATATATATATATATATATATATATATATATATATATATATATATATATATATAGTTCGTCATCAAATGTACTATTATTTGGAATCAACACCAAGTGTATTCAAAAAGTTGAATTCGAGTTCATATAGTACACATAGTTCATATCTATCTCTATAGTAATCATGTGGTGTGTTGTTAAGGTAATACACGAATGATGGTTGAAGTTGGCAACAATCATGATTGTAGATTCTTATTGAAATAGAGAAACAAATTCAAATTCAGTTCGAATTGCGGCGGTAGTATAAACATTTGGAATGCACTAAAATGTTGGTATGAATAGGTTAGATGCATTATACAACCAATGAAAAAATTTAATTGGACATAACATGGATTCATACTCCCTCCTTCCATCTATATAGGGCCTAATGCATTTTT
Organism: Aegilops umbellulata; assembly: GCA_032464435.1. NCBI lineage: Eukaryota > Viridiplantae > Streptophyta > Magnoliopsida > Poales > Poaceae > Aegilops > Aegilops umbellulata. The sequence continues at coordinate 466,593,425 of CP136056.1, read as the reverse complement.
AAGACCGCCTTTGACTATTGACAGGATTAATAGTACATGACATGCACAATGTGAATATTATATCATTGAAAGCTCCTTTCACACACGAATTTAACGGTGTGCTTTGTGTAAGTTGCATGTTATATATTATTGCTCTAATATTTGGTCAAAGTTAGCCTCGAAAAACGCATTAGGCCCTATATAGATGGAAGGAGGGAGTAGCTTTGAATAGAATTTGTATAGTAAAACGGGACAGGACTCTCTCTTTGTGTGGTGTGAATAGTTTTATTTTTTTCGTTTTTTTCGTTAAGGGAAGTGTGAATTGATTTGTACGTACAAGTACAATATTACACGTTAGGCTTGTCCCTAAAATTCAACCCCCACCTTGTTATATCCTGAAAATTCTGATATCGTGCTCCCAAAAATGGCGCCTTCACAACCCGCGCCTTGCTATCCCGAAATTACAATGCGCGCGAAAACACCCTCCAGCTGCCAAATCCCGACAGGCAAAATCCCCCTTCTAACCCTGAGCCGAAAGGGCCGCTAGTTCAAATCGATGGGGGTACTTTTGTAACACATCCTACATTTTGGACAAGCGCGTCCCTAAGTCATGGTTCCCCCCTCCCATCGCCTCCTTTTCACCATTCGAAATCCTAGGCCGCCATAACCTCTCTGCTCCAGCCGCGAAACCCCACCCTCCTTTGTCCACCGCCTCACTGCTGCCCAGCCGGAGCCTCTTCCCCGACGACGTCGTCCACCACAACAGCTCGACGTCCCTCATCCACCTCCCCGGATGAGGATCCGTCGTCCATCTCAGTGTCCCGCCGGTTCAGCCGCCCCGTCCTCCACCTCCAAGGAGCTGCTCCGATGATCGCCTCGTCTATCACGGCTGCTCCATCCCCACAGCGCCGCCTTAACCTGCTCCACCGGAACCGCAGCATCCTCACCGACTCCTCAGGTGAAGTTGAGGCCAACCCAACGCTACCAAAGAGGTTGTACACTCATCGCATTGCACCTTCTCCTTAACTCAACCTCTCGGCGCCGACGGTGCTCCATCCGCACCCCCATGGAGCGGCTACCTCGAAGCTGGCGTTGCGGGCGACATCTCCACGGAGGCTCTCCCCCAGTGCGAGGCCTCTTCGGTGGAGGCGTCCATACCAGCCAGATCTGTTGTTGCTGCTCTGGCTCTCGCTCGCTCGCTCACGCTGTTGCTGCTGCTCCGGCTCTCGCTCGCGCTGCTGCTGCTGCTCTCCCCCTCACTCGTGCTGCTACTCTGCTCCGATTTAGCTACACTTCAGTCGACTGAATCGACTTCTGGGTCAGTCGATTTTTAGGGGGGGGCTCACGGGAGTTAAGGAAGAACCACCCGCAGCGGGGAGGAGGCTCGTCGGAGAGGTACCCCACTATCTATCTTAGGGTTTTGGGTGGGGGCGGTGCTCACCGGCGGTGGGTGGTCGCGGTGGTGGGGCGGTGGCGTGGGGATCACCGGAGAAAAAGCTTGGCGCGGGGGGGGCTAGAGGGCTGGCCGGGGCGGCGGTGGACCGGCGGTGGGGAGTTGTTTCAGGGCGGCGAGGCGGCGGCGGACCGGCGGTGGGGAGTTGTTTCGGGGCGGCGAGGCGGCGCGGGGTTCGGCTGGTGGTGGCTGGCGGCTCAGGGGGTGCAGGTTGAAGATGAACTGCAGGCCCTCCCTAAACTATCCCATGTGAAGTGCCTCTCTGCTACCATTGTGTTCAGTTTTGACAGTAACATTTAGATTCCACAGTAAATTTCAGCTTCGATAGTTAAGTTCAGAGTCAACAGTTTTTACCTCATCTGTTGTAGCCAGGTGGTTTTTGGTGATGTAAATTTTACATCTATCACTTTTTGGTAATGCATTTTATATCATCTATTGGAGATGCTATTAGAATCCCACTTGAGATTAACGATGGCAAACCCTCCCCCCCCCCTCTCCAGATTGTAATCCAGAGGAAGATATCTGTTCTGAGGCGGATTCAGACGCAGCTAACCACTCCTATTTACCCCCCAAGGTGTTTGCTCTAACTTGGCATGATGATGTTAGTCATATCATGCATATGTCGCCTTGTAGTGCCTACTTTTGACATCATATATGTCATCTGCTTAGTTTAGACATGTTCTGTAATGCCACCTGTTTAGTTTCAATATCATCTATGGGAATTATGCAGTCTCATGTCTTTTAGCCAGCCATAATATATGTGAAATGTGCAATGCCATCCTGTTTAACCAGGCATCATATATTTGAATGATATCTAGCCCATCCTTTTCTTCATTAAATTTCCATTTGTCGACAACGTTTGTACATTAAACTACTCTTCCTGTGAATCAGCCATTTGAGTGGGTGATGGACAAATCTGGAGTGAAAACAAGGCCTTCAGAGCAGACAGTGCTACCTGTCGAAGCAGATCTCTTGCTGGGTCCCGATAGCTCCTCAGAGATGGATTCAGAGATAGATGACCAGTCATATTCCCCCACCGAGGTGTATGCTCTAACTTGGCACAGTTCTACTACTCATATCATGCATATGGTGTCTTGCATTGCATAGTTTAGACATCATATACACAATATTCAACACCATGTTCTCAGTTCAGACATCATATATGCAAATGCCCTCTACTTAGCATATAAATCACATATGTGAATTAAATTATGCGATCCTGGTTACTTAGATAACATGTATGTGAATTATGTCATGCGATCATGTTTAGTTAGTCATCATATCTTTGAATTATGTTATGATATGTTGTCCAGTTTAGATAGACATCATATATGTGAAATATGTCATGCTATCCATTTTAGTTAAACAATATACATGTCAACTATTTAATGCCCTCTTTTTTCCACACTATCTATTGCATCTGTCTCTCATACAATGTCTGTACATTCAACTATGTTTCCTGTTTATCGGCCATTTGAATTGGAGCGGGTGATGGCAGTATCTAGCGGAGTAAAAACACGGTCTTCAAATAAAACAGTGCTACCTCTTGGTGGAGATAGTACCCCAGTTGTACATGCACGAGAACCAGCCCTACCACACATAACCCAGACTCTCACGGATTTCACCCCTACTGCGATGGACAGAGACCAGCTTCACCCAATCTAACCCCAACCCTAGCATATAGTAACCCAATTCCTGTTGACACAGCACCATCTCCATCATAGAGCTCCCAAACAAGAGCAGTTAGTAAGGCAACTCCAGTGCCCAAAGCGCCAGTACTACCACGGTGAACCCCAACTCCACTAGTTAGTACACCTATTCCTGTGGAGGAAGCACAACCAGCCATTCATAGTTTAGCATCTATCGCATTTGTTGTTGTTAAATCCTATGCGCGTATCTTCCCATCATGGAAATATTATACTAAAGATGAAGGAAAATGCCAGTTGCAGGTGTTTGTCCAGGAGTTATGTGTAAGTAATGTTATTCATGGCAATTACTTTACTTTGTCCCATACATTCTACCTCCATGATGGTTATAATACAACAAATTTCCCCATTTTCTCTATAGAGAAGGACCGATTTGGAAACTCAGGATGAGGTAACCTGTGCTAATACCTCTGCTATCTTCAAGAATGCTTGGTGGCAGTATCGGAATTACCTGAAGAAAACATACTTCACTGGCAAAGAAACTCATCAAATTCTCTTACGTTCTCCTGAGACACATTTACTGGACGATGACTGGGAATGCCTTGTTCTTTACTGGTCCCGAACCAAGAATGTGGTAAGCTCTATGAGCTCATTTTATTTTAAGTACTATATGCTTGCGTCTTACTGTACTATGTTCATGTAGAACAAGTGCTTAAACCTGAAGAACAACTGTTCTCATTTAAGATTCCATTGCTATCGTGCATACTGCTTTGCTCTTGTATCACTGTATTTACTCATACAAACTTATTTTTAAATTGAACGATCCAATGGAAACTCCAATGGCATAACAGGTATGTTTACGCATGTTTCTTTAACAGGTTTCCTCTTATAAATAGCTCTGTTGATTTCAATTTCAATTGTGTATACAATTGACTTCTCATATCATGCACATTACTAGCATCATAACAGGGCCAATAGTGTTGTTGTACATGTAGACCCATGGTACCCATCTGAAATCTTGTTATGCCGTGTAGTTTCCCATGCTTTGTATTCTTTCAGTGATGCTTTCTCTTGAACTAATATGATTTGAACCGTGTATCTATTTTGATTTGGCAAGACAATGCAGTAACCATAGGACATAGATATATGTTTGTTTGATGCTTTTATAATGTACTACTTGGCAATAGAAGACTTGGTAGTTTAATCTTGTCCACCTTACTAATGAACTGGTTCACCGAAATGAGTTTCATATACTAGTACATGCTAAACATGTTATGTGTCTGCTTGTTTCTTCTTTTAGAATGCTGACAGAATACTGGGGAAGAGTGCCTTATTAAGCAATGATAAAGGAAGTAATGCAGATAAGGTTCAGGATCGTGAGACATCCTTGTTGATCTCCAACAAAGCTGGTAAAACAGGTAAGAAAAACTATCTTGAAGACAGTGAGGCAACCCCAAAGTCCTGTCTTGGTTTAGTGTTCGAGTTACTGGCCACTACCGCTTGCACAAGCTATTCAAACTCACTGCCTGAATCAATTCGGTTTCTTGAGTCTTAACTACAAGCTCAAAAACATCGATCAGCTGTGCTGCAACAAGAAGCGGAAGGACTACAGAAGTCCCTGGAGCATTCAGATGCATACTTTCTGGTGCAACAGCAAGCGTTGGAGGATTTTAGCGCCAAACAGGACAAAGCTAACAAGCTTGCTAAGCTTATTGTCAGCATGGTGGATACCTAGGATAACGTTTCTTGAGCTCTTTTGAAGTTGTTTCGGTTATGGACTTGTTTTGTTGCCGCGTTTATTTGCACTGGTGGCCAATTTTGACGGCCAGTGTATGTAATATGCTGTTGTTCCCTATATTTGCACTGGTGCACTACTAGGGAAAAGCCTAGTAGCAGCGCGGGTTTTGGGTGTATCAGTAGAGCGGGTGCCCGCGCTACTGATATGGCGCCACAGCTAACTTTTAGCAGTAGCGCGTGTTGACACACGCTACTGCTATACATGGTTACCTATAGCGTGTGTTTTAGACAGCGCTACTGCTAATTATCTGTAGCGGGTCTTATACCCCGCGCTACTGCTATTACTTTCAAAAACAAAAAAAACTCGATCTCGTGTGTGTTGTCAATGGCAGCAGTGGTTCGATCTAGCGACAATTGGCGTCGCCGGAGCCATGAATGGACAGCGGAAGACCAGATCCAGCGGTGGCTGTTGGAGAGGGCCCGTTTCTATGGCAGAGCCAGGCCGCGGCGTGGGGCTCCTCTTCCCGACCATGCCAGATAGCTCCGGGTCGTCCATGGCGACGACCTGCACGGGCATGGACATGGGAGGGTGAGTCAAACTAGAGGGAGAGAGAGAAAAGGAAAACCGAGGGAGAGAGCAAGGTGATGGAGGGACCAGCGGAGCTAGTCACCGGTGGTGAGGTGCTCCGGTGTGGTGGCGCGGGGCGGCGGCCTCCTAGATTTCAGTGGAAGACCGGCGAGCTCCTAGACGCTGGTGGCGCGAGGCGGCGGCCTCTTTCGGCGCCACGGAGGAGGATGGGCGCATGGGCAAGAGGTCCATGTGAGAGCGTATGGAAAGTGAGAGGAGAGAGTGGCGGAAGAGAGGAGGGATTTGGGGGAGGAGATGGGGATTCGGCCGAGGATATGGCGACTTCACCTACCTCGTACTTAGTAGTAGCGAGGGGTATAAAACCGCGCTACTACTATCAACTTAGTAGTAGTGCGGGTTTATACCCCTCGCTACTACTATGGCATGTCTCGCGGGGCACGGTAGAGACCGCTTAGTAGTAGCGAGGGTTCAAAACCCGCGCTACTACTATCAACTTAGTAGTAGCGAGGGGTAAAAACCCACGCTACTAGTAAGTAGCAGTAGCGAGGGGTATAAACCCTCGCTACTAGTAAGCGTCTGCCTATAAGCTTTTCCCTGGTAGTGGTGGTGAACTTGGATGCCCAGTGGATGTAATATGTGTAATAGTTGTAATAGGCTAGCGTTAGTTGCTTGCTTATTTATTTCCTTATTGTCTTGTTTAGTTGTTTGCTTGTAGTCACTGCAGTTCTTTTTCCGCATTCTTCTAGTGGCCACAATAACCTACTTTTGGTAACTAGGCCACAATAAGCATGGCAACACACGGACTGTTGTAACCATGGGCCTCCTGCGGGCCGTAGGATCCATGGGCCTTCTACGGGCCATAGGATCCATGGGCCTTCTACGGGCCGTATGATCCATGGGCCTTCTACGGGCCGTAGGATCCATTGGTCTTCTATGGGCCTTCTACGGGCCGTAGGATCCATTGGTCTTCTACGGGCCGTAGGATCCACGGGCCTTCTACGGAGCGTATAATCATTTCGCAAAACATGGGTCGTACTATTCGTGGACCATAATGGGCCGTTAATAGGCCGTATTTGATAATGCTATGAAAACAGCCCAATGGGTTAACGAGCCGCAAACGGGCCGAATGTAACCATGGGCTGAATTTGGCCCACAAACGGAACGGGCCAGTAACGGACCGTAACTAACCGAATTCTAGAAATGAGCCCAAGAATAAATGAGCCCAAGAATAAATGGGCCCTTAGAAGGCCAAAAGTTAACACGGGCTGGAAATGGCCGACGGAATAATGGGACGCTAATGGATATAAAGCGATACACTGTTCATTATGGGCCAGTTTCATCTCGGGCCTTTAATGGGCCGAGAGTTACAAAGGGACTCATATGGGCCGAAAGACATCATGGGCCATACATGGGTCAGGAGTTACAACGGGCTGGAATCATATTGGACGCCCCAGATGAAGCTACTGGGTTTAATTCCGATAGGCCATAATGGGTCGGGAGTTAGCGGGCCGTAAATGGGCTATATACGAACAGGCCGTTAACAGGCTTTCCGTGGGCCAGCCCGTTACCTTTTGACCAAGTCAAACGGGCCAGCCTTTTCACCGGAATGGGCCTCTGTTGGGCCGTGCCACGTGTCGACGTATCATAGGCACCTCCTGTCCAATGAGTGGATGACATCTGTCCCAACGGTGAGCCAACACGTGTTTCCTCTGGCCAATGAGAATTTTACACGTGGAAAATCCCCATTGGTCTGGGCTTTTAACGGGTTATCGGATCCAAAACCGGACTCGGTAGCTTAACGGCGACCTGTTATGGTGGATGCCACGTGTCGGTCACCCTTGATGAAAGCACTTCTATGACGCACAATTTATCGTCATGGAAGTGGACACTTCCGTGATGATAATTTTGGTAATGTCATGGAACACTTCTACGACAGCACAGGTATGACTATCTTGATTCTGTCATAAAATCGTCATGGATGTACATGCATGACAGAAAACGTGACCTACTGTGACAAACACGTATCATCACGGAAGTGTATTTTTTTGTAGTGTAAACTATGGAGGGGGGCACCGCACACGGCTTAGAGAACAACTGTTGTGCTTTGGGGTGCCCCCCTGCCCCTTATATAAACGAGGGGAGGAGAAGGCCGGCCACCAAGGGGTGCGCCAAGGGGGTAGTCCTACTAGGACTCCACTCCTAGTAGGATTCGGCCCCCCTCTTTTTCCTTTATCCGGAGGGGGAAAAGGGGGGAAGGGAGAGGGAAGAGGAGAAGGAAAGGGAGGCGCGCCCCCTCCCCTAGTCCAATTCGGACTCCCTATGGGAGGGGGACGCGGCCACCCCTTGTGGGATGCTCCCCTCTCCCCTATGGCCCATGTAGGCCCAATAATTCCCCGAGGGGGTTCCGGTAACCCCTCGGTACTCCGATAAATATCTGAAACGTCCCGAAACCATTCTGGTGTCCGAATACCTTCATCCAATATAACAATATTTACCTCTCGACCATTTCGAGACTCCTTGTCATGTCTGTGATCTCATCCGAGACCCTGAACAATCTTCGGTCACCAAAACACATAACTCATAATACAAATCGTCGTCGAACGTTAAGCGTGCGAACCCTACGGGTTCGAGAACTATGTAGACATGACCGAGACACATCTCCGGTCAATAACCAATAGCGGAACCTGAATGCTCATATTGGTCCCTACATATTCTACGAAGATCTTTATCGGTCAAACCGCAATAACAACATACGTTATTCCCTTTGTCATCGGTATGTTACTTGCCCGAGATTCGATCATCGGTATCCTCATACCTAGTTCAATCTCGTTACCGACAAGTCTCTTTACTCGTTCCGTAATGCATCATCCCGTAACTAACTCATTAGTCACATTGCTTGCAAGGCTTATAGTGATGTGCGTTACCGAGAGGGCCCAGATATACCTCTCCGATACTCGGAGTGACAAATCCTAATCTTGATCTATGCCAACCCAACAAACACCTTCGGAGACACCTATAGAGCATCTTTATAATCACCCAGTTACGTTGTGACGTTTGATAGCACACAAGGTGTTCCTCCGGTATTCGGGAGTTACATAATCTCATAGTCAGAGGAATATGTATAAGTCATGAAGAAAGCAATAGCAATAAAACTTAATGATCATTATGCTAAGCTAACGGATGGGTCTTGTCCAAGCTAATGATGTGATCCCGTTCATCAAATGACAACACATGTCCATGGTCAGGAAACTTAACCATCTTTGATTAACGAGCTAGTCAAGTAGAGGCATACTAGGGATACTCTGTTTTGTCTATTATTCACACATGTACTAAGTTTCTGGTTAATACAATTCTAGCATGAATAATAAACATTTATCATGATATAAGGAAATCTCTACCTAATAATAAAGCAAATTGGGTTTCGGTCATCCGTCACGCACTTTTGCAGAAAACCCCCTGCATTTTTTATGAATTAACCCACAGTACACACTTAAGTCATAACCGAACCGTTATTTTACATTTTTGCGGAAACCCCCCTGGCGTATTAGATAATTCACCCGCTGATCATATATAAGTCAAATAAATGTTTTTCTAAATTATTCATATCTTTTAAACCGTACCTCCGATTTTAACATGTTATATATGAAAATTGATTAGAAAAATGTGTAGAATCTGAATATGATGTTACTTTGTTTGTTAAATATTTTTTAAATATTATTTTGAAAGATATTTAAGTCAAACAAATATTTTTCTTAATTATCCATATCTATTAAACCGTAACTCCGATTTTAACATGTTATATATGAAATTTGAATAGAAAAATATGTAGAATTTGAATATGATGTTATTTTTACCTATTAAATATTTTAAAATATTATTTTAAAAGCAAACTTGTAACCTATAGGGCACGTCCATTTTTCTTTCGTACCGCGACGATCTGGATTGCAAATAAACAACCACTAAAATCATAAAGAGACGAAAGAAAACATCGATAACCACACATGAGCACCTCTAAAAAACTTGCAGGGGAAAAACAACATTCAAACACACTTTGGTTTGTGTGAACACTGAGACCACTCAGGGTGAGAAGGAGGATAAGTGGCAACACAAAAATGATGCCTCGCTAAAATAAACGGCATGAACATATTATGGTTATTGGGTTAAGAATGTGTGTTATTTTTTTCTCCCGCTGCAACGCACGGGCTCTTTTGCTAGTATAAATAACAACTTTATTATTGCCTCTAGGGCATATTTCCTTCAAAGATCCCGTGAAGTAGGACCTGGGAAAACAAGCCACTAGGTAACTGAGGAGAGTTATTTACTAACCCACTCCGTCGGAGATGCAATACTCTCGAAAACTATATGGTAGGTTGATTTTTGTCTTAGTGTGTTGAAAGTTTGTATAAGCAAGATGCTATCCTAGAGAGCGATTTTTGAGGAACACACCTATATGAGCCCAAATGTTGGTCACATTTTATGAGATTGAGGTGATCTCTAGCAAGTTCATGAATAGGCCATGAGTGTGACTAATATGCTCCACCAGAAGGGTCAACCTTTAGCAGCCTTATATTGGTAATACATTTGGTGAAACTTCTTTACGCCAAACTGACGATTCAAGGCATAGTCTATTGTTTAGTTGTAGAGGAGTGTAACTACTTGCTCTAGATGGAGTTCAGTCTTAACAAGTCTCCACTGAAATACTAGTATATCAAAACAGTGTTTGGAACAGAGGGTGGAATGAGCCCTCGAGAGCTGATGGGGGATTGTTGAAATATGGGGTGGGCTTTAGGCCCATCCAACAATTTTAGAAAAATCTCTAAGGGCCCATGTAGATGTCATGACAAGGGATGCAGCGGAAAGTTTAGTATCACCCCGCTGGTAGAGGAAGAGTTGGACCTCCTTATAAGGGATTCTCTTCCACATGCCTTTGGAGCTTGAGAAGAGAAGTGATCCCCGCTCACTCCTCCTCCGCTGCCAGCCTCGCCACGTGTTGTATTTCATGTTTCATGTTTCGTGAATGAGCCAAGCCAAGCTCAGACCTATGCCATGCGTGCGTTTATTTTTGCTAGAGAAAACGAAGAGCCTGTAATAGACGCACCACGAATTTGAGACGTCGGATCATGCGCTGTCACTGACTCGGACATGGGTCCAGCCCACGTCCTACTACCTGGCCACGCCTATATAGTGGAGGTGTCGGCAACCCTAACCATAACTAGAACAACATAGCGCATCTGCTCTGCCTCCACACACACTGCCCACTGTCGTTCGTCTTGTTGTTGCCGCCAGCGATCCCATCCCATCCACTACGTGTAGATTGATGGGAGAGCAGGCCTTCGAAACCCTGCCTCTCGAGGTCCTGTACTGGAGAGGGACAATTAGGGGAGCGTCTTCTACATGATTGTTCGCCGTCGTTCGTCTATGTCCATGTCGCCTTCGTCGTCACCATGGCCATCGAAGCCGACAAGCTCGCCGCCGAGAAACTTGAAGCCGAGAAGAAGGCCGCCGAGGACACCGCTGCCGCCGCCGCCACAGTTTCGGCCTGACCTACTGAAGGGCATAACTCATTTATCCCGCTCATGCTTATTTCTGTGTTACCCATACTAGCGTTATACGTAGATGTGCGTGTTGTTTGCGCAGTATGTGCTTGCGTGATCAAATATCAGCATGCATTTACTTATGAATATCATGCTCATCATTTATCTCTGAATTAATTCAATCCAAAAATCATGCTCATGATTTATCTCTGAATTAATTCAATCAAAAAATTGCTAATATATCCAACACATATGAACTCTCGTCAGTCTCGTGTATACTCCCTCCGTCCAGAAATACTTGTCATCAAAATGAATAAAAGGGGATGTATCTAGATGTATTTTAGTTCTAGATACACCCTTTTTTATCCATTTTGATGACAAGTTTTTTCGGACGGAGGGAGTAGCTTGCAAAACGTCTTTTAACGGGACACAGGGGTACAGCGCTCGGGTGCAGTGTACGGACATAGAGAGAGTTTATCAATCTAACTTCTCACTGTGAGCGAAGGAGTTTCTGCCCGAGGACCCCACGGCCAAGCCCCCTTGGCCCTCCACCTCCTCCTCCCTGCGCCGCCGCCTTAGCGTGCGCCTCGGCGAGATTGGCGTGCGGGCCACCGCGCCCGACGCCCACCACAAGTCGTCGTTCCACCACCGCCTGCCCCGCCGCGGCACCCGGACGACACCCTCGAACACTCCACGGTGCCCAACGCCGACGCGGATACGGCCCCAGGCCCGGCCAGCGCCGCCCGCGCACGGCCTGGATCCCAGCGCCTCACGGGGCCGACGGGTACGAGCTACGAGGAGGAGCGTCAGTACTACGATGACACCGACCAGTTTGACTCCGCTGCGGCTAGGTCCCCGGTAGTCGCGGGGCTAGCGGCGACGAGTGGTGGCGCCCCACAAACGGCTCAACGGTGGCCACGATGCTTGCGATTATTTTCTCAAGTTTTCATATACGTTTCTTAAAACATTCCAGGCATTGATTTCCTTTAACAATTTACATGTCATGTGTTTCATACAATGCACAAGTGGAACTGTTGTGGTCTTTAATTTCTATGTATGAGGAGTACATCATCGACTCACTATACTAGATGCAGTTAACCTTCATAGTTCCTTGTTGCAACTGTTGTTCATGTGAAGCTTACCATATATTATGTTTCAGCTAGAAAATTTGTTGGCTCAAGATCAATTGGGACTGTTTGGATCGTTGAATTTAGGAATATATGAGGCATTTGAATTAAGAGATGGAGGATTTGATAACGTTGCGAAAGGTGCTGTCTAGTATTCATAACTGACAGAGATTTCTTAGAACTTGTGGCATATGGTGTTTTCTATTAACAGCCAACAGATATGTGTGATTTTATTGGGTGGACCTCCCAATTAACGTGTCATCTTTTGATTGGCTGTCTGTACAGTGTAATTATTCTTATCGGTCAGCACTGATTGGGAATGTATGTATCTCAACCTCTCAAGTAATATATACTTTATTTTTCTTCTTAACATTGTGCTGACATAAAAGATAGGTTGCTTAGTTGATGATGAGCTATATTACATGTTCCAACTGAGCCATTTCACATGTATCATTGTGGCTGGTGCAACCAAAAGGACTCCGCTGGCCTTTGTGTTGACGTAGAAGAGCTCATTCCCCTCTCTTTTATCATGATGAATTCTCTGGTCGTGCCTTCTTCTTTGCTTTCATCCATAATACTATTGGACAGATTCCCTTGCACTTGCTTTCTCTGAAATAGAATTTGCTCTATTGATTGAAGAATTGAATCTGATTTAGACCAAAATTTTAGCAAATCAAATCATCTGACCTCATATTATGTGCATTTATCTTTCCCGACAGATTCATCGTACATAGAAAATAAATTGATAATGTTTAGACTAGAGGATGGTGCTTTCAGTATATCAATTTTAATTACTACACTGCATCACCACCTGACCAGAAGAAAAAAATATTAAATGTAACAAGGTCATGGCAGCTCTTCCTGGACTTAGGGATATTGCTCCATGCATCCTTTTAACTTATTTTGTGTGTGCCAGAAATAACGCAAAATTCTCAGGATTCTGAATGGATTCTTTTTTTATAGTACATTACTGATGTATTTATCTGCTGTTATTTGCAATCAGTTGTGTTTCTTGCATGTGGCTTTGCAGTACCATCCAATGCAGGGCTTTACCCAGGGATAGCCCAAAAATAGAAAACAATGTATCGTACAATTGTCATTGAAAGTTTAGATGTATTTCCCCATGCTAATTTGTAGTATAATTTGTGCTTTGTGTGAATAGAGGAGCCTAAAAGAAAATATACAGCCATTGGCGTTCATTGTTTTAAATCTATAAATTTGAAACAAATAGGTGTATCCATGTTGCTGTTATCTGCCGCTAAAATTATAGCTTTTGTTTTTGTCATCTTTACACATCCTGACTCCGATTCAAAGCGCGCAGGTGGTGTACTTTACTATTAACAGTTAATAAATATCTTGGTTTTGTTTATTACACATTACTCTATTAAACTCATTGGTTTGAATTTGTTCGTTCTATGGATCCTACTTCTGCCATTGCTGGTACATATTCACATAACGCAAGTTGACAAGCTCCAACTGGATAATCCAGATTATATAGTCACCATACTTAGGACTGTGTTCCTTCGAATTTAGAAAAGAAGATGGTGTTCAGTCTGATATATTACAGAACTATGAGAATTTGCCACTTATATAAGATGGACAGTCAATTTGAAGTAAGCTTCAGTTCTGCAAAATAACCTTTTTAGCCTGCAGTCTACTTTGGTAATAAAATTTGTCTGTCATTTTAATTATTTATATCTGGAAGGGAGATTTCTATCTTTAGCGATCATCAGTTTGAATCTGAGAAAATATATGTAGAGATCTAGATTGATACAAGTTTTTTTTTACATGTCAACTTCAACTATATCTGCTGTCGACTATAGTATAGATTTTCTTTTTCTTCCTCTAGAAACCCTTAAATTGACCAGTTTTCAGTGTTTTGTTATTTTGTGCTAAAGAAAGTGAAGAAATGATTTTGGTTTTATTCCTGTTTTTTGCTGTTCCTTGTGTTGCTAGATTTTTTACACTACAGTAGTGATAAGCCATATAGCAATTATGGAAAAGATTTTATGCACTACTGGGCAGGTTTGCAAAATGATGGTGATATGCGATGCTGGAGCAAGGAGCAGAGAGATTTCAAAGGGACGTGCTGACGCAACACGCAGGTGGATCTGACAAGTCGAGCGAACAGATGTTGCGGATAGAAGCAAGAGAAACTTAAGCTGCTGATAATGAAGATGAAAGAACAAATGAAGCTGCTATGGAGGAAAATTAAAGCAAACTGAAGAGTATATAAAGGGAAAGGGAACAAAAAGAAAAAATAAGCAATGTTTTGATGCGTGTGGGGGAGTTTTGCTACTGAAGCTTGCAGCATTGGAGTGTCCAGCAATCAAGAGGAACTTTTGTTGTGTTATTGACGTTGCGTTGGTTTTTGAGTTGTTGGCCTACGATTTAGACTAGCTAGCTCTTTGGTTCTCATCGGTTGTCGTTTTACTTGTGCTGTTTAGCATTATGCGGCAGCTGACTTCTTTATCTTTGTAGCACCTGGATGCTGTTACTTTTGTTCCGTTATCGTCTGATAGTGGAACCCAGTCCCTTGTTTTGGGTGTCATATGGAAATAAACATGGATAGCGTGAGGGCCTGAGAAAACCTGTTGTCCTTGGGAGATGCCAGGGAGTATTCTTCAACAGTTGATAGTTTTACTTGCATTTTAGCAAGCTCAGTCTTTTTGGTATACCTTTCTATCATCTGATATCCAGTTATTAGAGGTGTGATGTGTTAATTCTCTGAGCACGCCAAGTTGTTCTTGGAAGTTACAACTGAAGGGATTGGTTTTCCAGATGAGTAAAAATGACAGAGCTCTTTTTTCTCAGAATGTTATCTTTGTAGTGGCCTGTTCAGAAATAAGTAATGGTCACTGCCATTTTTGTATTTGAGTACTGTTTGTAGTTTATATGTATCAATGTATGAATTCAATGAAAACATATGTGTTATGTTGTGATTCGAACCGCCAGAGTTATTACTTGGTTTAGACCTGGGTGTTCATCATGCGTCCAAATATTTGTAGGAATTCCTATCATTCGATTGAAAAAAAATGATGGCCGCAGCGATGCGCGCCATCAATGATCTAGTAAGACGTTACGAAAGCGCATTGTGCTGATGGTCTCATATGCATGCACAGTGACATTTCTTCCCCTATCGGAATGAATTACAATTATTTGTACAAAGGCTCCGAGACATCAGTATCTTCAACAATGCATCTCTAAAGAGAAAATTGGACTCGTTTTTGCAGTTCAGCACAACTCATTACGAGCAAAGAACTTACCAACATAACACCGCAAACATGGTAAAAGAGCATTCCAATCTACTCCCACTTAGTTGGACCCTGAATCAATTAGGAAGGATAACAACACTGCAAACCGACAAGGATAAAAAGGAATATAGTTACCTCATGAACTTTTGTAACATTCAGTCTATGTACTCAGAACTTAAAACTACAAGGACCGAAGAAAATACATTGAGAAGAAAATCAATGTAACATTCAATCAAGTACTCACAACTTAAACTACAAGGACCGAAGAAAATACATTGAGAAGAAAATCAATGTAACATCCAGTCAATGTACTCAGAACTTAAAACTACAAGGACCGAAGAAAATACATTGAGAAGAAAATCAATGTAACATCCAATCAATGTACTCAGAACTTAAAACTACATACAAGAACAGAGGAAAATATATTCAGAAGACAGCACATACGAAGTTTCTATACACCACATATGTTCATACTCCACACTTCCCTTGTTTGTATGACAAAATGATTAGAATCAACACTTGCAAGGCCGATGTATCGTCCCTCCGGTTTTGTATGGTCACACTGTACGCTTTCCTTCTCTGTATGGTCAAACTCTACACTCTGTCACTTCCCTGCAGTTCTTGCAGCAATCGTGGTGAGGCAAATGCCTTAGGAACTGTAAGGAACAAGGGCGGTTCCCGAACTGAGCATACAAGAGTGAGAACCGATGCCGGCTATTCTTGCAAAGAGGTTGGACACTATGTCAACTCACTGCCTCCTGCTTTGCAACAAAAAACTCACTGCTTCCTGCAAAGATCATGCATTGATAGTGAAACAATGTTAGCACACTTCAATTACCAAGAGACCAGAACAGATATAGAGTAGGAGTAAAAACGAGAAGCTTATAACACTTTACCAAAATGGAAGACCCTATATGTATAGCAGCAGCAACGCCCAAAATGACTTTGACAGTTCTAGTGGCCTCTGGTGCTATAATAAAGCAGCTGTAGAACACCACAAGGGCGGTGATGGCCAGCATGCCAATACGGTCAGCAAGCCAAGCATACCAAATAAAGACTCGATACTGGCTATGCTTGCACAGAGCACCGAAAGCTACCATGCCCCAAAAGCAACTGAAGAGAACGTGAAACCACCATCTATCGTCGGGTGGCATGCCCTTTGTCAGTCCATCAGCTCCCAGGTATGGCAGTAGGGTGAGTGAGCCGAATAGTGGGTACCCCAAATAGTCTCCAAGGTCGGGGTCCTGCAAGATATCATAATATCCTCATTTCAATCAGGCGATACTACACCAAATTTGGGGTGGATTGGGTGGCCATGGCGATGGGAGTGAGAGGAGGGAGCTGCGCGCGGTGTACCTTGTGTTGCCGCTGAGGTTGTTCGGGTGTGCCTGTGGACGAGGAAGATGAGGGACCGGGGAGCAAATGCTCATTGAGGCCGCCGCCCTCGTTCTCCTTCTCCTTTCCCTTGTTGCACCACCCGAACAGCAACATCCAAGCTCGCCCCTTCAAATCCCTCGCCGACGCCTCCCCGAATTGCTTGACCGTGCGCTCTAGCTCACGAGCTGTCTCTGCTAATCGAACCAGTGCTTCCTTGTCCGCGATGGCGGCGTCAGTGCTGGCCTCCTCCTCGGCACTTTGAGCCACATGGGCGGCGGCGACGCTGACCGCGTCGGCTGCCGTCTGCCTCTTCTCAGGATCGGATGAGGCGAGGAACTGTGAAGCCTCAAGGAGTGATTCAGGTTCCTGACGAATGAGGTATCTAGCGGAGGCGTAGGCCACCCTATCCGCCACCCAAGAGAGGTAGGTGGCGTCGACGGGCGACCGAGAAGCAGCTTGCCGGACCAGGGAGGCCGCGTTGGCCACTTTGTCGGCGTTGGATTTCTTGATTGCCGCTTGGCTGAAGTGACTCGCCGCTCGCTGCAAATCCAGAGCGGCCTGCGCCAAGAGATCCTGTTGAGCCCCTCCGGCTAGCATCCCGGCGGCGATGCCAATCTTGTCTGCCGCATCGGGCATCTTCTCGGGTTCACATCGCATCAGATGATTGGACGCCTCCATCAATCGCTCGACGTCGTAGCCCGCGGCCACAGCGGCGTGCCCCACCATATTCGCGATCAGGGAGAGCTTCTTGGCGTCGACGGACCGGGGGTCAATCGCCGCATCCCGGGCCAAGATGGCCGCGTGGGCCACAAACGCCATGACTCCCCTTCTTGAGTCGCCTCTCCGCCGGTCCGCCCCCGGTCTTTCTCGCTTCCTCGCCCCGCCTTGCCCCTTAACCCTAGGGGCTGTTCTTGAGGCGCGCTCCGCGGCGGCAGGTGGCGAGCTCGCTCGGTAAGTCGTCCGCGCCGCGCTCGCCTCTCCGCCTCCGGTCTTCCTCCCTTCCTCGCCCCGCCTTGCTCCTCAACCCTAGCGGCTGTTCTTGGGGGCTCTCCGGGGCGGCAGGTGGCGAGCGAGCCCCGTAAGTTGTCCGCGCCGCGCCGCGCCTCAGTTCGATTCGTCGCGGCTGTGGAGAGGTGGGTGGGGAGTGGGGACGAAGACGGAGAAGACGGCAAAGGAGAGCGGAAGGTTAAGAGAACAGAGGGCGGGGGCGGCGAGGGGGGGCGGAGGAGGAAGAGGCGGCGGTGGGGTGGTGGGAAGAAGGGGCGGATGGGCGGAGGCGGCGAATTTAACCTCCGAGATCAGCGTGGCAGTCTACTTCCTTTCTCCATATGTTTGTGGACATGCATCCGAATCCGATGTTGTAATGTAGGGTTGCATTCAACACGAGAGAAAAAAGAATATGGAGATGGCTAGATGTAAGTCGTCTGATTTTTGAATTTAAGTTACGATCAATGTGAAATGAACCGTACGCAAGTCATGCAGACTTAGAGCATGTCTAGTAGAACCCTCAAACCCTTAAAGCAGTTTTAAGGATTGAGAAGTGCCAGTTTTTGGCACTTGATTGAAAAACAGGGGCAAAGACTAGAACAGTCAAACCCAACCCTTAAACTGATTTAAGGGTTGGATTTGAGGGTTCTAGTCTTTGCCTCAACCCCAACCTTGAAAACTGTCATTTCACATATCACACATTTCATCACATTTCATGATATGACATATCACAAATTCCATCACATTTGACATAAAACAATAATCATTCTAGTTATTATTACACCACCGAATAATACTATAATCATTCAAATTATTACGACAATGTTTGAGCAAATTACAATAATTGTTCGAATCAAATAGGACATCGAAAAGTAAAACAAAGATATATCATGGGCCAATTCGCCGGCCATCCAACTGCCAGTGGTGCTCTACTAGATCATCCTGGAGCCGACCATGAGTGGTTGCATCCTCAATCTCACGATGTGCTTGAAGAAAAACGTGTATGCGAGAAGGGTTTCTTTCCGGTTGCACACGGGTACCAACATTGTCATAGAAACAAGGGAGGTTTAACCCTCTCTCATCCTCTAGGATCATGTTGTGTAGAATCACACAACATTTCATGATGTTCACCAAGGTTTTTTTGTCCCAAAACCGAGCTGGACCCCGAACTATGGCAAACCTTGCTTGTAAAACAACGAAAGCTCTCTCAATATCCTTGCGGGCTGCCTCTTGTGCCTTGGTGAAATGAGCCTCTTTTCTTGTTAAGGGCACCCCATTTTTCTCCTTGATGGACTTCACAAGAGTTGCCCATTCGGGATAGATGCCATCGGTGAGATAGTATCCCATTGAGTACTCATTGTTCATGATTTTATAGTTGCAAGCTGAAGCATCCCCAGAAATTAATCTTTTGAAAAAAAGGAGATCTATTGAGAACATTGATATCATTGAGTGTTCCCGGCAACTCAAAGAATGCATGCCAAATCCATGTGTCCTCCGATGCTACGGCCTCAAGCACAATGGTAGCATCATGGCTTTTACCGCAATACATTCCGTGCCATGCCTTTGGGCAATTTTTTCACCTCCAATGCATGCAATCAAGACTACCAAGCATCCCCGGCCATCCCCTTTTTTCATTCATTTCCATTAATCTCTTTGTATCTTCCTCGTTTGGTGCCCGAAGATACTGCTCACCATACAACCGGATGACCAACTTGGCAAACCTACGGACGGACTCCCTGGTTGTATCTTGCCCAATGCGAAGATACTCGTCGGTATAATCCGCGGGTATGCCATAAGCGAGTACCCGCATTGCCGCCGATATCTTTTGATATGCACTAAACCCCATAATACCGGCGGCGGATCTATGACGTTTAAAGTAATCGGAGGATCGGTGACAATCTTCACAAACAAACTACGAAGCATTCGGTACCTTCTGCGGAGGGGCGGCAGCGGGATCGGGGAAGGGCGCGGCGCGGGGATGAAACTTCCCTCCCGCGCGAGGGTGGAAGAGGAGTGCGGGCTGGGGGGAGTTTTTCCTCCCTACCCTCACTTCTACAGGTTGGGAAAATGTTTGAGGGTCGGACCTCTATTTTTTTACGGGTTTGAGGGTTTAGGGGTTCTAGTCTACGGCTTTTTTTTGACGAAAACTGGAAAAAAAAGCAGTTATTTTTAGGGGTTTGAGGACTCTACTAGACTTGCTCTTAGGGCATCTCCAACGCTGAATTTGGGTCAGTCCGACCGAATTTAGCTATTGTGAGAAAAAAATATACTATGCCATTAGGCACGCAAGGCATGCAGACTTAGGGTATCTTCAACGCTGGCGCGCAAATTTGCTCCGCTATCCGTCAGCTGACAGAGGGAGCCAGTCTGCCGACACACATGTCGGAGGCGGTCATGCAAAGCTAGCCGCATATATCCGCTTACATTTCAAACTAATGTTTCAACTAAACGAACGGAATTCATAGCAAACACGACAGATTTCATCAAAGTTCAGATAGAAAATAGCACAGATCAACCATACATAGCATGCAAATATGTATATTACAATAATAGTTCAAAATCAATGAGATTAACCGGATGTTCAACAAGGTTTTCATGAACAGATCTTGTCGTCCCAGACATACCGTCCCTTCAGCTTCACCCGACAATGTGTGTGCATGAATGGCCGTCCCTCTGTCCTTTGCTACATCACGGCAACACGTGCGAGCTACATAATGTATAGACCAACATTGAGTAAAAGTTAGCTCAATGGCATTTGACCAAACACCTACCGGGCATCGTGTCCGCCATGGACGACGTCGACAGGGGGCGGAGTGTACCTGACTACGGATAGGTCCCGGGTGGATGATGCCATCGTGAAAGACGAGCGGGCACGTCGGTGCTGGTTGCGAAGGTCCGGCAGTGTCGGTGTGTCGGACGGAGAGGTACATCGGCGGCGACAGAGAAGGAGGGTGTGAAAGCAAAGTAAGAGTGAGAAGGAGCGGAAGGGAAGAAAATGGGACCGAGAGGGGGAATTTAGTGGGTCAGGGGTGTTGAAGTCCTACGTGGCTACTGACCGGACTCCCGCAAAAACCCCCACTTTGCTTCTGGTTTGCGAAAAAGTGTGTCTGGACCACTCGATGGACCGATACATGCCCGCGTTGGATGGCACAACACATCCAGAGAGCGTTGTCCTGATGTATGCGGATGGTTTGAGGGTCAGCGTTGGAGATGCCCATAACAAGGTTTTCCTTTTTAGCATCTCTTACTACCACTCCGATTAGCACACATAGAAGCATCTCTAACAGATCTCTACTTCTAGAATTTCAAAATGCATCTTTTATCTCGGAAAAAACTATTTTTAATTGAACTTTTCTCCGTCTAACAGATCCCCTAAAAGTTAACCCCTCAAGAAAACTATTTTACAAACTCATCCAAATGCTTGCTCACGCAATTGAACAAAATCATCGCATTTCAAAACAAATGTAAAAAATTCAAATGCATCACACCATGATTAAGCTATGAGCATAAATAAAGTTCATATAATCCATCAAAAAACTAAGCATAATCATAATTTGTGTCAAAAGGCACCGAATGAGCAAGTTCATTCCCAAAAATCATGAAACACACGATAGACCAAAAGATATCATAGTTCACAAAGGGCCTCACGCACTTGCATCATCCCCATCGGCACCACCATTGCCGCCGCCACCACCACCACCACCACCAACTTAGTTAATATGTCCCCATTGACTCTCAATATTGTCTTGTCATCTCATTCATCTTGATAGGATTCATGAAAAAGGGCAAGTCATGCGCCATGGCTATAACTTGGGCAAACCATATACGACGCCTTCTGCACCCGACAGTGTGTTTTGCAATTTCGCGCACACCCTCCCACCCTTCTAGGCTCGGCTCATTTTTGTTTCGCTTTATCCCTTCGAACCACTGCAACAACACACTTTGTTGTACCCACTTCATTCTCTTTCTTTCTAGTTTTTTGTTCTATTAGGTTGTTTTTTCTGCGATTTTTTTCCTTTTTCTTTCTTTTTGTATTTTTTCTTAATTTGAAAATTTGTGAACTTCTTTCAATTTCCTGATTTTTTTAAAAAACCGATGAAGTTTTTAAAATTGTGAACTTTTTCATCAAAATTGATGATTTTTTTTCAAATCCTTGAAATTTTTCCCAAATATAATATTTTTTAAAATGAATGAACTTTTCCCAGAATCAATGAACTTTTTACAAATTTATGAACTTTCTCAAAATTGATGGAATTTCCCATGGTTATGAATTTTTTTTCAAAATTGATGAACCTTTTTCCAAATTTGATGAAGTTTTTCCAAAATTGATGAACCTTCTTTCAAAATTGATGCATTTGTTTTGACAAAAAATTAAAACCGGTGAACTTTTGTCAAATTTCTGAACTTCTAAAAAAATGATAAAAAAATTCTCAAAATCGAAGAACATTTTTTTTATTTTGTTAACTTTTCTCACTTGCGTGAAATTTCTTAATTTTTTCGAACTTTTCAAAATTAGTAAACTTTTTTTCAAGTTTGGTATTGTTTTCAATTTTTTGTGAACTATTTTCAACTTTTACTATTTTTTTCTCATTGTTTTATGAATAATTTTTCTAAAGTCAACAGTTAACCGGTCAACAGGTCAACCATGAGATCTCCCGAGCGAGCGAGCACAACGACTGCAATGATCATTTTTTCCTACGGGAGCACAACGACCGTTAGCGGAACAACCAGCCATTTTTTATACGTTTAATGGGCCAGCCAGCTTAGAGTCGTGCGTGGGATGTCCTTAGATCTCGCCTACAGCGAGATGTAGCCTACCCACGCCTGAAGCTTCCACGGAATACTACAGTACCAGGGCGGCCCTGTACTGTAGCGTATTTTCACTGTGTTGCACTGTTGTGCATCGGGTTTTTTTTTTTCGGTTTTAGCGTTTTTGTCGCTTTCTTTTCGTTTATTCTTTGGGATTTTTCCTTCTTGTTTTTGCGAGATTCTTTGGTTTTTTTCCTATGGTTCTTTTTAGTTTTTGTTTCTTTTCGTTTATTCTCTCGGTTTTTGTTTCTTCAGGGGTTTCTTCTGTTTTTTCCTTTATTTTTCACTGGTTTTCTTCATTTCATTCATGGTTTTAACCTTCTTTTTTTTCTCTTTTCTTTTTTTTTAGAAAAGAAGGATGACCCCCGGCCTCTGCATCTGGAAGATGCATACGGCCACTTTATTGATTATTCTCGAGGACCTTACAAAGTATTACAACAATATGCCTGAATCTGCCATCTTGGCAACATATGCCACTTCTTCTATCCATAAGATGAAGGGGTGCTACCTGGGCCACATACCCGGTCTACTCACCTAAGCCTATCATCAAAAGCCAGAAACCCCAGCCGAGCCACATACCGGGTCTGGGGCATAAACTGGTCTGACGCACTCACATGTGTCGTCGCCGCCATCTTCCACAGGTCCGTCTTCAGAGCAGATATTGAGGCTTCTACCTTGTCAGGCCACTCCGTCATCGACGCCACCTTGACGCCAGACAACTACCTCCACCTGCGCGAGTTCATCATCGCGCATCGGGCGCCGAGTCTCCACTGCACCACGCGCCGAGATCCGCCGTCATCAATGTGAATGATGAAGTACCGCTCCACCAAAAAGGCACCCGCTGGTCCCTCGATCCCGTGTACGCCTCCAAGAATGGCGCCCCCAAGGAGGAAACGACACCAACGCGCCGCCGTTATCCGATCAACTGATCTAGGGTTTCCCCCGGAGGTAGCGGATAGAGGTCTAGAGCTTCTCCACGGCGATGCCTTCAAGAAGGTAATGACACCACAGGGTGCCACCAACGCCGGTCTTGGCATCAAGCCGAGCACAAGGTTTTCACCCGGATCCGCTCGAAGAACCTCCATCACGTATTGTGCGCACGGGTCGCCGCCGATCTGAGCCGCCGCATATCGAGCAAGCCGCACCGGGCAGATCAGATCTGTCCGGAGGGCAAACCACGCATGGCGCCGACCCAACCACTAGGCCCTCCATGCCGCCACCGCCGATCGGAGGTCAGATGGTCCGTCGCTGCAGATCCGGCCGCCGCCGCCGAACGCAGCCAAGGCCGTTGCCCGACGCAGGGCCGGCCGCCACACCCGTCACCACCACCGCCCTAAGACGAGGCCGCCGCCGCGCCGCCGCTGGTCAAGGCAGGCCCGCCACGCCACGGAGGCCAAATCGGCCGTGCCACCACACGCCGCGGGGCTCCGCACCGCCCCCATGGCGCGGGAGAGAGGAAAGGCCCCCGCCACCGCCGTCAGCCCCCGGGCAATAGGCCGGCGGCGTCCTTCGGCGGCGGCGGAGGGAGGGATGGAAGGATGGGGAGCCCACGGCGGCTAGGGTTGGGATCCCGCCCGAGTCGCCCGAGCGGGGGCGTTTCTCCATTTTTATTAATTTTTCCTTTTCTTTCCTTTTTTTATTTCTTGGTTTTCATCAGGTTCTTTGTTTTCCCTTGTTTATTTCTCGGTTTTCATTGATTCTGTAATTTTGAGTTATTTTTTTGGTCTTCATTTTCTCCTTTTGGTTTTCTTTACTTTTTTATTTTATTGGGTTTCTTTGTTCCTCTTGCCGATTTTCATCGGTTTCTTTTTTTTCAACACTTGCCAACACTTTTCGGTGCAAATTCTACATCTTTTGTATACATAAGAAACATATTTTATATACACGTTTAACGATATTGAAAAATATGATTAACATTGTTTGAAAATTAATATTTTTAATACATATTGCACATTTATAGTATATATCTACTACATTTTATACACATGTTGAACATTTTATGGATACAGATTAACATTTTTTTAATCATGGTCAACATTTTTCAATACATGGCGAACAACTTTTAATGGAAATAAACATTTTTTACACACAATATACATTTTTTCTGTACTCAAGGAACATTATTTATATGCATTTAACATTTTTCTAAAACATGAACAACTATTTCTTCATACACACTGTACTTTTTCTATCTATATTTCGTATACATGACAAACATATTTTCTATATATACACATTTAACATTTTCCAAATACTACAAATCATCCTCAAAAGTATGATAACGAAGTTGAAAAAAACACATATTGCATTAAGACAAACAAACACTTTTGTAGACGAAACAATATATGGTACATTACAATCATATCTACACTACTATGAAGTGATTAGGGGTGAATGACTTGAATTTGAATGGAGAAAAAATGGGTAGAGAGAAGACCTGAGGATGAGATCCACAAAGAAGATAAAAACCATGAACTACAATTCCATAGGTGCAGTGATCCATCTTGTGGTAGACGACACAGATCCTCTACAAAAGGTCGACAAATTCCGATTCCGTAGGTGTCGTAATGTGGTTGACGGCGTCAATCCTATATAGGTGGTCGACAACAATGTCGTGACCAGTCCTAAGAAATCCATAAAAAGGGCAAACAGGTGGAGGAGCTTGGATCAGCAGCCGAGGGAACGCCTTGCTGATCTCGTATATATGTAAAGAAACGGGGGGGTGTCATTATGGAAATTAACACGTGGGATACGAAATACAGGGTTCATAGAAAGATAGTGGGGACTGGGGAGAGGATATGGTGGAGAAGACGAAGTGGGGGAGGAAGTGAATCATTTGAAACATGGAAAAAGTTTGTCCCTTTTTTAGCGTCAGGTCACTGCACCAACAACCCAACAACCCCAGCTATGAACATCACGTTCCAGAGCCTGCCATATGTTCCAGTTGTTGCGGTGGAGCATAGGAAATCTCGTAACTCAGGAGCAGGAGAAGCTGGAAGAAGCAGCCCTACCCTGTCCCATATTGCATCAGCTAGTTTGCATCTAAGGACAATGTGATCTACCACTACTTCTTTAGCATGTTATCTTTAGTATTCGATCTACCCCTTAGAGCGGTCCAAAGAAAGACTCTGCGTTTTTGGGTATGATAAGATCCCAAATGTAAGGGAAATTGGACAGACAACCCCTCGAAAAGTAAGTAGGCACGACAACTTCCCATTGGTAGCAATTGGTGTTCTGGTGTCACTCTTGGAAGGGTCAGGCTGCACCAATAGTAGGAACCCGAGCAAGGCCTCTGGTTCGAGTGTGGCAGTAGTAGATAGGTTGGGGTGTAGCTAAAGTGCCCACTGCCCATCTCCAAATTGCGAAGCAACGGTGCATTGTTTGGAGAAAGCAAAGGAAAACTGAAGGAAATATGCCCTACTTATTTCATGCTAGAATTGTATTAACCGGAAACATAATACATGTGTGAATACATAGACAAATAGAGTGTCACTAGTATGCCTCTACTTAACTAGCTCGCTGATCAAAGATGGTTAAGTTTCCTAACCATAGATATCAGTTGTCATCTGATTAACGGGATCACATCATTAGGAGAATGATGTGATTGACTTGACCCATTCTGTTAGCTTAGCACCCGATCGTTTAGTATGTTGATATTGCTTTCTCCATGACTTATACATGTTCCTATGACTATGAGATTATGCAACTCCCGTTTGCCGAAGGAACACTTTGTGTGCTACCAAACGTCACAACGTAACTGGGTGATTATAAAGGAGCTCTACAGGTGGCTCCAAAGGTACATGTTGGGTTGGCGTATTTCGAGATTAGGATTTGTCACTCCGATTGTCGGAGAGGTATATCTGGGCCCACTCGGTAATGCACATCACTATAAGCCTTGCAAGCATTGCAACTAATGAGTTAGTTGCGAGATGATGTATTACAGAACGAGTAAAGAGACTTGCCGGTAACGAGATTGAACTAGGTATTGAGATACCGACGATCGAATCTCGGGCAAGTAACATACCGATGACAAAGGGAACAACGTATGTTGTTATGCGGTCTGACCGATAAAGATCTTCGTAGAATATGTAGGAGCCAATATGAGCATCCAGGTTCCGCTATTGGTTATTGACCGGAGACGTGTCTCGGTCATGTCTACATTGTTCTCAAACCCGTAGGGTCCGCACGCTTAAGGTTTTGATGACAGTTATATTATGAGTTTATGAGTTTTGATGTACCTAAGGAGTTCGGAGTCCCGGATGAGATCGGGGACATGACGAGGAGTCTCAAAATGGTCGAGACGTAAAGATCGATATATTGGACGACTATATTCGGACATCGGAAAGGTTCCGAGTGGTTCGGGTATTTTTTGGAGTACCGGGGAGTTACGGGAATACGGGGGAAGAAGTATATGGGCCTTATTGGGCTTTAGGGGAGAGGGAGAGGCAGGCCGCGCGCCCCTCCATTGACTAGTCCGAATAGGACTAGGGGGAGGGGCGGCGCCCCCTCCTTCCTTCTCTTCCCTCTTCCCCTTCCTTGTCTCCTACTCCTACTACTTGGAAGGACTCCTAGAGGGACTAGGAAAGGGGGAATCCTACTCCCGGTGGGAGTAGGACTCCCCTAGGGCGCGAGAGAGGGCCGGCCCTCCCCTCCTACACTCCTTTATATACGGGGGCAGGGGGCACCCCATAGACACACAAGTTGATCTTCGTGATCGTTCTCTTAGCCGTGTGCGGTGCCCCCTCCACCATAATCCTCGATAATATTGTAGCGGTGCTTAGGCGAAGCCCTGCGACAGTAGTACATCAAGATCGTCACCACGCCGTCGTGCTGACGGAACTCTTCCCCGACACTTTGCTGGATCGGAGTCCGGGGATCGTCATCGAGCTGAACGTGTGCTAGAACTCGGAGGTGTCGTAGTTTCGGTGCTTAATCGGTCGGGCCGTGAAGACGTACAACTACATCAACCGCGTTGACATAACGCTTCCGCTTTTGGTCTACGAGGGTACGTGGACAACACTCTCCCCTCTCGTTGCTATGCATCACCATGATCTTGCGTGTGCGTAGGAAATTTTTGAAATTACTACGTTCCCCAACAAAAACAACACGCGAAACTTGTACATCAACCTGCCACACTCCAATCAGTGGTCAAACCAAAAGGAAATCCGTGTGCCGTCCCCCAAATCACGTTTTGTTGATCCGAAAATGTATTGTAGGGAGGATTTCACGCATTTCCACATCATGGTGTCTCTGCAGCGTTTCAAGAATGACATATCATTTTGACGGTAGTGTGCAGCAAACCAATTGTAACACATAACCTCACTGCCTTGTAGAATGTTAGACATAAGTTTGCAGACCATGCCCATATTCTGTGAAGGGCCTGGTGCAAATGGGTCGGGAGTTGAGGACCTGGTGGGATTGTATTTGGATCTGGGCAAACGGTAAGGTAAGCGGGTTCACCCGAGAGTGTAAGAAGCGGCCCAACATGTGGAACTGAGCTGGAAGGGACAAAGGTTTTAGGAGGGTACTTGCACTCAACCGAGGGTAGAAGCGGGAGAGTGCGGGAGCATAACTCCCTAGAAATGGTTTTGGGCCAGAGCTTGAAGAGGATTGAGCGATAGTTATGATGCTCAACATCCCCTAGTGTGAGATCAAAGCAAGGGAAGTGTCCATTGTACGTGCCAACTGCACCCACAACAATGACACCGGATGAGGACCTGCGAATTGAAACTTAAGCACATATATAATATATTTGATTATTATATAGTTGTAGAAAATTTGTTTAATATAAGCACCATGCATGATCCATGTTAAGGTGGGTCTTTTCCCATGCATAGTGGCATAGTGAGTTGCCATAATTGAATGTTGAGAGAATTTAATTTAACTGGGGATGCATGATGGCATGATGAGTTGGCATATTTACATGTCAAGATAGTTGAGTTTGTGGGGATCAACTACTTAGGTATATAGGACTAAGCCTCCATGTAGAAAAATAAAGTAATACTAACCCCTGAGCCCTACCACTTAACAAAAGAGTTAAATCATTTTAGGAAAATGACTAGACATTTATGTGTGGGGTCACACTCTTTTGGTCGGGTCCCACGTGTACGTGAGAGAGACTTTTCTTTTTATTTTTGTTTGAATGGGTCCAACATGTAAGTGGTATATGGAGAGAGGGATAAAAATGTCCAATGAACATCCCGAAAACGGTCAAACACCTTTGACTGAACGAAAATCAGCACAAAAAGGACATTTATGAGGAGACTAGATGGTATAGAGGGGTAAATTTGAGTAGGCTTGAAAATCAGGGGTATATCCGAGTAGTGAGTTCGAGTTAAGGGATGCAATGTATTTAGCCGTAATATATTTCTCATCATTTAGAGGGAAAGGACATCACCGTTGCGGCCACTGCCTCGGCCTAAGATGTTGGCGCACACCGACGTCGGCGGCCCAACAATACAAGACCACCACCACCAGGACCACCATGGATAGGCGGGGATATGAGGGTGGACAGCCTTGGCGTTGCCGACGACGCCACGCATGTCCGGAGGGTGTCGTTTAGTCAAGAA
Organism: Aegilops umbellulata; assembly: GCA_032464435.1. Classification (NCBI taxonomy): domain Eukaryota; kingdom Viridiplantae; phylum Streptophyta; class Magnoliopsida; order Poales; family Poaceae; genus Aegilops; species Aegilops umbellulata. Next base: position 466,564,364 of record CP136056.1, on the reverse strand, counting down.
TGCAACGGAGGTGTGAAGACGATTCGGTGCCGACCCATCACAGTGGAGAGGAGGGAGTAGATGGAGTGATAGCTATGACGGTCTGGTGAAAGGTAGAGTAGCAACAGGAGGCAACATCGGGTGGCTGATGTAGAAGTGCATGCTCTAGCCAATGCAACCAAAGACCGATCTAATGGAAGAGACTAGACAGCACATTATACGTCAACACTCCCCCTCACTGTGGCTCCCTCAGGCCTAAACGTGGACCGAAAGTGGGCTGCAATATAATTGCGCCAGCCGGGTCTTGAACTCAAGACCTCTTGGCTCCGATACCATGTAGAAGTGCATGCTCTAGCCAATGCAACCAAAAGACCGATGTAACGGAAGAGACTAGGCAGCACATTATACGTCAACGGCGGCCATAGGTTTTGGAGTGGAGAATGAAAGGACAGTATGGATAATGGTTGTATATAAATGGTCGCGTTAAGCTTACCACTGATGAGTCGTTAGGTACGGCTCGTCGGTGTTTAACCTATATTATAGGTGGCATAACCTGCCAGTGTTTCAAATCGACCAATTTCAGATTCTGGAACCGGCCAGAAAATGGCTTGTCAGTGACTTTTACCCTACCAGGCCCTGAATGCATCATCATAGATGCCTTTCGGATTTCGGTCCATGTTAACTTACATCTCTGGCGCGTGGCCAGTGACCGTTCAGTGATGAGGGTCAACAGTATATGTCAATTTATAGTATTGCCTCCTCGACAACTCCGACTCCCAGACGACATGGCGAGTCACAGAAACCCCTTGAAAACGCCGTAAGAAACCGAATAAGGCCAACTCCACCGTGATACGTCTCCGTCGTATCTACTTTTCCAAACACTTCTACCCTTGTTTTGGACTCTAACTTGCATGATTTGAATGGAACTAACCCGGACTGACGTTGTTTTCAGCAGACTTTCCATGGTGTTATTTATGTGCAGAAACCAAAGTTCTCGGAATGACCTGAAACTCCACGGAACGTCTATTTGGAAATAATAAAAAATCCTTGCAAAAGATGAAGACTAGGGGGCCCACACCCTAGCCACGAGGGTGGGGGCGCGCCCCTACCTCGTGGGCCCCCTGGAGCTCCTCCGACCTCAACTCCAACTCTATATATTTGCTTTCGGGGATAAAAAAATCAAGGAGAAGAATTCATCGCGTTTTACCATACGGAGTCGCCGCCAAGCCCTAAAACCTCTCGGGAGGTCTGATCTGGAGTCCATTCGGGGCTCTGGAGAGGGGGATTCGTCGCCGTCATCATCATCAACCATCCTCCATCACCAATTTCATGATGCTCACCGCCGTGCGTGAGTAATTGCATCGTAGGCTTGCTGGACGGTGATGGGTTGGATGAGATCTATCATGTAATCAAGTTAGTTTTGTTACGGTTTGATCCCTAGTATCCACTATGTTCTGAGATTGATGTTGCTATGACTTTGCTATGCTTAATGCTTGTCACTAGGGCCCGAGTGCCATGATTTCAGATCTGAACCTATTATGTTTTCATGAATATATGTGAGTTCTTATCCTATCTTCCAAGTCTATAGTCACCTACTATGTGTTATGATCTGGCAACCCCGAAGTGACAATAATCAGGACCACTCCCGGTGAAGACCATAGTTTGAGGAGTTCATGTATTCACTATGTGCTAATGCTTTGTTCCGGTACTCTATTAAAAGGAGGCCTTAATATCCCTTAGTTTCCATTAGGACCCCGCTACCACGGGAGGGTAGGACAAAAGATGTCATGCAAGTTCTTTTCCATAAGCACGTATGACTATATTCGGAATACATGCCTACATTATATTGATGAATTGGAGCTAGTTCTGTGTCACCCTATGTTATGATTGTTACATGATGAACCGCATCCGGCATAATTCTCCATCACCGATCCAATGCCTACGAGCTTTTTACATATTGTTCTTCACTTATTTACTTTTCCGTTGCTACTATTACAATTACTACAAAACACCAAAAATATTACTTGTGTTGCCATTACCGTTACTTCCATATTACTTTGCTACTAAATACTTTGCTGCAGATACTAAGTTATCCAGGTGTGGTTGAATTGACAACTCAACTGCTAATACTTGAGAATATTCTTTGGCTCCCCTTGTGTTGAATCAATAAATTTGGGTTGAATACTCTACCCTCGAAAACTGTTGCGATCCCCTATACTTGTGGGTTATCAAGACTATTTTCTGGCGCCGTTGCCGGGGAGCATAGCTCTATTCTTTGAGTCACTTGGGATTTATATCTGCTGGTCACTATGAAGAACTTGAAAAATGCTAAGACAACAATTTATCCCTAAACTACGAGGGGAGGTAAGGAACTGCCATCTAGCTCTGCACTTGATTCACCTTCTGTTTTGAGTAAGCTTGCGACACCTAAACCTGCTTCTGCTATTCGTTCTGATATGTCGCATGTTATTGATGATGTCACTTCTGCTATGCATGATACTTATGATGAAACTACTTCTATGCTTGATACTATTGTGCCCCTTAGTGAATTTCTTGATGAACAAATTGCTAGGGCTAGAGAGAAAGAAATTATTGAAACTGATTATATTGATGAAAGTGATGATGAAGACTTGCCTGTTATTCCTGAGGGTTATGTTTTCGATAAAGAAGCTTCTTTAGCTATTTTAGCTTGCAAAGGTAGATACGAACTCAAGAGGTTATTAGCTAAATGGAATCAACAATCTCTTAATGATAGAATGAAACCTGACCCTGCTTTTGCTACTTCACCTATCTGTGTTATCGATATGGATTATGAATTCTCTGTTGATCCTGATGTAATTACTTTGGTTGAATCTGATCCTTTTCATGGCTATGAATCTGAAACTGTTGTGTCACATCTTACTAAATTAAATGATATAGCCACCCTATTCACTAATGATGAGAAATCTCGCTATCTTTATATCCTTAAAATATTTCCGTTCTCATTAAAGGGTGATGCTAAGATATGGTTTAATTCTCTTGATCCTGGTTGTGTGTGTAGTCCCCAGGATATGATCTATTACTTCTCTGCTAAATATTTCCCTGCTCATAAGAAACAAGCTGCTTTGAGGGGTATATATAATTTTGTGCAAATTGAAGAAGAGAGTCTCCCACAAGCTTGGGGGAGGCTTCTCAAGCTACTTAATGCTTTGCCTGATCATCCTCTCAAGAAAAATAAAATACTTGATATCTTTTATAATGGACTAACTGATGCTTCCAGAGATTACCTGGATAGTTGTGTTGGTTCTGTTTTCAGGGAAAGAACACCGGATGAAGCTGAAATTCTATTGAATAATATGTTGACAACCGAAAATAATTGGACACTTCCGGAGCCAGCTCCTGAGCCTATACCTAAACCAACTCCGAAGAAGAGAGGTGGTCTGTTTCTCAGTCCTGAAGATATGCAAGAGGCAAAGAAATCTATGAAAGAAAAAGGTATTAAAGCTGAAGGTGTTAAGAATTTACCTCCTATTGAAGAAATACATGGTCTTAATCTACCGCCTGTTGAAGAAACTTATGATCTTAATCCATTACCTAATAAAGAAACTCATGGTCTTGATAACCCGACACAGGTAGTAAAGGTAAATTCTCTTTATAGATTTGATGAAGGTGATATTCCTCACTATAAGTCTGCTAGACAATGCTTAGAAGAGTTTGATAACTTTATTGTCAAACAAGAAAACTTCAATGCTTATTTTGGTAGACAATTGAAATACAATTCCGATACGCTTGAACACTTGAGTAATTACATGGCTAATGTTAAAGGTGAACTTAAACTCATTAGTAAACATTCTTCTATGGTTACCACTCAAGTAGAACAAGTACTTAAAGCTCAAAATGATTTGCTCAATGAAATGAATAGTAAGAAAAATGATTATGCTGTTAGAGTGGCTACTAGAACTGGTAAAATGACTCAGGAACCTTTGTATCCTGAAGGCCACCCTAAGAGAATCAAAGAAATAATATTGATGCACCTAGTCCTTCTAAAAGGAAGAAAAAGAAAAATGATAGGACTTTGCATGCTTCTAGTGAACCTATTACTGAACTACCTGAGAATCCAAATAATATCTCTATTTCTGATGCTGAAACACAATCTGGTAATGAACATGAACCTAGTGAAAATGCTAATGATGATGTTCATGATGATGCTCAGCCTAGTAATGATAATGATGTAGAAATTGAACCTGTTGTTGATCTTGATAACCCACAATCAAAGAATCAACGTTATGATAAGAGCGACTTTGTTGCTAGGAAACATGGTAAAGAATGAGAGCCTTGGGTTCAGAAACCCATGCCCTTTCCTCCGAAACCATCCAAGAAAAAGGATGATGAGGATTTTGAGCGCTTTGCTGAAATGATTAGACCTATCTTTTTGCGTATGCGATTAACTGATATGCTCAAAATGAATCCTTATGCTAAGTATATGAAAGAAATTGTCACTATTAAAAGAAAGATATCGGAAGCTGAAATTTCCACCATGCTTGCTAATTATACTTTTAAGGGTGGAATACCAAAGAAACTGGGAGATCCAGGAGTACCCACTATACCATGCTCCATTAAAAGAAACTATGTTAAAACTGCTTTATGTGATCTTGGAGCCGGTGTTAGTGTTATGCCTCTCTCTTTATATCGTAGACTTGATTTGAATAAGTTGACACCTACTGAAATATCTTTGCAAATGGGTGATAAATCAACTGCTATACCTGTCAGTATTTGTGAGGATGTGCCTGTTGTGGTTGCAAACGTTACTATTTTAACGGACTTTGTTATTCTTGATATTCCCGAGGACGATAGTATGTCTATTATTCTTGGAAGACCTTTTTGAATACTGCAGGGGTTGTTATTGATTGCAACAAAGGCAATATCACTTTTCATGTTAATGGTAATGAGCATACGGTGCACTTTCCGAGGAAACAACCTCAAGTTCATAGTATCAACTCTATTGGAAAAATTCCATCGATTATATTTGGAGGTTTTGAATTCCCTCTACCTACTGTCCAGAAGAAATATGATATTCTTATTATTGGGGATGTGCATATCCCCATTGAGGTAACATAGTGTTATTCGAAATTTCTCTGGTTTCATGTTATCCGGAATGAGTTTGTTAACAAGACTTGATCAACCTTGTTAGTGGATTCCTTTTGATGAGCATGAGATGGATGAAACTAGAAGGCACAACCTTCTGTACCCTTTCTCTACTTTCTGTTATTTAGTTGAAATAAAGTAAAAATAGTATTTTTCTGTCTGTTTCCTGAGCTATTCGTGCAATATAAAAATACCCCGAAAATAAAAGTTCTCCAAATGCCCTGAAAATGGAATATGATCTTTTCTAGAATTTTTGAGAATATCTGGCACTGAGAACACAGCAGGAGGGGCAAGCACCTGGCCACGAGGGTGGAGGGCGCGCCCTACCCCCAGGGCGCGCCCCCTGCCTTGTGGGCCCACGGTGGCCCTCCTCCACTTATTCCTGCACCCATACACTCCTTCTTCCCACAAACACCAATATCCAGCTCAAGCACGAGTTCTAGCTCATTTTACTGTGATTAAGCACCTCTCACAAAACTTCTTGGGGAGATTGTTCCTTGGTATGCGACTCCTCCATTGGTCCAATTAGTTTTTGTTCTAGTGCTCTATTCATTGCAAATTTGTGCTGCCTAGGTGACCATGTTCTTGAGCTTGCATGTTAAATTTATTTGGTTCCAAGTAGTTCTAATGCATGATATAGTCTCTAGGAACTTGTAGGAGTAGTTGCTATCAATTTTATTAAGGTTGGTTCACTTTTGTTTGAAGTTACTAAAAATTTCAAAAAAAATTCAGAGGAAGAAATATGCTTAGGAAAATGTTCCAAGGTGGTTCTTCAAGAAAGCAAGGACCCAGGCTTGCAATGCGTGATGCTGACGAGGAGCCACCAAGGGACGCTCCTGTGCGGCCCTGTGAATGGCCTTCACAAAATTTGATGGATCGAGCAGGAATCAAGAAATAATTTAACGCATATTTGCGTAACGCTGATCTTGTGAGCTTTGAGGCAGACAAACTCCGCCAGTACCACTATCTCACTAGTACATTTGTGAGGAGGCAAGTGGAAGACATTTCATTACTAGAGAGGAGGCAGATGAGTACGAGAGGAGGGCGGAGGCAGCTCGCCGCCATGCTGCAGCTCAGGAGGCGATAGCCGCTGCATCTCAGTATGACCCCGGCTACACCTATGGGTATCCGACAGGCCATCCTTGGCAATGAACCAACTTAGGCCTAAAGCTTAAGCTTGGGTAGTACGTATTTCCCACCGACATTACATTTATGTTTACACACTCATTGCTAGATGTCGGTGCTCATACTCATTCACTGTAATATCCATGCTAGTTTATTTTATTTTTCTTGCCTTCTTCTTGTGTGTTTGAAAAACCTTAAGAAAAACAAAAAAAATTAGTAATAGCTTCTAGCTAGTTTATTTTTCTTGCTGTAGTAGTAATAATTAAAAAGAAAACCCAAAAAGATTTCCTGTTCTTCTTTTGCTTGTTGGGAGCTTTCCCGTGTAAATAGTTTTACTTCTTTTCTTTTCTTTGGGGTCGATAGGAGAAGACCATGATTAAATTGTTAAAGTGGCTCTTATATGCATTATTGTTGATTTAACCAAGAGCCCATATTGCCTTGTCTTCTCCTGTTTATTGAATGCTCGCAGATTCCAGCTTAGTCCAATGCATGTGCACTTTTATTATTTTCACATCGTTCGGTCGTGCAAGTGAAAGGCAATTATATATGATGATATATGATGGACTGACTGAGATGAGAGAAGCTGGTATGAACTCGGCCTCTCTTGTTTTTGTAAATATGATTAGTTCATCGTTCCTAATTCAGCCTATTATGAATAAACATGTTTGCAATGACAATTAGAGATCATAGTTGCTTATGCCATGCTTGATTAGCTATGAGTTATAATGGTTTACCTTGCGTGCCAACATGCTATTAAATGGTTGTGATGTGGTATAGTGGGGTGGTATCCTCCTTTGAATGATTTAAGTGACTTGACTTGGCACATGTTCACACATGTAGTTGAAACAAATCAACATAGTCTTCATGATATTTATGTTCATGGTGGATTATATCCTACTCATGCTTGTACTCAATGCTTATTAATTTTAATGCATGTTCATGACTGTTGTCGCTCTCTAGTTGGTCGCTTCCCAGTCTTTTGCTAGCATTCACTTGTACTAAGCGGGAATACTGCTTGTGCATCCAATTCCTTAAACCCCAAAGTTATTCCATATGAGTCCACTATACCTTCCTATATGTGGTATCTACCTGCCGTTCCAAGTAAATTTGTATGTGCCAAACTCCAAACCTTCAAATAAACATTCTGTTTTGTATGCTCGAATAGCTCATGTATCAACTAGGGTTGTCTGTATCTTCCATGCTAGGCGGGTTATTCTCAAGAGGAGTGGACTCCGCTCCTCATTCACGAGAAAATGGCTGGTCACCGGGATGCCCAGTCCCATGCTTTATGCAAACTAAATCAAAATAATTGCAAACAAAACTCCCCCTGGGACTGTTGCTAGTTGGAGACACTCGTTATTTCGAGCAAGTCATGGATTGATGCTTGTTGGTGGAGGGGAGTATAAACTTTACCATTCTGTTTGGGAACCGCCTATAATGTGTGTAGCATGAAAGATATCGCCATCTCTTGGTTGTTATGTTGACAATGAAAGTATGCCGCTCAAAATATTATTTATGTCTATTTCAAAATCGAGCTCTGGCACCTCTACAAATCCCTGCTTCCCTCTGTGAAGGGCCTATCTATTTACTTTTATGTTGAGTCATCACCCCCTTATTAAAAAGTACTAGCTGGAGAGCGCAGCTGTCATTTGCATTCATTACTATTAATTTATATTGGGTATGATTATGATTGGATCTCTTTTACCATGAATTACAATGTCTAGTCAGTCCTTGATCTTTAAAGGTGCTCTGCATTTATGTTTTGCGGTCTCAGAAAGGGCTAGCGAGATACCATCTTATTATATCATATCATGATTGTTTTGAGAAAGTGTTGTCATCCGAGATTTATTATTATGGATCGCTAGTTGATTATGCCATTATTATGAGTAAACATGAGACCTGAGAGTTATTGCAAATGTGGTTAGTCATAATCTTTGCTGAAAACTTGAATGCTGGCTTTACATATTTACAACAACAAGAGCAAATAGAGTTTGTAAAAGTTTTTCTTTATCACTTTCAGTTTGTCAACTGAATTGCTTGAGGACAAGCAAAGGTTTAAGCTTGGGGGAGTTGATACGTCTCCGTCGTATCTACTTTTCCAAACACTTTTGCCCTTGTTTTGGACTCTAACTTGCATGATTTGAATGGAACTAACCCGGACTGACGCTGTTTTCAGCAGACTTTCCATGGTGTTATTTATGTGCAGAAACAAAAGTTCTCGGAATGACCTGAAACTCCACGGAACGTCTATTTGGAAATAATAAAAAATCCTTGCAAAAGATGAAGACCATGGGGCCCACATCCTAGCCACGAGGGTAGGGACCGCGCCCTCCCCCCTAGGGCGCGCCCCCTACCTCGTGGGCCCCTGGAGCTCCTCCGACCTCAACTCCAATTCTATATATTTGCTTTTGGGGAGAAAAAAATCAAGGAGAAGAATTCATCGCGTTTTACGATACGGAGCCGCCGCCAAGCCCTAAAACCTCCCGGGAGGGCTGATCTGGAGTCCGTTCGGGGCTCCGGAGAGGGGGATTCATCGCCGTCGTCATCATCAACCATCCTCCATCACCAATTTCATGATGCTCACCGCCGTGCGTGAGTAATTCCATCGTAGGCTTGCTGGACGGTGATGGGTTGGATGAGATCTATCATGTAATCGAGTTAGTTTTGTTAGGGTTTGATCCCTATTATCCACTATGTTCTGAGATTGATGTTGCTATGACTTTGCTATGCTTAATGCTTGTCACTAGGGCCCGAGTGCCATGATTTCAGGTCTGAACCTATTATGTTTTCATGAATATATGTGAGTCCTTGATCCTATCTTCCAATTCTATAGTAACCTACTATGTGTTATGATCCGGCAACCCCGAAGTGACAATAATCGGGACCACTCCTGGTGATGACCATAGTTTGAGGAGTTCATGTATTCACTATGTGCTAATGCTTTGTTCCGGTACTCTATTAAAAGGAGGCATTAATATCCCTTAGTTTTCATTAGGACCTCGCTGCCACGGGAGGGTAGGACAAAAGATGTCATGCAAGTTATTTTCCATAAGCATGTATGACTATATTCGGAATACATGCCTACATTATATTGATGAATTAGAGCTAGTTCTGTGTCACCCTATGTTATGATTGTTACATGATGAACCGCATCCGGCATAATTCTCCATCACCGATCCAATGCCTACTAGCTTTTTACATATTGTTCTTCGCTTATTTACTTTTCCGTTGCTACTGTTACAATTACTACAAAACACCAAAAAATATTACTTTTGTTACCGCTACCGTTACTTCCATATTACTTTGCTACTAAATACTTTGCTGCAGATACTAAGTTATCCAGGTGTGGTTGAATTGACAACTCAACTGCTAATACTTGAGAATATTCTTTGGCTCCCCTTGTGTTGAATCAATAAATTTGGGTTGAATACTCTATCCTCGAAAACTGTTGCGATCCCCCACCACGCGACCCCAAATGAACGTCCGTTTTGTTCGGATTCTTTTCGTTTGGGTAGGGTAATGTGGTCATATTCGGGCGTGTCTTGAGATGCGATGGCCGTGCGCCCAGCGCGCGGCCGCATCCGTTTGCACAATCCTGTCCGCGTCTATTTTAAAAAAAGAGCAACGTTTCAAATGCCAAGCCCTAGTTCATCAGGCCAGCGACCCCGGTTCATCACGCCGGCAACAGAGCCAGCGACCTACGCGTCCATCACCGGCATCAGCTAGCGGCCGACAACACAGCCAGCCTCCAAAATGAATAGTTGTCCTCGCCGGCAACACAGCCAGCGGCCGGCAACACAGCCGGCCTCCAAAATAAATGTTTTACTCGCCGGCACACAGCCAGCGGCCCAGCGGGCGGGTGGCACCCATGCCAGCCTCCAAAAAGAACGGCCACGGCCGATCGAACGACCTAGTCCAGGCCGTCGTCGTCGAGCATCTCCTTCTTCCTGGCCCCGAACCAGGCCCTCGTCTTCTCGCTCATCTTGGACAAGTCCACGCTCATGATCGCAAGGGGCACCTCCTTCGCTTTGGCGGCGATTGGTGGCCTCGATGTCGAGTTGCCTCTGCCTGTCCTTGACATTGTCGGCCTCGACGTCGAGCTGCCTTTGTCGGGCCGCCTCCTCCATGTCGATCTTCCTCCTCTTGGCCGCCTCCTCCATCTCAAGCTTCTTCCTTTGAAGGTCTAGGTATTGCTTCATTCGCTCGTCCTTGCTTTGTCGCTTCTTCTCGTCCCTCACATCCTTTTGAGACATCATGCCATGCAAAGTGTCATGCAATGCCATGGATGAGGCATCACGTATGTTGTCAACCTTGGAGTTGGTCTTGCCCCTCGGCCTCTTCAACGCGTCGCCATCTCCACCTCCGACAAACTTGGCCGTCTTCATGCTTCTCTTCCTTTGAAGTTCACGGTATTGGTCCTTGAACTTAGGGTAATTGTTGATGATCGTCCAACAATGCGTAAGAGTGAATGGATTTTCATTGTGTCGGGCCTTGAATGCCTCCAAAGATTGAAATGCCTACACCACATGATCAACAACAATTGAACAAGACGCGTGGGGACGGCATGGTGCCCGTGAACGGTGCCCGTGCTTGTTTCCTTTGCATCTCGACGGACAGCCGGCCGCCGCTGCTGGACCCAGGCGTGACGTTGAGGTCGATGACGGCCGAGGGGGCGGTGTGGACGGCGCGATCACGCCAACGTCCGGCGACCCCAAGAAACGGGTCTGGCCGTCGTGCCTTGGCGGAGAAAAGCCGGGCGACAAGGGTGTGGTCCGCGATGTCGGCGACTGGCAGTGCGGAGACCGGACGACTGACGAGCCTGTGCTCGCCGGGCCGACGGTCGTTGCAAGGAAACCGGCCGGACGGCCCATGCCAAGCATGAGGAGGGTGTGCGCTTTGTTGACGATGTCCTCCTTCTCGTCGACCACGGCCTTGCGCCGCGCGGCCTCCATCGCATCACGCTCAGCGGCGAACTTGGCCGCGGCGGCATTGACCTTGACGACCGCTCTTCGGCCCCTCCTCTTCGCTGATTCCGCGTCCAACTTGGTGATCTCCTCCGGCGTGCACTCCGACCGCGGCTTCCTTGGCGCCTTGGCCGCCTTCTTCCTCACCTTTCCGAGCGGGTCGACAGCCAGGCTGCCGGAATTCGGCTGGGCGTCGGCCATGGAGGAGGGAGGGAGGGGGCGGCGGGAGGGACGTGGGAGGGTTTGGGGGAAATGGCGCCAAATGGGGCGTGGTGGGGGGCGGGGGTTTGCTTTCTCCCACCGACAGGCGGACCAGAGGAGGACAAGCGCGCGTGTCCCGCCCGTCCGCGCGCTATCCGTTTCACCCCAAAATCGAGGCAAACTTGGGCCGGGGATGGGTCGAAAGCGGACACAAAACGGATAAAATTCTGTTTGCGCCCGTGCACTGGACCGTTTGATTTATCCATTTTACCGCAAACAGACGGGGGCGGACAAGATGGTGTCGCGCGGTGGAGTTGGCCTAATACTGCCCAAGGGCAGCCCAATGAAAGTGCAACTATCCCTAGGTGGTTTTGGTAATTCATAACAACATATAGCTCATTGAGCTAATGCTATTCCAAGATAACTATTTCAGGAAAGCTCAATGATTGGCATGGCATGAATGGTGAAAGTGGAACCCTCAAAATGCTAAGGACAAAGGATTGGCTCAAGCTCAAAAGCTCAAGACTCTTCATTTTACATTTTAGTGATCCAAGATCACATTGAGTCCATAGGAAAAGCCAATACTATCAAGGAGGGATGAGGTGTTGCTTAATGAGCTCTTTGCCTTATGTGCTTAATGATATGCTCCAAAATCCTCAACTACTTTACCACTTCCACAAATGACCTAAACCCTAAGCCAAACTCGGTTCTACCGATTCTTTCTATCCAGCGCCACCGAGTTTCATATGTCATTAGCCACTGCCAAAACCCTAGCAAATCGGTTTCACCGATAGGGATCTTGGTCCCACCGAGATGGGATTGCAACCTCTCTGTTTCCTTTTCGTAACTTTTCGGTCTCACCGAAAGAGCGGATCGGTCCCACCGAGATTGCAATGCAAACTCTCTGTTTCCCTTTTGTAACTTTTCGGTCTCACCGAAAGAGCAAATTGGTCCCAACGAGTTTGCCTGACCAACTCTCTGGTTAGCTAAGTACCTAATCGGTCTCACTGAGTTTGTGTAATCGGTCTCACCGAGATTACGTTATGCCCAAACCCTAACCATATCGGTCCTACCGAGATGCATGTCAGTCCCACCGAAAATCTCTAACAGTCACTAGGTTTACCTTTTCGGTCCGACCGAGTTTGTTGATTCGGTCCCACCGAGATTGGTAAATTGTGTGTAACGGCTGGATTTTTAGTGGAGGCTATATATACCCTCCACCTCCTCTTCATTCGTGGAGAGAGCCATCAGAACACATCTACACTTCCAACCTACATGTTCTGAGAGAGAACCACCTACCCTTGTGTTGAGGCCAAGATATTCCATTCCTACCATATGATTCTTGATCTCTAGCCTTCCCCAAGTTGCTTTCCACTCAAATCTTCTTTCTACCAAATCCAAATCCTGTGAGAGAGAGTTGAGTGTTGGGGAGACTATCATTTGAAGCAAAAGAGCAAGGAGTTCATCATCAACACACCATTTGTTACTTCTTGGAGAGTGGTGTCTCCTAGATTGGCTAGGTGTCACTTGGGAGCCTCCGACAAGATTGTGGAGTTGAACCAAGGAGTTTGTAAGGGCAAGGAGATCGCCTACTTTGTGAAGATCTACCGCTAGTGAGGCAAGTCCTTCGTGGGCGATGGCCATGGTGGGATAGATAAGGTTGCTTCTTCGTGGACCCTTCGTGGGTGGAGCCCTCCGTGGACTCACGCAACCGTTACTCTTCATGGGTTGAAGTCTCCATCAACGTGGATGTAGGATAGCACCACCTATCCGAACCACGGGAAAAACATCCGTGTCTCCAATAGCGTTTGAATTATCCAAACCCTTCCCTTTACATTCTTGCAAGTTGCATGCTTTACTTTCCGCTGCCTATATACTCTTTGCATGCTTGCTTGAATTGTGTGATGATTGCTTGACTTGTCCTAAAGTTGCTAAAATCTGCCAAGAACTAAAATTGGGAAAAGGTTAAGTTTTTATTTGGTCAAGTAGTCTAATCACCCCCCCTCTGGACATACTTCCGATTCTACTAGTGGTATCAGAGCTTTGGTCTCCATTTGCTTTGATTCCCATAGCTTTTGGTGGTCATAGCCTTGGTTTCACAACCTAGGAGAGTATGGCGTCTAGTGAGGGATATTATCACCGTAGAGGTCCTTACTTTGATGGTACTAACTTTGCTAGTTGGAAGCATAAAATGAAAATGCATATTCTTGGACATAACCCTGCCGTTTGGGCTATTGTGTGTGTTGGTTTGCAAGGTGACTTCTTCGATGGGAAAGAACAAAACCGTGAAGCTACCGCAGATGAGTTGAAGATGCTACAATACAACGCTCAAGCTTGTGATATTCTCTTCAACGGATTGTGCCCCGAAGAATTCAACAAAATCAACGGTCTTGAGAATGCAAAGGAAATTTGGGATACTTTGATTGATATGCACGAAGGTACCGACTCCGTCAAGGAATCCAAATTGGATGTGCTTCAAAGTCAACTTGACAAGTTCAAAATGAAGGATGGTGAAGGTGTCGCTGAAATGTACTCTAGGCTTGCTCTCATCACAAATGAGATTGCCGGCTTAGGGAGTGAAGAGATGACCGACAGATTCATCATCAAGAAAATCCTAAGAGCCTTGGATGGAAAATATGATATCGTGTGCACATTGATCCAAATGATGCCCAATTACAAAGATCTCAAGCCAACGGAAGTCATTGGAAGAATTGTTGCTCATGAGATGTCACTCAAGGATAAAGAGGAACTTCACAACAAATCAAGTGGTGCTTATAAAGCCTCATGTGAAGCCCCCACATCATCAAGTGAGAAACAAAACTTCAATGAAGAATTGAGCTTAATGGTGAAGAACTTCAACAAGTTCTACAAGAGTAGAAGCAAAGATAGAAGCTCCAAGTCAAGGTCCTACAATGACAAAAGATCTTCTAGTCGAGGGCGAAACTGCTACAATTGTGGAAGACCCGGACACTATTCCAATGAGTGTACGGCTCCCTACAAAAGAAGAGAAGATTCTCCAAAAAGAAGAAGCAAAAGAGAGGAATCACCATCAAGAGAGAGAAGGAGTAGAGATGATCGTTATGAACGAAGATACTCACGGAGAAGCAAGGATTCGGAAAGAAAGGAAAAATCATCAAGGAGCTACACAAAACGAAGACATCAAGCTCATGTTGGTGAATGGGTATCCGGCTCCGACTCCGATAACCACTCCGAGAGAAGTTATCACTCCGACTCCGAATATACTCAAGATGAAGGTGTTGCCGGACTAGCACTTGTGTCAACCAACTCCTACGACATATTTGACTCACCAAATGAAGGAATTGGAAGATGCTTCATGGCCAAAGGTCCTAAGGTAACTAACCCTGAGTATGTTGATTTTAATAGTGATGAAGATGACTTGTTAGGTGATGATGATTTACTTGTTGACAACTCTAGTGATGAATCCTATGATGAAACGTCAATTAATCATGCTAAAACGAATGACAATGATAAGGAGAAAATTGAGGCTCTAACTAAAGAACTAAACACTCTTAAGTTAGCTCATGAAACTATCTTCGAAGATCATCGAGAACTTTTAAGGGCTCATGAGAAGTTATGCTTTGAAAAGCTCAATCTTGAGCAAGAGCATGAGCTTTTAAAGGCAATCAATGATGATCTCCGCAAGAAAAGTTCTTCTTACATTGCCAAACGTTTACTCTTATCCACTTATATGCCTCAAGTCAAGTCTAGTAACAAGAACAAGAAAGATTCTTCCTCTAATAGTAACAATGATCATGTTAAATCCAATATTGTTGCTTCTAGTAGTTCTCTTGATTCCACTAATGATTCTCTTAGCCAAGTTACACTTGAGCAAGAAAATAGCATATTGAAGGAAATCATAGATAAAGGAGTGTACAAAAGCCTTGCCGGAAGTAAGCAATTCGAGGAGATTGTACGCAAGCAAGGAAGGCACCGGAAGAATCAAGGTGTTGGTTTTGAACGAAAGTTCAACGCCAATGGAGTTGAGTGGGAAGAAGATCAATACCCCAAGACAAAGTTTGTTCCTCAACAAGAGAAGTATGATCCTACTTCTTTCAAGGGGACACAAACTCAAGATGATCTTCCACCTCAAGACTACAAGCAAAAAGGCAAGGACAAGCTTCAAGAGGAAATAGATGCATTTGAAGAAGCTCCTAAGACCTTAGTCAAGTGGATTCCCAAGACTACTTCAAGTTCCACTTCATCAAGTACGACTACAACTCCAAGGATTCCCATCAAGATGGTGTGGATCCAAAAGAAGACGAACTAGAGAGTTCTTGAGGATGACTCTGCCAACATACTTCACTCTTATCATTTTGGCAAGAACAAGTGCAACCAACTTCCACATCTTGCACTAGTTCAAGGAGTCACAAACCCTCTTGTTGGTAAGTCAAGGGACAAGGTAACCTAAAAGCTTTCATAGACATCATCTTGTATGTGCATCACTCTATGTCTATGGATATACTTGCTTGTTCCTTGTGGGACTAACCCATGTAGGTATTGAAAGTGCAATTCACTCAAAAGGATAGCTCCAAGTGATCTACATCAAAATTGAGCATCCACATCTTCAACATCTACATGATGTCATCATCGACAAAACCCAAGGTTAGTTCATCCCTCTTAGGGGGGATATCACATCAAGGGGGAGCTTTACTCTAAGACTTGAGCTAAAGCAACTCTAATGATGTGAACACAACAATGCTTTATGTAAAAGTGGTAACCCCACTTGAGCTTAAACGATCAGTATGACCTATGATCAAATGTTCTCATTTGACTCCTAAGTCAATATACTCATATATAGATGACCTAGACATCGCCAATTGCTTGATAGATGCTAGAATTGGTTGTGCATGCTTTGTCACATATTTCAATTGCCATTTTATTGTGTGAGCATGTTGATTACATATTTTACTCATTCGAGGACATCCACTTGTTGTTTTGATTGTTTGGCTTTATCTTTTCTTTTGCCAAGTGGATGGACAAGAATGCCTAAGAACCCCCTCTAGCTATCTATGCTTTTCTTGTCTCAAACTCTATTCATGCTACATCACAAAATTGATCAAGTCAAATTCGAACCACTCTGTGTGAGGAGCACTCGGAGTCCCCGATTCGTCATAGACTTAAACTTCCAAAACCTCTTTGTGATTCTCGGTTTGACCGATACCCCACTTTCGGTCTTACCGAGATCATTAAGTTGATCTAAGTTTTCGATCTCGGTGCAACCGATTTGAACCATTCGGTCACATCGAGTTGCAATAACTGTATACAGTTTTGCATCTCGGTGCCACCGAGTTGTTCCACTCGGTCACACCGACAGGTTTGGGCTATATATATAGACACGGGCAAAATTTTGGAAATTTCTCCGAACCCCTTCGCCTGCGCCATAGCTCGCTCTGCCGATGTGGTCTCCGAATCGTCTCCTCGCCGCCAGCCGCCTCCAGTCGCTGGTCTCCGTCGCCGTCAACGGAAATCAACCCTGCCGTTGTCGCCGTAGCGAGTCTCCGCCGAACTAGGGTATGGACTCGATCTTTCTGCTATTCCCAATCCGATTCCTAGCACATTGTGATCATAATGATTCTTGCCACGTTTGATAAACTTCTATCCAGACAATGAACTCGTAGATTAGGATTGATTCGAAAATTTTAGGGTTAGGTTTCCGCTGAAACCATCTCGGACCCACCGAGTTGAAAAACTCGGTCCCACCGATTTGGCTTATGCCATTGCACAGTGAGACTCGGTCTGACCAAGTGTTACTAATCGGTGAGACCGATTTTTGAACTTTCTGAAACCCTGGCAGTCTCGGTGCCACCGAACTGTGACTCGGTCTGACCGAGATCACTAGTTTAG
This sequence comes from Aegilops umbellulata, assembly GCA_032464435.1. Taxonomy (NCBI): domain Eukaryota; kingdom Viridiplantae; phylum Streptophyta; class Magnoliopsida; order Poales; family Poaceae; genus Aegilops; species Aegilops umbellulata. Next base: position 466,547,106 of record CP136056.1, on the reverse strand, counting down.
GTTCCAAAAACTGCTTCGGTATCACCGAGTTTAGAAATCGGTAGATCCGAAATGCTTTCTGTGGGAAACTAAAACTAAGTTTTTGAATCATTCTTTTGCAAAAATCTCTGCATTTTGTGATGCTCATCCACTCTACCTCATCTATAAACTATTCACAGGGTCAGCAGTCAGCAGTCAGCTTATTCATCATGTCAGATCAAAGTGATAGTCAGAATTTGTCAGAGCAGCCTGTGCAAATGAGTGAGGGCACTAGTCCCTCCAGTTCCTTAGATGATGGCAGCAGGAGCACCCCTAGCAATCTGCCAAAAGCTGGCACAAGACAAAGGAAGAAGAAAACCTCAGAATCAGAGGATGAAGATTATGTGCCAGAGGAAGAAGCAACTTCCAAGAGAGTTGTGCTGAAGAAGGAATATGGCTCAGCTGCAGCCATCAAGCCAGGCATGCACAAAAAGGCACCTGCTAGAAGAGTTCCTACCTCCAAGCCTAGGAAGGCTGTGCCTGAGGAAACTATGAAGCTCACTATGGAATCTGAAGAAGAAGATATTGGCCAGGGAAAGAAAAAGAAGAGAGCAAGAACTGTCGCTGCCAGAGTTATTGGCAAGCCCTCTATGAGGAAAGATTCTTCTGATGAAGAAGAAGAAGAGGAAGAAGAGGGTGCTGCACCAGCACCTAAGGCACCCAAGCTGATGGGTGATGCCATAAGTTTAGGGGCAGCTACATCTAAGCCCAAGGAAGCCCCCAAGACTGCTTCCGAGGCCAAGCCAGCTCCAAAGCCAAAACCCAAGAGGAATACAAGAAGCATCCCAGCTGCTGAGAAGAACAAGGCCCCAATGCCAGAAACTGCTGAAGAAGAGGAAGGCCAAGTGCTGAGAAAATTGAAGCCCAAGATCCCAGACCACAATGATGCTCATCCTATGGCTGAGGATATGAAGATCAGGAGAGACTCTGGGCTAAGGAAGTGGAGAGCTGAGGATCCCTATGCTATCAGGAGAAGGACTGCTGTTGACTACAGGTTCCACACTAAGGAACATCAGGACTTCTATGAGACAGTCTTGTTAGACAAGAAGCCAATTGTATGTGACATGAGATGGGTCAACTGGGAATATATCAAGGACAACGAAGAGCACTACCCTGGAGTGCAGGACATCTTTAAGGCATGTGGAGTAGCAGACTTTGTTGGGCAAAAGCTCACAAAGTGGAATAAGGAGCTTATCATGCAGTTCTACTCCACAGCACATTTTTACCCAGATGGGAGGATTGTTTGGATGTCAGAGGGTACAAGGTACCAATCAACAGTTGCTGAGTGGGCACAGCTTATCAATGCCCCAGAGGAAAATGAAGATGACTTGGATGTCTACTCCAAGAAGAAGATGGACCACAACTCCATGGCAAATATGTACAAGGAGATTCCAACAGATGATCTTGACACTCACCAGTTTGGGTCTGTAGAACACTTACTATCAGGTCTGCCTACGATCAACTGGATCCTTAGGCACACACTTTTGCCCAAGTCTGGAGATCACAGGATGATCAGAGGTCATGCCATTAACTTGCTACATATCTTTGATGTGCCTCAGAAATTCAAGGTCATGAGCCTCATAGTAGAGACTATCAAGAGGACTGCAGCAGATTAGAAGAGGAGCTGTGGTTATGCCCCTCAGATCCAGATGTTGATTAACTCAAGGATGGGCACAGACACATACTTGTTGGACAAGGAACATTTGCCTATCTATCCAGATTTCGAGGACAACCAAGTTGTGATGACCAAAGATGAACCATCTTCAGCCCATGCACAAGCCAAGAAGGAGAAGGCAAAGAAGGAGAAAGCTGCTAAGATGCCAACTCAAGAGGAGGCATCTGAGTACTTCTTGAAGAACAAGCAAGAGCAGCTTAGTTACCTGATTGCATCCACCCTGCGGATTGAGAAATGACTAGCCACCCTAACTCAGAACCAGGCAAGCTTAGAGAGGATCATAGAACAAAAGTTCTATGACTTGGATATCAAGGTGACAGAGATTCAGACTGCAGTGGAGCAGCTCCAAGATGACATGCAGGAGAGGAAAGGGAAGACAACCACTGATGCATTTGCCAGAGTGCCACGAGGTCCGAGGTCGTCTGCAGTGCCAGTTCCTGACACAAGAGCAACCGCCTCAGCTCCAGCCGCAGCACCAACCCAACCTGCTCCAGCATCCACTTCAGCTCCAACTCCAACCGCGTCTACGGAAGCCTTCGTCCTTGGAGTGATCCGGACTCCACCACGACCAGAAGATCAAGCCTGAGTGTCGATATAGCACTATGCATTTTCTAGGAACTTTTTGGTAACTTGTTGCCAAAGGAGGAGAAAATGTATAGATCATAGGCTTCGAGAGAGAGAGAGTGTTGCTTTTCTCTCTTGCTTTTATTTGGTGGTTTTTCAAACATTGTTTGCTTTTGGTCGAGATACTTTGATATGCTTGTGAGACATCGATGATCATGTGTTTGATCATAAGCTACACTTATGCATGCTTGATATATCTTATCTATTGTGGTCATTCACTTTGCTTGGTGATGAGTGCATGTATTTCATTATTAATCATTTTGAGCGCTCCACCAAGATGTATGTGACATGGAAGAGTAACCCATAATTCTAACTTCTTGTGCATTTGCAGTCCAAAGCAAATTTTATATATGCACAAATTTAGGGGGAGCTCTTACTTATCACATACTTCTCAAAGCGACGATGTAATTCATTCTTATTATCATTTGTCGAAGCTTTGATCTATATGTTGTCATCAATTACCAAAAAAGAGGAGATTGAAAGTGCAACTATCCCTAGGTGGTTTTGGTAATTCATAACAACATATAGCTCATTGAGCTAATGCTATTCCAAGATAACTATTTCAGGAAAGCTCAATGATTGGCATGGCATGAATGGTGAAAGTGGAACCCTCAAAATGCTAAGGACAAAGGATTGGCTCAAGCTCAAAAGCTCAAGACTCTTCATTTTACATTTTAGTGATCCAAGATCACATTGAGTCCATAGGAAAAGCCAATACTATCAAGGAGGGATGAGGTGTTGCTTAATGAGCTCTTTGCCTTATGTGCTTAATGATATGCTCCAAAATCCTAAACTACTTTCCCACTTCCACAAATGACCTAAACCCTAAGCCAAACTCGGTTCAACCGATTCTTTCTATCCAGCGCCACCGAGTTTCATATGTCATTAGCCACTGCCAAAACCCTAGCAAATCGGTTTCACTGATAGGGATCTCGGTCCCACCGAGATGGGATTGCAACCTCTTTGTTTCCTTTTCGTAACTTTTCGGTCTCACCGAAAGAGCGGATCGGTCCCATCGAGATTGCAATGCAAACTCTCTGTTTCCCTTTTGTAACTTTTCGGTCTCACCGAAAGAGCAAATCGGTCCCACCGAGTTTGCCTGACCAACTCTCTGGTTAGCTAATTACCAAATAGGTCTCACCGAGTTTGTGTAATCGGTCTCACCGAGATTACGTTATGCCCAAACCCTAACCATATCGGTCCTACCGAGATGCATGTCAGTCCCACCGAAAATCTCTAACGGTCACTAGGTTTACCTTTTCGGTCCGACCGAGTTTGTTGATTCGGTCCCACCGAGATTGGTAAATTGTGTGTAACGGTTGGATTTTTAGTGGAGGCTATATATACCCTCCACCTCCTCTTCATTCGTGGAGAGAGCCATCAGAACACATCTACACTTCCAACCTACATGTTCTGAGAGAGAACCACCTACCCTTGTGTTGAGGCCAAGATATTCCATTCCTACCATATGATTCTTTATCTCTAGCCTTCCCCAAGTTGCTTTCCACTCAAATTTACTTTCCACCAAATCCAAATCCTGTGAGAGAGAGAGTTGAGCGTTGGGGAGACTATCATTTGAAGCACAAGAGCAGGGAGTTCATCATCAACACACCATTTGTTACTTCTTGGAGAGTGGTGTCTCCTAGATTGGCTAGGTGTCACTTGGGAGCCTCCGACAAGATTGTGGAGTTGAACCAAGGAGTTTGTAAGGGCAAGGAGATCGCCTACTTCGTGAAGATCTACCGCTAGTGAGGCAAGTCCTTCGTGGGCGATGGCCATGGTGGGATAGATAAGGTTGCTTCTTCGTGGACCCTTCGTGGGTGGAGCCCTCCGTGGACTCGCGCAACCATTACCCTTCGTGGGTTGAAGTCTCCATCAACGTGGATGTAGGATAGCACCACCTATCCGAACCACGCCAAAAACATTCGTGTCTCCAATTGCGTTTGAATTCTCCAAACCCTTCCCTTTACATTCTTGCAAGTTGCATGCTTTACTTTCCGCTGCCTATATACTCTTTGCATGCTTGCTTGAATTGTGTGATGATTGCTTGACTTGTCCTAAAGTTGCTAAAATCTGCCAAGAACTGAAATTGGGAAAAGGTTAAGTTTTTATTTGGTCAAGTAGTCTAATCACCCCCCCTCTAGACATACTTCCGATCCTACACCCAACATTGCCAAATAAAACGCCACGCGCCACTGACCCATGGCGAGTGAATTGCAAGAAACCACCACATTTGGGGCTTATCTTGCAGAAATCAACGTGGTCGCTAATCATTTGCAAAAGCCACCGCGGATTCAGTAACAGTTTTGCAGATTGCACTGAACATGTCATTTGGCTCGGTTGAGGCCGTTTCCGACAGGTAGGGCCCAAAATCGCTGACGTGTCCTAACGGACGCGCGGACGGCGCCGTTTGCTTAAGACAGACGCGGTCGGGTCGCCAGAGACAGACCGCCCGCGCCCGACCACATCTCTGCTCTCACGCTCGCTCTCTCTGCTCCCACGCTCGCTCGCTCCCCTCCCATTTGCTCCTCTCCTCTCCGGTCGCCGCCGGCCGCCGTCCGCCATGGTGTCCTGGACCGACAGTGAGAGCACTGACCGCTCCGCCGCGCAGTACATCTCGTCTGACGACTCCCTTGTCAAGGTCAGAACATTCTATTCCTCATTTCTGTTCTAGGGTTTGTAGGGTTGAACATTTGCTCGATTTGAACACGTTTTTGATGGATTTCTCAGATCCCAGCTACAATTGATGAGTCGTCGTTCGAGGTTCTTGCTGACGACTTGAATTCGAATTGTGAGCATGGGAATCCAGGGAGGAAGTATGTTGCATTTGAGGGGATAAGCACTGGTAGGAGGTTCATTGCTTGTGCCACTGAAGTAAGTTTTAAGTTGTGTTTGCAGCATTCCAATTCTTGTTCTAGGGTTTGTAGTAACTGTTCCTATTCTAGGGTTCATAGTTACTGTTCATGTACTAGGGTTCATAGTTACTGCTCATGTTCTAGGGTTTATAGTTACTGAATTTAGTTATAGGATTCATAGGTAGTGTTCTTAGTTGTAGTTTTCATAATTATTCATCATTAAATGAATGTGATTCTGGTACATTAACAGAATCAGCTATTTAACTGAATCTGTAAGTAATGTCTTTAATTTTGAACTGATTTTTTCTATTGTAGGGTGTTACAAATTGTGGATTAGTGCAGTGGGTAGATGAGCATTGGCCAGAGCATCTGCAGAATGCTATTCATAAGCTCTGGCTTATATATGAGCATAGCCAGCATGAAAACAGGATGGCATGCCTGGAGCATTTAAGCACTGTACACAATCTCACACAGTAGAAAAAAGAGTTGCAGGAGACATATGAGAAGCTTGTTGAAGATGTGAACAACCTCTTGGATTATAAGGATAGCCAGCCTGAGGTAAAACAGAAGAATGATGTTGACAACATTTCAGTTAGTGTGGAAAGCAGCATGACAAAGGATGCTGAGATCAAAAATTTAAAGGTTGTTGTTGACCAGTTAAAGCAAATTCATGTAGCTCAAGCCACTGTCATTAGGAATTTGAAGTTCAACCATCTTAAGGAGAAGGAAAAGTTGAGCTCTGATAAGAGGACTTTGGAGATTTGCTATGCTGACCTGAAGAAAGAGAAGGATGACCTGAAGAAAGAGAAGGATAAGCTGGATTGTTGCATTGCTGAGCTGATGAAAGTGAAGGAGAAGTTGACCATGGAGAAGAGTACTCTTGCTTCCTGCATTGTTGAGCTCAAGACAGCAGGTGATAGCAACAAGAGGAAGCTTCACCGGATTAAGGCTATTTGTGATGAGGACTAATTTGTGTTGCTGTCTGACCATGTGTGTCAATGATGTCTTTTGTATTAGCTATGGAGGAAAGCTTGTAATGTGTTAAGCTTTATTGTGGTGAACTCTATTATGTCTGTAGCAATGAACCTTGGATTGTATGTTGTTTGTGAGAGTACTATGTTTGTGATGAATTATCAGCTTGTATTAAGTTCAGTTTGTGATGAATTAACAGCTTGGATTATAGCAAATAGATAGTGAACATAGATAGTCTGACATAGATAATAGCTGCATAGATAGTCTGACATAGATAGTGGCATACTAACATAGATAGTAGTTGCATAGATAGTCTTACATAGATAGTGGCATACTAACATAGATAGTAGCTGCATAGATACAACTGACATAGATAGAACTGGCAAACTAACATACTGACGAAACTGAACTTTTTCTTCTTCTGACGAAACTAAACCTTTTCTTCTTCTGACGAAACTAAACACAGCATGTCACTCCTCCTTCTTCAGCATCTTCAGGCGTAGGGAGCGCCGCACGTCATTGTTGTTCACCGCCGCCCTCTTCTTCTTGGTCGCCGCTGGCTCCACCACATCTTCACCGCCGCCCTCCTCTTCTTCCTTCACGACGACGAGCTCTGGGTTGTCGGCGACCTCCGGCAGCTTATCCACATCAATTGGGCTATTCTTCTGCCCCTCGACGGCGTGGAGGACATGCGCCAGGAGCTGCACATCAGGCTCGTCGGAGGAGGAGTCGGAGGAGAGTACGACGACCTCGTCCACCTCGTCGTCAGAGGAGTAGCCGTCAGATTCGTCAGAGTCGTAGTCGTCAGAGGACTCGGACTCGGCGTCGGAGTCGTCGTCTGGCCCGAGCACCCATGGATTGCACCTCTCCCAGTAGGCGTTGTTGATGGGGGCTGGGAGAGCGAGGACGGCGTCGGTGATGTCATCCGCGGCGGTCGGCGGCGTGGTGGATGAGCGGTACATCCACCAACGGGCGCGCTGCCTGGGGTCGGGGGAGCGCTGCACCTCGCGCATCGCCCACAGGAGAATGGCAAATATGTGTTGCCCTGTTGTCAACTTAACAAAGCAACCATCAACACCTACAACCAAACATAACACATTAGCACCAAACATAAACAAAAGCAATGGCAAATATGTTGGGAAAATAATTATGCAAGTACCTATGAAGGGTCTGCAACCATTTAGGAAGCCCTCTTTGCAAGCATTGAGGCACATGAACAAGCCATGAAATCTAGGGGTTTTGCTAGGATGAAGCTTTAAATGCTTTGTTGTCACAATGCATCTACTTCTAGGATTTGTATCCAACATAGCTTGGAGGTAATCCCTTATCCTAGTGTATTGTGCCCTCTGATCTCCTTGGACAACTTCCTTAGCTGTTTTCCTTGCCCTGTAGGCCATGTGAATGGACACTTCAATTCCATGTTTTTTCTTCAAATTGTCAATTATTGCCTGGACTGGTGTGTTTATGTCAGACCTTAACTGTTGCTCACACTCATGTGCCAACCATCTTGCAGTGACTTTGGTGCTCTCTCCAACAGCAGGACAGCTGTGGAACAAGTTCATTTTCTTCATGCAAAATGTCTCCTCATGTGCAATTTTGGAAGCAGCAATGAAAAAAGGACAGTCATCTGTACTGCAAACTACAATAACTCTATCTGAGCAATTCCTATGAAATGAGTAGTTCCTGTTTTGTGAGATGTGAAATGTAAGGAGTGCCCTCCTGAACTGCTGGACATCTAGGAAACAAAGTTGCTTGACAAATTGTTCTTGTGGGTTTTCCCTCTCTTCATCATACCAAACCCTAACTTTATTCTTTTTGGCCCTGCTCTTCCTACCATTTGGTAGCTTAAATGGTGGAAGTTGAGCACAATCATTCTCTTCCTGACTTAAGTCACCTGGGTTGCTCTCCTCATCAGATGAAGGTGCCCAGTCTTGCTCTATGATTTGATCCAAACTTGCATGGGATCTTGTTGTTGGCCCCTTCCCCCTCCTCTTGCTTCCTCCTGTGCTGTTGCTACCTCCTAAACTGCTTCCTCCTGCACTGCTTCCTCCTACACTGCTTCCTCCTCTCAAGCCCTCATCTAGTGGCTCCTCTTGTCCCTCCTCTTCATCTCTTCCTTCATTATCCTCCTCCTCATCTGGCCCATATAGCTCTTCTACATCAGTGTCTCCTTCAAAGTGATGTAGTGGATCATCCCTATGCCTCTTCATTGCCTCCAACCTAGCCAATATGTCCTCATCTTCAAGATCTTCATCCTCACTTTCACTATCAGTGAACTCCTCAGTAAGCAGCTGTGGGAGTTTTCTTTTTGCTGCCTTGTACTTCTCTCTTTGTATCATATTACTCCTGTACCTCTGAATTTCTTCATTTCTTTTCTGCTCCATCATCTGCTCAATGTGCTCTTGCTCTTGGTATGTCTCCATGAAATACTCATGCCTCTCACTACCATTGTCCAAATCAAACTCGGGTTCACTTGGGCCCTTTTGCTTCAACAAACAAGAGCTCTCCTGTGTGTTCATTACTTGGACTGGCTGTGGTTGGGGTTTCACTGGACTGGGGAAAAGAACTCCTGAATTGTCTACCTCATAGACAACTGGTACACCTATTTCTTACAAAGGAACCTGCTCTTCATAAGCATGACCAATGTTCAAATCAACTGGTCTAGGTGCATCACTTCTCATAACTGTAATGTTAACAACATTCTTTCCTTTCCTAGCTATGTGATCCAACATTTCTTCCACCTTGTCATCATCAGTTAATTCTTCCATTCCTGACACCCCAGCTCCTGGATCTCTAACATAATACATAAAATCCCTTGAACTATAGCCTTCTACCTCTATTAGGGCAATGAGATTCCAGAAGGTTATGTCTGATAAACAGATTGTTCTTTCCAAGTTATCTCTGTCTAGGAAATGGAACCTCACTTCCCATTCTTCATCATCCAAGCTACAAATTCAGATAAAATGCATTTAACAGTGTTCACAATTATTGTTAAGAGGTCTCATTGGTGGCATCAGAAATTCAGTTAACAGCATACAGTTATCAATAAATTCAGTTAACAGTTAACAGTGTTCACAATATTCAGTTAACAGAGTTAAAATTGTTGGCAACAGAAATTGAGTTAACAGCTAACAGCTAACACTAACCCTAATGCTAGAACCCTAACACTACAACCTTAGCCCTACTACAACTACCCAAGAACACCAACCATAGAACCCTAACACTACAACCCTAACCCTAGAATACCAATCGGGGAAATGACAAAGGAGGAGGACGATGACTTACTCCACACCGCCGAATGAGGAGGCAAAATGGTGGCTGCCCGTCGGATTGGCCTTCACCGCCTGGGCGAACGCAATAGCCGCCGCGTATTCCAACGACTTCGGCGGTGACGGCGGTTGGGGAAGAGACAGCGCGCTCGACGGATTGGAGCTCCCGCAGAACTCCGGTGGATCTCCAACACCGCCGCCCGGAGCATCCCCACCGGCAGCAACTCCCCCGCCGCCGTCCACGCCACTAGGTTTCGTCGTCGCCATGGATTGGAGCTGGAGGGAGAGGACGGAGCAGATCTGGTCTGGTCGGGCGCCGTCGGTCGGTCGGTCCGGCTCGACCAGATGCACGCTCAAACGGCGCCGTCCGCGCTTCCGTTAGGACACGTCAGCGATTTTGGGCCCCACCTGTCGGAAACGGCCTCAACCGAGCCAAATGACATGTTCAGTGCAATCTGCAAAACTGTTACTGAATCCGCGGTGGCTTTTGCAAATGATTAGCGACCACGTTGTTTTCTGCAAGATAAGCCCCAAATGTGGTGGTTTCTTGCAATTCACTCACCCATGGCTCTCTAATCCCGTCGAAACAGGCAGGGGCAAGGGTAACAGATGGGCATGCACGTTGATCTTTTTGTGGCGTCGGAGGTCGGGGTTTCTTTTTGTGGCGTTGGAGGTCGGGTTTTCAGCAATGCTTGCTTGCTTGCTGCCATATGGTACATTGTCATTGCATTCCCATACTCAATCTGCGGGTATGTGTGTACCACATCTACTGTATATCACTAAGCTCCCTAGGGGTAAAAGGGCTCACAATCAATTGAGGTGTCCAATTAAAATTGGGTCACCCGATTTTGATTAATTCAACAATTTCTCAAAGCTCTCATTCAATTCTTTTATGCTATACACTATGCTTCCTAATTTTAAGTCCCGACAATTAACTGAGGTTGTTCACTTTAGAACTATGTCACCTGATTTTGACCGGGTCAATAATTTCTCAAGGAGCTTTCCCATTTAATTATTTTAATTCCCAATATTCCTTAATTTTGAAACTCTTTTTATTTTATTGAGATATTTAATTTTAAATTTGGTTATGATTTTGATTGGGCCAATGATTTTTCAAATAAGTCAACACCAATCAGCTAGAAAAACATATCCGCCCCATGCATCCTCTTACCACTTAGAAAAAAAAGCGTCATCATGTGATAATACTATAGCACCAATATAGTACATGTAGCCATCGACACAGAAATTTACCCACAAAGGTATGAGTTGATTAACGCATAATATAAAATCACACTATGAAAGGCCCACCAAATAACCGCATCATGAATAAACATAAAAACGCTCCATCGTCTCCCCATCCGCCAAACTAAATATTCCATCAGTTTCAAAATACAAGTGGTATTAGTTCTTTGAAAAATCAAGTTTCTTTAACTTTGACCAATTTTTATTTTTTTTGCGAGAGAACTATGACCAAGTTTAGAGCCAAAAATATCGACATCCATAATATTAAGCCAAAAAATTTTGGAAACTCATTTCATGATGAATCTAATAACCCCAATTTGATATTACGAATTTTGATATATTTCTTCATAAATTTGATCAAACTTAAAAAGGTTGGATTTCCAAAAAAATAATACATCTTATATTAACAAAATGAGTAATTTCTTTAAGAATCTCAACCACACTAACAGCGTAGCAAAACGCGTCGAGCCCTTCTAGTTTGTGCTTGCTATAGCCGCTGCCGTTTGGCGGATTCGCCTTTGATCTATCCAGCCAGCCAGCGCGCGCCGGGACTAATCAATTCGCTGACACCGTGTGGCACACACTCGTGCTCGTTCAAATCCCGTCTCTCTCGGGTCTTCCGTTCCCATGCCTCGCGGCGCCGGCGCGTCAAAAGCAGTGGAAGGGGTTTCGATTCAGAGCGCTGCAATGCAAATATGCAATGCAATGCATGTCCAGCTGTGGCCCGCCACAACTCACAAGCAACAGTTCGCTACAGTTTAAGAATTAAGTTTTTTTTTCAAGGAAACACAGAGAGCTTTATTCATATGAAGGCATTCTCAAGACAGTCAGCCAAAAGGCTGATCACCAAGAAGCTAGGAGTCTCCTCAAGCCAGCTATCGGTCACATTCAGAATGCAAGCATGCTTTGCACAAAGATGCGCCGGGACGTTAGCTGACCTGTTTACATGTTGAATAGCAAACGAAGTAAAATTATTACATAGCTCTCCTATCTCTACTAATAAAGGAGCCACAATTGAACGAGATTGTGGCGAGTAGTCCAGAGCGTCACCATCTCCAAGCAATCAGTCTCCATTATCACATGCAAAAATCCTCGAAGAGAAGCGAACCGAACTCCATCTCGCAGTGATAAACCCTCCATAATCAACGGGTCAGAGATACCCAAGTATGGTTTGCACCAAGCTCCTAGGAGCGCCGAAGAGGATCGAGCCACCCCTCCCGCACCGCCCCTGCCATCAGCCAAATTTAAGGCTCCATCTGTGGTGATCTTGACAACACCTGCGTCAGGTGGTCTCCAGCCGAAGCCAGGCAAAATCAACGCATCTCTTCGTGGTAGATGAAGAAGGGCGATCGCCTCCTTAACGGCCCCGATCGTAGCCGTAGGATTCCTTCCCTCTTCGCCATGTTTGATCCGGTTCCGGGAGTGCCATATAGACCACATAATCGTGGTGATCTTGGCGCGGTCATCATTTGTAAACCGAGGATCACATGTGATATCCCGCGCCCATGAGGCTGGATGAAGACGAGGTAATCTGAGGTCAAACCATGCAGCCGCTTCCTCCCAGAAGCTCTTCGCATGTGAACAGTGTATGAGTGCATGCTCCAGATTTTCGTCCATAGCCAAACAAACTTTGCATCGACGAATCTCTGCAATATGTCGATGGTTAAGAGTGGCTTCGTCCGGAAGAATTCCACGAAGAACCCTCCACCAGAACACTCTCACCTTCGGAATGACATTTAAATTCCATACGGATTTCCACATCTGTGTATCATCCTCTGAGGTCCCGGTAGCCGTCCCTTCCTCGAGAGCAACACGCTCTTTCTGAGTCACGAGAGCACAGTACGCCGACTTCACAGTGTAGTTCCCCGATCTTTCAAATGTCCATGCCAGAAAATCATCTCCACCTCCTTGCCGAATAGGAATATTCAATATTGCTTCAGCATCAGGCGCAATGAAATTATACCGAACAAGCTCTTGTCTCCACGACCAGTTAGATGAATCAATAAGCTCAGACACACGATCAATAGTTGTATGCGGAGGCCGAAACATAGGAGACATAGATATTGTACCTGGGATCCATTTATCGTTCCAGGCTGATATGGAGGAACCATCGCCCACTCGAAAGATCAGTCCGGATCGAAGGGCTTCCCTCCCCGCCATGATCGCCCTCCATGTGGCCGACGCCGACTTTGGTATAGTAGCATTCATGAAGTCAGTGTCGGGGAAGTAACAACCCTTCAGAACTCTTGCACATAGGGAACTCGGGTTGGTGATGAATCGCCATCCGTGTTTGCCCAACAGAGCAAGATTGAAAAGATGCGGGTCTCTGAACCCCATCCCCCCCTTGCACTTGGGTGTAGCTAGCTCCTTCCAGGACACCCAATGCAATGATTTTTTGTCAAGAGAGCTACTCCAAAAGTATTTGGCCATTGGTGAAGTAAGACTCTTACAAACTTTCTTGGTCAGTAGGAATGTACTCATTGGATAAGTAGGAATTGATTGCACAACAGATATGAGAAGAGTCTCCCGACCTGCACACGTCAATAATTTTTTCGACCAGCCTTGTATTTTCCCGCGAGCTCTTTCACTGATATGATCAAATGTAACACTGGTAATCCGACCCACAGCAGTAGGGAGCCCCAGATATTTCTCACTGAAAGCTTGTACATGGATATTTAATGTTGCTTGCAGAACCTGCCTCAATGAATCAGGAGTGTTAGTACTGAAATATACAGAACTTTTCTCACGATTAACACTTTGGCCCGAAACCTCTCCATAAATCCTGAGAATCTCATAGAGTCTAAGAGCACTTGGGTTACTTGCATTGATGAAAATCAGACTATCATCCGCAAATAACAAATGGGTCACCCATGGTGATCTATAACTAACCCTCAGATCCCAGTCTATGGTTACTCCACTGTAATATTTTAACAGCGAGGAAAATCCTTCCGCACAAAGCAGAAAAAGAAAAGGTGAAACTGGATCACCTTGTCGGAAGCCTCTGGATGGTGTGAAATAAGGTAGCAGTTCATCGTTGACACGCACCGAGAAGCGCACCGAGGAGACACATTTCATTATCAATCTAACAAAGCTCATACAAAAGCCAAGACGAGTTAGTATAGCTTCGAGATAATGCCACTCAACACGGTCATATGCTTTCATCATATCGAGCTTGACCGCGCATGAATAATTCTTGCCCTTCTTCCTCTGCCTCATCGTATGTACACTTTCATATGCAACCAACACATTGTCAGTAATAAGGCGACCGGGAACGAAAGCACTTTGCTCTTCACTTATGACCTCATCCATAATGCATCTCAAGCGATTGGTGATTGCCTTAGCCGCAATCTTATACAAAACTGGACACAATGCAATTGGACGGTATTGAGAAATTGATTGGGGGTGTCTAACCTTGGGGATGAGGGTAATAGAAGTGCCATTCAGTCCCGATGGCAACTCCCCCCCCCCATTGAGAAAATCAAGTACTGCCGCGGTTACATCATTGCCAAGTAGATCCCAATGACGCTGATAAAAACCTACAGTAAAACCATCAACTCCCGGTGCCTTCGAAGGAGCCATTTGAAACAACGCCACTTTGACTTCCTCCGGGGTGTACGGTTTGGATAATTCTAGATTCATCGCTTGTGTCACTTTGACTGGCACATGTGATAACAATAGCTAGGGATCCGCAAAACCCTGTGATTCATAAAGTTGCTGATAGAAGTTCTGTACCTCCACCTTGTTCTCGTCTCCACTAGCGCAAACCGTCCCATCAGCTCGGCGAAGATCAGAGGTCTTATTCATACGTTGTCGCTGGGCTGCTTGCGCCTGGAAATATGATGTGTTGCGATCGCCTTCGCGGAGCCACGGGACTCTCGACCGCTGCCGAGCCCAGATCTCCTCTTGATGCAAGGCCTCTTTTAATTTTTTTAACGATACTCTTCTCCTCATCTGAAGGCCCAACACCTATAGCCTGACACCGCACACGGTTCAGACGTTGTTGGAGTTGACGAACCGTTCGGGCCAGGCAACCAAATTCCCTCAAACTCCACGGCTCAAGGGTTGTCTGCAAAGTACCAAGTGCTGATGCAATGCCTTGGAGGCCCGGAGTCCGTGGTATGCCCCGGCATGTCTCCTCCACTAGGCGGTCATAATCTGTATTTGTCTGCCAGACATTTTCATAGCGGAATTGTTTCTTGGCCCTAGGTCGATCTGATAGCACCTCTTTGATTTCTGCCATCACAAAACAGTGGTCGGACTCAACTGAAGGAAGATGTCGAACCCATATGTGATGAAAAAGATGACGAAATTCCTCGTTCGCAAAAGCTCGATCTAGCCGTGCCTTGACATTTGCTTCTCCCATCTGATGATTATCCCATGTGTAGGCCGTGCCAGACCAGCCTAGATCTTGGAAGGAGAGGTCATCCACAACCTCCCTGAATGATCTCATGTGAGTTTCAGACCGTGCCGCTCTGCTGAAGTGCTCACATGCATACAAAGTTTCATTAAAATCTCCCATGCACAACCAGGCACTATGGGGTATGTTATGCAAAGTACGCAAGAACCGCCAGCTGTGGTGCCTCTCTTCCGCTCGCGGTGCTCCGTAAAAACCGGTAAAACGCCAAACATAAGCGTTCTGATTATTACTATGAACCAATACATCAATATGATTCTTACTGAAATTCTTCGAATCAACGGTCACATCTCTGGACCAAAAAAGACCAATGCCGCCACTAAGGCCAACACTGTCAACTGCAAAACTGCCTGTAAAACCAAGCGTGAACTTCAGATCCTCAACTCTTTTTGCTTTTATTTTAGTTTCCATTACAAAGAGAAGGGAGGGGCCTTCAAGCTTCACGATATGGCGAAGCTCCCGAACTGCCTCGGGGTTCCCAAGCCCCCGGCAGTTCCAGCTTAAAACACTCACTGTGACTGGCAGGACCGCGACGCGGTCTCTGCCGAGTTATCTGGTGTGGGCTTTTTCTTCTTGGGGTCACGAGCAAAACCATCTCCCTTTGTATCGTTACTAGCTGTGGTTGGGTCGTTCAGGCTTGCACCCGCGTCCTCAACTGGATCAACCAAACTCCCCTCTGTAAGCAACAAGGGTTTAGCCACAGGTTTGTAAACTTGATGAGGAGCTTCTTTACGCTTCGGTGGCTGCTTGTTCCTCTTAGGAGATGTCACTTCCTGCCCAGGTTCCTTGTTAGTACTAGAGTTCTTTGTGGTTGGCTTGCTGTGAGACTTCGGTTCCCTGGAGGAATTGTCGCTGACCGGCGCCTTCTTTACATCATCCGACGCACGGAGTTTAGACCCAAACGGAAGCTCACCCTTGTCATCGCGTGATCCCGGAGTAGCACAATAAAGCTCTGAATGCCCTAGTCTACCACAGGAGAAACAGAAGTAGGGCAACTGTTCATATTGAATGTCATACAAGTCCGTCTTCTTTCTCCTGGCAGAATCGATCAAAATCCACCTTCTCAAAGGCTTGGCAACCTCAATTGATATCCTTGCTCGCAGGAACCCGCAATTATGATCAAACTTGACAAACTGGGCGTTTTTATCCATCTGCTTAGCAATCGGCATCCACCATGCCTCATCTCTTAGGTTATAGGGTAAATCCATAACCCTAGCCCAAATCTGCAAACGGTCGAACTGAACCTCATCAGGCCGCATGCATTCATCAAACTCAGCCAGCACCACGGCGTTCTTACTGATATGCCATGGCGAACCACCCCACACCCGATCTCTATCCCTCTGATTCTCAAATTCTGCTATAAACACATTGACGCCCGCTGATCTGAACTGCAGACCACGCGGGTTGCCCCATGCCGGCCAACAGCCACTTCGCCGGCCTTCCCTCGACGCGATCGTCAAGGATCAGAGGAGTAGCCTCTTCCTCGGATATATCAAGTTTCCCCAAGGCCTCTTCGAGTTTCTTTCTGGCGGCGCAGCCCGCCTGGGGATCGCTCCCCTCCCCGTAGCCCGCGATGCTAGGCGCAGCCATGAGCCCGGAGCCCTTTCCTCTTCCTCTCTCTCTTGCACCGGCGACGAGTCGTAGGGCAAAGTCGAGTCCACATCAAACCCTAATCGCCGCAGCGCCGCCAGGGGTTTTTAGGGTTTGGGGAATTCTGTCCAAAGATAGTGTTTAAGAATTAAGTTAAAGTGACACCCTGACTGACATTAACGTTTTCTCTACAGGAATACGTATTGTACTCTCTGTAGATGGCTAACCAACACCTAATCGGTCGTCGTACCCCATAGCGCCATCAGTCTACGGGAAGAGGGGGCACGTGGGTCCCGTCCCAACCGTACGATGCGCCAGACCTGTTCCTGTCATGATGGCGCTGTCTCTCGGATCGCTCGCACCGCAGTTTGGGAACCCGCGACTCGATCCGATTCCAACCTCGCAGGGAAGGAATGGGACGGAGTTCCCCGTTCTACCCTCCACCGATGTGCCACCCTTGTCTTCTCCTCGGCGAAATCCAAGCATCTTTAAAAAAAGGACGCCGCTAACTGCCACACGTGTGGCAGGAAAGGAGACGCACCACACGTCTCTAATGCAAACAGATTGCCATGTCATCGCATGCATGCATGTAGGAATCTTTTTGGATTTTTAGTTTTTAAAATGTTTTATCTCTTAAACGAGAAATCCGATTGAAGATCCGTTTTCACCATTAAATCCCTCGCGATGAGATCTTCGAAACTAGATCCCATGTTGATATGTTTTGATGATTTTTTTGGATTAAAAGTTGCCATGTCTATTGCATATGAATTGCCATGATGTTTACACTGAAGTTGCCATGAAATGTTTTAGCTATTTTCTTCTACATTTAAAATTAAATTTTGACATTTATAAAACGAGGAATTAAGAAACTAGACTTGCCATGAACCATAAACTAAAATTGCCATGATACATGCACGTAAAATTGCCATGGTTCATACAAAAAACAATTTTCATGGTCAAAGTACTGGAGTTGCCATCATCAAATACTAAAATTGCCATGATCTACAAACTAAAATTGCCACATGGCAATTTTAGTTTAAGCTATATGGCAACTGCAGTGTAAACATCATGGCAACTTCTGCACAAAAAAAAATTCGTCGAAACATATCAACATGGGGTCTAGTTTTGAAGATCTCGTCGAGACGGATTTAATGATGAAAGCGAATTTTTAGTTCGCTTTTTTATTTAGGAGATACAACATTTTTAAGCCGAAAACCAAAAAAAATCTGCCGATATCATCTATTCATACGAGGCAAAATGAGTGGTGATGGAGGCGTGTGGGTGATGTGCAAACGCCCACACGTGTGGGCGTTAACATTTTCGTAAAAAAACTGGACGCCGATAAGTGCCACACGCGTGGGCGTTAGGGAGTCCGCCCACACATTTTGTGTGGTGTATAACAGGAACAACCCACACACCTATGTGTGGGCAAAACAACTTACGCCCACACGCCTCTTTTTTCCCTCCCGATCCCTCTCACACGCGTGCGTGTGGGCGAAGTTGATAACGCCCACATGCCCGTATGTCAGGCCTCGTACCTCCTGGTCCCGCACGCCACACGTGACGGTCACCGCGCGCTTGCAGTTGCCATGTTCCAGACCCTCGTCCATGTTCGTTTAACTGCAGTTGCCATGTCGCTGAACTACGGTTGCCATGTCGGACAACTGCAGTTGTCATGGTTGCTCAACTGCAGTTGCCATGTATGGTCTAATCTAATGTAGTTGCCATGATTTCATAACTTTAAGAGTTGTCACATACTAACACTAGGCAGTTGAGAGAGTTGCCATGTGCTCACAAGCATGGTAGGGCAGTTGCCATGTAAAAAGGAAGAGTTGCCATCTGCTTACGTGCACGTTAGGTCAGTTGCCATGTACCATGCAAAAACATATGGCAACTCGGTAAAAGAGAGTTGCCATCTGCTTACATGCACATTAGGCAGTTGCCGTGTACCCTGCAAGACACATGGCAAACTCGGGTAAAAAAAGAGAGTTGCTACCTGCTTATAAAGCACACTAGTGGCAGTTGCCATGTGCACTGCAAAACACATGGCAACTAGCAGCTTGGGTGTGGGAGAGGAGACGGACGTGTGGGCGAGATGACAAATGCCCACACACTAGCCCTTGTATGTGCGTGCAAAGTGGCGTGTGGGCGAACTGCTGAACGCCACACACCAGCCCCTCCTGTGTGGTGAAACGGCCGTGTGGGCGACTGGCTGAACGCCCACACACCAGGCCAGTCCTACGTGGCACTAGAAACATGCCAAGATTCGTGCGCTCACGAACGGACGCGGATCCATGCGTGTGGGCGAGATGCAAACGCCCACACGTGTGGGCGTTAACATTTCCGAAAAAATATAATCTGGTTCTTTTATACACGCTCCCTTTTTTTTCTCGGGAACTTTTATACACACTCCGTTCATAGATATTAGAAGTTTTGGATATTTTAATATATTTTTTGGACAAAAACAACGCACAAACTAAAATGAGTGAACAACACATTAAAACATGTCTGTGTACATCAGATTCAGGATTAAAAAAAACATCTTATATTTGTAAGCGGAGGGAGTAGTACTATATAATTGAACCTATAAACCTTGGAGAACCGCTAGGCAGGAGGAAGTTGGCCACGTCGCCTTTAAATCACGAATGCCACCGCCTGTAAATTTTGTTTCCCGCCGAGGGCATTTTGGTCTTTTCACGTGCAGGGGTATAAATTGAGCGGCGGGCGCCACAGCGAGCGAGCGGGGCGAGAGGAAAGAACGAGCGAGCGGGGCGTGAGGCATAAAAAAACTCGCCTCCCCCTCCCTCAGCAAACCCTAGCCGCCATCTCCTCCTCCTCCTCCCACCTCAGCCGCCTCCCCCTCCCTCAGGAACGCTAGCCGCCGTCTCCTCCTCCTCCTCCCACCTTTGCCGCCTCCCCCTCCCCCCTTACCCTCTCCCCCACCCCTCCGGCATCGCTGCCTCTCCTCCTTCTCCACCAGCGCCGCCTCTCCTCCTCTTCTTCGTACGGATCTGACTGGATCCTTCCGCGCGTGCGTCCGCTTCTCCTCGGACTGAAGCGTCACAGGCAGGAGGTCAACATCCGGGTTCAGCCCCGATGAATTTGGGCTTGGGCACGCTGCTGCTGGAGGGAAGGCGGTCCACCACTGCTCTCGTGCCTCCACAACAACCATCTCTCCCCATGACCTGTGCCCAAATTGGATCCACAACATAGGACATGCCCTAGCAAGGTAAGTACGTGATTTATTCTCAATCCTTGCTCCCCTCGATTCTTGCTGCTACGTACTTGTTGTGTGTGTCCTTTGTTCCTTGTTGATGCGCCTTCTGTCAGTCGATGCCTCCTCATCTATTGTCCTCACCACAGGGACTTGGAGATGGCGCTGAGGAGGAAAATGAGATCCGGGCGTAATCGAGTGTATTGGCAGCAGCTAGAGCGATGTGGCTTTCTATACGTAACCTTGCTTGTTTAGATGACCTGGTTTGTTCTTGTGGTAAGAGAACTAGCATCAATTAGTGCAGACCTAGGACATCAAGCATCAAAGAACGTATATACAGGAAAGGCTAACCTAGCATCCATGATTCTGAAGTAACATTGTGCAACAATTTCTTGTAATATATATCTTCGGATGAATTGGTAGTCACACACCCACGACACTTTACCTTTGAAGCCTGTATATATTTGTGAGTGTACAAGCATAATTAGTTATAGGGGAGAAAGATGCTGCTCTTCTCTCGAAGACCACAAAGGTTCATGCCCTTTGCCGGTTGATTTTTCTTTATTGTATTGATCAGCTTTGCCAAGTCATTTTGTGGTATTTAGCATTCTCAAATTTTTTATATTTAGCTAAATTTAATCTTGACCTGATTTGCTCTGCCCAATACGCACATGATGCCTTTTCTTTTCCATCAACTGGATGCAAGTTTAGTTTACCCTTTAAACTTTGTGTTAGATTAGCCTTTCCTGTATATATGTTCTTTGATGGATCAACTGTGTTCGATTGTAGGTACTGTATATACGTTCTTTGATGGATCAGCTGCGTTAGATTGTAGATACTGCTGAGAACAAAGTTGTATTTGGATATGATATTAGTTTTACAATCATTTTTTTTTTGCTAATTTTAATCTGATGCAAAAGAGTTCAGTATAATTAAAATTTGGTTTCATATAGAAGCTCCATCATTGGAATCAGTATACGTCTGCTAATAAATCCCTTTGTATGATCATGCTTTTTAGGAATTGATATTCCAATCAATCTGTTGATGTGGTGTTTGTCGGAGGCGAAGGGTAGCGACGGGTTCATTTTGAGGTCGTCTTCCTCGAGGCACATTCATGAGTCAGTGCGTCACTTCAGTTCACCTTACCACAAATGCTTTGCGGGCTGCTCTCTCATCTGAGTATGTATGCCTTGTATATTGCAGTTCTTCCTAAGCGAGTATTATTGCAGATCCCAGAAGAAGACTAACTTCTGCTTGTTTCCACCACCACAATATTTTCTTCATTGGCAGGATTATTGCTACAACCAAACTTAGAATCATGCTAGTTATGCATATCGGAGTATAAGATTATGATGACAAGTTCTAAGAATCCGAGCATCTGAGGTGAGCTTCCCGACGATGGCGGTGACACTCGTGGGCATCGCGGCGCTCGGAGATGCAGCAGATCCCCACCAGGCCGTGCTGGCACTTGGGGTACTCCCCGACGACGACGGCCCAGCGGCGGATGGTGCGAGGGAGGCCGGCCACCGCGACGAGTTCCTCTTCCTCTCTCCCCGATCTAGGTCAGATCCCGTTTAGCCCCCCTCCTGCCCTGATTGCTTGTGCCATGATTTGCTCCGTGTTTGGATGAGGAAGTAGACCAGCAGGAGGAAGAGAGGATCTCGGGACGCGCTCCTTATTGGACTATTGAAATATGCAGTAATAAGAGAGATTAAACGTGTTTAGAAGAGAGAGCACTAAGATAAGAAGCAGCGAAGAATAGAATAGAATAGCAAGTCATAGTTTTAAGAGTAAAAAGAATGAGAGAGTAACTAAGAAATTAGAATAGAGAGAAGATTTGCAGAGTTAAAAGAGTATGAATCCTACACTTTCTACCTGAGAATAGATAGAGATAAAGCAAGACACAATCAGTTCTAGACACCATAAACCATAAGTTGCAGCCTTGTACAGAAAAGCAAAAGTACAAGAACATGAGATGATGCAGAGAAGAGAGTGATATAGTGAGAATACATAAGTAAATCTCGTCCGTACCTAATTTGGGGGAAAAGAGAGATGAATTTGGGAGTCTTCTTCAGTCCATGATTCTTGGGGGCTGTAGATTTTTTTGGTAGTGTACGTGTTGTGTCGTACCCACAAATATCTGTTCTGCACCATGATAGCATGAGCTTGCTGCAGCCATATGGTTCTTAAGAGTATGGTGCTTGTTAAAAAAAGAGTTTGATAGTCTAATTTGGTTCTCATGGTGGTATGTTTCCTATCATCTCCTTTTTTAGTTTCTAACTTTATGCTTTCATTTTTTTTCTCTTGGCCAGCAAGAGCAGTAGGAGGCGGCGGGGAGGATGAGCAAGGAGACAGCGGGAGGAAGAGAGATTCTTGGCGACGCACTTGCCTTATTGGATATGTTGTGCAGCTCACTGTTTTTTCTCTTGCCATCATCTCCAATAGTGTCGAGTCCCCTTCCTGGCGCCAATTGCAACACATATCTCCTTTGACTGATTAGCCATTGTTTCCCGCAGCCGGTTTAGTTTTGTCTCGAACATCCGTTTTCTTTGAGATTTGTTTTTGTCGTGTGCTAATTATTTAGACATCCTCTCTGCCACCACAACCCATCCAAGCAAGCAACAGATCGAGGAGGACGGAGGCACGGCGCGACGACGACCGTGGCATAGATCAAGAGCATGGTCATGGGCTCACGGCCTGGGAGCGAATCAGGCATCCTAGATCATGACAGAAGCTGGAAGCCGCGAGAGCTGCCCGAAGAAGAGGGCGGCGACATGGGGTGGAGGCCGAGGAAGAGGGCGACGAAGCGGGGGTGGAAGAGGGTGTGTCTGTGGTTATCGCCTTCCGAGACAACGCGACTTGATGATTTAGATTTGCCTTCCGAGATGATGCGACGCGGCAATTCAGATTTCTCTCCTTCCTCGCCTCAACGACATGCTCTGATTCTCTAGCTTGTAGGTTGTGGCCTTTCTCTTCTCCTCTTGTTTCCTTGCATTCTGATCAAGCCACGGTGCATATTGCCTCTGGTTTGCTTATGTGAGTGTGCTTCTATACAGAAAATTTGATTTGCTTGTTTTCATTTCTTTAGGGGTATGAGGAGAGAGCTCTATTGTTTGCAGCGGCTGCATCATTTCGACAAGTGATATGATTGATCTTTGCTATGTGGACCAATGGCATGATGTGTACCTAAGGTTGGAGGTGCTGAATTGCGTAAGAAAAAAATGACAACCATTTGCTTGTTTTTCACTTCTTTAGGGATATGAGGACAAAGCTCTATTGTTAGTCAACTACTTCCATTTTGGATGATTAATTATTTGCATTTAGGTTCAGAGAATGGCCTTTATTGCCTTACAGTCCAACTGGTAAACAGAACAGTGCCTTACATAAGCACTAATGGCGATCTTATATACTTATATGTATATGTTTTCTTTATGCAGAACACGTGAGAAATCACTGATGCGCATGGCTGGCAGCTTTCGCATGATGAAGTAAAATTGGCAGGTGCTTTTCTCTACTTTCTAATATTATCCATATATCACAGGGCAAAGATAGGTAGTTTTAGCAGGGATTAGTGGTTCATCGCAATTTTTCTAGCTTCTTTTGTCCTCCAAATGATACAGAAGGCAGTCAAGTTCCATCCTCTAATTTCTTGTGATCTTTGTAGGACCAATTAGGATGCATACCTGAAGGAGTGAATCTACTGGTTCAGCTGAAAATTGATCTCTATTTGGTTTCTGTTTTTGCGTTTGGTTTTGCCGGCCGCTCGTCCTTGGTATGCTCATCCATCTTGGCTGCTCTGCTTGCCTGCTTCTCCTCTCTAACTCAGGTAAATGGACCGTTCTTTAATTTGTCTGGGGAACGACTCTTCTTTTACCTGTCTATTCCATAGCATGCCGGTGCACTGACCACTTCATGTCCATTTGTTTATTAGGTTCTGCGATCTCTTGTGTTGCTGCGTTTCCGATCTTCTGCTTTGTTGCATCGTTGTTCTGTCATCGAGGTTTGCTTGCTTTCTGTCTAGCTAAAATGCATATTTCCTTTCCTGTACGTGTTGTCATGGTGTTTAAATTGCTGATCATTTTAAGTTTCTGGATCTGGCACGCCATTGTGTATTGTTCGGCCTCGTCCCGCTTATATGTCATGCTTGTGTGTGAGCAGAATGTGTCCGCTTATTTCAGTCGTTATACATGTTTTGGAGGTTGTGGTGGCAGAGTAGTGTGGTGTGCTTTATGACGCTTTCGTATCTGTGTGAGGTTGCAGAGGACGTGTCTGTACTTGCTGGGGTGAAATTCAAATTGTGAGGGATGGTTGTGCTCAGATTTGGTCGCTGCTGGTCGGTTCTTGACTTCAGTGCATGAAAACCTGCAACTGCTATCAAGAGAACCACAGGTAACTAAACTTCTGATTTGGTGATGTAGACATAGATCTACCTGATCCCAATTACTGGAGTATTTTAGTTCTATTGAGCATCTATATTATTAGATATACACTTACGGATGTGCTTCTTTAGTGTGCCTTCTCTCATCTCACAGTAAATTGTTTTGTTGTCCTAAATAATTCCTGCAGGAGGGAGCAGCAGGCATAGAAGAAATCCCAAGCCATTTTTGCTCAGCTGTAGCATCTTCCACTGACAATAAGTCTGCACAGAAGCTTGGTGCGGTTTGTTCTTGCATTTAAAAACATAAGTCTTTCAGTTGCTCTCTACTCGCTAGTAAAAACGCATAGTGTGAATTTCCTTTATAAATACCCAGCTGAAGGATACCTTAGCTAAATCAATCAACAGTGACTTGTATTACTAGAAAGTAGAGACGTAAGAAAACGCCCTTAGGTGTGACACTCTACGTGGTTACCTTCTTAGTCCCAACTATTGACATCATACTGAGATCACACTCTGCCAAGAGGAATATTTGTTTCTATGTACTTCTGGATACTAATTTACCGTTCTTGATTTTCATGGGGATATTCCTTCATTATTTGGTTATCTGTCAATGTTTGGTCCTATTTCCCACCTTGTGCTTTGACTTCTTGCATTTTTTCCGTCTAAGTTATTAAGCTACTGCTGCCTGGTTTGCCCATGATGAACCACTAATTATGATGCACTGCTGGCTGGTCTGCCTTTTTTATTCTTTTTTAGTGACAACATTCAGACTTAATGTTTATTACTTCATTTCAGAGTTTTAAATTAAGACATCGCGGTCAATTTATATGGTCTTCGGAAGTTTCACCTTCCCTTTGTCATATTGGTTTGATCAAATAATTGGGAAGCCGGCATGACTTTGATGTATTGGCTTACAGTCTCATTAAGTATTCCCTCTTCAAACTAATACAAGACCTTTTAGATCACTAAAATAGTGATCTAAAAGGTCTTACATCTTAGCGCACATTTAACTACTTTATTTGTTGTACTATTGTGGATGCACCCCAGAATAAAGCAGTCCTCCATTTTTCTTCTCTGCAGGCTGATGTTCTTGCTCAGTATAAGCCAACAATGGAGAAACTGACCAAGCTATCTTTCATGATCAATTACACACCAAGCCTATATTTTTGCTGCTTCTACATGTTGCTATGATGGTCATTCAGCCCATTTTCTTGAACCTGCACTACAACGAGAGATCTGGGTTACTTCTTCGTGGCTTCCAGACTTTGAATGTTTGTTTCGAAGTTAGTTTAGTTTTTTGTTGTGGATTCATAGCTTCTCGCATGTACCGTCCTCTTAAACCTTTAGATTTCCAAAGAAACTAAATGAAGATATGGTGGTATGGTCTCAATAGTACAACTTAAAGCCTTCCATGCTTTATATTTTCTCTGAAATTTGCTCTTGAAGAATAATGTATCTATGTTAGATCCGGTGAGAAAAGGCGGCTTCCAAGCAGAGGATGCGGGAGTGTTGCCACATTTGGTTTTCGACTTGGGTGTCCAAATATTCTCACAATACTTGGCTCCCTCTCGGCCTTTGCGCCATTGGCGCAACGAGTCATCTAGTACTGATTACAATTGATTTTGGAAACCGCTATTATTTTGGTTCTCAAATCTCAATCGGTTTCGACACGTAGGAGAGAACCACGCCGATCAACAAACTTGTGCTCTTTAATTAGTAACAAACTCATGCTAATATGTAACACTCTTACAAACACATGGCAATTCCACTAGCTACCCAATTAGCATCTCTACTATTTTTAAACTCTTAAGGCTCTCCTTCATGCCACAACTTCTTTATTGAAGTCAACAATAGTGGATTTGTACCAGTCTTGATAATTTTGGATATCTTGAGGCACCATGAGGAATTTTTGCAAAACCTGAACCTTAACTTACTCAAAAGAAGAATGGATAGGCAAACACATCATAGGCCAACCAAATAATCCCTCAACGCGAGCCTCTTGCCACCCATGCACATGAAGCTGAAGGAGAAATGGGGGTCAAAACTTAAGTCGGCGTTTACATTTACCCAGCAAATGGGAGGGGGGGTAACATTTGATGTGTGAATGATCTCAGTAATATACATCATGAAGGCTCTCCACCATGCCCCAGGCTTCTTTCTTCAAGTCAACAAAAGTTTTTTTTTGCGGAAAAACTTCCAATCTATTCATCTTTAATCATGACAGTACAACAAATACCAAAAATAAAAATTACATCCAGATTCGTAGACAACCTAGCGACGACTACAAGCACCAAAGCGAGCCGAAGGCGCGCCGCCGTCATCGCCCCTCCATCACCGGAGCCGGCCATAACTTGTTGTAGTAGACAGTCGAGAAGTCGTCGTGCTAAGGCCCCATAGGACCAGCACCCCAGAACAGCAATCGCCGCCGATGAAAAATAACGTAGATCGGAAGGATCCAAACCGAAGACACATGAACGTAGACGAACAACGTCGAGATCCGAGCAAATCCACCAAAGATAGATCTGCCGAAGGCACACCTCCACACGCCCACCAACGATGCTAGATGCACCGCCGGAACGGGGGCTAGGCGGGGAGACCTTTATTCCATCTTCAGGGAGCCGCCGCCGTCTCGCCTTCCTGAGTAGGACACAAACCCTAACAAGATTGAAAAAAACGACTAAAAACGGAGCCCTCCCGCCGGCACTTGTCAGGATCCACCGCGCCTCCATGGCCTTAGGGCCACCGGAGACGAGGCGGACCTGCGCCGGCGCCGGCGAGAGGCACGAACCCTAACTTTCTTTCTTGGAGGAGGAGGAGGAGACGGGGACTCAAGTCAACAAAAGTTGACCTATGCATGTGAGGAGAGAGCAAATGCTCGACATACACGAATCAACCACTTACAAGAATAACATGCATAGGATATTGTGGGGCACTATGAGCAAAAGTCCTCTTCTGCTCATTTAATATATTCTAAATTTTTATGCAAAGGTTTTTTTATAACTAGATAACACCCCACGCGTTGCTGCGGGACATTAGTGGGCTAAATAGATTAAAAGATATGATGGACGCTGTAGGCCAAAGAGGACAACTATTGTAAAATCAGAATTTTTTTCAAACAAAAAAAATCTATTAATAATATAAGAAGAAAGCGAACAAATTGTACCACTGATGTACAATGATTTTAGTTAGGGGGCTCGATCGAACCACAACTACTAAATGTATAAGAAATAACATTATAATTAATTGATGATTGTTGCAAACCAATATCCTAGAAATTAATTTCATATTGTCTAACGTTGCAATCTCATATACAAGCACCCTAATAAAAACCGAGGTAAGCGCTAGCTTATACCTCTACAGCAAACTGTAAATCCAATATCCATATATCTAGAAAAAAAGAACAAAGGTGACTGCATTATTTTAGCAAGAGAGAAGTGCATATTTCAACCCCGAACTCTTGCCCTAGTCTAATTTACAACCCCGAACTTCAATACCGTCTAAATTACAACCCTCAAGTCTCAAAACCGGTCAGGATTCAACCCTCCCCTCCCTGTTGACCGGTTTTGACCTGGGGTGACCAGTTTTGACTACTCAACAGGTCCAATCAGCATGCCACGTCAGTTTTTTTCTTTCAAAATTTCAAGAAAAAGTAAATAAAAATCTGTAAGATCAGGAAAAATCAAGGGAAAAATATAAAAAAGAAAAATTCCGAAAACAAATGTTCACGAAAAAAGCTAGGGAAAATAAAAAATGTTTTTTTTTGTTTTTCTGGAAATAATTTTTTCGGGAATGTGAGTTTTTGGGTTTTTTCTGGTTTTTTTGGATATTCGTTTTTCTATTTTCCCTGTTTTTCGGAAATTGGATTTCTTACTTCTTTTCCTGGATTTTCTTCGATTTTACAGATTGTTTCCTTGGAAATTTTGCATTTTTGATGACGTGGCATGCTGACTGGACCTGTTGACTGGTCAAAACCGGTCAACAGAGAGGGGAGGGTTGAATCCTAGCCGGTTTTGAGAGTTGGGGGTTGTAATTTAGACGGTATTGGAGTTCAGGGTTGTGAATTAGACTAGGGAAAAAGTTCAGGGTTGAAATATGCACTTCTCTCTTTTAGCAACTACATGTTTTAGTTTCTTGATCGCAATAGGTTGTAGCTTTGCAGGAAAATAGAAATCCAATATCCAGATATCTAGAAAAAAAAGAACAAAGGTTAGTGTACTATTTTAGCAGCTACATGTTTCAGTTACATCATCACCATAGGTTAACGTGCTTACCAAAATATCTTGTCCCAGTAGGTCATGTAACAATTTTGCATTGATAGAAGTAGGTCCGATTAAACAAATTTATATCATACTTCTTCATGAAGCATACTTGTATGACACCTTTCATTTACGAAGAATCAAAGATCTGCCGAATGTCATGTTTCTCTACGAATGAAACCAATAGTGACATATTACTATAATCACTTGGATAAATATACAGTGACACTATATACACCCAGTTAAATGGAAAGAAACCAAGTAAAATAAAAGTTACCAGTTTGTTAGCAAAACTGAATACTGCTACAAACAGAAATTAATTTTTGTAGCATTACTTCCAGCAAAAACATCTTTAGCTTTCCAAAACAGAAGAGCAACTTATAAGCAGGGGTATGGGAACACTATATATGAAAGATAGAGAGCGACATTCAATACATCCTTTATTGAGATATGATCTTTAAGATATTAAGGGGGCCTACAAAACAACAAATGGTAATAATGCCAGAATATTCACCAAATATGTTCAAATAAATTCTTAATTCAAGAAACATTCTGAATATGTACGGCAATTGTATGTCAACATTGTCGTAATCTTCTTGTTTTGCTCCAAGTCTGCACTTTTAGGAAAATAAATTGCTAATAGAATAGAGGTAGGGTAAGTTTTCACATAATGGAGTCTACAAATAATTGACTGTTTGAAGTTTAATATTCATCATGGTAAGGATATTTCAAAACTACAGATTGCAAGGTTGTCGAGTCTGAAAGTGCGGAAACTGTAGCAGCATCAGAAGCTAGAAAATGCCTTATTATTGCACATGAAGATCTATGAATGCATAACGAAACTTACATATAAAAAAATGCTAATGTTCCTGCTGGCAACGACAAAAATTTTTTTTGGTCTAGGGCAAAGGCTGAACTAAAACATGGCCCACATGTTGATTAAGTGGGGTAAGCAGGGTGTGCACATGTGGAATGTCAAGAAAGTAATTGGTTTGAATTACTATTTTGATCAGTATGGAAAAGTGCCCAAAGAACTTACTATCCAAACACACGGTCATTTCCCATTGATCTCTTACCCGAACAGCTATGAGAAACACCAGAATGAAAAAAAATATGAGGGTAGCATTTGAAAACATGTTACCTCTCAAATAGATAGAATCCACTACACTGAATGGAAGTGAAGCATGGTGAGAAAAATTAAACTGAGGTGATTCTCCACAATTGTGCTGCAGGATAGTGAGGGATGGCTATAGCGGCAGTTCTCATTCTTGCCCCGAACGTCCATGCAGAACTGCAGATTTAGCACTGAGTTGGAGTTATATGGTCTCTCGGCAGCAACTATGTCGCCTACCTTGATGCCCCTCCTCCCTGCAGTTCAACCAAGGTTACATCCAACACTAAACACTTCATAAAATAAGTAAATATCACTCGTAAACTTAATTTGAAGGTCGTGATTTATAACAACTATTGCACACTGATGTGTAAAAAACTAACAGAAATGATTTTGGTTGCAGCAGATGAATAATAGGAGCCAGGCTTAAGAAATGTCAAGCAGAAAAATTGTGTCAAAAGTGAAACCTTGTGATTTCACTGTAGATGTTGAACCGTATCCATATGAATTGAGCAGTTGACCTTGTAATCCCCCAGAACTATTTGCCTACATTACACTTTTCTAAGATAAGGAAATCCCCATCGGCATAAAGCAGCACATAAATATATACCTGAAAGATAAGGCAGAGAAAAAAGGTTCAGTTGTGCAAAATCGACCTGGCCACTCTAAAATCCATCAGTGCGAGAGATAGACGAACTGCTGATCAAGAAAGAAAATCGTGTAGACCAAGACACGAGTAGAAAGATTAATCGTCCCAGCAGGCAGTAGTTGCTAAGCTGGCGTAGGAGTTCATTCAGATGTAGTGGGCGATAGGAACGACCATGTGCGGCGGCAGAGATAACCTTTGGCGCCGGCCGGTGGGCTGCAGCTTCGATCCTGAATGGCGGCAGATAGATGACATCGCGGGGATTATGCGTTGATCCCAGTAAACGATGGACGGTGTGGACAACCACCAAGAAGGGCGAGCCGCAGAAATAGTCGGAGCTTCTGGTGAAGGAAATCAAGCGAGGGGCGAGAGAATGGGAACAGATAAACGTATGGAGGCGGATAGTCAAGGAGAGCACGGTCGGTTGATCTTCCAGCGAAAAATAATTATTTCCATGGGCCCGCAGGTGGTGCGATGGGCCATTGGGAAAAAACTAAAGGACGCTATTATTATGGAGAATAAAGGAAGCGGCCTGATGAGAAACTGAAGGAACATATCCAGCCAAACAATGTGATGCCCATGTACGGGAAGGTAGGCAGGCACACACGATTGATAGTTGAGTGTGCGGGCGCGCAGGGCAAAAAAGATGATGTGCATGCATGCATGGCTGATAGTAGACCAACTTCTTAGGTATGTAGGATAGGATGACATGGCACATTGCTGATGTGGACAGTGTGCATGATGAGAGAATAGGGAGTAGTGGGGAGCAACTTCTTAAGAATGATAGATGGTAGATATGTATATATTTAGAAAGACAGGGAAAGGTAAAAAAGAAAGCGAAAAAGGAAAAAACTAATGTGAATAGAAGCGTTAAAAAACGAGGCTGTGGCCTACTGCCCATCGGGCTGGCCCAGCCTCGCGCTGGCACGAAAGAGGCTGCTTTACGTCTCGCCGCGATCCAGACATAGTCATGCCCGGACACCCAAAAAAAAGTTCATTCTTTTTGTTTTTTCATTTTTGTTATATTCTGAAGTATTATTTATATGCATATACCCCCTCCGTTTCTAAATATACGTCTTTGTAGAGAATTTACTATGAACCACATACGGATGTATATAGATGCATTTTAAGTGTAGATTCATCCATTTTGCTTCGTATGTAGTCCACCTAGTAGAATCTCTATAAAGACTTATATTTAGGAACGGAGGGAGTAGATAATTTAGTTTACTTAGATTTTAAAAAGCATCCACCGAAAATTCAAAAATGTTCGTACAACATAAAAATTTCTTCGTGCAATTTTAAACTATGTTTATAAAAAATGTTTTTACTGGGTTAAAATGTTCATAAAAATGTAAACGAATTGTTCATGTAATTTGTAAAATATATTCATACCATTCATAAATTTTTAATGACATTTAATAATTTTTTGTATTTAATAAAATGATTCATGACATTTTAGAAAATGGTTCTTGCAATTTTACCCCAAAAATAATCTTAACATACGAAAATGTATGTGTTATTTAAAAATCTAACGTTTAAAAAATGTTTGCACTTTTTGAAAAAGTGTTCATTGTGTGTTTTAAAATGTGCACTTTTTACTTGAAAATGGTTCGCTATGTATTTAAAAAATATTCAATGTGCATTTTCAACATGTATTCAGACAAATGTTCAACTTGTATCTAAAAAATGTTAAACATGTGTAAAATATGTTCAATATATTCAACAAAAAGTGTATATGTATTTGAAAATAAGAATAGGTGCCAAAATAAGCGAATTACATGGATGCCAAATCCCCATCCTAGCGGAGGATGGCGAACAAGCTGATGTAGGCCTTCATCGCGTTCGAGAAAAAGCATCTCAAAAGTTTTGAGGGCCCAAGGTGCGAATAACTTGCATGAACTCTGCGGTTGGGCGTGAGTGGGCGGATGGAGGGGAAGGCATTGCCTTGGGCCAATGGGTGCGGCATTCTGACGCAACAGGGCATGAGGTTGGCTGACACACTGCATCCCTGCCTGCTTGTCGTAGGAAGGGCACCAAAGACGGATATCAATGTCGTGATGAGGAAGGGAAGGTGTAAGCCGAGGTAGGGGACGTCGAGAATGCAGCATTGGCTACAAAAACAGATAGACGACAAGGCATATTGTGAGCTTGCACGAGAAAGAAATGTTGGCTCAGAGTAGTTTGGGTAGACTCGTAGACACGCAAAGGGTCGTAGCAACAAGGGAGACATTTTTTATCCACTACGGGGCCGACTTGGGCGGCGGCATCACACGATGCTTCATGTTCCAAAACAGGTCCATGATGGGCCATGGTTAAGGGGTACACCTTGCTAATATCACTTCTATCTCCTCTGGTGTTGACCAATGGCGCATCGCATGTGCGCCGCTTGTCCGGTTTGTTTGAGTTTGAATCAATTTTTTTTTATTCTCGTCAAATTTCATTTGAAATGTAATCGGATGGCCGGCTCCCGTACAGTGTCCGCGGACGGATGCCGGAGCCAATTTTCGGGTCAGTGTTGAAGATGCCCTTAGTAGTAAAACCGCAGCTTCTTCTAGCTTTCTAATAAAATTATTGGCTTTGGTTACTTTGAAGCCAACTGATAGTTCTATGATGCTGCACCAATGCATTGTGCTTTTCAGGACCGAATTTTTGTCATCATATCAAATTTCCTAGATGATTTTCTATCTTCTCATTTTTAAACTCATGGAACGAAAACATTTCTCCTCTAAAATTGAACTTAAAAACTAGTTATGTTTTCTCATTACCAACAAATATTCTCCTCTGCCATTTCTAACCAAAATAGATGTCTTTAGTAGAAACTTAAACTTTTACCTTGCATACCTCTATGAATTTTATAAATTAATGCCCATCTATTGTTAAAATTAATGGTTGCAGCAATACACGCCATCATGTTCTAGCTAGTATTTTGTGACTCTGTCCACTCCCCACTGCCAGAGAGGGTCTCGGTGCTTGTCCATCTTTTCGGCTCTCGCCATGAAAGCAACAAAAATGTTACCACTAACAGCAACTCTTAACCCCTATGGTTCCACAAACTCATCCCTAAGACTTAATTCATAAAATAACACATCGGTGTTGCTGCTATTCGAAGCGAAATCCTGCAACAAAGACAACACAAAATCCTTATCAAAGGGTTTCCTTTTTGTCGCTCTCACCATTCTCTGGAAGTTGTGGGATGCTTAATTAGAACTCCATAGTCTTCTAAAACGAGTTGCACTCTCCTTCGACCATCATCAGGAACATTATTTCGGATTTTACTCTTTGGCATTTTTTGTTTCGAAAAAACCCCATCCAAAGGATGATGCCATGCCTTGGCGGCAATTCCACACTTCTCGCACCCGTGCT
This sequence comes from Aegilops umbellulata, assembly GCA_032464435.1. NCBI lineage: Eukaryota > Viridiplantae > Streptophyta > Magnoliopsida > Poales > Poaceae > Aegilops > Aegilops umbellulata. Next base: position 466,513,479 of record CP136056.1, on the reverse strand, counting down.
CTCCTGTAACAACTCGCGGGGTGGATGCCAGATGATACCATCTTTTAGATGCTCCCATGCTACAAATTTTTAAAAATCACATTTAATGTTTTAAAAAGATCCGAATTTTGTGTGTGGATATTCACAAGGCATGTGTCCGTAACCTCAAAAAAATCTGATAAAGATACAAAATATACATTAAGAAACAAAAAAGACAAATCTATATGTGAATAGTATAATTTCTGACACTGTTCATGTTTTGTCTTCTTTTGACACTACTCATGTCAGATTTGTCATTTTTGTTTCTCAATAGGTGTTTTGAATTTCGATTTGAATTTTTTACGGGTTGTAGATGTATGTCCTATGAACATCCGCAATTTTTTGTTTAATTTTCTAAAACATCTAAATGTGTGTTTTCAAAACTTGTAGAATGGTAGCGTATGAAGAGTGGTATCACCTTATATTTTCCCACAACTCGCCTAGTTGGCCCTTAAGGTTATTGTTAGGTGCAAGACAGATAGGCAGGCCGCAGGCACGTCGATCACATCCGGTAGGTCAGGTTTTCAACGATGCTTGCTTGCTTGCTGATATTGGTGGTTGGGGCCTTGGGGGTCGGGTACGGTGCCCGTTGCATACCCATGCAGCCATGCTCAAGCTGCCCGTGCGTGCGTGCTACTACATAGCCGCTGCCATTTTGACGGTTTCGCCCAGACCAGGCCAGCGCCCGCTTGGGCTAAATCAATGGGCTGACACCGTGTGGCCGGCACATTGTACACGCTCGTGCTCGTCAAATCGCGTGGCGCTGGTCTTCCCCTTCGCAATGCCTCGCCCTCGCGGCGCGTCAAAAGCAATGAAATTACTCCCTCTGTTTCTAAATATAGATTTTTTTAGAGTTTTCAATATGGACTACATATGGAACCTACATTCTAAACTAGTATGTCTCTTATATATATTCGTATGTAGTTTATATTGAACCATAAAAAAACTTATTTAGGAACGGAGGGAGTAGGTTGGAAGGGGTTTCGATTCAGAGCACTGCGATGCATGTTCAGCTGTCGCCCGCCACAACCCACAAGCAACAGTTCGCCAAAGTTTAAGACTTAAAGTGACGCCCTAGCATACAGGCTCCAAGTATACGTACGTGCTGTACTCTCTGCAGGTTAGCCATAAAGCAAAGGATCTACTGTACATGGCTAACCAACACCTAATCGGTCGCCGTACTCCATGGCGCCAGCGGTCTACGGGAAGAGGGGGCACGTGGGGCCCCGTCCCAACCGTACTGCGCCAGACCTGTTCCCGTCATGATGGCGCTGTCTCCCTCTCTCTCGGATCGCTCGCACCGCAGTTTTGGAACCCGCGACTCGATCCGATTCGAACCTCGCAGGGAGGGGATGGGACGGCGTTCCCCGTTCTACCCTCCACCGATGTGCCCACCCTTGTCTTTTTTTTTTTGCGCAACTCCCACCCTTGTCTTCTGCTCGGCAAAATCCAAGCATCTTAAATAAAATTATTACGATATGTTCTTTTATACACTCTCCGTTCATAAATTATAAGATGTTTTTAATATTTTAATATAAACTATGTATGAACTAAGGGGGGTTTGGTTCCAGGGACTTTTTTGTGCTGGGACTAAAAAAATCCCTAGCAAACCAAACAGGGTGAGACTTTTTTGGGACTTTTTTGGGAGTCTTTTTCAAAAAGTCTCAGGGACTAGAAAAAGTCCTAGGACTAGAGAAACAAACACCACCTAAAAACGAGTGAACAAACACATTAAAACATGTCTCTGTATATCAGATTCAAAAAATTATATTAAAGCATCTTAGATATTTGTGAGCGGATGGAGTAGTATAGTACTATATAATACTGATTTACAAGGGCATGGAGTATTTGATCCTGAGCTCATATACTTCCGCATAAACAGTAAAATCTAAAAAAATAGTAAGCAAACTCAAAAAAATCTGATTTTTTTTATGATGAACATTGATGAATTTTCTAACTCTGTGCGAAATTTCGGGTTGAAATGATATTCGTGGAGGTCTGGGCAAAAAAGATAAATCGATGGTCCAAAAAGACTATTGCTGGAAGCATTTTGAAGCATCGATTTTGTTATTTTTGTCCAGACCTCCACGAATGTCATTTTGACCTGAAATTTTGCATGCGGTTAGAACATTCATCAATATTCATAACAAAATAATTCAGATTTTTCTGAATTTTACTGTTCATGTGGGAGCATATGAGCTCGGGATCAAAAGAACACTTTCGGATTTACAATTAATTTTTGGAAACCGCTACTATTTATTTACACAATGGTTCTCAAATCTCAATCGGTTCCGATAGGTAGGATAGAACCACGCTGATCAACAAACTTGTGGTTTTTTTTTCTAATAACAAACTCATGCTACCATATACTCCACTCTTACAGAACGGGTTCCTTACAGAACATGGCAATTCCATGAGCTACCGAATTAGCATCTTTACTATTTTTATAACTCGAAGGCTCCTTCATGCCACAACTTCTTTATTAAAGTCAATAATGGTGGATTTTGTACTTGTACATGTGACAAGGCAAGAGCAAACATTCGACATACATGCAACTAGTCTTGACTAAGAGCATCTCCAGCAGGCGCCGGTCGCGCCGCGCGCAAAAAACACATATGCCGCGCGCATATCGGCTGGTTTGGCGCGGCGCGCTACGCCCGCTCCAGCAGCCGCGCTAAAATATAGCGCGCGCGGCGCTCCAGCAGCCGCGCTAAAAAACAGCGCGCGCGCTCATTCTAGGATGTAGGAATAGATAGATTGCATAGAACGATACAAAGGTTTTTACATCCGAAACATAGATTGCATAATAATAAAAACGACAAACGATAAAAAACGAGATAGATTGCATAAAAAAAACTACTCTAAGTCGCTATCATCACTATCATCCTCCTCCTCGGCGGTGTCGTCCGAGGTATCGAGCCACATGTCGAACCAACGTTCATCGTCCGAGGTGAAGATCGACCTCCCACCTGCTGCAACGATATCGGACTGCGCATTCGCCAATGCCTTGCGCCGACGCCTGTCCAACCGCGCCTCGCGGCGCCTTAGCATGTCCTCCTCGCGACACCGTGCCCAGTAGGCCTGCTCGTAGGCGACGTCCTCCGGGTGGCGGGCGCGCCACTCCGCCATGACCCGCTCGTCCTCCTGAGCGACGAGGAGGCGGCGCTGCCGCTCGGCGTGCTCCGCATGGTCTTGTACCGTGTTCAGACGCGGCGCCGGGGCACGGTCGAGCGCTTGCTGGAGCGTGTACACGTCCTGAAAGTTCATCTGGCCGCACGGCCGGCCTAGGCGCCACGCCGCCGCGTCGTACGTGCGGCCGGCCTCGCGCGTCGTCCCGTACGTGCCGAGGCCGAGCCGGAGATCGCCGGAGCGTATCTCCGCGTAGTAGCCGCCGTTGGGGCGCTGGCGGACGCCGCGGTAGCCGGACGCTCCTCGGCGGCGCGGCGGCATGGCGGGGCGCTGGAGCGGCGCGTGGCAGAGAGGGAGAGGAAGAAGAGAAGAGGAGGCGTGGAGAGGCGCGTGGCGCGCGCCGGAAGCGGTGCGCAAAAAATGGCGCGCGAGCTGGCGCCTTTTCGCGCGCGCGCGCAAACGTTTCTCGCGCGCGTGATTTTCCCGCGGCCGCTGGAGCGCGGCAAAACGACCCGCGCGCGCTAAAAGCCGCGTTTACCGCGCGAGCGCGTCGTTTCGCGCGTCTGTTGGAGATGCTCTAACGCCTAGAGTGGCGTTTTGGCACATGGGAGCGCGCGCTTCTGGATTTTGAAATATATTTTAATTTTTGAAATGTTAAAAAAAATCAAACAAAAACTTGGCGCGTATATCTCGATATTGTACATGCTCACAAAGTCGTTTCGCAAAAACCGACAACTTATGTGATCGCGTGATGCTTTTCACAAGACATCCTTTTGTCTTTTTTACACAAGCCACAAAAAATGTCGATTTTCTCCGAAACTTGACTTGCACACATATAATGTTGATATGTATGCGCCAAATTGTTGTTTGAATTTTTTTTCACATTTAAAAAAATCACGTGTAGGAGCGCGCGCTCCCGGGAGCACCAACGGATTTCGGCTCCAAACAAGTCTTTTGCTACCCACGCCCAGAAAGCCGAAGGATAGAAAAGGGTGAAAACTCACATTAAATTTATTTTTACCCAACCCACCAGAGTGGGGATCACATTTGATATGTGAATAATTTCAGCCATGTTGAGATGTGGGCCCATTTCGAGCCCAGCCCCTCCCCTAAAGGGCAGTAATTTTTCAAAGCATTTTGGTTGATTTCTCTTTCTAGATCATCGATAAAACTACTCATGGGAAAGATCGATAGTGGACGCGACATCTTCAGTTTATTGCCATTCATAAGGGATGCATTAGCTTACCTTTCTAGAAACCCCAACTATGAGCTAGATCGGTATAAAATAGGGCATTAAACAACAATATTAAACATCTCCAAGTGGAGAAACAACTCAAAATCGAAATGAACCTATACATTTAGGACATTCTCCAAGAGAATTGCCTGGCCTAAAGGAGCATGATAAAAGTAAATGGTCGAAGTCTCGACAAATAGCTTCACTTTACATCTTAGCATGGATGAAACTTAACGTTTCACAAACAACATCCACGATTTTGGTCAGGCCAAGTGTCATAAGCTCGAAGGTTCTTAGAATTAAGCTCTCAAAGCTTGACGCCAAGGTTTTTGTAGGTACTCATCGTTGTGACCGACTATCAGTCAGTCACCCGTATTTTTTTCCGGCTAAGTCGCTCTCAACCGTTGGATAATGATCCAAAGACTCACCCGTCTTCCTCTCCCACTCCGTTCTTCTTCCTCCAGGCACCAACCGTCGTGATTTGTGCCCCCGCCACTTGTGGCTGACGGCACAACCGCGTGCGCCTCGCCGTCTTAGCTGCCCAAGCCGCCATCCATGTTTTATGCCGTCCCCCGGGCCATCAATCTCTAACCTGACATCTTCTCTAACCCGCCAAGCCTCCGATTCACTTCCGCCGTCGATGCCGCGCTCGTTGCTTGCTCCTGGCTCAATCTCGTTCATCACCGCCATTGTCATCAGCGGCGTCCCCTCTCACCCTCGAGGCCGCGTGGAATTGACCTAAGACGCCGAAATCTTCAGCCGGCCAAGAATAGCAAACCCTCTAAATTTTCCTTAACGCAAACATACATGGCATTGCCCTAGCCACGTCGGGGCCAACGTCAATGTCAACCAAAAATAAATACAGTTTGACTAATTCACATCTAGATGTTTTTTAAGGATGTCACATCTAAGCTATCACAAATATATAATGCAGCAATAAGAAACAAAAAATATACTAGGATAAAGAAAAAGACCACAAACAGAATGAACATCGGCTTAGATGTGACATAAATATAAAAAAATCAAACCGGCGGCGGGGTCAGATTCGTAACTTCCGCTAGGCAAGGCCCGCCGGCAGCGCAGGCCCCGAACGGGCAGGCAGGCGGCCTCCCTCCCTCGCGCAACGTGCCCACCTGTCAGATTCCAGAACAGAGCAACGAGCAGCCGCCTTCTTTTTTCTTTTTCTTTTTGCCGAAAAGCCCCTCGAAGAATTCCCCCGTTCGCACGCACGGTGGAGAAGCCGCAACGCGCTTGCCTCTCCTGAGCTGTGCCCGTGCCCGTGCCGCCGCTATGAATGTTCCGCCGCACCTCCAGCTGCCCGCATTTTACTAGTCCTCCTCCAACCCCTCCCCCCTCCCCCTCCTCCCAGCGGCAGCGGCGAAGGCGACAAGGAGCCGACGAGGCGACCGTTGCCCCGTTGTCGCCTCCAGCTACTCCCACCCACCCGCCCGCCCGCACGCCACGCAGCCGCCCGCCGGCCACCGGATTCGCCCCCTCTCCCACTCTCGGGTGGTTGGATCCGTCGTCCGTGGTTTGTTGTTCCCCCTTGCGTTCCCCTCGTCTCCTCCGGGCTCGTTCCTTGCCTCATTTGCGTCTGGCCGCGATCTGAGTTGCGCAGGACGCTGGTTCTGAGGAAAAAGAGTTGATCTTTGGCAGGGGCTGGATTCGGCCGGGCGTCGGCGGCTGTTCTTGGCGCCGTCGCGCCGCGGCCCGGAGTTCGCCAGAGGGGAGCGCCGCGTTCTTTGCCGGATTTGACCCCGGGGAATTCGCTGCCTTTTAAAAGTCCCAGCACCGGCCTGGACTAGATTTGGTCAGAGTCGACTCTGACGCGAGGGGAATTCTTGCCGTTTCTTGATCTTAACCGCGTCTCCAGTTGGCTAGGGAACGTGAGGAAGGCAAGGGGGTCCTCTACTCTACCGCTCCCCTGCTACAACCAATTTGCGTTGCTTCAGCCCAATTTGGTCCAAGTCCAAGGGAGGTCAGTTCTTGGAATTGCCGTCGTAGCAAAGAGGGCGGACAGTTGGAGTTGCAGTTGTGCCGTCTCACCACATTTGGATCAAAAAGCTTCGGGGGCCTTCTGAGGGAGGAGGAGCCGGGATGGGGGTGATGTCGCGCCGGGTGCTGCCCGCGTGCAGCAGCCTCTGCTACTTCTGCCCCTCCCTGCGGGCGAGGTCACGGCAGCCCGTCAAGCGCTACAAGAAGATCATCTCGGAGATCTACCAGCTGCCCGCGGTATGGCCAATCCCTGCCTGCTAGCATTCCAATTTTCTAGTCATGGTAGTGTAGTTCTGCATGATGGGTGTACTGCATTCAAATGTGTGGGAGTTTGCTAATTGAACTTGGGATGCTGCCTTAGGATGGAGAACCGAATGACAGAAGGATCGGGAAACTCTGCGATTATGTCTCGAGAAATCCAACCCGCATACCAAAGGTAACGCATTCGGCATCCTCCCTGTTTTTCTTACTATATCGTGTAGCGTCTAATAATTGTCACTGGATCACTACACATTGAAATGATGGTTAGCTAGTTGCCTGTTAAGGATTTAATAGCTAAGATTAGAAGATGGAACTGAATGAATGGACAGACTTCGTAAAAGCGGAATTAATTTTACTCTTATTTTCCTGTACAGATCACAGAGTATCTTGAGCAGAGATGCTATAAAGAACTAAGACATGATAATTTCACCCTGGCCAAAGTTGTCCCATGCATATATAGGAAACTTCTGCGTTCATGCAAGGAGCATACGTAAGTGCAAATGTTGTTTATTCATTGATGCATTTGTGACTAATCTTGGCTAATAGACTGATTTCTTATTCAGACCATTGCTGGCCACAAGCACATTGTGTATTGTTCGCACTCTTCTAGATCAGAAATCAAGTGATGATTTGCAGATCCTGGGTTGTCTATTGCTTGTTGACTTTCTCGATGGACAGGTTATTAGCGTAGCACATACCAACTTAGATTTAATTTATTTTCTAGGTACTTGCCATCTGCTTATTTTTAAATCGAATGTTTATATAGGTTGACAGCACGCATATGTTCAGTTTAGAAGGCATGATACCGAAACTATGCAAAATTGCTCAAGAACTAAGGGAAGATGACAAAGGGATCCGCCTTCGATCTGCTGCACTCCAAGCTCTTGCTTCAATGGTAAGACAATCTATTGCTTAATTGTTCTGATGAGAAAGGCAAGACTGTCGTATGTTTGCCAGTCAAGGCTTATATTTTACAATTGTGTTAAACCAGGAATAATCATGTCAAACAAATGAACTAATTACCATTTCCATCTATTATACAATTTCACACGCTTCATAAATATGAACTTTTGTACCTCGACTATATGTTTTCAAGGTTTTCAACAGATAACGAGACATTATTATATAGGCTCTATATCCATCTTTCACTTTCGGTGGAACAAATACAATTTTTGTGCATCATGCTGATATCGTGCAATGCTATGTTCTGTCATAGTACTGTACTTTGTAACAAAATGTAAAGATAAAATAATAATTCATGCTTATGTTCTCTGCATTACCGGTCCTTCCCAGCAAGTACTGTCATAGGAGTAGGAGTGATTAAACTGGGAAAATTTATTTTATATCAGTCTGACTGTTCAACCACTTGTAATCTTTACTTTCTCTGCATTACTGATTCTTCCCAGGAAGTAATATCATAGGAGTAGAAGTGATCAAGTGTAGAAAATATATTTTCTATTGCATTTTGACTGTTTGACCACCTGTAATCAGGTCGAATACATGGGTGACCACTCGCATATCTCAATGGAACTTGATGAAGTAAGTCCTTATTGCTTTTTATTTTATGCACGCTGGATACTTTCTTTGTTATTTTTGTTTCCTGTATGGATTTCTTATGTAGTAGAAATAGGATCATCGATTAGTGGAAAGAGATATAATTATAATCAAAGTTCAGTGAATTCTGAAATAGCATGTCTACCATACTTAATACAGTAAAAGTGCACTAATTTTAATTCAAAGTGAACCAGAAACAACCATTCATGAAGCAAAATGTTAGCATAGATGTTTCAGCTCAAATAGCATCTCAGACTGGCTATCTAATTAATTTCCAATTCATTCTTGAACCCAGGTTGTCTCAGTGATAATAAGCTGTTATGAGGCTAATCAAACTCTGTCAATAAAAGAGGTCGTCAGATTTCAAGATGATGACGATTTGACAATGTTGGCAGTATCTGGGCAAAATAATGCCAAAGTGGCAGCTGATACAATGTGAGATCTTCTGCTCATTAACATTTTTAGATAGTAATGTGCCTTTTTTTATCTCTTTAATAATTTTATGTGTTAGCAGGGCTGCATCTGAGAATCCAGCACACTGGGCAAGGGTTTGCTTGCGTAACATGGCCAATATTGCAAAGGAGGCAACAACAGTGCGGCGTATTCTTGATCCTCTGTTTCGCCTTTTCGATAGCCACAATTACTGGTCTCCTGAAAGTGGGGTTGCCCTTTCTGTTCTACAAGAAATGCAAACACTGATGGACAAATCAGGTGCAGCAATTTTCTCCCATGTAATTTCTTCGCTTGTTTTTCCCTTTCAGTGTTGCTTTTCAGTTGGAAGCATTGAGAGAGATTTAATACTCTGTTAAATCTTGTTTTTATAATTGCAGGGCAAAATGGCCATTTGCTGCTATCTTTTACTATAAAGCACATTGATCATAAAAGTGTTGCCAAGATGCCCGCCAAGCAAATCAGCATTGTAAAAGTTGCTTCTCATCTTGCAAAGCAGGCAAAGTCGCATGCATCAGTAACAATAGCGAGTGCAATCAGCGATTTAGTAAAACACTTGCGAAAATGTATGTACCGTGCTGTTGAAGCATCAAATGCTCAAGCTGATATTGACAAGTGGAACAGTGAACTTTATGTGGCCTTGGAGGAGTGTCTGGTGCAATTGACAGAGAAGGTTGTTGTAATCTTTCTGCACTTCATTACATAACTATTTTCCTGCTTTAGCGTATAAATCTGTAAGAAAAGTTTTTGTTGTGCTGATTAGGTTGGGGATGTTGGTCCTATTCTTGACATGGTCAGTGTAATGCTCGAGAATCTCTCGTACACTGCCAACATCGCCAGGACAACAGTGTCATCTGTTTACCGCACAGCACAAATAGCAGCTTATGTGTACAAGTCATCATACAACCAGAAAGTAAGTTTTTGATATTTCCACTACTGTAGAGAAATGATTTAGAAGTAGGACATCAATATTAATTGGCATTCCCTTGTACATGTCTCAGGCATTTCCAGAAGCTTTGTATCACCAGCTTCTCTTAGCAATGATGCACCCAGACAATAAGACAAGGATTGGCTCACACCGTGTTTTATCCACCATTGTCGCGCCTTCATTGTTATGCCCATGGTCAGCCATAGGTTTTCCTGTCCCAATGAAAGTCAATGGGTCGCAGAGTGTGCTTTTGTTGGCATTATCAGCTTTCTCTTCTGAGACCATAATGGATGAACTGCAGTCTAAAAGTGGGATCAAGGAATCCTTGCAGGAAAACGAAAAACCAGAAGCTGTGGTAAGTGCTGAGAATGGATATGCACATACAGAACCAAATACAAGGCAGTCTTCAGGGAACCCATATTTCAACGATCGTCTTTCCACTTTTAAAGATGTATGAAGTCCAGCTAGTATTATTAGTATTTTTTACCTTGGAGTTTTTGACCATCCAACTGATACATCTTATTTTCCTTACATCTGTGAGCAGAACGCAAAGTTAATGAAGTTGAACAATGGCCAACTTGTTCTTCTTCTTTCATCTATTTGGAGTCAAGCATCCCTGGAAGATAACTCACCTTCAAATTTTGAGACAATGGGCCATACTTACAATGTTGCTTTATTGTGTTCAAAAGCAAAAGTAAGTCGAGCTTTGTACAATATATTCTTGCTACCCACTATTCAAGAAGACCTTATCTCAAATAGAGGAGTTTGTTCCTACCTCCTTGTTGTCAGTTAGGGCTTTGAGATCCTCATTTGAAACCTCAGTAATATCGTACAGTGCTGCCATGTCTAAAACAGGGTCAATGTGGTCTATATTAGTTCATTTCTAATGCATAACAATTAACATACATTCCAATGCATTAGTAGGTAAATATGGATTGGTCCATCACAGAGAGCACAATGCTGCATAGTGTAGAGACATAAAATATGTGAATCTTCAAGATAGATAGTAGGGTTACAGCCCATCCTAGGCTACTTATGGTGACCTTGAAATGATATCAGATTTATAAGGCTATTGCTTTGTTCTGAAACCGCTGGAATGATCACATCACACAGTTGGAATCCATTGAGTCAGTTTAACCAGTATTTTGCACACCATTTGAATTTGATCTGAAGGCACTGGAATGATCGCAGCACACAGTTGGAATCCATCGAGTCATTTCAACCAGTATTTTGCACACCATTTGAATTTATCTACAAGATATAACTTTTGTATATTTTATTGATGTTGGAAGCATGAAACTTACTTTAAATTCTTAGAATATTGAACCAGAGATACCATCATGTTATGCACTGTTTAAGTGACCAGTTAAATTTTATGACAGACCTCCAGTCATGTGGCACTAGTTCGATGTTTCCAGTTGGCTTTTTCTCTCAGGAGGTTGTCTCTGAACCAAGACAGTAAGTTGCTGCAACATTGCCTCTCAAACCAAAGAGTTGTTCCCTTTTTATTTGGCTATTAAAAAACAAAAGATAATGTCCTCCATATTCGTATGCAACATTTTTATAACAGTATAACAGTTGAATTCACGGCTTGATCTCAGTATAGTAGTTGAATTCATGGCTTGATCTCATATTTTTCTTTTTCCACTGTAAATGAAGATGTTGCACAGCCATCTCGGAGAAGGTGTTTGTATACAATGGCATCAGCAATGCTTATTTTTTCAGCAAAAGTTGCTGATATTCCTCAGATAACCCATCTTGTCAAAGCTGCAGTGCCAGAGGAAATGGTTTGTTGATATCCACCATGTGAATATTTCATTTGGATGGTCTACCCGCAATCACACATAGGCTCTATATAATTAGTATGAGGTATAATGTGCTTTGTTAATTTTGCAGGTTGATCCTCATCTTTGCCTGATTGATGACTGCAGACTCACTGTTACTTCTGCACAATCTTCAAACAGTGAAATGCTTTATGGTTCTGAGGAAGATGAAAGTGATGCACAAGTTTTTCTTTCAGCTGTAAATAAGGATGATACGCAGTTAAAAGACATTGTGATATCCCACTTTAAGAGAAAATTTGAAAATTCACCAGAGGTGTGTAGATTTAGATTTACTTGACCACTCTATTTCTGTGATTTAGCTAGCTGTACAGAATCAAGAACATAACTGATAATCTTATGGATTGCAGAAGTTTGACGGGATAGAAGAACAGCTTCTTCAAGAGTTCTCCCTAGATGATTCATTTCCTCTTGGTGCTCCACTATTCATGGAGACGCCACACTCTTGTTCAATGTACGCTGAAAAGGACGATCACTGTTTTGATGAGGTCCGTACTGATCGTTTACAAATACTTGATTCAGAGTTATTATGATTAGGTAGTGCTGTTATTTCCTAACTTTTTGGATGCTTGTCTTCTGCCTTCAGGATGTTATTCCTTGTGAGATGGATGATGACGATGACATTGTCTTTGAACATAGCGGATCGCAGTCCGACAGGAAAACATCTGGATCTATGGCTTCATCCGATGTTCTAAACGTGAATCAACTGATGGAATCTGTATGTATCAATCTCTAAAACAATGGCACCTGAAAACCCCTCTGTTCTCTTATAAACGTGCAGTCTCCTCATCTGTTTGTACTTCAACTACTTGCTGCCAGGTTCATGAGACAGCAAGGCAAGTTGCTAACATTCCAGTCTCCACCAATCCTGTGTCCTATGACCAAATGAAGAGCCAATGTGAATCCCTAGTAATGGAAAAGCAGCAGAAGATGTCTGTTCTCATGAGCTTCAAGCACTCGAGGACCGATTCGCGTAGCTCAATCGGGGAAAACGGACCAGAAACAAACGAGGCATGTGTCCTCTTATCAGACGTTCTTAACTTTAAGCTCCCCTAAATCCAGGCATCTTGTCAGTTTCTTATGACGTTGAAATTTCTGAAATCCTGACTGACGTCTCGTTGCATTTTGCAGTCATCTGCTCAATCTGAACCTGAGTCACATTTGACAAGAAAGGACTACATGCGGCGCAACGATTCGACATCCAGCGATGACCGCTCCTTCAGGTTGCCACCTGCAAGCCCGTACGACAAGTTCTTGAAGGCAGCTGGACGGTAGATCCGTGCAATGGTGTGGAACCTGACAAACTGGTTTCCAAATCTGTATACAGAACTGTTTGCAAATTACTACATGTCTTTTAAGTTGATTCTTTCTGCTGTTTTTTTGTTCTCTTTCTGGGTTTTCTATTCTTTGAGTGTACAAATTTTTGACAAGGTGTACAAATTTCTGTTACCGTTGTAGAGTCCCGGAATAAATGGAAAGTGTAGTGTCTGAGTGTATGTACTTTTCCGAGGGCCAGAAAAGAAAATGACCGCATTGTTGTCATATATTTATTGAAGTTTTTTTTAAATCTGTGCTTCTTGTACGATTTTTATATTTCTCATTGGTACCTGATTAATCTGCATCACTATGATTAGTCTCCTACTATCTGACTAGAAATACTATCCACGAGAAGAGGGGTAGCAGTTGGAAGAAAAAAGCTTGCAAAATGAAACTGCCATATGCCTTAGATATTGAGTCCAGTCATTGAGGAAGTATAAGAACAACTACAGCAGATACGACAGAAGCACCGTACCGCTCCAATAATTACCGCCATATGGCGGCTAGGGTGTAAAAACCACTCTAGCAGATTCTCCAAACTTGGCTCCATCGTGTGCAGGGAGCTTCATATTTTCCTCTAGCATATAAAACACGATTGGTTTGCTACCAACATTTGGCTACGTGGTAAGGTTTGAAAGTTTTTGTATTTTGTGTTTCGCGGGACTAACAAGCGAGTGGAACCTACGCTTGTTCTAACACTTAAATTCCAAAGGGAAATGTTCGTACCCGGCCAACCGGCTGAGTGTTGGGCCAGTCGCGGGCAGGACAGTCGCGGGCAGGACGTGCGATTCCCTTTCAATTGAGGGCTCTTTATTGTGCCACGTCACTTCCGCTCAAAAAAAATATTGTGCCACGTCACACGGCCCCACCCACGTGTAGTTCGCTCCTTATCCACCCCTCGACCGTTCTTCCTTCCCTAGCTACCCAATCTCCTTGTCGTGACCGCCGAGGTCAGCCGCTCATCGTTGCTGCAACCATGTCCTCGTCGCCTGTGATGGGCGTTTGCGTGCTACAAGCCTACAACCATGGCGAGGCAGTGTTGCAGCCGGCGTTGTGCACTGCTACAACCACCACGTCGCGGTGCTACAACCGGCGACTGGTAGTGCTGGAACGTGCTATGGGGCGTGCTGCAACCCTGAGGCAAAAATGCTACATCGTGGAGACCACGTGCTGGGAACCGGTCGCCAGAGCTGCATCCAACGACATAAATTGCTACAACCGACAACGATTTTTGCTGGAACCGACGAGCATCGGCATGGCGGAGCTGCAACCACGGCGAAAAAATGCTACGGCCGACATTCTTTTTTGTTGGAACCAGTCAAGCGTCTGTGCCGCAGAGCTGCATCCATGGCAAAATAATGTTACAACTGGTAATGTTTTTGCTAGAACCAACACGAGCGTTGAACGGCCACATGACGCCACCAGAGTTGCTACCATGGGTCCATCTCCATCGGAGCTATGACCATCTTCACGGAGTTGCAGCCATCTCCCCCGGAGCTACAACCACAGGTGCACGTTGTTGCATGCGTGGAGCCGATGAGAAACTCAACGGTGACCGGCGGCGTGGGCGGCTATGCCGGTGGTTCTTCGAGGTTTGTTGCCTCGGGCATCCATGGTGATTGTTGGCGGCTGCTCGCTATTTTTTCTCTATGTTTTTCGTTTGATGTGTTTTTGGGGAAGAAAATGATTCGGGAGACAATGATATGACGACCACATGGGATCGAATCGGACGCCCGCGCGGTGACCAGCGGAAAATTCGTCTGGCCAACCGACGCCTATCACTCTCCAATTTCAAATAGCAAGAAATAAATAATAGAGACATTTCAAAAGAATATTGCTGGAAATACGAGGATTCATTTTTCTAAATCCAAGGTAACTCACAAATGCTTGATTTGAAGCTAGGATTTTTATGTGATTTGTGCAATTTGGAGCTGCTAAAAAATGTTACAGACGCCGTGTCAACTGCCGCCACTGCGTCGGCCTCATCCGCCACCGCGCCGGGAAGCGCCTCATGGTGGCCGAGCTCAACCCGTGCTTCTTCGAACCGGAAACCTGCTGAGCTCTTCTGCACGGTGGACCTGTACTCGTGGGTCGAGAAGGAGCCCGACTGCTCCAACATCTCGGACAAGCAGCGGTGGCGCGGCGACGGCGTCCTCGCCCACGGCGGGCTCCTCTGGTGGTTCGACTTCTCTTTCTGCATCCTCGCCTGCGACCCTTTCGACGAGAAGCCGGTGCTTCGCCAGATCAAGTTCCCGCGTGTGCTTCACCCGCTGCACTTCGCGCCGTCCACAATCAACGGCGACCCACACCGCTGCTTGAAGGTGAGCGAGGGCCGCCTGCGGTACGTGCAGATCCATGGCTCCGACGAGCTGGTGGTCAGCATGTGGACGCTGTCCTCCAACGATCCGTCGGAGGCGAAATGGGAGCCGACGCACGAGGTGCCATTGGTGAAGATCTGGAGCCACGAGAGCTACAGAAGGACCCCGCTGCGGCCGGGGGTGGTGCCCACGGTGGCGCTCGTCGACCCGATGAAGGCGCACGAGGTCTACTTCTTCCTGGACGCGCACATCTTCTCCGTCGACCTGCAGAGCGGGAGCGTGGTGCAGTGGGGCAAGTTCGAAGGTTTCGGGATGCCGGACCTCTCCTCCCGCCTGGTCCATGCTTGGCAGTTTCCGCCGGAGCTCGCCGAGTATCATCCCTTCATTCCCTTGCCTGGTTACCATCTCGATCGTGCCCACTCTGTCCTAAATGTTTGCAGATTTGCGTGTAAATATGTTCGCCGAGTATCATGGATTCTATGGTGCCCAACTTGCATGCTGAGAATATGATAGTTCAACTACATTTCATTAGTTAATGTTTACTTCTCACCAAATTTATATTGCCTAAAATTCAAAAAAGAAATAAATAAGATTGCCTATAATTTGCTCCGAAGTCCTATCTAAATGATTATCAGACCGCCGGGATTTTAAATTTCACAATCACTAATTATATATTTGCTTAAATTGAAGGAACCGACGAGTCTGATGCCACGGGGGTTTATTTCATGAATCAATACAACTCGGTGGAGGATTTCCATGATCAAATGATCGCTGAGACGAACAGGTGAACTTGTTCTTCACCCATGTTATCCATCGTTGTTGCGGTACATGTTGCCTTACTCTAGAAACATCAACTTGTTGCATTATAAGTCTTTCTTGTTTCAGAACCTAATGAATGTGATCTTGTTTCAATTGATTCAGGTGGTGTCCCGAATTGCATGACATGGGTATGTAGGAGATCTAATCTCCGGTTGTTTTATTCCAATGTCTTGGGGTGGGGAATGTTTATTAATTTATTGAATTCGTTGGGCTAAAGGAAGTTCATAACAAAAATGATTGCTATCCAAATCATGGAGCATTATTTCTATGTGTAGAGAAGGAGCTCGTACAAGACAAATCATTATCCTGGTGTGTGGGTCTGGAGAAACTTGAAGAAGACGAAGATGATTCTGAGACGAGCGAGGATCTTGAAGGGGACGGAGATGATTCTGAGACGAGCGAGGATCTTGAAGGGGACGGAGATGATTCTGAGATGAGTGAGGATCTTGAAGAGGACGGAGATGACTCCGAGACGAGTGAGGACGATCTCAAAGAGGACGAAGATGACTAGAACTGAGATGACTTAGACGTGGAGGTAATTTAGAAGTGTGCTAATATGTTACCCATGGCTGCTTTGCGTTGCAGCCCAGTCACCCCCATCCACCCCGTATTGACTTCTTCGCTTTCACAATTGCTTTTACTGTGTCGCTCAGTCTAGTGGTTCGGTGTTCTAGTAGCACCCGGCTCATTACATGATGAACATGTATTATGTGATGTTGGTGACTCTAGGATCGGCTTGGCTATTTCACTATTACCCCCTTTCCAAATTAGATGTCTTAGCTCGGGCGACTCGGGCGGGATCCCAACCCTAGCCGCCGGGGGCTCCCCGTCCTTCCATCCCTCCCTCCGCCGCCGGCCTATAGCCCGGGGGCTGACGGCGGTGGCGGGGGCCTTCCCTCTCTCCGGCGCCATGGGGGCGGTGCGGTGGCACGGCCGATCTGGCCTTCGTGGCGTGGCGGGCCTGCCTTGACCGGCGGCGGCGCGGCGGCGGCCTCGTCCTAGGGCGGTGGTGGTGGCGGGTGCGGCGGGCAGCGGCGGAGGCCGGATTTGCAGCGACGAACCATATGACCTCAGACCGGCGATGGCGGCATGGAGGGCCTGGTGGTTGGGTCGGCACCATGCGTGGTTTGCCCTCCGGACAGATCTGATCTGCCTGGTGCGGCTTGCTCGATGTGCGGCGGCTCAGATCGGCGGCGACCCGTGCACGCGATGCTTGATGGAGATTCTTCGAGCGGATCCAGGTGAAAACCTTGTTCTCGGCTTGATGCCAAGACCGGCGTTGGCGGCACTCTTTTGTGTCATTACCTTCTTGAAGGCATCGCCTCGGAGAAGCTCCAGACCTCTATCTGCTACCTCCGGGGGAAACCCTAGATCAGTAGATCGAATGACGGCGACGCGTTGGTGTCGTTTCCTCCTTGGGGGCGTCGTTCTTGGAGGCGTACACGGGATCGAGGGACCAGTGGGCGGCTTTTTTGGTGGAGCGGTGCTTCATCCTACACATTGATGACGGCGGATCTCGACGGCGTGGCGCAGTGGAGACTCAGCGCCCGATGCGCGGTGATGGACTCGCGCAGGAGGAGGTAGTTGTCTGGCGTCATGGTGACGTCGATGACAGAGTGGCCTGACAAGGTAGAAGCCTCAATATCTGCTCTGAAGACGGACCTGTGGAGGATGGCGGCGGCGACACTTGTGAGTGCGTCAGACTAGTTTATGCCCCAGACCCGGTATGTGGCTCGGCTGGGGCTTCTGGCTTTTGATGATAGGCTTAGGTGAGTGGTCTGGGTATTTAGCCCAGCTAGCACCCCTTCATCATATGAATAGGAGTAGTGGCATATGTAGCCAAGATGATGGATTCGGGCATATTGTTGTAATACTTTGTAAGGTCCTCAAGAATAATCAATAAAGTGGCCGCATGCATCTTCCAGATGGAGAGGCCGGAGATCATCCTTCTTTTCTAATAAAAAAAGATGTCTTCGATTTGTTTAGACATGGATGTACCTAACACGTGTTGTCACGTCTTAGGTACATCCGTGTCTAGACAAATCTTACTCATGCACATGACAACAACGTGTGAGGTACATCCGTGTCTAGACAAATTTAAGACAACTAATTTAGGACAGAGGGAGTATGCAATAGTGTGCCTCGTTTGTAGCTTCGAAACCAAGACATGACGTGCGGTTGTACTTTTAAACCATAATAACCCAGCTTGCACTCTGTAGGCATGCATGTGCATGTTGCTGCACCTCCTGTGACCAGCGGAGGATTATTTCTACCCAAACTAGCTTATGTGCACTACATGCCTCTCTCCACACAATCAGTTTATAGACAGACTGTCTGTAACGCCCCCGATGTAACTTGCCATATTTGTAATCCAACTCTTGCCATTTCCGGCTATGTGTTATGATATTCCCTCCGTGGTTGGGTTCTCTCCGTTTTGCATTTTGGTCATGTCATGCATTTCATATCATGTCATCATGTGCATCGCATTTGCATACGCGTTCGTCTCATAAATCCGAGCATCTTTCCCGTTGTCCGTTTTGCTATCCGGCGCTCCTATGTCTCCCGGCGTCCCCTTTTACATTTCTTCGTGAGCGGGTATTAAACATTCTCGGAATGGACCGAGGTTTGACATGCGGCCTCGGTATAGCACCGGTAGGCCGCCTGTCAAGTTTCGGGTCAATCGAAGTTCGTTTGGTACTCCAACGGTTAACCGGGTAACCGTGAAGGCCTCGTGCGTGTTGCAGCCCAACACCCCTTCAAAACAGCCCAATAACCCATCTAAGTCACTCCCATGTCCTCCGCCGTTCGATCACGATCGCGTGGGCGAAAACCGCACTCCGTTTGGAGCCTCCTAGCTCCTCCTATCTATAAAAACGTCCTCCCCTCTAAATCTGAGAGAGCTACACCCCCCTAACCCTAAATTTTTTCCTCGAAATCCGTGCAAACAGCCCGCCGCCGCACTGTTCATCCGCGCCGCCGCCCGCGTCCAATCGGCGTGCGCCACGTGGCCTCCGGCCGCCGCCCGCAGCCGCCGGCCCGCCGGCCCGTGCGGGGCCCTCCCGGCCCGTCTCCTCCGCCCCGCGCCCAGGCGCCTCGCCCCGCGCTCCGCCGCCTCCACCGGCACCGGCCCCGCGCGCTGCCTCCCGCCGCGGCAGCCCGCCGCCGCCGCCGCCCGCCGTCCTCCGCGCCCCGCGCCGCGTGCCGCCGCCCCGCCCTCCGCACGCCGCGCCGCGCCGCCCCGCAGTCCGCGCCGCCGCCGCACGCCGCCCCGGCGCCCGGATCCGCCGCGCCCCGCCTCTTCCTCCTATCCGTCGACGCACTCCGGCGAACCTCGGGAGGCGCGCCAGATCCGATCTGGAAACCCTAGCCCGCGGTTGACTTTTCTCCCCTCGTATTTTTGCTAAGTCTCAAAATTTCATCATCATCATCGCAACTTTATCCTGCCATAACTTTGCATCCGTAGCTCCGTTTCGCGCGTATAATATGTAGTTTTGTTTGCCTCGAAGAGTACATAATTTTGTTCCATTGCATAATTTTCATTTGAAGTCATCTTGATGCCCTAAATGCTGTTAGAAGAGGGCTAGTTGATGTTAGTTGCTGAATCTTATCTGAACATGCACTTTTGTCATTTTTGCCATGATTGATGTGTACCTCCTATGAGGTTGAGCTACATATGTGTTTTGTAATATGCCATGCTACCTTTCCAGGGAATTTTACTATGTATTTTTGTGATGCTTGAGGTGGCTAGAAATTGCATGCAAAGTAGGGATGATGATATTGCTGTTTTCAGAGACTTAGTGATTCCACTAAGTCCCTGACTTTTGTTATTATCATGCTGTATGTTCATGTTGTTTCCGAGAGATCTATGCATAATTTGAGCATGATCAGTAAGGGAGTTTTGAACTTGAGTATTTGCTTAATCCATCCATGCCTTTTTTTGCAATTATGGGATGCCATAGATCTAGTCAATCGAGCTCTACTTTTGCTTCAAAATGTTGCTGGCAGATTGTTTACATGATATTCGATTTTGCCAAGCTTGGTATAGTTGGTCCTTGCATGATATGATGTTATTCTTGCCATGTATTGTTACTATGCCATGTATTCTTGATGTATGTATGCTTAGTTTATCATGTTTTACTCTGTAGTGAGTGCATCGAGCTCTCGAACATGCCTAGTCGTTAACAGTTTTCTGCCATGTCCAGTTTTCTGCTAAGTCTGAAACCTGTAACGAAACTTGCTTATTTGACATGGGTGTAATCATATTTTCTGATCCTTTTTGGCTGATGGTCAGTAAGGGACTTTTGTCAAGTGCTATGAGTAGATTCATTCCATGCCTTTCTTTGCTATGTTCTGAACCTGTAGCATGTTGTTTCGTTGCTCTGAACACGTCATCCTGATGTTGTTTTCCTGACTTGCTGTTATTTCACTAAGTCTGTGAATCTGTTATAAGTTGCACTTTTGCCATGCTTGTTTGAACCTGTTATGATGTGAATTAGCCGAAGCTCAGTGTTCATCTTTTGTCGAGCATCTTGAGTAGATTACTGTCATATGCTTTGTTGCCATGTTTGGGTGCAGTAGCTTAATTATTTGTTGCTTGCTAAGTAGCATCATGCTGTTTATGGCAGATTCGTGTCATTCTTGTTTTGCTTGCCATTTGCAAACCGTGCATCCGTTTCCGGTGATCTTTATATCGATTTCAACCGAAATCACCTCATCTATCCAGCGGCATGCTTGGTTTGCCAAGATTATGCCCTGTTCATCCTTGTCCTTCCGGAGCATGCATACGCATTGCATATCACCTCTCGCATATCATGCCATGTTTTGCATCATGTTGATTGCGCATTGCATCGTGTTTGATATTGGTTCCTTTGCTTGTTCTCTTGTCTTGGGTAGAGCCGGGAGACGAGTACGTGAACGAGGAACCTGTTGAGAACGTTTACGAGGACCAAGCTTTCGACAACTCTGAGAACCTTGCAGGCAAGATGACCATACCCTCGAAATCACTTCTATCTTTGCTTGCTAGATTGCTCGCTCTTTTGCTATGCCTATGTTGCGATACCCACCACTTGCTATATCATGCCTCCTATATTGCCATGCCAGCCCCTAACCATCCATGTCCTAGCAAACCGTTGTTTGGCTATGTTACCGCTTTGCTCAGCCCCTCTTATAGCGTTGTTAGTTGCAGGTGAAGATGAAGTTTGTTCCTTGTTGGAACATGATCTTGTTGTTCCTTGTTGGAACATGTTTATTCGTTGGGATATCACAATACGTCTTATTTAATTAATGCATCTATATACTTGGTAAAGGGTGGAAGGCTCGGCCTTATGCCTGGTGTTTTGTTCCACTCTTGCCACCCTAGTTTCCGTCATACCGGTGTTATGTTCCCGGAGTTTGCGTTCCTTACACGGTTGGGTGATTTATGGGACCCCCTTGACAGTTCGCTTTGAATGAGACTTTTCCAGCAAGGCCCAACATTGGTTTTACCATTTGCCACCACCTACCTTTTTCCCCCGGGTTTTCGCGAGCCCGAGGGTCATCTTTATTTTAGCCCCCCCGGACCAGTGCTTCTCTAAGTGCTGGCCCGAACCGAGCAACCTGCGGGGCCACCTCGTGGCAACTCGAGGGCTGGTTTTACTCGTAGCTTGACTTATCCGGATGTGCCCTGAGACCGAGATATGTGCAGCTCCTATCAGGATTTGTCGGCACAATCGGGCGGCTTTGCTGGACTTGTTTTATTACTGTTGAAATGTCTTGTAGTCCGGGATTCCGAGATTGATCGGGTCTTCCCGGTAGAAGGAATATCCTTCGTTGACCGTGAGAGCTTATCATGGGCTAAGTTGGGACACCCCTGCAGGGTATTATCTTTCGAAAGCCGTGCCCGCGGTTATGAGGCAGATGGGAATTTGTTGATGTCCGGTTGTAGAAAACCCGAAGTTGACCTTAACTAAAACACATCAACCGCGTGTGTAACCGTGATGGTCTCTTCTCGGCGGGGTCCGGGAAGTGAACACGGTTGTTGGAGTTATGTCTGACGTAGGTTGTTCGGGATCACTTCTTGATCACTTCTAGCTTCTCGACCGTGCTTTGCCTTCTCTTCTCGCTCTCTTTTGCGCTATAGCCACCACATGCTAGACGCTTGCTGCAGCTCCACCTCATAAACCCCTTTCCCACCTTTTAAGCTTAAATAGTCTTGATCTCGCGGGTGTGAGATTGCTGAGTCCCCGTGACTCACAGATTTTATCACCTCAGTTGCAGGTACCAACGATGTCAGTGCAGGTGACGCGACCGAGCTCACTTGGGAGTTCGATGAGGAACGTGGCCGTTACTATGTTTCTTTTCCAGATGATCAGTAGTGGAGCCCAGTTGGGTGATCCGGGGATCTGTTTAGCATTTGGGGTAGTCTTCTTTCATTTTGGTACCGTAGTCGGACCTTGAGTGTGATCTGTTTGATGGATGTTATTTATGTACTTGTGTGAAGTGGCGATTGTAAGCCAACTATGTATCTTTCCCCTTTATTTATTACATGGATTGTGTGAAGATTACCTCACTTGCGACATTGCTTTCAATGCGGTTATGCCTCTAAGTCGAGCCTCGACACGTGGGAGATATAGCCGCATCGAGGGCGTTTCAAGTTGGTAATCAGAGCCTTTCCCGACCTTAGGAGCCCCCACTGTTTGATCGTCTTTAGTGGCCGAGTTGTGTCTAGAAAAAAATGTTTTGAGTCATTTAGGAATTATATATCGGAGAGTTTAGGAATTCTTTTTACTTCCCAGTCCCTTCGACCTTCTGGTAAGGCATCCTGACATAGAGTTTTGACTCTTCTCTTCTCAAATTTCACTAAATTTTTTTTTTAGGATCACGCGGGTATATTACAATCGTTCCGATGGTTTTATGATGATGACATTGTCTTGGTTGCCTCCTGACATTTAGGGGTTGTGGCAGTGTCCCGGGGAGTTGAGCTCCGAGGTGTTGTCGTCATAATTTTATCGTTGCGGTTTTGGAATACCTGAGTTTAGTACGACCGACATCGAAAATCTCTTTTGTACAGTTGTTGGTGAGATAACCTGATAGCCCAGTACTGTGGCGAGTGCAGGGGTATTGCCATGACTTGTATAACGGATGTGTTTTCGAAGGTTGAGGTAGACGATTTCCGAAGGTTTCTTGGTTATGTGTTGAAGGATGGATACAGCTGGTTGTAGGATTTGCTAGTTTGGGTGAGATATTATGCTTCCCCTGTATCCCCAACACCTGATTGCATAACCAGAAAGTTTCGGGAGTTTATAAGTGGGAATTCTTGTAGCCTTAGTATTTCTTCCGCAGATATTTGGTTTGTGATTGGGTAATCCTTACCAAGTATTTGTTCACTTCCGTACCTTGTTGATGTTATTCCTTACCATGTTCTAAGTGGCTTCTCAGCTTTGGAAGTGTGATGATTTACATTGGAATTCATTCGTTCATTCTCGTTCGAATGTTAATTGTGAAGACTATATGTTGCAATTTCGTTCCTTTGATTCAGCTTCAATATATCTCTGTCAAGATGCTAATGGATGTCACCCTCTTCAGGATGGCTCCACCAACGCGTCAGAATCCGAAACGCAATGATGGAGATCAGGCTAACCCTCCGCCACCACCTCCGCCTCCGGAAGCTTAGCAAGCCCTGATGACTGCTACAAATGCCAATGCTCAGAGTCTGATTCAGCTCTTGCAAGATCGCAACCAAGGGCAAGCTAATCAAGAGAATCAAGGCCAAGGCAACAATCAGCCGCACTTTGCTTCACTGAACCAGTTCCTTGCTAATCAGCCAAAGACCTTCAGCTACTGTGTCGAGGCCACTGACGCTGATGATTGGCTCGTGGACATAAGCAAGCATTTCGAGTGCAGCAATGTCAGACCTGAGGACTTTGTCAAGTTTGCCTCTTTTCAACTCAAAGATCAAGCTGCTGAGTGGTTCCAGCAATACAAAGATTCCAGAGGAGGTCGTGTGATCACTTGGGATGATTTCCGCCGTGATTTCAAAGCGCACCACATTCCAGAAAGTGTTGTTGAGCTTAAGCGTGAGGAATTCCGCAATCTCAAGCAAGGCAACATGTCTGTCTATCAATACAACACTCAGTTCCAGAAACTTTCTCGTTTTGCAAGGCAAGACATTCCTGATGAGAAGAGTATGATCTACCAGTTCAGGCGTGGTCTCAGAGAAGATCTGCAGCTTGCTCTCGTGCTTTTCGAGCCATTGAAGTATGATGAATTCTACAACATGGCACTGAAGCAAGAAGCTGCTCAGCTCAAGTGTGAGGCATCTAAGAAGAGAGTCAGAGACGCAGTTCAGTCTTCTTCTTCCTCACTTGTGGCAGCTAAGCAACAGAAGTTCTGGTTGCCTCCTCCTCCTCCGTTCCGTCAGCCTTATCAACAGAAGAACTCAAGTGGCCGTGGATCTTCCCACCCACCCAACCCTGGTTATCAGAACAAGTCTCAGAATCAAGCTCCAAGGCCAAGTGCTCCTTACCATCGTCCGCTCTCAGAGGTGACTTGTAACAAATGTCAGCAGAAGGGTCACTATGCGAACAAGTGCTTCAACCAGAGGCGTCTTCCGCCTCCTCCTCCTATGAAATCTTCCAGCAATGCAGTGGTCAAGCATAATCCTAAGCATGCCAAGGTGAACATGTTGAATGCAGCTCAAGCAGAGGAGTCTTCGGAAGTGATCATGGGTAATCTTCCTGTTAATGATATTCCTGCAAAAGTCTTATTTGATACTGGTGCATCGCATTGTTTCATGTCAAGACCATTTTTCGCCAAGCATGAGTTCACCTCTTCAAATCTGGATAGACCCATGCCTGTCATTTCTCCTGGTAAACGTTTGAGCTCTAGTTTGGTGGTTCCCAATGTTTCTATCAAGATGGGTGACTACAAATTCTTGTCTAAACCAATTGTTCTTGGTGATTCTGATATTGATCTCATTCTCGGGATGGACTGGCTTTCTAAGCACAAGGCTCAGCTCGAGTGTGCTGCCAGGGAAATCAAATTGACTCACACTTCGAACGATGTGATCATCTATGCTTCTCGTGATGATACCATTCGGTTGTTTTCTCTCAATGAGATGGGTGAAATGGAGGCTATCTCTCAGATTCCAGTTGTTTGTGAGTACCAAGATGTTTTTCCAGAAGAGCTTCCGGGTATGCCTCCCCGTCGGCCAGTTGAATTCGTTATTGAGCTCGAGCCTGGCACAGAACCCGTTTGCAAGCGTCCTTACAAGCTTGGACCAGATGAGCTCAAGGAATTGAAGATTCAACTCGATAAACAAGAACGTCTGGGTCTGATCAGACCAAGTTCTTCTCCTTGGGGTTGTGGTGTTGTTTTTGTCAAGAAGAAGGATGGCACGGACCGACTTTGCGTCGATTACCGTCCATTGAACAAGAAGACTATCAAGAACAAGTACCCACTTCCCAACATCAATGAGCTATTTGAGCAACTCAAAGGTGCTAAGGTGTTCTCCAAGCTTGACCTTCGTATGGGTTATCATCAGATTCGCATTCGTGAAGAAGATATTCCCAAGACAGCATTCAGAACAAGCTTTGGTTCTTATGAATATACTGTCATGTCTTTCGGCCTCGTCAATGCTCCACCGTATTTCACTCGCTTGATGAATTTCATCTTCAACCCCTACATCAACGAATTTGTCTTGGTCTATCTCGATGATATTTTGGTCTTCTCCAAGAATAAGAAGGATCATGCCGAACATTTGCGATTGGTACTCGACAAGCTCAGAGAGTATCAATTATATGCGAAGTTCTCCAAATGTGAATTTTGGCTTGATGAAGTTCTTTATCTTGGTCATATCATCTCTGCCAAGGGCATCGCTGTTAATCCAGAGAGGGTGTCTGCAGTTTTGAATTGGAATCCTCCTCAGAATGTCAAGCAGCTTCGCAGTTTTCTTGGACTTGCAAGCTATTGTCGAAGATTCGTTGAGAATTTCTCCAAGATTGCCAAGCCTCTTTCCAACCTCCTCCAGAAGCATGTGAAATATGTCTGGTCTCCTGAGTGTGACGTTGCTTTCAACACTCTCAAAGAGAAACTTGTCACTGCTCCAGTTCTGACTCCTCCTGACGAATCCAAGCCTTATGAAGTATTCTGTGATGCTTCTCTCCAGGGCCTCGGTGCTGTGTTAATGCAAGAGAAGAAGGTTGTTGCCTATACCTCTTGCCAGTTGAAGCCCAATGAAAGGAACTACCCCACTCACGATCTTGAGTTGGCGGCAGTTGTCCACGCACTAATAACATGGAGACATCTCCTGTTGGGAAGAAAAGTGGACATCTTCACCGACCACAAGAGTCTCAAGTATATCTTCACTCAGCCTCATCTCAACCTCAGGCAAACTCGATGGGTCGAAATGATTCAAGAGTATAATCCGAGTATTGAATACACTCCAGGCAAGGCTAATGTGGTTGCAGACGCTTTGAGCAGAAAGGCTTATTGCAACAGCTTAATCCTCAAGCCTTTTCAACCAGATCTTTGTGAGGCTTTCTGCAAGTTGAATCTCCAAGTTGTTCCTCAAGGTGTTCTTGCCAACCTAATTGTCTCTCCTACTTTGGAAGATCAGATTCGTGAGGCTCAATTGTTGGATACCATGGTGAAGAAGGTGAAACGTGGTATTGAAAAGAGCATCCCCAAATACAAGTGCTATCGAGTTGATGACAGAGATACTCTTTTCTTCGAGGACCGGATCGTGGTTCCAAAGGGTGATCTTCGTAAAGTCATTATGAACGAAGCGCACAATTCTCTCCTGTCCATTCATCCTGGAAGTTCGAAGATGTACCATGACCTCAAGCAGTCGTATTGGTGGACTCGAATGAAGCGTGAGATCGCTCAGTTCGTGAATGAGTGTGATGTCTGCAGAAGGGTGAAAGCAGAACACCAACGACCAGCTGGACTTCTCCAACCTCTTGCTATTCCTGAATGGAAGTTTGATCATATCGAAATGGACTTCGTGACTGGTTTTCCTAAGTCCAAGCGTGGAAATGATGCTATCTTCGTCGTCATCGACAAGCTCACCAAAGTGGCTCATTTTCTTCCTATCAAAGAGTCTATCACAGCAGCGCAGCTGGCAGAGCTCTACACCTCCAGAATTGTCTCTTTGCACGGCATTCCGCAATTGATCTCTTCAGACCGTGGCAGCATCTTTACCTCCAAGTTTTGGGATTCTTTTCAGACGGCCATGGGCACCAACATTCGCTTCAGCACAGCTTTCCACCCTCAGACTAGTGGACAAGTCGAGCGTGTCAATCAAATTCTTGAAGATATGCTCAGAGCCTGTGTTCTCTCTTTCGGCATGAAGTGGGAGGATTGTCTTCCTTATGCTGAGTTCTCTTACAACAACAGCTTTCAAGCCAGCTCGGGCAAAGCCCCATTCGAGATTCTCTATGGCAGAAAGTGCCGTACTCCTCTTAACTGGTCTGAAACCGGTGAACGCCAATTGCTCGGCAATGATTTGATCTCAGAGGCTGAGGCCATGTGCAAGGTGATTCGTGAGAACCTCAAAGCAGCGCAGTCGCGCCAGAAGAGCTATTACGACAGCAAACACCGAGATGTGGCATTCGAGATCGGAGACCATGTTTACCTCCGCGTCTCGCCAATGAAAGGAACTCGTCGCTTCGGTATCAAGGGGAAACTTGCCCCGCGATACGTCGGTCCCTTCAAGATCATCGGCAAACGAGGCGATCTAGCCTATCAACTTGAGCTCCCCTACAACTTTGCAAATGTGCACGATGCCTTCCACGTGTCGCAGCTTCGCAAGTGCTTCAAGACGCCTGAGCGCACCATCAACTTCGAAGAGATTGATCTTCAAGAAGATTTGTCCTATCATGAGCATCCAGTTGCTATTCTTGAGACAACTGAGCGCAAGACTCGCAACAAGTCAATCAAATTCCTCAAAGTGAAATGGTCACATCATTCAGACCGAGAGGCCACCTGGGAGCGTGAAGACCACCTACGTTCCGAGTATCCGGAGTTCTTTCAGTCCTAGATCTCGGGACGAGATCCTCTCGTAGTGGTGGTGTGTTGTAACGCCCCCGATGTAACTTGCCATATTTGTAATCCAACTCTTGCCATTTCCGGCTATGTGTTATGATATTCCCTCCGTGGTTGGGTTCTCTCCGTTTTGCATTTTGGTCATGTCATGCATTTCATATCATGTCATCATGTGCATCGCATTTGCATACGCGTTCGTCTCATAAATCCGAGCATCTTTCCCGTTGTCCGTTTTGCTATCCGGCGCTCCTATGTCTCCCGGCGTCCCCTTTTACATTTCTTCGTGAGCGGGTATTAAACATTCTCGGAATGGACCGAGGTTTGACATGCGGCCTCGGTATAGCACCGGTAGGCCGCCTGTCAAGTTTCGGGTCAATCGAAGTTCGTTTGGTACTCCAACGGTTAACCGGGTAACCGTGAAGGCCTCGTGCGTGTTGCAGCCCAACACCCCTTCAAAACAGCCCAATAACCCATCTAAGTCACTCCCATGTCCTCCGCCGTTCGATCACGATCGCGTGGGCGAAAACCGCACTCCGTTTGGAGCCTCCTAGCTCCTCCTATCTATAAAAACGTCCTCCCCTCTAAATCTGAGAGAGCTACACCCCCCTAACCCTAAATTTTTTCCTCGAAATCCGTGCAAACAGCCCGCCGCCGCACTGTTCATCCGCGCCGCCGCCCGCGTCCAATCGGCGTGCGCCACGTGGCCTCCGGCCGCCGCCCGCAGCCGCCGGCCCGCCGGCCCGTGCGGGGCCCTCCCGGCCCGTCTCCTCCGCCCCGCGCCCAGGCGCCTCGCCCCGCGCTCCGCCGCCTCCACCGGCACCGGCCCCGCGCGCTGCCTCCCGCCGCGGCAGCCCGCCGCCGCCGCCGCCCGCCGTCCTCCGCGCCCCGCGCCGCGTGCCGCCGCCCCGCCCTCCGCACGCCGCGCCGCGCCGCCCCGCAGTCCGCGCCGCCGCCGCACGCCGCCCCGGCGCCCGGATCCGCCGCGCCCCGCCTCTTCCTCCTATCCGTCGACGCACTCCGGCGAACCTCGGGAGGCGCGCCAGATCCGATCTGGAAACCCTAGCCCGCGGTTGACTTTTCTCCCCTCGTATTTTTGCTAAGTCTCAAAATTTCATCATCATCATCGCAACTTTATCCTGCCATAACTTTGCATCCGTAGCTCCGTTTCGCGCGTATAATATGTAGTTTTGTTTGCCTCGAAGAGTACATAATTTTGTTCCATTGCATAATTTTCATTTGAAGTCATCTTGATGCCCTAAATGCTGTTAGAAGAGGGCTAGTTGATGTTAGTTGCTGAATCTTATCTGAACATGCACTTTTGTCATTTTTGCCATGATTGATGTGTACCTCCTATGAGGTTGAGCTACATATGTGTTTTGTAATATGCCATGCTACCTTTCCAGGGAATTTTACTATGTATTTTTGTGATGCTTGAGGTGGCTAGAAATTGCATGCAAAGTAGGGATGATGATATTGCTGTTTTCAGAGACTTAGTGATTCCACTAAGTCCCTGACTTTTGTTATTATCATGCTGTATGTTCATGTTGTTTCCGAGAGATCTATGCATAATTTGAGCATGATCAGTAAGGGAGTTTTGAACTTGAGTATTTGCTTAATCCATCCATGCCTTTTTTTGCAATTATGGGATGCCATAGATCTAGTCAATCGAGCTCTACTTTTGCTTCAAAATGTTGCTGGCAGATTGTTTACATGATATTCGATTTTGCCAAGCTTGGTATAGTTGGTCCTTGCATGATATGATGTTATTCTTGCCATGTATTGTTACTATGCCATGTATTCTTGATGTATGTATGCTTAGTTTATCATGTTTTACTCTGTAGTGAGTGCATCGAGCTCTCGAACATGCCTAGTCGTTAACAGTTTTCTGCCATGTCCAGTTTTCTGCTAAGTCTGAAACCTGTAACGAAACTTGCTTATTTGACATGGGTGTAATCATATTTTCTGATCCTTTTTGGCTGATGGTCAGTAAGGGACTTTTGTCAAGTGCTATGAGTAGATTCATTCCATGCCTTTCTTTGCTATGTTCTGAACCTGTAGCATGTTGTTTCGTTGCTCTGAACACGTCATCCTGATGTTGTTTTCCTGACTTGCTGTTATTTCACTAAGTCTGTGAATCTGTTATAAGTTGCACTTTTGCCATGCTTGTTTGAACCTGTTATGATGTGAATTAGCCGAAGCTCAGTGTTCATCTTTTGTCGAGCATCTTGAGTAGATTACTGTCATATGCTTTGTTGCCATGTTTGGGTGCAGTAGCTTAATTATTTGTTGCTTGCTAAGTAGCATCATGCTGTTTATGGCAGATTCGTGTCATTCTTGTTTTGCTTGCCATTTGCAAACCGTGCATCCGTTTCCGGTGATCTTTATATCGATTTCAACCGAAATCACCTCATCTATCCAGCGGCATGCTTGGTTTGCCAAGATTATGCCCTGTTCATCCTTGTCCTTCCGGAGCATGCATACGCATTGCATATCACCTCTCGCATATCATGCCATGTTTTGCATCATGTTGATTGCGCATTGCATCGTGTTTGATATTGGTTCCTTTGCTTGTTCTCTTGTCTTGGGTAGAGCCGGGAGACGAGTACGTGAACGAGGAACCTGTTGAGAACGTTTACGAGGACCAAGCTTTCGACAACTCTGAGAACCTTGCAGGCAAGATGACCATACCCTCGAAATCACTTCTATCTTTGCTTGCTAGATTGCTCGCTCTTTTGCTATGCCTATGCTGCGATACCCACCACTTGCTATATCATGCCTCCTATATTGCCATGCCAGCCCCTAACCATCCATGTCCTAGCAAACCGTTGTTTGGCTATGTTACCGCTTTGCTCAGCCCCTCTTATAGCGTTGTTAGTTGCAGGTGAAGATGAAGTTTGTTCCTTGTTGGAACATGATCTTGTTGTTCCTTGTTGGAACATGTTTATTCGTTGGGATATCACAATACGTCTTATTTAATTAATGCATCTATATACTTGGTAAAGGGTGGAAGGCTCGGCCTTATGCCTGGTGTTTTGTTCCACTCTTGCCACCCTAGTTTCCGTCATACCGGTGTTATGTTCCCGGAGTTTGCGTTCCTTACACGGTTGGGTGATTTATGGGACCCCCTTGACAGTTCGCTTTGAATGAGACTTTTCCAGCAAGGCCCAACATTGGTTTTACCATTTGCCACCACCTACCTTTTTCCCCCGGGTTTTCGCGAGCCCGAGGGTCATCTTTATTTTAGCCCCCCCGGACCAGTGCTTCTCTAAGTGCTGGCCCGAACCGAGCAACCTGCGGGGCCACCTCGTGGCAACTCGAGGGCTGGTTTTACTCGTAGCTTGACTTATCCGGATGTGCCTTGAGACCGAGATATGTGCAGCTCCTATCAGGATTTGTCGGCACAATCGGGCGGCTTTGCTGGACTTGTTTTATTACTGTTGAAATGTCTTGTAGTCCGGGATTCCGAGATTGATCAGGTCTTCCCGGTAGAAGGAATATCCTTCGTTGACCGTGAGAGCTTATCATGGGCTAAGTTGGGACACCCCTGCAGGGTATTATCTTTCGAAAGCCGTGCCCGCGGTTATGAGGCAGATGGGAATTTGTTGATGTCCGGTTGTAGAAAACCCGAAGTTGACCTTAACTAAAACACATCAACCGCGTGTGTAACCGTGATGGTCTCTTCTCGGCGGGGTCCGGGAAGTGAACACGGTTGTTGGAGTTATGTCTGACGTAGGTTGTTCGGGATCACTTCTTGATCACTTCTAGCTTCTCGACCGTGCTTTGCCTTCTCTTCTCGCTCTCTTTTGCGCTATAGCCACCACATGCTAGACGCTTGCTGCAGCTCCACCTCATAAACCCCTTTCCCACCTTTTAAGCTTAAATAGTCTTGATCTCGCGGGTGTGAGATTGCTGAGTCCCCGTGACTCACAGATTTTATCACCTCAGTTGCAGGTACCAACGATGTCAGTGCAGGTGACGCGACCGAGCTCACTTGGGAGTTCGATGAGGAACGTGGCCGTTACTATGTTTCTTTTCCAGATGATCAGTAGTGGAGCCCAGTTGGGTGATCCGGGGATCTGTTTAGTATTTGGGGTAGTCTTCTTTCATTTTGGTACCGTAGTCGGACCTTGAGTGTGATCTGTTTGATGGATGTTATTTATGTACTTGTGTGAAGTGGCGATTGTAAGCCAACTATGTATCTTTCCCCTTTATTTATTACATGGATTGTGTGAAGATTACCTCACTTGCGACATTGCTTTCAATGCGGTTATGCCTCTAAGTCGAGCCTCGACACGTGGGAGATATAGCCGCATCGAGGGCGTTTCACTGTCGGAGTAATGGGCCACGGGTAGGCAAACCCGAGGCCCAGAACCTTTCAAGACATCGGGGCCGGCTTCGGCTCTCGAAGGATCATCCGTTGGCATATGTCGCACCTAACCCCCGACACAGACATCGGGTCAAAAAAAGCTTATAGACAGACATACACTAGGAGCATTCTAGTTCTGGGCGTCCATGCTCTTAGCATTGGCAAGATTTGAGATGTCAGTTTCTTGTCTTCAAGCCTCAAACTCATTCTGACTCCTACTAGGGCAATCGATCAGGTCTAGGTTAACCCGAACAACTTAGTTTTCCACTTCTCCAGTTCTAACACAAGCTTCTTTGCCATGCCTTCCCCATTAACTGAAAATCCAGTAAGAAAGTCAAGGGGCGCAAAGGCAAGACAATCTCAAATCATAGTGTGAGTTTTTGGTTTCTATAGATAGATTTGCCTTTGGGGTTGTTACACTTCAAGAAGGAGCTCTTAGTATGGTGGATGCGTCGAATGCAAGTTGTAAGGAAGAATATATCTTAACAGACAATAATGAAATATCTCGTTACTTGCAAGTGAAACGGCAATAGATTTTGTGTAGGTGGGTTCGTGTGACCTAAGGTACTCTGCACCGGGCTGGTGAGGGTCACAGTCGTTCTGAAGGGTACAAAAATCTTCATATGCTCGTGCTTGCACTTAGCAACTTCCACCACGATCGAGCCTCCTATTTCCATATCGTCTCATCACTTATATCGACTATATGCAAGTGAAATTCTTGTAATAGCAAGATCCATTGAATCAAATGAGGCTTTGCGTCTTTCTTAGCTAGAGTTTTTTTCAAGGCCTGATAATGATAAGTGATGATTTGTATAGATATTCACTTTCAGCAAGTCAGTAATATAAGATCTAAACTTTTCACAAGCAGACACGAAAACATAAAATTCTCTTTCTATAACATCATAGTTATTTTGAGAGCCAGTGCAACCAAAAATCTACGTGGACACAAGGGGCAACAACATATTTTGGATAAATTGCGAAAGTCGGGACTTGAACTCAAGACCTTTGCCTCCGATACCATATTAAGCTTCATGCACATTTTTGGTCGCAACTATGAAACTCATTCACGACATGTTGAATTAAAATATAGCATCCTAGTTAGGAAGTCGTCCGGAAGATCTATGGAGAACCTCTTGTCCTTATGGCATCTGACTTGGCCACAGTTGGCGCACAGGTGATCCATTTTCTGCATTCATGTTGATAAAAAATTAAACAAACATCAATCATGATAAAAAAAAGGAAGAACCAAAGATGCTAGAGAAACAAACATGAAGAAAAAACATATAGCTAGGTTCATTGCATAGTTAGGTGTCACACCAGTAGTAGTTATAGTACCCATGGCGTGCCACAGAACTGACACGCCCTTACGCTTGGTCAGAACACTGGGTCCCACACACCGATGGCGTGTGAAAATGCAGACACACACCACTAATAGGTTATCGGTGCCGTGTGATATGCCCATGCCATTGGTATTTCGACCCCATGTTGTCCAGAGACAGGGCCGGTCCTGGGATTTTGGGGGCCCGGGGCGAGAGTAGAGCTCGGGGCCCCTTAGAGCGTGCCTTCAGGACTGATTTCCTAACCGTCTTCTGCTTCCTATTCGATCCCAAGGGTTAATCTTGCATCCCACACCCGACGAATTTGCTTTACTTACTAGGAGGATGAATTGGAAGTATTATCACATCCAGTGCACTTTTAGTGAAAAATAATTTAACTGTAATCATGGTATAGTTTCTTTTCCATGACTAGTGCTTGCATTTGTGAGTTCCATATATCATTGCTAAGACCAGACGCAATCCAATCAATTTATTTGATGGGGCAATCTAATCAATTTAATGAGAAAGCATCTATACGCTTGCAATTAGCACCATTATATGTTTTCCCTAAGCCTCACATCAAGGTCTCTACATTGGAGATGCCCTTAGTATGGAGTACCATATTAACTCGATAAAAAATCTTATTAATTATAACATTGATTTCACAAATGACAAAAGCCTAATAATATCTACAGTAACCATGGCCACTCAATCAATTGTCAATGAAGATCGAATATTGATTATCATTTATAACTTTTTATTAATTATCATGGGAAAAGCAAAATTGTTAGGGCACAATACCTTATCTAGAATCAGCTTTTCATCTCATTGATGGGAAACGCCGGCAGCGCAGTATGCCGCATGCTTGGTGGTGATCCCTTGTACGCCGTCGTCAACTGATTCCGGCGGTCGCGAGGTGAAGAGGCGAAAAATCCATCTGGCGGCAGCCGCCGACTGTGCCCGGCGTGCGTGCGTGAAGTCGTAACTGACGCGCGGCTGGCTCGATCTATGATCTAGGCCTGTGCGTAATTAGTGGCCAACAACGTAGTAACTTGGGCC
Organism: Aegilops umbellulata; assembly: GCA_032464435.1. Classification (NCBI taxonomy): domain Eukaryota; kingdom Viridiplantae; phylum Streptophyta; class Magnoliopsida; order Poales; family Poaceae; genus Aegilops; species Aegilops umbellulata. The sequence continues at coordinate 466,478,853 of CP136056.1, read as the reverse complement.
AACTTAGCAGCACATTTTCTCAGCCCATGTAGGGTTTCAACTTAGCAGCAGGCCTGGGTGGGGGCCCCTCCACTTCGGGGGCCCGGGGCGGCCGCCCCCCCTGCCCCCCCATCAGGACCGGTAGGGATGAAAACGGAGCGCAAACGGACGAAACTGAGTGCTATCATATTTGTTTTTTTTTTTGCAGAAGCGGAAACGAATACAGAAACCCCGGAAATGAATACGAAAACAGATATTATCGGAAACGGACACGGAGCGAATACAAAGCGGATACGGAAACATAAATAGGCATTGATCGGAACTTAAAACCCCTTGACAAACAAATTTAGTGAGTTGTTAACATGGCTACAAAATAATATCATTATGTTAGCAACTTAGCGTAGTATTGTAGTAACACCGGACAATTGCATATAGGGTCAAGCTGAGTACATGTGTGGTAGTAGAAGTTGGGCCTTAGATCCACTAGTAGACTGCCCGTGCGTTGCCACGAGCTTTTTAAAAATTAAAAATCTTACTGTCTCATCATGATCATGTTTTATTGAAAAAGTATCTGAGTTTTATGGATATATGATATTCCTCATTGCAATTAATGTAACTAAATTTCTTGATTCGTCAACCATGGGTAAGTGCAAAAGTAAATGAATCTAAGTTGAGTGAAATAAGGGAGGATCAAATGAAGGAACAAATGAATGGTGCACATGCCTTAATTACTTCTTCTCCACCCTGAAAATGGAACAAATGAATCGTGGGCCGCCGAGCGGCCAAGCCGGTCGTCGCTGGCTGGAGCGACGGTGACCAGGACTACTCTCTTTGCATTCACTCTATCTCATCTGCATCTCGGTTTTCCTCACCGAAGATATGTAGCTGAGCCAATTGAGTCAAAGTTGTTTATTCCTTTGCTCTTCTTCCTACTTCCAGGATTAATTCCATTATTATGTTTCCCTTCTCTCTTTGTTGACTTATGATGCATCAAGGCGCGGATGTAGTATAAAAGTTGATGGGATTGAGTGAGGAAGAGCGAGGTGGGAATATTATTGCAGTAACAACCTTGTTTCGCACCACAAGCATATCAGATTAGTTCTTTTTTCTGAGGTGTACCAGATGCAGCGGACGGGCGGAGGGGCACTTGTGTTGTACCATGGTGTTTTTTCTTTGCATAAACGAAACATTTCTTAGATCTCAGTCAATTCACTTAAAATAGGACTGCGGGATTAATTACTGAAAACACAAGAGTTTTTCTGCAAAATGTGCGACAATGTACGGGCACATGCTTTAGTATTAGGGAAAGATATGCATGTGCGTTGCAACGGGAGAGATATTGACATATCCATTGAAGTATCCGTCAGCACGGCCAAACAACATTTGAATTGTGTCCGGTCACAGCAGAGAGGCGTACATTGAGGTCTAGCAGAAATTATGTGTGCCCCTCCAACATAACCTCAGTATTATAACACAAGCCTATATGTGGTTCCCAACATATGTGTGTGTAGCATTTTGTATTATAACATTTTCCTGGTTCGTTTCTCCTTCGGATGGCTCTGCTAAGTTATTAGCAGCTTATTGTCTTTGCTCTATTCAATTCCATCTTTTTTGGATTTACCGTAGCAAGAAAAGTTTAGTGTACCATCGAGAATCGTCTATTCATAATAAAATGTACAAATCAAAATTTGGTCGCTCTTTAAATTTATCTGGTCGGTAGAGAAAATTATGATGTGTGCAAAAGATCAATACAGATTACATTCTTCCTAAAAAAGCGGCGAGGTGCAAAGTGAGTAGAAGAATTGTCTTCTAATAAATTGTATAGTATGTGTGTGTAGTGTACATCTTTATACCGAAGAAGGCTCATAGTTACAAGCACGTACACTCAATTCTGCCCTTTTTTTGTCTCTGGATAACTGGAAACATTTCAGCTCCAAACTTGGTTCCACGATTACAGAAAATGGTTTTGAGATGTACCTGGTGCGTGTTCAAGAAAAGACAGAGTGCATCGTTACAGAGGTTTGTTGAATATATGGCCTGCTCGGTACGCTTCCATGAACAATTCTGCAAAGCACAATGGGAACATGTCAAATATATTATTTCATGAAGGGCCATAGAACAACACTTCTCCATCGGATGCATGTTTTCTGTAGTTTAGATTCGACATCCTACTAAATCACTCCTAGACATCTACATTGATGCTAACACTCAGGTTTTACAGTCTTTTAAGCGCATATCCATTCACAGCCAGTTTTCATTTAGTCGCATTGCACAATCCCCCAACAATATAATTTAACAGTAAATTACCATGAACTGAGTCACAATCTCAGGAGAAGTTCATATGTGTTATCTGCATGCAGATATGGTCTGAGTCATCATCTTGAAGAAGTCTCGTACCTGCTGATGGTCCTGAAGAAATCCCATGTAGCTGCAGAAGTGGCCGCTTGAACCACCCAACCCCGTAGCCACCCCCTGGAGCCGCTGGTCGCCATGGACGGTCGCTAAGTATGTCTGCGTTGACTGCGGGCGAGTGCGCGCGTCCGACACATCCGGCCCCGCCGTCGGTGACAACTGCCTCCTTCGCCCGTGCGTTGCTACGGGAGATACGCTATTGAAACCTTGTCATGACAGGGAAAATAGGCAAGAAAGAATCCATTGTACACAACACAGAGTAACATACAACTCAACATAAGTTCTAGAAGATATATATTGGTATGATCAGTAACAAACATACGCGTGGACACACCAAGTAAAAATACACCCTACTAATCCCAATTGATATTTCATCCACCCTTGTCCCAAGCATGCATACTTATAGACAACTTAAAATGTCAGATCCTTCAAAACTATATGATATGATCGATTACTACAGAACAAAAAGATGAACTAAGTAAATTCATTTTTCTTTTAGTAAAAAATATATAAGAACTACAGAACTCATTCCATGTAGACTTTCGCGAGTTAGAGTTCCTTCATAAGTCAATGAACTTGGTAATCAGCAGACAACTTACTAACTATTTACACATCTTGATACAACAGAATGCAAGCACCTGACTTGTAAAATAGCGATTGAACTGTAGAACCTTTAGAAGGGAGAGCAGGATACTCCAGTTGGCTGAATGTGGGAGGAATAGAACATTTTGAAATGCACCTGAGCTCTTGGGGCATCATTCATTTGATTCGTACTCACTTGGAGTTCCACCGTATATATAGACATATGTATGGACACACCAGTGAAGTATCGTGTTCTCACTTCAATTTTGGTTGCTCCAAATACTTCTAAAGAATCAACTACCCTGCACCATATATGAAATCAATAAGTACATCTGGCACAAAATAGCTGAGACAATAGTTTTTTAGTTACAGAAGTGTGAAATTCAGCCTGCATCTTAAATACAAAATTGATATCAGAATTATAATTCTAAGTGTCACTCTTAGCTATCAATATGAACAGACTGAATCACCCATCTATTACTGCATTCAAAATGCATATCATAAGTGACTCGAGATTTTAAACAAACCACAATGATGTCCATTCAGGACAAAATAACCTCGGATGCATTTACAGAGAAGTGATATGAATAGAAAAAGGCCATACTATCTAGTTAAAGAAGGTTCTGCCAACCTGAAATTCCTCTTCGACGTTTAAAAAAAATGACACCATCACAGTATCTTCACTTTAATTGTAAAAAATCTGCAGGTTTAAATGACTATTTCTCGGCAGATGTCAAAAGTGCAGTGCCTCTATGATATCACTACAGAGACTGAATCAGAAAGATCGCTCCCACATAAAAAAGGATTCCTAAAATCCATCCAGAACAACAAAATATTATTCTATATCAAACAAAATTGAACAATAGGTCTATAGCTCAATTTACAACAAACCCGACTGCCATACAAAATAACAGGCTACAACATATTTTGTGAGAGAACCTAGAAAGTAGAAATCTTACATCTTTTGAAAGCTGTGGCAATTGTTAGCTTGGAGCTCCTGAACCTGCTTTTCTCATACAATGCAGGTCAAATCTCAGCCTCTTGTTATATTCACACACGATCTCCCCTGAAATCCTCCTCACAGGCCACCATCTCCAAACCTTCAGAAGAAGATAATAAAACATGCCTAAAAGATTGACAAAAGTGTCATAGTAAGTATTTAATTGCAGTAGAAAGAACGAGCCTAGGAGTATATATGTTTTGTTTCATTATGCGTTGCATTTACAACTGCACAAAAAAATGATCATTGCATTCTTCCAAATTTAGAATGTCCAGTCTTTGCCAATCTGGCTCATTACAATCATCATACAGGGAAGCTCAAGGTTGATAAAATAAAGGAGCAACAAAGAAAAAAGAGGAATAGACAAAGAAGAAACTATTTCTATATTTTTTGCTAGAAGATAACTCATGGCCTATATGACTATATTGACATAAGTCACTTGCTTCCCTTAAAAAATAAATCAATATACTCTCCCACATATTGTCTCACAGGCATTACAAAGCTAGCGCTCTTTGTTCATCCAATCGAGACAACAAGAAATTCGCATTCGAGACCACAAGAAATTCCTACAATTTTGAAGCAGTGGCTGAACCTTGCAACAAGAGCATCCAAACATAAATAAATGACAAATAAAAATGCAGAGGAAATATTTCACGGAAAAGAGGAGTATGAAATTTGAATCTAGTTCACCATCTTGTTGGTACATATGCTACAAAAGGAAATATTTCAGAACTGTAACTTGGCAAGTTGTCATTTTTTTAACATCATATGCTATTATGATGAACTGCAAAAGGTGGACCAAATGGTTGTCCTTATTTTCAGAACCCTACACTTGATAAAGTATAGGAAATATCCAGATAATATACATTTAACTAAAGTCCAGGGATGCATAAGCAGCAGCAAGAATCAACTGTGTCAACCTCAGGATCCCCATGTCTCTAAAGTAACAAATTTTAAGGAAGCGCCTGAATTGTTTGTACGGCGCATCTGACGTAAGGTTGGTCACCATCGAATAGGTAACTAAGTTTAAAGAAAAGTGCCTAACCTATAAATCAGATTACCTGAATTAGTAGCTGGAAGAACTCTGCCATGTACTATTATACAGCCTAAGCACCAGATTGACACCTAAGAAATGGATATCCAATGTCCATATTTCCCTATCTGCAGTAGAAGATAAAACTGAATCAAATCGAAGGTTCCCGTGCATTGCAGCTGGATGACAAAATAGACACATGGGTATACTTTGATAAAAGAGAGCATCATGCATATTCTGCATACAACTTTATTTTAAACGAAACATAGTCGTGGAAATTGCTAAGCTACTGGCTATGTCCTGAATATACTGAAATTGACTTCCCTGGATTAATGGCTTCAAGGTGGGCGCAAGTTCTGCATGTTGATCCAGCACAGAAAAGTCATTACCCCTAATATTTGATAGAGACAAAGGCACCGACACAGGATCATGGCAAAGCAAAATCCATTTTTATCACCAATAAGAAATGAAAAAAAAAATTGGTGCTTCCTTTCTCTGTAGTTCTGAACCACTACTTGCATTGGGTGGATAACAGGTAACTTACATAGAACAAGAACGCTTTATAATTTGGAAGTATATGATATAAACGTGGACAACAATGTTCTCTAAAAACATGATGGCGTAATTAGTTAAACCATTGCCGCTCATTCTAACCTTACTGACTCATAACAATCAAGCCTAAAAACCATGATCTGACCATGGACAAAGACAAAGACAAAATGGCCAAAAAATCAATAAATAGAATTGTAGCAATAGCATTGCGTACCAACGAAAATTGCGTACCAACGAAAACTAAATGGTAGTGTGATGGTAATGTGCACTCAACCCTGGTTCTTTTATAGGCCACTTGAAATTGGACAAGGATTCAGATTAGCACCTGATTGGCACCAATGCAACCGATGCGGGCATGAGCTTGGACTCTTCGACGGCGACGACAAAGTGGCTGATGGCGCCCTTGGCCATCTTCCCGTGGAAAAGAAAGTCACCGCTGCTCGCGGCCCTTGACAAGGTTGAGCTCCGAGTCATCCACGTCGGCGCCGTCGTTCTGCTCTCATAGTTAAAAAAACAAAGGTAATGTACCACACCACCAGGCAAGTAGTCCGAATCAACTTTCAGATTTCATATGGTTAGATATAGTAGACTAAATTAATTAGGCAGGGTTTGTGTACACATCAGTAACAAAATCAATAATCAATAAGGCAAAGTTAGGCAAATCCACATACTGAAAAAACATTGTTAATGCAGTGTGAAATAAGAGAGGGATGGAACATAGAATACCTGTTTTCATCATATGGTAAGAGAAGATGTGCAGCAAAACAAGTTGTGCCGTTTGAAGATGAGTGTAACCATGGACAATTAGGTCAACATGTCCTAATGCTAACAAAACCAGGGACACCTGATTTAGTACTAAAATTATGTTAATGTCAAAATTTTCAGTTTTGTTCCTATGAAAAACGCCCACTGTAACTATGTTTTAGTTCTTCATCACTCCTTCCACTTTCCTGAAAAAAGGAAAAGGAATAGGGCAATATTAACAAAGGGGGATATCTTACTGGAGTAATAACAATGAATATCTTATACTTTTCAAAAATGTTGAAGTGGTATCCCAGGCCAAAATAATTAAAATTGCAATTGATCTAACACAAATTCATGTGTAGCTGAATCTGTAATGTTCATGTGAACGGATGTGAGCAAATGACACAGCAGAAAACAACAGTACGCATGCCTGATATATAAACCTGATTATAAGATGAACATGAACATCGTAACTGAAATTGAAGAAAAAACCTGAAACCGTTTGATGCAATTCAAAATCTTGTCAATAGCATCTTAACACCAGTCTAAGATCCGTGGCAATTTGAGCATTGCAGCTCCTAGAAGTATGTCCATAGAGAAAGGGGGAAAGGCCGATTGAATCCACGGACGATGACGAAGCAGCGGCGGCGGCCCTCGATGGAAAAGGGGGAAAGCAGAGGTCGGGATTGACGTACATGGGCCTCGAAATACATGTGTTCGTCCTCCAAACAAGGCAAGGCCAGCACGGTCTCCTCCAATCAGGGCAAAGCGACCACGCCCTTGGGGATCCGCAGCGGTGGCGGCGGCGTCCCCGGGGATTCGCGGCGGCGGCGTCCTCGGGGATTCGCGGCGGCGGCGCTGGCGGGCGGCGTCCCTGGAGCAGCAGATTCCTCGTGCCTGCGGTCGTTCGGCATGGTCGGGCGGCTAGGGTTTCCAGCGCGAATAGGGAGTGAAGGAGGGCGGGCGGATCTGACCGCTGCCTCGGCTGCTCGGGTGGATCCGCGGCCTGGGAGAGGAGTCGTCGCCGGCGGTGCGCGGTTGAGTGGAGGCCGGGGTTGGAGAGGAGGACGGAGGCTCGCTTGGGGGGTCAGGGGCGAGGTAGGCGGAGGGAGCAACAACGGAGCAGGGCGGCTGGGGACGGCGGCGGGCGGCGAACGAGAGGACCGAGCGACATCGAGGGATAGGAGAGGCGAGACCGAGGGAGAGGGAGGAGTTGGATCGAGCGATTTTTCGCGTTACGTGCGAGGGGGCCTCGTCCTGGTTAAACGAGAAAATAAAAAACCGGTGGGAGGGGGTGGTGGGAGGAGAGACGAAAAAAAACCAGCGATGGAGGGGGTGGTGGGAGGATGACGAAAATAAACCAGCGAAAATAAACCGCGCGGACTATTCACCAACTGCTCCATTAGGAGTAGAGAAGATTCTACTAATTCTGTCATTGTGTTCTCTTTGGTGGTTGGGCTAAAAGCAGCTATTGATCTATAGTAAAAACAGAAATTCCATATTCACGGAAACGGAAAGTTCCATTTCCATGCATGTTCCACCGGAAAACACCGTTCCGTTTTTGTTTCCATTTCCGCATAAAATTTTCCATTTCCACTTCCGTTTTGCAAATTTCCATTTCCGTTTTCATATTGCCTCTTCGTTTCCATTTTTTCTCCGGAAAAACGGAAAATTTCCACTCCATTTTCATCCCTAAGGACCGGGCCTGTCCACAGACATGTCCGAACATATATGGGGGCTCAAATTAGACACTTGTCCTTGGAGAAGCTGTTTTGCATGGCCACACAAGATCAGTTGCCACAAAAAAAAGTTGCCACTTAATTACCAGTCGAAAGCAGAAAAACAGAGAGCAGAAAAGCCACAAACACAGCTGCACTGTCACTATGTTGTTGAGTCAGGCTGATGTACCCTGCTCTACACAAGTGTTAGATTTCTTTCTCAGTAAAACACTCAAACTTGTGAATTTCTTGTCTTGGACGTTCTCAAACGAAATATTGATCAGTTTTAGTGCTGACTGCTTTAGTGCCACCAGTAACTGAAGACAAACGAAATGGAGTAATAATTTAAACGACATCATCAATCGTCTCTAAATTAATCAAGTGACCAACTAATGTATTACAGTACTTACCATTATACTCCTACTACTTACTTACAAGGGGGAACCACACCCGCACTAACAATGAAACTGCCAGGCTTCTCGGGGTACCCTTTTACATGGGATAACAGACGTGAGGGGACTGAAAATATTCAAGTCAGACTCGACCGGGCCACGTGTAATGCAGAGTTTGCGCAGTTATTTCCGGCGGTCGAAGTTGCTCATGTTATGACAGAGGAGTCGGACCACTAGGCTTTAGTTGTCAAAGTGCAGGCGGCACCGGCTGCGAGGCACTCAGATGGGCAGCGCACCTTCAGATATGAAGCTGCGTGGGCTCGACACGAGGGGTATGAGGAGATGGTGGCACGTGCATGGGCAGACGCCCGACTGGCCAACCAGGAGGCGAGTGCAATCGGGGCGACATGCAGCCAGCTACAATCCACGTCAAGGGCCATGCAGGTATGGGGTTACCAAGTTTTCGGCTCAATAAAGAAACAGATAGGCCACTTAAAGGGTCAGCTCGTGGATGCCAAGGAGCGTGCTGCTCGGACGGGGTATGGGCAGGAGATTAAGGACATAGAGGAGCAGCTACATGAGCTATATGAAAGGGAGGAGATATACTACAAGCAAAGATCTAGGGTTGATTGGCTGACTGAAGGGGACCAAAACACGAAATACTTTCAGAACCGAGCTTCCCATCGCAAGAGAAAGAACACTATCAAAGGCCTGAGAAAGGAGGATGGATCAAAGCGTACTGACGATGACGGCATGAGGAAGATGGCGGCTGATTTCTATGCAAATTTATTCGCGTCGGAGGGCTCACAGGAAGGTGAAAGGGTTTTGCAACATATTGTTGCCAGTGTGACCGAGGAGATGAATGATGAGCTAGGGGCGCCGTTCACTGATGTGGAGATCGAGCAAGCGCTATTCCAGATGGGCCCCACGAAAGCTCCTGGGCCGGATGGGCTGACCGCAATGTTCTTTCAAAAACATTGGGCCATGGTCAAGAGTGATGTGTGTAACGCGGTGCGGGAGTTCCTAGCGGGTAATGCAGCCCCGAACGGTTTTAATGACACTATCCTAGTGCTGATCCCGAAGGTTAGCTCACCGGAGCTCCTGACACAATTCCGGCATATAAGTTTGTGCAACGTTTTGTATAAAATAGCTGCGAAAGCACTGGCTAATCGGCTAAAGGTGGTTCTACCCTTCATGATCTCTGAAGATCAAAGTGCTTTTGTGCCGGGGAGGTTGATAACCGACAATGTGTTGGTGGCGTATGAGTGTGTGCATGCGATAAGGAAAAGGAAGAGAAGGAAACCACTGTGTGCTGTGAAGTTAGATATGATGAAAGCATACGATCGAGTGGAATGGGATTTTTTGGAACGAATGTTACGGAAGTTTGGCTTCTCTAGTCACTGGACGGAGATGGTCATGAGGTGTGTAAGATCTGCTACGTTCTCTGTCAAGTTGAATGGTGGGCTCTCACACAGATTTAGCCCTTCTCGAGGGCTCAGACAGGGAGACCCCCTCTCCCCTTACCTCTTCCTTTTTTGCGTTGAAGGATTTTCAGCGCTGCTCAAGAATGCGCAAAGAGAGAAAGAAATCAAGGGAGTATCTTTTGGGACGGACGGATCGCCTGGGATAAGATGTGTACGAGGAAACATGAAGGGGGTCTTGGATTTCGAGACCCGGAGGCGTTCAACCAAGCTATGCTCGCAAAACAAGCTTGGAGGATGATGCAGGACCCGAACTCGTTGTGTGCAAGGGTGTTGAAGGCTCGATACTTTGTGGACGGCTCCATCCTTAATGCTACTTGTCCAGACGGGGGCTCCTTCACATTTAGAAGTATCATACACGGCAGGAACCTCCTGTTGGATGGGCTGATATGGAGGATTGGGGATGGCAAAAGTGTGAAAATTCACCATGATAACTGGATCCCGCGAAAAGGAAGCCTGAGGCCACTGGGCCAAAGCTATACACATGGGATAACTTATGTCAGTGATCTTCTTAACGCGCACGGCAACGCTTGGGACCAAGCAAAGCTGCATTCTATGTTCCCCCCGAGTGAAGTGGAGGATATCATGCAAATCACGATTGGAGGGCCGACAATTGATGATTACCTTGCATGGAACTTCACTAAAGATGGTGTTTTCACGGTGCGGTCGGCATACCACTTGCGGATGACCCAGAAACGACTAAAAACGGGCCGACCGGAATCATCATCTACCGTGGCAGACCACAAGTCGTGGGTGAGCTTATGGGACACCGTTGCTCCGGGAAAGGCCAAAACGCATATGTGGCGGCTCATTCGGAATGGGCTAGCCGTCGGAGCTGAACTTCAGAGGAGGAAGATCAAGGACGGGGTGCGTTGTGTAGCATGTGGGAGGGAAGAGACCAACTACCACAGATTTTGGGGCTGTTTCCACTCAGCGAAGTTTTGGAAGATGGTGCAATCGGAGTTGGGGGTGCCGGTGGCGATCCCGCCGGAGGCAGTAAGCCCCCAGACTGCATTATCAAAGTGGCTCTTGACCTGGTTTGCTGAAGCATCCGACGATGCAAAGGCTATCCAGGTACAAGGGGTCTATGCTTTGTGGCTAGCGCGGAACAATGCAAGGGACGGTCAGCGAATTGAAGAAGTGGAAGCAATTGTGAAAAGGGTAAGGCACTTAATGGAGGAGTGGCAGTCCATTCATGGAAGAAAGAGCAGGCAAGCACCTCAGGGCCAACGGGAGAAGTGGCAACCACCAGCTGATGGGTGGGTTAAGGCAAACGTAGATGGTGCTCTGTCCAAAGTAGGGGAGATGGGAGGCGCTGGAGTTGTGCTCAGGAATCATGAGGGGGCGTTCTTGGGAGGATCGTGCCATACTTACCCCAGATGCAAGGACCCGGCAAGAGCAGAACTATATGCATGTAGAAGAGCAGCACAACTCGCAGCAGAGCTTAATATACAAAACCTTCACATTGAAATGGACTGCAAGGAGATCGTTTGCAAGCTGAGGAACAAGGAGAAGGATCTATCTGAGCTGGGACCGATCATAGAGGAGGTTAAGCAGATCCTGGGTTCGAGAGAACGCTGGAAGATCACATGGGCTAGCCGATTTGCAAACGTTGCTGCACATCGGTTAGCTAGGCATGGAGCGGCAAATAACGTATGTAAGGTTTGGTTACATGAACCACCAGACTGCATTTTGCAGGTTGTATCAGACGAAATCCCTAGCTGGGAGTTTTAAATAAAGTTATGTTGTGAGTTAAAAAAAAAAAAAACTGCCAGGCTAACTGCACCTGCATACACCTACACTACACATACATATGGCACCTGTATGCTCAGGCTAAATAATCAAGTCTGAATTCTTCACTTGTTGGACGGGATCGATCCTGCTCTGTTCACTCCTCTGCTCCGATATGGATGGATCCCTGGCTTCACTTGAGCACGTCCTGGGGATCGATGAAAGGGTCGTTGAACTCCACCGTCCGAACCATCTGCTCCAGCTCCCGGCGGGCCTCGGCCCTCCGCCGCTCGATCTCGCGCCGGTGGATGGCCTCAGGCTGAGCCTCAGCATCGGCAGCAGTAGGACAAGCCTTGGCGAGACTGGTCTTCTCGAGGAGCTCGCCCACGCCGCAGGCCGGGGGCTTCGGCGGCGAGGCGCTGCTCGGGTTCTTGGCAAGCCGGGCCTTCCGGAGGAGCTCGCGCATGCTGCAGGCCGGAGGCTTCGGTGGCGCCGAGAGCTCCGAAGGACGAGTCGGCGAAGCGCTGCTCTGGTTCTTGGCCACGCCGGAGGCCTGGACGCCGTGGCGCAGCGAGAGGCTCCGCGGATCCTCGTCGCCCACGGGGCAGGGACGCGGGCTCTTCTTGGTCCTGGCATCGGGCTCGACCTCGCCGGAAACACCGGGCACGCGCTTCGCCGGCGGATCCCCGCAGTCGAACGACCCTGGCCTCTTCGGTTTCCTGGCGGCGGTGGCGGTGGAGTTGGCGACGCAGGCGGGGTTGATGCGGATGGTGGAGGACGCGCAGGCTCGGGGAAGGGCTGCGGCGGGTCCGCGCGAGGCCAGGGAGTGGGGAAAGACGGTGGCGCCCATGGCCGGAGCAGATCGGGGCGCGCGAGACGAGACCACGGAAACCGATCGGGAGCAAGAAGGAAGTGCGGGCGGGGAAAGAGGGGAGAGTCGCGGGGGGCGGCAAGAAGACGCGCGAGCGGATTCATTTCAACCCCGAAATCCAAATGACCGCGCGAGGGATTTTTTTTTTAGGGGAGTAGTTTGGGTTTGCAAATTGCAATGTAGCCTGTACGAGTGACGGGCCTGGGTTTCGTAAGGCCTGCATATTGCAATTCCCCGTCTATGGATGAAGTGCAATATGCCAATATCCATCTATGGTAAAAAATTCATTTCTGTGAAATAACAAATAATATAGGAGCATAGGGATAACTGAGCGCGGATAACTAAAATTTGAGGAAAATACAATACTTGACCTTCTCTCAAAGTTTAGGCTATGGGCTCTAGTTACCACTTACCAAACCCTTTATGCCTTTTTTTTTACAAAAAATGTCTTCAAAGCTAAAGTACTCTTATGCACCTGAGCACATACGCACCCTCGTGAACAGTAAAATAGAAAAAATGGTAAAAAATAAAAAAATATTTTCTCGGAGCATGGGTGCAAAATTTCATGAAGGAACAACATTCCAAAAATGCTTCCAAAAAACAAAATTGGCGCTCCAAAAATTATGTTTCTCGGAGCATCATTTTTGTTTTTACACGGAAGCATTTTTGGAATGTAGTTTCTTCATGAAATTTTTCAGGCATGCTCAAAATTCATCAATGTTTGTTTTCTAAAATTTTCAGATTTTTTATTTTTTACTTCTTTTTATTTTACTGTTCACGTGGATGCATATGAGCTCGGGTGCAGAAACTTCATGTCCCTTGGTATTCGTGTTTGTGGAAGTTATGGTCGTCTAAATTTTCGTGGTAGGACAATTATGGAGTGATGGCGATAATGAAATAATCCCCCAGTTTCCCGGCAAAGAAGAAGAAGAAATAATCCTCCACTTGGACTATCTTTTTCTTTTTGATCCACTTGGACCATCTAGTGAGTTAGTTAGTTACATGCATGTGATACATAACCACTAGAGAAATGTTAGAACACCTCTAGCAGAGTCCCCACATTGGCACGCTCCATGAAGCGCTCCATATGAAGTCCCGACCTCTTGTACTAGTGCTGCCACGCTTAAAGACAACTTCATTTATTTTTCTTACACACGGGATCCGACTATCATTGGCTACAAGGTTCTTTCCAAATAATCTCAAAATCGCAACACATGTTCAATTTGACTTGATCTCTAATCGAGCAAAAAAAATATTTGCATTGTGACTTACATTGATGGAATATAGAACACTTAGTTAAACTATTAAGCTAATTAATTAGCTAATATGCGGCACCAGTAGATGGATTTGCTGGTGGGGCCTAGTTTCGACTTCCGACCATGGCCATGACCACCAGGTCCACCACGACCACAACGACGAGGGTAGGGTCAAGCGGGAATGTGGGCCTCGATGCCCGCAAAAACCGCCTCGACAACCATGCTCTAGGGCGACCATGCTTCCACCACGACGACTGCATTGCGAGCCATGATGCCCAGAAGATAGCCTCTTCCCTCACGAGCTCGACAAGGCCCTCTTTCAGCTGCTCACAGAAGGGGTCCACGGGAACAAAGACGTTTTTCGAAACATGTTAGGAAGAGGTGGAATGAACACGGGCCAGAGAAATTTGGGAGGTGCTGGAGAGGGCAATGGGAGAGAGGTGAGGTAGTGGTGGCCTTTTATAGGATGCTATTAAGAAGGCAATTGAGGAGGCCCCAGGCGGCCATCATGGAACATACTTCCTGATGAGAAACCAAATAGGGTCTTCGTTTTGCTAAGAGTCATGCACACAAGAACGAAATCCATGTGTCTCGTCAAGGATAAGGTATGATTTTTTTCAGATGTGAGAAATCATCGTGCTTTGGAGCGTTTTTTTGTCATGCATAGGTGTGGATATCAAGCATTACGGAATGAATCACTAAAAGAAAACAATGACCGGTTAGGCACCGCCGCATCGTTCCCATCGGCATAAATGATATGTATCGCTTATAGCGATACATATCCATCTGATCGCACGTTGAGCAAATGAATTGGGCTGGCCCAGTAAGAGGCACACATCAGGGATTCCGTGGAAGGGATTAGGGTTAGCTCAAAAAAATGGAAGAGATTAGGGAACCTTCTAGAAGGTTCTTTTTACCTTTTTTGTTTTCTTTAGTGGTTTCTGGTTTCCTTTTTTATTTTCGTTTTTTCTTTCATTTTTGTTTTTATTTTGCTTTCTCCAAATATTCAAAAAAATCAATAATTATTTAAAACCTTCAAAGATTGGTTGAGATTTTAAAAAATATTCACTTTTCCAAAAAATGTTTGTTATTTCCAAAAGTAATAAGGATTTCTAAAAATATGCATATTTTTAAATAACATTCGTGTTTTTGAAGTTTTTATTTATAAAAATTAGATCACAGTTTGGGAAAATGTTCGGTAATTCAAAAATTGTTCACATTTATAAAATAATGTATACAATGTAAAAAGAAAGTGCTTTCCAATTTTTCTGGAGTAAATTTTGATTGCAAGTTAGAAAATATTTACTTAGAAAAATGGTTGGCGGACATTTCCTATAAACATAGAACATTTTTAACTTCTAAGAAATACTTTTGGATTCACGCACATTTTTTAAGTTTGGGATTTTTTGAAATTAATGATCATTTTTTAAAATCCACTAATTGAACTCATGAAATAAAAATCAAACCGGGTAAAATATATTGAATTCATCAACTTTAATTATTCACGGTTTTAAAATAAAATTAAACTTGCCGGAATAATAATAAAAAAAACATCCGCTAGCTATGCCCGCATTCGTTGGGCCATGCCATGTAGAGCCGGCGCTTGAGTGACGGAGCAGATTGCTCACTATAAGCGACCCATAGTAGCGCCTGCCATAGTGCCGTTGCAGGCGTTAGTTTTTTTAAGTAAACTTGCATCCTTTATTTAACTAAAATCATTCATAGCGATTCTGATTATGTCGGGCAAGTTAGAAAGCCACACATGGAGCCGGTGGAGACGAGCATGTGTTACCGAAGTTCCTTCCCTTTGAGAGAAATACGTCTCCATTGGAGCGGTGTGGAGGCACAATGCTCCCAAAGAAGCCACTAGGGCCACCGTATTCTCCTCACGCCCTCAAACAATGCGAGATGCCGTGATTCTACTACTGGTGCCCTTGAAGGCGGCGACTGAACCTTTACAAACAAGGTTAGGGCAATCTCAACAACTTGATTGGAGGCTCCCAACGATACCACAGAGCTTCACCACAATGGAATGTGGCTTCGAGCTGACCTCAACCGTCTAGGGTGCTCAAACACCCAAGAGTAACAAGATCTGCAAGGGATTAGTGGGGGGAATCAAATTTCTCTTGATGGAAGTGTAGATCCGGGCCTTCTCAACCAATCCCTAAAATGCAACAAGTTTGATTGGGTAGGGAGAGAAATCGAGCGAAAATGAGCTTTGGAGCAACAGTGGAGCTTGGGGGAAAAGAGGTAGGTCTTCTTGGAAAAGAAGACCTCCTTTTATAGCGGGGAATCAAATCCAACCGTTATCCCACAAATCAGCCCGCAGAGGACGGTACCACCGCCCAAGGGAGCGATACTACCGCACTAGGCTGTGGTACTGCCACTTGGCCCAGCGGTAGTACCGCTGGGGCTGCGCATAGAGAGTAGAGAGAAGGGGCAGGAGAGAGAGCGCCCTTGAAAGACACTAGTAGCGGTGGTAGGACGGTACTATCGCTTGTAAGTGGTACTACTGCGCCAACTGCCTCCCAACCCGACACGAGAAACGACGGGCTCGAATCGAGGCGGTACCAGCACGGAACTGGAGTCGTAGTGCCGCTGATGACCATAAGTGGAGCGGTACTACAGCTCCGGCCCGGCGGTACTGCCGCTGGCTCCTCCCATGTGCCACTACCGCGATAACGGTATACTCCAAGGAAGAGGGAAGGAGCTGGGGGTGCGAGAAAGATGTGTACGTGTTGATTCCACCCTAGCCTTTTCGATACGGACCCCCTCTTGATAGTACGGTGTCTCCTATGACTCAAGTCCACCAAAACCGAAATGAAAGAGACTACACTGTCTTCACCTTGAGCTCCGAGGGGAAAGAATCATCTTGTGCCAATGAATGAATATCTGAAATGCTCAATGCACACGATTAGTCCGCAAATGCATTGTCATCAATCACCAAAACCACTTAGAGAGATACATGCCCTAGCAATCTCCCTCTTTTTGGTGGATTGATGACAACACGGTATTTGCATAGATATAAAACAAAAAAAATAAACAAACCCCAGAGACTACAAAATATAGACCGTTAAAGCACAACCGTGCCTTTCTCGGAATGAAAAAAAAACAGAAAACACATTTTTTTCGTTCCCGAGAGGCACGGCCTGCCTCTCGCGGAAGCACAACCGTACCTCTCTTGAAAGCAAAACCGTGCCTCTTGGGAAAGGAAAAAAAATAGAAAACGCGTTTTTTTCGTTTTCCAAGAATCGCGCCGTGTCTCTCGCGAAAGCAAAACCGCGACTCTCGTGAAAAAAAAGAGAAGGCGTTTTTTTGTGCAATTTTTGTGTTCCAAAAGTTAAGGAAGACCCGTGGAAAACCGAAACATCGAAAAACAAAAAAAAACGTTTAAAAAGCCGAAAACACATGCGGAAAAAGAAAACAAAATCCGGTGGGAGCGCCCAGAGCGTGATATGTGGCGGGCGGCCAAGAGCGTGCCAAGTGGCGCTGATCGTTGTGAGCCTCCCGAAGAAGCGCTCGTTAACTAGTTGCTCTCGAGACATGTTCACGAAGACTTCTAGGTATACCGTATACCTGGCCATGGGCAGCCCGCCCCGAACGGCCCAACCCGACCCAGCCCGAAAAAGCCCAACCTGACCAAGCCCGACGTTGTTCACGGGCCGGGCCTGAGCCTAGATTTTGAGCCCCAAGGCCGGGTCAGGCCCACCATATTTATGATTTAACAAAGGGCCCAGCGGGCCTTTACATTGATGGGCCAGGCTTGGGCCTGATTTCTAGGCCCGATGCCCAGGTCAGGCCAGGCCCGGGCCTAGATTTTTTTGCCGGGCTTGGTTAGGCCCGGCCCGACCCGAGGGATGGCCAGGTATACTTCCAGGCTATCATCAAGAAGGTCAGACCGACTTCAATATGAGAGCGGCGACAACGGCTCGTTCTGGCGGCGACAATGGACATTCGGTGGCTCATTGACCTCTATGTAATTTTTAATACGTTTGAGGTGCTTTGTACTTTCGATGAATCTTTATAATAATCAGATCATTAAAAAACACAAGACAAACGTATGTTTTTTAAGAAAAAGACAAGCGTCTACTAAGCAGCATTTCTGAATGGTTTACTGGCCGTCTTTTTGTCCTAACTACTCCCTTCGTCCCATAATATAAGATGTTTTTAAATATTAAAAGGTTAAAAAAGTCTTACATTATGGGACGGAGGGAGTAGTTTTTTTTAGAAAACATGATCTATTCATCTCTAATCATGACAATACAACAAACAACAGAAATAATAAAGATTACATCCAGATTCAGTGACCACGTAGCGACGACTATAAGAACTGAAGAAAACCGAAGGCGCGCGCCTGTCATCGCCCCTAGATAGTCGAAAAATCGTCGGCCTCATAGGCAGGGACGGAGCCAGGATTTGATCATAGGGGAGGGGGGGCAAGACAATGACACTAGAGATTTTTTTAGGTTAACACTCTTTCCACTAATTTCTGAATAGGATTAACCAGTCCTGTTACAGTGATAAGAGAAAAAAGAGAGCAAATCTGACCACTAATAGAAAGACAACAACACAAGAGATGTAGATTCGCCAAATTTTATTAGTGACATTTTTATTAGGAGCTTGCATATCAATTAAATTATGCATGGGCTATTACCTTGGTTCTTGGAATCATCATATTCACCATTTCCTCTAAAGGGGCATGCTTGGAAAATGAACCACCTGATGCAATCAACAAAAAATAATTATTAGATATCATGTATTAAGAAATTATAAATGTTTGAAAATAAATAATTCTTACTTACCTCATAGCATCAATGGAAGTCTTTAGCCTTAGTTAGGATTAGGCTGCTTCATTTCACTAGATTGTACTGTAGCATCATGTTCGGATGGTTGAGAGCTTGAACCAACTGGCTTGAATAATTTATGAATGGATTTACCTTTTTTTCTCTTCATGTCCACACAAGCACAAATAAATAAATGAAAATGTTATAATTGATGATTAATGCTTATAGTTTGTACGATTATAGTTCTATAGATTTTAAAGGCATGAACCAATCTGATGTGAAAACAGATTACCTTTTCCTCTTGTATTGTTGCCGCCGTGTGTCCGGGCCGCCGTCAATGGGCAACGGGGAACCGGCGACGTGTCTGTGGATCGGTGCAGCGGCGCTACCCTGTCCCTGCGCCCCCTGCCCTTCTCTGCTTCTCGGTGGTGGCGCGATGGAGAGATCTGATCGGAGCGGCCAGCTGGGAAGTCTCGATCTCAGCAGTTGGCGGGGGCTTGGAAACGAACAGACTACCTCTAGCGATGTGGATTCGTGCTGTAACTAACAACTAACAGGGCCTTTTGTTTTCCACGATGGCCTGCTTGGCATTTTAGTGCTCCATATGGACCATATCTAATGGGCTGCACCCCTAAAAAAAGATCTAATGGGCTGTACTAGTACATGGGCTGAGGATAGGGGGGCAAAGCAGGTTGCATACATGGACGCAAGCAGAAAAATTAGGGAATCCCTATCGAGGGACGACTCGATCCGGGGGGGGGGGGGGGGTAGGACCAGCTCATCAGAATAACAACCGTTGTGTACATATGAAAAATCAAATCTAAAAACACACGAATGTAGACGAATGATGAATGTATCCGAGCAAATTCTACTTCCTCCGTTCCTAAATATTTATCTTTCTAGACATTTCAAATGGCTACCACATACGGATGTATGTAGACACATTTTAGAGCGTAGATTCACTCATTTTGCTCCGTATGTAGTCATTTGTTAAAATATCTAGAAAGGCAAATATTTAGGAACGGAGGGAGTAGTTAGCATTACATGCATGCATGCCACGCATACGCAAAAATAAACCGGTCACAAGTCTTAAAACTACATCTGGCATTATAGTACGCGCTCTCAGAAAAACAAAAGAGAAGATCTCCCATCGTATCGTTCGTACGTCGACGCAAAGCACAACCCGCTCAGAATTCGGATCGATCACATGCCATGCATGCGACTGAGAGCCAACCCACGTGGTCGATGGACACGTATACGTTATCACAAGCATATGCGTACAGTCCCAACTACTCAATGCCTCGCGCTCCATATGTGCATGCCTCATGCTAGCCTAAACAATTTATCAGCGGTACAGATCGTACGTACTGCCACATCTATCAAGAACGGAATTTTTTGGAATCATAGAATAACATGCGCGCGCGCATGCATCCATGCATGCATTAACAATAATATTTTTTTCAGGTTACCATGGCAAGATTTTTAGAATGAAAATAATAAAAGGAATCGATAAAAAGGGAAAGGATTCAACAATTTTTTCATATTAATTTCGAATGAAAATATTAGTCCCATGTGGTTTTTAAAATGGGTCCCGATAACTGCCACACGTGTGGCAGTTAGGGGGTATGTGCCGCACGCCCCGTGTGGCATCGACACAGGCCCGCCCGCACGAGCACGTCCGGGCGCGCCCTGCCACAGCTCGCACGTTCGGTGTGCAGCGCGATCGCCCGCACGAGCACGTCTGGGCGAGCGACCACGTGGCCCCACGACCCGTCTCGACCGTCGCACCTCCCCGCCTGTGAGCCACACGCCGCGCGTGGCAGTAACCATGCGTCCCGCCGCGATTGGCATGGTCCGGACCCTCTGTCATGTTCGTTTAACTGCAGTTGCCATGTTGTTGAACTACAGTTGCCATGTCTGACAACTGCAGTTGCCATGGTTGCTCAATTGCAGTTGCCATCTCAGGTCGAAGTGCCGGATGTCATTTTTTGGCAACTGCAGCAATTGCCATGTATGGTGTGGTCTACTATGATTGTCATGATTTGAAAACTTTAGGAGTTCCCACCTACTAACACTAGACAGTTGCCATGTAGCACTACAAAAACATGGCAAAACACATGTTCGGGTAAAAAGAGAGTTGCCATGTACCCTAGGTCAGTTGCCATGTACCCTGCAAAAACACATGGCATCTCATAGCCTTTAGTGTGTGGGAGAGGAGACGACAGTTGCCATGTTCTGCTTACAAGCACACTAGGGCAGTTGCCATGTACCCTGCAAAAACACATGGCAACTGATAACTTTTGGTGTGTGGGAGAGGAGACGGCAGTTGCCATGTTCTACTTACAAGCACACTAGGGCAGTTGTCATGTACCCTGCAAAAGCACATGGCAACTGATAGCTTTTGGTGTGTGGGAGAGGAGACGGCAGTTGCCATGTTCTGCTTACAAGCACACTAGGGCAGTTGCCATGTACCTTGCAAAAACACATGGCAACTGATAGGGCAGTTGTCATCTGTTTACAATCACAAACAGGGCAGTTGCCATGTACGCTTAAAAAACATGGCAAATGACAGCTTGGGTGTGGGGAGTGGGACAATGGGCAGTCGTGGGAGACCGGGAAACAGAAGTGGTGCGCGGCGTGCGGGCGCGATAGCAGTTCCATCGCACATCCCGACTGGCGACCGTTGACTGCGGAGAAAAACCGGCGTGCGGGCGAACTCCCTCACATGCCACACGCGCGAATTGTCCTACATGGCACACAAAAACTGCCTTTTCATGCCAAGATTCGTGCAAAAGGCGCTGGACGGCGATGAAGGCGTGTGGGCGAGTTGGCTAACGCCCACACGTGTGGGCGTTAGTGTTTCCGTTTAAAATTCATAACTCGGAATGAAGAGAGAAATTTAGGATGGAAACAATTCAAGAATTAGGAAGATACATGTGACATGAGGAAGAACTCGTTGATACAATACGCTCTTCGCTAGAATGGCAAGGAATCTCGAGCACCATCAATGGCCTACATGCCCGACGACTGCTACTCTTGCGTATGGCCGGACATCACAAATTCACAATGGGGCCGATAAACCATGGAGGGGATTGCCGCGCCACCGGCCCAGAGATCACCAGATCCGCGTGGGTTGGCTCGCCGAAAGGTTCCTCCGCACCACCACTTTCCACTGCTGCACGGATCTAATTCAGTCTTGTTAAATTCCAGTCGACTTGGTTATGTCTCTGTTGATGATATATTCATGACATCTTACATTGAGATTAGTGTAAATTTTTGTATTTAGTTATTTTTTTATTCTGCCTTACATGTTATGTCACTTAACTGAAATTTGGTTAAGTCTTAGTTGACTGAGACATACCTACACCTAGACTGCCAATCAAACAATTGCCGAAGGTCAGCACCTCCCCACGGGCGGAGGCAGGTGACTCGCAAGAGCCATGGCCGCCCCCATAATCCAACACATGCTTTATTTTAACCTAACCTGTAAGATTTTAGAGAAATACATTTACCAGTATAATTTGACCTCTCGTATCAAAAGTTTCACTCATTTGCTCCCATCTCCTCCTCTTTCTGCGCAACCCGGATCTTAGAGCATCTCTAGCAGATTTCGAAAAAACTCGTCCCGCGAAACCAATTTTGGGTGCCCCTAAATCGATTACGCAGTTCGGAAACGCCTTGTAAAAACAAATACACTATATTGGTACTAAAAAATTAATTTGAAGAAACTTTGCTTCATCGGTGATTGCGACGAGCTCGTCCGCGTCATCGTCAGTGGTGGGTTTGGTGAGGGACGAGATCGAACCGTCAGAGTCAGAGTACTCCTCGTCAAAGGCGGAGTCCTTCAATGGTGCCAGCGACGGCCATGCCGCATCGCCGAGGCCGACACCGCCCAGAGGAGGTGCATCACCAAGGCCGGCTCAACCCGCACCGCCCGGAGGAGGTGCACCGCCGAAACGGCCCTACGTTTTGCTCTAATTGCTCTCCGGAGTGGAACCATCAAAGCGACAGAGGGGATCGCGGGGGAGGGGGGGGTTGCTAATCCTAAATGCCCCCCGATGCCCTTGATAGAGTGAGGGGGAGATATCAAGGGCTGTATGCGGAACCTGTTCACCCACAACAATGTCCAAACCCGCACATCGGCCAAAATTTTCCGAGCTGAGGGCCTTTTACAGGATCTGCTAGAGATGCTTTTAGATTCCAGGCTACGTCGTTGCGCTTCCCGCGATCTCAAGAGCCGCGCCAGGCCACAAACTCCAGCAAGACGGTGTGTGGTGTGTGGGCCGTTGAGACTCGGAACACTGAGTTTCGTCTAGTAGGTGACACAAACCCAATTTTGCTAAAAAAAGTGATACAAACCCACCATAATGAATAGCTAAAAAAATAAGATCCATGAACACTAGCAATCAGAACATATTTTTTATAGAAGGAGCCTACCCAGATGAAATCACGGAAATTCCCTTCCATCGGGATCGAACCCCGTCTGGAAGGATGCGCCACTGCGAATTGGGCCAACGTCCCAGTTCTCGCCATAAGACTAGCCACAATGGGTAGTAACATAGAGTAGTAACATCGACATGTTACTAGTCTATGTTACTACCTCTATAGTGGGGAGTAACATATGTGTAGTAACATGCAACCCTTCATTTATTAGGCTATAGACACATCTTGCCTTGATATGTGTGATGTTACTACTACTAGTAGTAAACTAGCTATGTTACTACTTTGCTCTCTTTCTTCATTTATTGCTTGCCACATCATCCATTTCATCTAGATATGTGTGATGTTACTACCTATGTTACTTCCATTGTGGGTAGTCTAAGAAATAGCTAAACATAGCTTAGGGCACTCATTCTTATTTATTTTTGGCAAGAGGCGCCACAATTAATAAGCTGGACTGAACGAGAACGCCTATATAAAGGGAGGAGAGCACCACCTGTTTACTCACACACACAACCAGCACAAGATCCACAAGCCAGCATAAAGGAAGAAGATGATGAGCACCAAGGCCCTCACACTCGGCGCGGTCGTCGTCCTCGCCATCGCCATGGCGGGCGCGCACGCCGAGCAGTGCGGCCACGCGGCCGACGGCATGGAGTGCCCCAACAACCTCTGCTGCAGCGCGTGGGGGTACTGCGGCATGGACGCCACTTACTGCGGCGACGGCTGCCAGAGCGGCGCCTGCTACGAGCCCAAACGCTGCGGCGCCCAGGCCGGGGCGAACGCAGTGACGTGCCCCAACAACCACTGCTGCAGCGGCAACGGGTACTGCGGCTATGGCCAGGAGTACTGCGGCGCCGGCTGCCAGAACGGGCCTTGCCGCGCCAACATCAAGTGCAGCGCCGACAAGCCGTGCCTGAGCAACTTCTGCTGCAGCCAGTACGGATACTGCGGGCTCGGCGTCGAGTTCTGCGGCCAGGGCTGCCAGAGCGGCGCCTGCCATGACGCCGTTGGCGCCGCCGCCCTGCCGCTCAGCTCCATAGTGCAGGGGTGATCTTGAACTGCACATGGCTGCTGGTATTGCGACGGGATCAGGTGAGGGGATGAGTTGTGGCAATGTCGATCGTTGCCACCTCTTCTTCACCGGCTAGTTTGCGTTTTCTTCGTCTTTTTACAATCGTTCCCATCATGCATGCACGCATGCACGATTAGCGTTCGGGAACCACAAATAATGCGCGTGGTGCCATGCGCCGTCTTTGTAACCTTTATAATCCAATAAATCTGAATCTCGTTGCCATTAACGGAGTGCGTACTATAGTGCTAATCTCTGTTCGAGAGGCGGAGGTTAACCAAAGCACCTCACAACCTCAAAGTCTCGGCCATTTTTTTAGCCTCAGCCAACGAAGCATGAGCTCAATCACTAAGTGGTTTTCCTTGAGGTGTATCGGAGCATAAATCCACACTTTTTAAGGTCCTTGATAGGGGAAAGGGTGTTCCAATCTTTCAATGAGAAATATTTTGTCGATTTGAATGGAGAACGACTTTGACGCCAATCTCATGAATGTTACCATTAATGTCGGATGCATGGTTAGCCTGACCAAGAAGGTCTACATGCAAGCAATAAAAAACGATCAAGAATATGGTGGAAACAATTTGGATATTGCGAGTATAGATGAAATGTTGATTATCTCAAATGAAGTACACAAAGTTACAACAACGATTAACTTTTTCGCTAAATAAAATCCAAAGAAAACATTATGAGGTTGATCTATCTATATAGGACTAAGGGTGGCGGCCAATGGGGTTGACGCACATCCAATGACAGCAAACAACCCTAAGTTATACAAGGCCCATAGGTTCGATTGTTATTTGTGTGCATATTAAATTCCCTCTTAAGTAATGAAATTCGGGCACTTCTTCCATATTTTCAGAGAACATGGAAAATATTTTTTTTTCTCGAGCAAACACACCATAGTTAGGCGTTTTCATATGTTAGAGCAACTCTAGCAGACCCCGTAAAACACGTAGACCCGCAAAATTCCGGCGAGTATGCGGGCTCGGCCCAATTTTCCGGTCAGAACAGAGCCCGCATTGTCGCCCGGCCCGCAAACCGCACGCCCCTACTGCTATAATTGCGGTTCCGCGACTCGTGGGTCCAAACCCTATCCCTCGTCGCCGCCGAGCCACGCGATTCCCCTTCCCCCTCTCCACATTTCTCGCCGCCGGCGACCACCCGCCTCGCCTCCAGCCACCATGTGGGGCCGGATGTGGAGCTCCGGACGCGGCTCCGGCAGCAGATCCGGCGGCGGAAGGGACCCAGAGCGCGAGCGGCGCGTCCGGTCCGACGGCGCGAGGAAGCGCTGGGCCCGGAAGTGGACCAACCGCGGTCTGTCGCCGCCGGCAAGCATCCAGCGGAGCGAGACGAAGGAGTACGACCGCCGGCGCGCGTCCTTCTCCTCCGCGAGGTCCTCGTATGCCGGGAGCTCCTCCTCCTCCGGCGCGGGCCTTCTTCCCGTGAAGAGGGAGTGGTCGGAGGACGAGGAGGATCCGGAGGAACCGGACGCGTTTGCCTTCGTCCCCGTGAAGGAGGAGCCCGAGGAGCCCGCTCCGCTCGGCCGCCGCGGAGTCATCGGGCCGAAAGACTACGTCGACGCCGTTGCGGCCGCCATCGCCGAGCGGAGCGTGCGCGAGGAGGCAGAGCGCCGGCGCCACGTCGAGGAGCTCGAAGACCTCCAGTGGCGGCAGGCGGTCGCCGACAACCTCGCCGCCAAGGAGAAGGCCGAGGAGTGGTGCCGCATCCGCGAGGAGCAGGCGGCGAAGTACGTCGACCTGTGCAGCTTCGGCGAGGAGGAATGGAGGATTGAGCGTCCTGCTCCTCCACGACGTCGGCCATTTGCCGCGACCTTGCCGCCGTCAGATCCGACCCCCCTCTAGTACTAGTTTAATGTAGTATGTAGTATAACTATGCTTGTAGTTTGTTGATCATGTGATGGACTATGTAGTAAGTGATGAACTATGTTTGTGCAATTTCTTTCGCGAAAGTGGTTTTTTTAAATTATGCAGGTTTAGATACGGTTTCTGTTCGGCCGCGCTAGTTTTCGACCCGCAAACGCGACTTTCGTGGAACCGCAAACGCGTTTTGTGGGTCAAATTTTTACGGGGTCTGCTAGAGTTGCTCTTAGGCAACTATTATTATGTAGATTGTTGTTTAAGAAGATGATCAAATGGTGGTGGAAGATTATGAGTGCTGAGGACCAGCCTCTCTGGCTGACTATTCTTAAGGCTAAATACTTCCCCTCCTCGAGCCAGATGTTCGCTACCTCTCATGGTGGTTCTCAGTTTTGGAAGTCCTTGGTTAAAGTTAGGCCTGTTTTCCAGTCTTTTGTTAAGTTTGTAGTTTGGGATGGTCCTCTATTAGGTTTTGGCTTGACTGGTGGTGTGGAGACTCACCCCTCTCTGTGACCTTCCCCACCTTATTTTCTTACTGCCCTGACCCGGATATTTCTATTGCTGAGTTGGCTTCCCATGGGTGGAACCTGGCTTTTCGCCGATCCTTGTCGCCTGAAGAGTTTGAAGACTGGCAACGCCTTACTGCCGTCTTCCCCTCGCTCTCGACGCACATGGATTCGGTGATTTGGCCGCTTTCTGCCTCTGGGCGCTTTTCTGTTAAGTCGCTTTATGCTAAGCTTGTTGGTGGCACTCCTACTAATCGTTTCTCCTAGATTTGGAAGGTCCGGATTCCTCCTAAGATTAAGATCTTCTTATGGCAAGCCTTCAGAGGCCGGTTGCCTTCGGCTGATCAGATTCGCAAGAGAAATGGGCCGGGTTCCCAATACTATGCTTTGTGTGGTGTCTTGGAGGATACGGAGCATATTTTTTTCCACTGTGTCTTGGCTAAGCTCATTTGGAGCTGCGTGAGAGAATGGATTCTCATTTCTTGGGCCCCTGCCTCCTTTGCCGAGCTGCGCAGCTTGGCAAGTAACCTGTCTGGCGTATCCAGGCGTATCTTTTGGGTGGGCCTGAGTGCTCTTTGTTGGTCCCTTTGGACGAGTAGAAATAAATTTACCATTGAGCATGTGTTTCCGGCTAAGCCTGCTGATTGCTTATTTAAATCGTGTGCTCTCTTGCAGCAGTGGAAACCATTGACTAAGATCGACGACCAGAAAGCGCTCTCTGTGTTGATCTTCAAAGTCCGAGCTTCAGCTTCTCAGTTATGCAGACAAGAGCAGGAAGCTTAGCTGTTTTTCTTTTGGGTTCGGCAGACTAGTTTAACTTGGGCGCTCTTTTCCGGCCTGCGTGCCGTGTACTAGCGAGGGAGCCATGTACCTTGACTGTCTTCTATTTCGACGGACCCGTGGTTGGGGTCTGGCTGGTGTGTGATGCGAACAGTTATGTGTTTGCTACCTGCCTTATGGCTTTATTTATAAAGTCGGTCGTATGCCTTTCCTTTAAAAAAATTGCAGTTCACTCATAAAATCAGCAAAACCGATCATGCTGGAAATTTACCTTGGCTCCAGAATAAAGTTCACTCTGTTCAGTAAGAAAACACGCTGCGCCATCGTGTCCTTCACTTGACTATTGTTGACTGTTGTAGCCCCGGAAATGTGGACTGAAGACACCCCGTAAAAACGAAAAGGGCATCATCAATCAAATCTCTACTTTTAATGGACGACTTGGTGAATAGTCTGCGCTGTTTTTTTTTGCTGATTTTTTTCGTCATCCTCCCACCTCCGTTTTATTTTCGTCATCCTCCCATCACGTTCGTCTGGTTTTTTTTGTCCCCCCTCCCACCACCCCATCCGTTTTTTTCACTATTTCCTTCTAAACAAACACTTTCCTAACGTACAAAAAGACACAGATCTAACTTTACTAAATTACCCAAATCAAACGATCCATCTCATCAATGCAATTTGCTTTAGGAAACATATAATGGATGTGAAGGAAACAAATAACAGACTACCCAAATCAACCGATCCATCCCATCAATGCAATTTGATTTAGGAAACATATAATAAATTTCAAGGAAACAAATAACAGACTTTAAAGAAAAATCCAATTTTTATTTATTTATCTCTACTCCTAATGTCTGAGTTGGTTGAATAGTACGGTTTATTTTAGTCCCACCACTTTCAACCGTTTTTTTGCTGGTTTTTTCGTCCCCTCCCCTATCCCACCGGTTTATTTTCACGTCATCCTCTCACACAATGAAACAAATCTAAATGGATCAGAACTTTCCATGCTGTCACAAGTTATTAGTAATGTTTTTATGTGAAAGAATCAATCACGATCAATCACATTATGTGAAAGAATCAATCACGATCAATCAAGATCAAATCTAAATTAATTAACCTTACCTCAAATTGCTCAATCACATTAATTCGGAAAAATAACCAATTTTAAAAAAATTAATGTGTAAATCATAACAAAGAAATTTCATTATTAAAGTATTTATTTACCTACTTAATTTGTAATGAAATCTCTACTTTTAAGGGATGATTTGATAGTCTCCGTTTCGTCCGGGTTTTTTTCATCTCAATCTCTCACCTTCGTCTGTTATTTTTTGGCACGGTACAAAAGAACGCAATGCAACCACGCTTCCCTGGCACCTAAAAAAACACCAGATGAAAAGGCTGCCCCTCGCACGAAACGAAAAAAGACTAGGCGAAGAGCCCCCCTCGCCCGTAGGAAAAAATAATCAGGCAACAACGCTCCCCTTCTATTTGCTATGCCCTAGGTCAGGTCTCCGTTGCTACCATTCCGCTCGTACGCCGCCACCATTCCGCTCGCACGTTGCCGTCACCATCACCCCTCTCGCATGCCGCCGCCATCGCCGCTGCTCGGACGTGGAACTCGTGTGCCATAACCTCCATAGCACCCATGGCCGACAAGGGGACCCTCGGCCTCGGCCATGGCCGCCTGCTCGGAAGACGGGGTCGCTATGTTCGATGCCGCCAGCGCCTCGTGGACCTCGGCTACAGGTCCGGCGCCATCAAACTCAGGTACGCCTCGTCGACGACGACGGCCATGGTGGCCACGTCCATATCGATCAACTGATCTGATCTGAGAAGAAGTTCAACAGGAAGAGAATCTAGATATTCTTGCACTGGATGCAGTAGACGAAACTGATCTGATTTGATCTTATCCCAACTTCCCAAGTCCTGATGAGAACGTATACCTACGTGGATCCAAGTCCGAGTAGGGAGCGGCATCAATCCGATGAATGTGCAAGGAATGTCTGAATCCATCACTTCTATTTGAGTATGGGTATGTTCGTTGGTTATTCAATTCAATTGTTTGTACAACAGCAGAATTTTTCCCTTTAGCATGAATTTCCAGTAGTTGTGTTGCTTCTTTTGAAGGTGGATCTTGGATTCTTTCCAATAGTTGTGTTTTCTAATTTCCAATTATTTGAGTATCCGCCCAATAGCTGCCTTCAGAGAAGAACATGAGGCTGGATACTAATGCATCTGTCCAAGCATGAGGAAGTTTGCTACAGTCTTTGCGGACAGGTTGACGACAGGAGCTGATACGGCAACGCATGGTCCATGGGTTATACCTTCACCACCACTCTCCGGGCAGCCCGACCATGCTCCTTTTCATGGCTTTGCTTCCTTGGCTTCCACTATATGTTTATTTAGTCGTTCTGTTGTGCTTGCCATTGATTTTCTATTCATGCTATTCAAGGATGACACTGAACAGGCTGGCGAAACTTCTACGTTTGAGTTTGCAGGTTCCCCAAGCAGCATCACACATTCTTTCTTCATAGATTTTTTGCTCTCTCCATTTTTCTTTAATATATATATGGTGTATCCATGTATATTATCTCACTGGTATTATAATCTTAGTTTTGCTCTCTCCATTTTTCTTTCATATGTGCAGCTTTTTTGGGGCACCCATGGATGCCAAGGACTCCCAAGAGTACACTGTACACCGACATTATCTTTATCAAATTCTCCATGCTCAGCAATTGCGAGGTAACTTTTGTGAGTGTTGAATAATGACTCCATGATGTGGATTTGGTCTTCACATGCATACTTTGTGTAGTACTATAAGGTTCATGCAAATAAATATTAATGTAAGGGTGATAGCTCAAGGTTGCAGTGTGTACAACATCGCTATTTTATTGAAGCAGCATACCTTCAAAGCGTCGATCTTGTTCTCTGCAGTTATTCTTATGATTGATTCTGAAATCCTGTATTGGTTTCAAGGGACGTGCGGAGAGAGGGTTTGTTTGTTAGATTTCTGTCCAAGAAAACTGTGGTACAAATATCCATGAATTTCTAAGTAGAAATACTTTGATATGAAATATTCATGTTCATGCAAATACTATAGATTGATGGGAGAGATATAAGAAAAAATAGATTGCTGTTTTTTATCCTTGAGAGGAAACTCCGGTTCCTCTCTTTATGCGACACACTTTTCCTTTTGCACAAAGTAGAGCTCTCTTATTTCATTGTTTATCTTTTTGATCCATGAAAGACCTTTTTTGGGTAGGGAATACATCTACATATAACAAATGCAGACTACAAATGTTTCCGCCATCCTCTTCTCAAATTAGAAAAGGTATTACTAAGTTCTGTGGCATGTGGGTTTACTGTACATTAATATAGCGAAAACCATCTGGTACCACTGTCTATGAATATTAACAGATTTTACCCATTATCTTTGCGAATTATAATTAAAAAGTACCAAGATAGCACTTTGCCATGCAAGAAATTTTGTACCTGATGGTATGTTCTATCTTCTGTGGCATATTTCAGTGACAGGAGCTTCTGAAGTACAGAGAATAAGCATAGGTGGCTGCTGTTGAAGCCATGCAAGATGCTCCTGCTGCAGGAATCTTGTTGAGATGTTTCAGCTACCTTCTTTCCAGACACTGGAATTGTTATTTTAGTCACAGAAGTTATACTATATCGGTATTCTTTTCTAAATGACTACATCGGAGATATTTACTTTGCCCAAGTAGATAACTAGACAAGCTCATTTAGAAAATTAAGGGGGTCCGTAGATGATTATTAACATATATAAACAGGGAAGCATACAACATCAATCTGTCGTGTGTACATTTGGAGCACAACCATGTGTTGAAGCAGGAAGGATAGTAAGATCATGGGACATGCATATGCGTGTGCTCCCACAAATATTGAAGAATGTTGTTGGTTGCTTTTACGAGGAAGGTTGTAGAACAAAAAAAATCTTCAATAAAAAAGATTATGCTTAAGCTAATACAATATCCTTGTCTTAAAGGTCTTTATGACATCGTATTTTAATCAAAGAAGAACTATCAGTAGTTACGATCAATAGAGAGATTAGAAGCCACTGATGAGGGCCGCCCTCCAGAGGTAGCCCAACCCCAATCGTCGGTGGGTGCAGCTTCCAGGACAATCGGTAGCGACTCAGGCGTCCACAACTTGGATGCTTATGGCATCACAAGGAATTTCTTGAGATAGCTATATTGCCCTAGATCACTCGGTCGATCGAAAATTTCCCTTACAGAAATTATCTTATCAATCTGTAACGCCCTCGATGCGGCTATATCTCCCATGTGTCGAAGCACGACTTAGAGGCATAACCGCATTGAAAGCAATGTCGCAAGTGGGGTAATCTTCACACAACCCATGTAATACATAAGGGAAAGAGATACATAGTTGGCTTACAATCGCCACTTCACGCAATACATGAGTAAAGCATTACATCAAACAGATACAATCAAGGTCCGACTACGGAACCAAAATAAAAGAAGACTACCCCAAATGCTACACAGATCCCTGATCGACCCCAACTGGGCTCCACTACTGATCAACTGAAAAGAAACAACACAATGAACAAGATCTTCATCAAGCTCCTCCTTGAGCTCGGGTGCGTCACCTGCACGGTCTCATCGGCACCTGCAAACTGATTTTGGAAGTATCTATGAGTCACGGGGACTCAACAATCTCACACCCGCGAGATCAAGACTATTTAAGCTTATAGGTAGGGTAAAAGGTATGAGGTGGAGCTGCAGCAAGCGACTAGCATATATGGTGGCTAACATACGCAAATGAGAGCGAGAAGAGAAGGCAAAAGCACGGTCGAACAACTATGATCAAGATGTGATCCTGAAACTACTTACGTCAAGCATAACTCCAACACCGTGTTCACTTCCCGGACTCCGCCGAGAAGAGACCATCACGGTTACACACGCGGTTGATGTATTTTAATTAAGATCAACTTCGGGTTTTCTACAACCGGACATTAAGAAATTCCCATCTGCCACATAACCGCGGGCACGGCTTTCGAAAGTTCAAACCCTGCAGGGGTGTCCCAACTTAGCCCATGATAAGCTCTCGCGATCAACGAAAGATATTCCTTCTCCCCGGGAAGACCCGATCAGTCTCGGAATCCGGGCTACAAGACATTTCGACAGTAATAAAACAAGACCAGCAAAGCCGCCCGGATGTGCCGACAAATCCCGATAGGAGCTGCACATATTTCGTTCTCAGGGCACACCGGATGAGCCATACGTCGGGTTGGCATAGACCCTGATTGCCCAGGGGGCGCCAGACATCGCTCGGTTTGGACCAGCGCTCGAAGGAGAACTGGCCCGGGGGGCTAAAATAGAGATGACCCTCGGGCTCCGGAAACCCAAGGGAAGTAAAAGGGCATAGGTGAGGCAAATGGTAAAACCAATGTTGGGCCTTGCTGGAGGAGTCTTATTCAAAGCGAACTGTCAAGGGGGTCCCATAAATCACCCAACCGCGTTAGGGACGCAAAATCCGAGAACATAATACCGATATGACGGAAACTAGGGCGGCAAGAGTGGAACAAAACACCAGGCATAAGGCCGAGCCTTCCACCCTCTACCAAGTATATAGATGCGTTAATAATATAAGAGATATTGTGATATCCCAACAAGTAAACATGTTCCAACAAGGAACAACATCTCCATGTTCCAACAAGGAACAAACTTCATCTTCGCCTACAACTAACAACGCTATAAGAGGGGCTGAGCAAAAGCGGTAACATAGCCAAACAACGGTTTGCTAGGACAAGGTGGGTTAGAGGCTTGGTTTGACAATATGGGAGGCATGATAAGCAAGTGGTAGGTATCGCAGCATAGGCATAGCAAAAGAGCGAGGATCTAGCAAGCAAAGATAGAAGTGATTTCGAGGGTATGGTCATCTTGCCTGCAAAGTTCTCAGAGTTGTCGAAGGCTTGAACCTCGTAAGTGTTCTCAACAGGTTCCTCGTTCACGTACTCGTCTCCCGGCTCTACCCAAAACAAGAACACAAGCAAAGGGACAACTATCAACCACGATGCAATGCGCAAGCAACATGATGCAAAACATGGCATGATATGCGAGATGTGGTATGCAATGCATATGCGTGCTCCGGAAGGAAAAAGATGAACAAGGCATAATCTTGGCAAACCAAGCATGCCACTGGAAAGGTGAGGTGATTTCGGTTGAAATCGATATAAAGATCACCGGAATCGGATGCACGGTTTGCAAATGACAAGCAAAACAAGAATGGCATATTTCTGCGTTTAACAGCATGATGGCACTTATCATGCAACAAGAAATTAAGATACTGCACACAAACATATCCGCAAATCATATGGCAGTGATCTATTCAAGATGCTCGACAAAATATGAACACTGAGCTACGGCTAAATCACACCATAACAGTTTCAAACAAGCATGGCAAAAGTGCAAAATATATCAGCTTCCCAGACTTAGTGAAAATACTATCATGCCATAAATTAACATCAGGATGACATGTTTAGAGCAAGGAAACAACCTGATACAGGAACACAATATAGCAACACAAGGCATGGCATGAATCTACTCAAAACATAGAACAAAAGTCCCTTACTGACCATGAGCCAAAAAGGACCAGAAAGTATAATAACACCCAAGTCAATTAGGCAAGTTTCGTTACAGTTTTCAGACTTAGCAGAAAACTGGACATGTCACAAACAGATAACAAGTAGGCATGTTTACGAGCTCGATGCAATCACTACAGAGCATTTCATGATAAAATAAACATACACCCACCAAGAAGACATGGCATAGAAGCTAATCATGGCAAGAACAACATCATAGCGTTCAAGGATCAACTACAACAAGCTTGGCAAAATCAAATAACATGTAAACAATCTGCCAGTAACATTTTATAGCAAAAGTAGAGCTCGATTGACTCAAGCCATGGCACTCCATAATTACAAACAATGGCACGGATGGATAGAGCAAATCCATATGTTCAAAACACTCTTAATGGTCATGCTCAAAAAAGGCATAGATCTCTCTGAAACAACATGAACGCATGGCATAAAAATAATAGCAGGACATGACAGTGAAATTACTAAGTCCCTGAAATCAGCAACATTATGATCCCTAGTTTGCATGCTTGTGCTAGTCACCACAGAGATCACAAAAATACATGGCATACACCCCTGGAAAGATAGCATGGCATATTACAAAACACATGTAGGACTCCAGTTCTTAGGGTGCACACATCAATCATGGCAAAAATGACAAAAGTGCATCTACTGAAACAGATCTGAAACTAACATCACATGGCCCTATTCTAACAGCATTTCGGGCATTAAGGTGAGCTCAAATGAAAATGATGCAATGGGGTGAAATGATGTACTCATCGAGATGAACAATTTGACATATTACACGCACGAAACGGAGCAGTCTACAGCAAGTTATGATGCGTTGAACACGACATGATTATGCAAAATATTCGGGACTTAGCAGAAAACGAGGGAGAGAAGTCAACCTCTCCGAGATCTGGATCGGGCGCGGAAATCGAGGCAGGGCCGGGCTCGCCGGAGACGGCGCCGGAGAGGACGAGGGAGGGGTTCACCGGAGTCGCGGCCGGGGCACCGGATGGATCCGGGCCGGATCCGACGCCGGCAGAGGCGAGGGCGGCGC
This sequence comes from Aegilops umbellulata, assembly GCA_032464435.1. Lineage (NCBI taxonomy): Eukaryota > Viridiplantae > Streptophyta > Magnoliopsida > Poales > Poaceae > Aegilops > Aegilops umbellulata. The sequence continues at coordinate 466,443,958 of CP136056.1, read as the reverse complement.
AGGGGCGGCGGGGTCCGCCGGCGCGGGGCGCGGGAGGCCGGGCGGCGGCGGGGAGAGGCGGCCGCGGGCGGAGGAGAGGAGGGCGGCGGCGCTGGGTACCGCGGGCGGCGGAGGCGAGGGCGCGGGCTCGCGCGGGCCCGATCCGGGCCACGCGGGCCGGCGGCGGGGCTGGAGGAGAGAGAGCGGTGGCGGTGACGTGGCGAGGCCGGATTGGTCCGGCGCGGCGGCGCGGACATGTCCGGCGCGGGGTTATTTATGTCCGGTGGCGCGAGGTAGGAGGAGGGTAGGGTTTCATCCGCAAATTTGGAAGGGGAAGGCATATTTATAGGTAGAGGGAGCTAGGGGGCTCCGAATGGAGTGCGGTTTTCGCCCACACGATTGTGATTGAATGGCGATGGACATGGGAGTGTCTTAGATGGGTTATTGGGCTGTTTTGGAGGGGTTTTGGGCTGCAACCCAAAAGAGGCTTTCACGGTTACCCGGTTAACCGTTGGAGTATCAGACGACCTCCGAATGGCCCGAAACTTGACAGGCGGTCTACCGGTGCTATACCATGGCCACTTGGCAAGCCTCGGTCCATTCCGAGAAAGTTTAATACCCGCTCACGGAAAAAGGTAAAAGGGGACGCCGGGGAACATAGGAGCGCCGGATCGCAAAATGGACAACGGGGAAAATGCTCGGATTCATGAAACGAACACGTATGCGAATGCGATGCACATGATGACATGATATGAAATGCATGACATGGACAAAGTGCAAAATGAAGGGAAACCCAACCACGGAGGGAAAATCATATCACATAGTCAGAAATGGCAAGAGTTGGAGTTACAAATATGGCAAGTTACATCCGGGGTGTTACAACACTCCACCACTACGAGAGGATCTCGTCCCGAGATCTTGGACGGCACCGGAGAGAAACGGAAGAGGAAGAGAAGAGGTAAAACTAAGTTGCTTCTTTGACAAAAGAGTGAAACCAAAGAACCTTGAGAGGTTGGAGAATCTTGCAAGAAATACTACAACGGAGATGAACGAAGTTGAAAACGCTCCGTTAGAAAAGAGGAACAAGGAACATTCCAAGAACCTTGTACGTTGAAGGACATGAAACAAGAGCTTCACGAACGAAAAGAATATGACCACCTCGGTATAATGAGATAGTAAAGGAACAAGAATGACATAATTTGGACAGCACTCCGATAGAAAATGGAAGGAATAGAATAAGATTTTGACAAGATGAGAGGATACTTGCTGAAATTAACAACACACTTCCTCCGGAACTATTAAAAGAATGGCACAAGGGGTAAGAAAGATTTCAGACAGCACTCCGGTTGAGAAGAGATGCAAGACTTGATAAGATGAGAGAGCTCGAATGAAAACACGACACTCCGGTTAAATGGATAAGCAAGGAAAAGAACACAATCCTCACAATTTGAGATGATGTGCGAAGAGAGCAACATCACAATGCCTCCAGAAGAAAGAATAGAAGATAGATCATTGGAACAAAAGAATGGAGAAGAAAACAACATGTACTACCTCAAATGAGTTTGGAAAGCACCCTTAAAAAGAAGAATAGAACGGAGTTGTTGGAAAAAACTAGCAACGAAAAGAATAAGTTTGTAGTGAGCTTATAGAAACATCTCAAAATTATGAGGTGAGCTTCTGCCACCAACGGAAATAAATGATTGGATTGATATCAACAAGGAGACGAGAAACTTATTTCACCAGGAGAACAAACGAAGAACTTGGGTCATTTATAAGCACCATAAAAAGCAACAATCCTTAGGGAAAGCTTTAGGTGAAATATAACCCAAGATAACTCTAATGAAGAGATTGATGGATTTAAATGCCTCATTCTTGACAACATGTGAATCATGAAGCACGAGAAGAAATTGCCAAGGATGACATAACACCATCTCAAAAGATAAGGTAGAAAGAATTGCACTTCGAAATGCAAGATGAAGAATACTTGAACTCCTCAAAACAAAACATGTGTTGGAACACCATGTTTATTTTAGAGTATAGCTTGGCGGATCTTAACTCCGAGAGAAATCTTGAAGAACAATTAAATAATGAAAAGGGTCCTTGATAAACCATCATGTGAACCTTCCATGAAGAACTCCGGTAAAACAAGGATGATAGAAAGAGAGAGAAGTTGAAAACACAAGGTGAAACCTTGTAATGCTAAGATGAAGGTTTGAAATGATATAACCGAGAAAACTTGGAGCTCCGAAAAGAATTTTGATGAACCTCTGGAATAAAGAATTGAATTTACTCGGTGAAACAAGAATAAGAATTACATTATGCTCATCCTTCACCAATTAAATTGATGACAAGCAATGGATTTGGCATACCACTTATTCTCGTAGAAAGGATTAAGATAGAATGGCGCAAACTTGGGAAGGTCTTCAACGAACCACCGGTAGGGTTGAAACAACGATTGAATTGATATGATAACCAAGAAAAGAGAACTCTTGAACGAACCACCGTAATAATTGAAAATGAACGAAGAAAACATAAAGAAACACCCGGAAGAATTAGAAAACGAATAAACATACTTGACAGAATTTAGATACAAATGAACGAATAGATCACAAGCTGATTAGAGAATACTTGAATGATGTACCGGTAAGATTTGGAAAACAAGAGCTGAAAGCTGAGAATGAGGAATTATGAAATGATGGCCTTCGGAGGAAAAAATGGAAACAACTCATGAAATGCTCCGGATGGGTGAAAAATATTCTCACAATCGAAAACAATTATGAGAGGATGGCAACCAGCTAGAACAATGAATCTTGAAGAGAATGAGGCAAGATTTAAGAGAAACTCTTCTTCGGTCTTCCAATGTGGAGAATGATGACGAGAAACACCACCATGAATTGTTGAGGCACTCCGGAATGGAAATTAGAAAGGTTGAACCAACGATGAAAAGAATTTGAAAGATCGAGGAGAAAGACATATGACTGATGATAATCCATACTTATGTCAAACTTCGAAAAGAATTTGGGAATAGCTCCGGGAATATCTAATCATGGCAAGAACAACATCATAGCATTCAAGTATCAACTACAACAAGCTTGGCAAAATCGAATAACATGTAAACAATCTGCCAGTAACATTTTATAGCAAAAGTAGAGCTCGATTGACTCAAGCTATGGCACTCCATAATTACAAACAAAGGCATGTATGGATATAGCAAATCCATATGTTCAAAACATTCTTTCTGATCATGCTCAAAAGAGGCATAGATCTCTCTGAAACAATATGAACGCATGGCATAAAAATAATAGCAGGACATGACTTAGTGAAATTACTAAGTCCCTGAAATCAGCAACATTATGATCCCTAGTTTGCATGCTTGTTCTAGTCACCACAGAGATCACAAAAACACATGGCATACACCCATGGAAAGATAGCATGGCATATTACAAAACACATGTAGGACTCCAGTTCATAGGGTGCACATATCAATCATGGCAAAAATGACAAAAGTGCATCTACTAAAACAGATCTGAAACTAACATCACATGGCCCTCTTCTAACAGCATTTCGGGCATCAAGATGAGCTCAAATGAAAATGATGCGATGGGATGAAGTTATGCACTCATCGAGGCGAACAATTTGACATATTACACGCACGAAACGGAGTAGTTTGCAGCAAGTTATGATGCGTTGAACACAACATGATTATGCAAAATATTCGGGACTTAGCAGAAAACGAGGGAGAGAAGTCAACCTCTCCGAGATATGGATCGGGCGCGGAAATCGAGGCAGGGCCGGGCTCGCCGGAGACGGCGCTGGAGAGGACGAGGGAGGGGGTCACCGGAGTCGCGGCTGGGGCGCCGGATGGATCCGGGCCGGATCCGACGCCGGCAGAGGCGAGGGCGGCGCAGGGGCAGCGGGGTCCGCCGACGCGGGGCGCGGGAGGCCGGGCGGCGGCGTGCGGCGGCGGGGAGAGGCGGCCGCGGGCGGAGGAGAGGCGGGCGGCGGCGCTGGGTATCGCGGGCGGCGGAGGCGAGGGCGCGGGCTCGCGCGGGCCGGGCGGCGGCGGGGCTGGAGGAGAGAGAGAGCGGTGGCGGTGACGTGGCGAGGCCGGATTGGTCCGGCGCGGCGGCGTGGATATGTCCGGCGCGGGGTTATTTATGTCCGGTGGCGCGAGGTAGGAGGAGGCTAGGGTTTCATCCGCAAATTTGGAAGGGGAAGGCATATTTATAGGTAGAGGGAGCTAGGGGGCTCCAAATGGAGTGCGGTTTTCGCCCACACGATCGTGATCGAATGGCGATGGACATGGGAGTGTCTTAGATGGGTTATTGGGCTGTTTTGGAGGGGTTTTGGGCTGCAACCCAAAAGAGGCTTTCACGGTTACCCGGTTAACCGTTGGAGTATCAAACTACCTCCGAATGGCCCGAAACTTGACAGTCGGTCTACCGGTGCTATACCAAGGCCACTTGGCAAGCCTCGGTCCATTCCGAGAAAGTTTAATACCCGCTCACGGAAAAAGGTAAAAGGGGACGCCGGGGAACATAGGAGCGCCGGATTGCAAAACGGACAACGGGGAAAATGCTCGGATTCATGAAACGAACACGTATGCGAATGCGATGCACATGTGACATGATATGAAATGCATGACATGGACAAAGTGCAAAATGAAGGGAAACCCAACCACGGAGGGAAAATCATATCACATAGCCGGAAATGGCAAGAGTTGGAGGTACAAATATGGCAAGTTACATCCGGGGTGTTACACAATCTCACTGTGTATTTTGCTTAACCAGGTAACCAATCAAGCTAAACTGAATTTACATTTTTTTCTAACTTTTATGAAGGCCACACAAAATAATAATGGTAATTTATGTACATGTGTGTGATTTTCAAGGAACAAAAATATGTTCTGATGCTTCTTGGTGAAAGAAGGCATCCCAGGCCGAGGACAAGGACTGGGTACCGGGATTGGAGTGTTTATTGCCATTCCAGGAGACCGGATTGAAAGGAAAATCATGATCCAAGCTTCTGCAGGTGATGCTCACTCCGGTCTATGTGCTGAAGCATTGACGCTTCAGCTTGCAGCAACAATGGTCGCACAACTGCAAATTCAGCAGGCTACTTTATTCACGGATAATCTCTCGTTGGCCAAGATGGCTGCTTCAAGGAACAGCAATGACAATTGGATCAACTGGAGGTGTTGCACTCCAATTAGCAATTTTCTTCAGGACACTTCTTCTATCCAGACTGATGTTTACCATAATAACAGGAACATCAATGGAATAGCTCGTGATTGTGCTCATCAGGTTCTCAACTCAAGAGTAGAATCTGTCTTTAGCTGTACTCATTCCTCTCAAAGCAATTCTCTTTGCCCAACTTTGGTTTATCTTCATAACTTTCAAGTCCAGGGATATGTAATACACGCTGTACTATGCTTTTGAGATGAATGATATCTTGGCGCTTGGTGCCTTCTTGTGTTAAAAAAAGGTAGGGTGCTCGCAATCCCCTTCATCTTGGTTGCAACAAAAAAGACCCAGCGAGGCTGATGTTTCAAGCTCAGACCCTCTCATTGCGTGAGAACCATGTGATGATGTTGTTGGTTGGTTTTTGAACTTTTCACTTGCGTCATCCTCAACGACACATGTTTGCTTCCCGGATTGATCTCTTTCTCTTCCCGGATATTTCAGACGGATGTTGTGATTAGAATTATGACAACATCAGTGTTCATCAATATTCTTTTTGGATCTGATATATCTATGTCTAAATTACACATAGTATGTACAAGCAAATTTACAGTAGTTGTACTTTCATGTCTTTCTTGGATCCGTGGTGAAGTATACTCACCTTAGTACTATGTTGCTTTCTACATGTCTTCTCATGACCTTATTATTCTGTTTCTGTTGTTTAAAGACAAGATGATATTTGTGTAGCACATTTTGTATACATTTTCCTCCTATAAGGCTATAATTTCAATCTGAAGCCCGCCCAACACACAAACGTTTCTAGCTTATTTCAGGAGTGAGAAATACAAGGTCTACTCTTACTTCAATACTCAGATAGAGGAAACAATGTACTCTGCTTATTTCAGTACAAAGCGACAGGGGGATGTGTATCAATTCTTGACCCTATTCATACATCACAGTCATCAGAGGTTAAAACTCGGAGGCATTTAGTGTGATTCAAAGAAGCACTCGAAATAAAGTAACCCGGCTGGATCTGATATATCCAGATGGTAACGTTTATTTCCGTCTGGCATTCCAACGAGCATAGGCGGGTAATAAATTTAGAATACAAACATTTATTTAGTTACCACTATATTGAATATAATAAGAATTTAAGAAACCGTAGGGATGTGTCCGCCTATTTTGTTTTTCATTTTATGCTATCGTGAAACGGTGAAGCCGGTTTGCATGGTGAGTATTGTCCGTTATACGTTCTAAGACTTTCCACGTGCAGTATTCACGCCAACTACATGTATTTCTTTTGCATGATAGGTATGAGTTGAGGTAGTTTTTATTATATTTGAAAAAATATCGTGCTAGAATTTCTTAAGCGCAACAAGTAGATCTTAGTAATTTGTAATAGATTTTTAGTTGGACCATCGCTTTATATGTATACATCGTCAATTTATTACAAGTGAAGTGGACTTCAATTATTATGCAATTATGTCTATGTTATATTGTCTCTACTTGTGAAATTTAATATGCATTATGTTTATATAACTTCAGCAGCCCGTGGCAACGCACGGGCATTCTACTAGTGTATCTGTAAATTAGACAAGTCTCCTCTGTTGATACGAGACACCCATGATGTTTAATCGAGTGATTAATAACTGTTGTATTAAATCACTAATTGCATAATCAGAAGGGGGAATTGCACTCGCACTAACAAAAAAAACTGCCAGCGATTCAGTAGATTAGGGCTAACCGATCCTGTAATCACTAATCACCCACACCTGTATGGTCAGACTAATTAATCAAGCTTAACTTCACTTCTTGGGCCGAATCGATCCTCTGCTCCGAGATGGATCCATGGCCTCACTTGAACACGTCCCGGAAATCAATGAAAGGGTCATTGAACTCCACCGTCTGAACCATCTGCTCCCGCTCCCGGCGGGCCTCAGCCCTCCGTCGCTCGATCTCGCGCCGATGGATGGCCTCGGCCTCGGCATCCACAGCGTCAATACGAGCCTTGGCGAGACGGGCATTCTCGAGGAGCTCGCGCATGCTGCAAGAGGCCAGGGGCCTCGGCGACGAGGCGCTGGTCTGGTTCTCGGCAAGGCGAGCCTTCTCGAGGAGCTCGCTCATGCTGGAAGCTGGCGGCTTGGGTGGTGCCGTGAGCTCGGGAGGCTGAGTCGGCGAGGCGCTGGTGTGGTTCTTGGTCACGCGGAGGGGTTCAACGCCGCTGATTGGACCGGGACCCGGGCGCTTCTTGTTCCTGGTGGCGTCAGCGGCAGCGGACGCGACCTCGCCTGAAGTACCACGCGCGCTCTTCGCCGGCGGATCCCCGTGGTCGAGCGATCCTGCAGGCCGCTTCGGCTTCTTGGCGGCGGCGATGGGCTTGGCGACGCAGGCGGGGTTGATCCGGACGCGGGAGGACGCGCAGGCTCCGGGGAGGGCAGCGGCGGGTCCGCCCGAGGCCAGGGAGCGGGGGTGGGCGGTGGCGTCCATGGCCGGAGCAGATCGGGGCGCACGAGACGAGATCATGTTAGGGAACCGATCGATCGGGAGACCGGGAGGAGCAAGAAAGAGATAGCGCGGGGGTCAAGTTTAGGGCGGAAGTAGCCGCAAGAAGACGCGCCGGAGAGGATTCAAGTCCGAGTTCGAAATGAAGAGGGTTTACGTTGTAGCGGTGGGCCCAGTTGTCGGTGAGCCAGGCCTGGACTTCGGTTTTTTTTGTTGTTGAGGTGAACCTGGATTTTTTTTTGAAGTGTGAACCTGGACTTTGGTAAGTTCCGGTACGGCTGGTTTGGCTTAGCTGTGATATTTGAACAAAGTGCAAACTCTCTATCTATGACGAACCGTAGTACTACTATCTATCTGTCATAAAAATCATTTTTGTGAACTCTCTACTACTATGGACGCGGTCTTAGGGTGGAGCCAGAAACTTTAGCCAACGGAATTCACTCATTGACTCATTGAAAAAATTTGTCCAGTGGGTTCACTCGTTGCACGGATTTAGCACAAAATAATCAAGTGCAAAGTTCAATTTCACACTATTTGTGCATCTTATAACAAGAGTACATCACTCAAAACTCATAGACAGTGCAAATGTACCATGTAGTTGCTACATTATCTCTACTATTAAAGCAGAATCGAACGTCGTGATGGTTCAACCTCTGTTCCAGTCTCGTACGTAACTTTTGCCCGTGAACTAAAAAATCAGACCTCCTCGCAACCCCTCCACGCACGATAGAAAAAAGAAAATAAAAAACCCACACGTACGCACGTCCCAACTCCCACCTCCCACTTCCCACCCCTTCCGCCAGATCCCTCGCTCTCGATCCCGTGTCTATGCAGAGACGAATCGCCGCCGCCGGCCTCCTCCTGCCTACGTCGACCTTGAGCGGCAACACACTGCAGCCAGACTTCTATACTACTAGATTGGAGCGGTGGATCTACATCTCATCTCTTCTTCACCGAGTCCACGAGGTACTCAACGTGGCAGGGGCGACGAACAGGAGCGCCGCATCAACAGCAGCGACGAACGACGGCCTAGGTATTGCCATCTCCTTATCCTCGATCCACCCCATCTTCTCCCTGTATCATGTACTTCCGCACCCCCTCATTCTTCTCTCGCGTGGCAGGGACCGACGAGTTGCAACGGACGGGCGGCAGTCCGGCTGCTGGCTTAAAGGATGCACTAGAAAATCGCAGGTAGACGGAGAAGGTTGCCTATGGAAATATGGCAAGTGGCAGCGGCATACATGTATTACGGTTAGATGTTTGCTTTTTACCTAGATGAATACTTATAGCACTGAATTTATGAATGTAGACTTACAGTATTGTGTTTTTTATGTTTACTTATTGTCGTAATCTCATGTATAGGCTGTGCTGATTCTTAAATTGCCAAAAGACACCTTAATAGAAATCACTCAAGTCTCTTTTTATTGTGGAAACTCGTTGTATGTGTAAATTTATTTATACTCTCGGTCTCGGCGCATGGAGCCTATAAGACGCCGAATGTTCTTGCTGCTGCTGTAAGCATTTCATTTCATATGTTTTCACTTGTGGAGTTCATGATCAATTGGTCATGAACATCAATTATCTTTACTGTTGAATCTTTCTTATTTTGGTTATGTTGATGGCATGACCAAGTGGGAAAACACCAGAAATAAATTCAACTTGGGGAAGAGAATCAAGAGAATGAACTCGCTCGGCGGCTTGTACCGTGTTTTGTGGTGGAGGAACATAGAAATCTCCGTTTCCTCATTACTTTATTCCGATGGTTTATTTTCCATATGTTAGATTGGCTAGAGGTTGGGTACCAGAAGGAGGCGACGTTAAAATCTCTGTTTCCTCGTTACTTTATTCTGATGGTTTATTTGCCATATGTTAGATTGGCGAGAGGCGGGCTACCAGAAGGAGGCGACGTTAAAATCAGCGCCAGTGACGATGATGGTGGACACGATGAGCTTGGTGGCAGCGGCCGCCGCAATAGTGTTGTACTCGGAGCCCATGCTATCCGAGCTCGACATTGTGAACAGCTCAGTCCTTTTGCAACCGTGTCCATCGACAAGTTGTCCCTACAGTACCTTGGCGTCAATAACCACGGCCATGATGACGGAGTTGTGCTGGCCGACAGCCCTGCTGCCATGCGTCGAGCAGTCTACTGATTTGACTGCTGGGCTCAAGGGGTTCGATCCGGTTCACCACATGTGGTGGCAACTTGGGTGAGCTGCCTTTTGTCGACCCTTTCTGCTATTTGGTATCTCTATCCTGGTTTTAGTGCTCTGACAGGAATTAGCAATGCTAAACTTTAGACCAAAAGGAGTTGTAAGAAGAAAGGAGTTATAAGAAGTGTTCCTTAGAAATTGTACACTAAACTGCTTGCGCTTTTTCATGCAGGTTGGCACTCATCTTGGAGCACAATTAAATGGAAATCAGTAGCAAAAACACAATCTTCATAGTGGTAATCGAATCCTAGAATTTAGCTTCATTTATATATTTCGAAGTGGTTCCATGATTTTATATTTTGCGTACTATGTTTGGACTGTAACATTTAACCTGGGATTTTGTGTGCGAACAGTTGATATGGGTTACAATTGAAACTTACATTCATTCTACTGAATAGAAGAAGTGGCTTCTGAGTGTACTAAAATTTCTTAAGAGCTGTAGTAACTTTATTATGTAGCAATATGTTAATTAAGAAGTGATATCCTCCCTTTGCTTTGAAGTGAATGCAAATTTCGGGGGATACTCTTATTCATTGCAAGCATCACTAAGCTCAACTTCTGAAACTTTAATTTAATCAAAAGAATACTGAAAAATACCTTTTGAATTAATTTTATACTCCCTTTGGTACGCCATGTCATATAAATGTGATGCAAATTGTTGTAGGTTCAGTTTTACATGCTCCTCCTGCCCATATCACAAGAGTCTATTTCAATATATTCCCCTTTTTTCTATTTTACAAATTACACTTGCCACCATGGAAGTGGCATGTGTTATTCCTGAGAATTGGATTAGTTTGAGTTGATACCATATTTTTTTTCTTTTCCATTAATTGTTAACAACATCTCCTTGATTTATAGGTCGTACCTGCTGCAGACTGTTCTATTTTCTTCATTGGAAGACTTATGTAATACTTGATGTCTTGTTTTGTAATAGAAACTTCACCTTTTCTTATAGTTTTGTTGGTGTGGTTCTGCGCCAGATCCCTTAATTCGAATATAGAGTTAGAATTATGATACAATATGATATCATTCTTTTGGGAATATCAAAAGAGTAAATTTAACTTCTCAGCACACATGCATTTTTGACTGCTCTTTGTTAACCAGAACATAAGAAAACCAAGAGTAACCACTGCCAGTTAAAGATTAACCAGATTAACACAAGTGATTTTTTTGTCCTGTTCAATGATATGCATTTCATCAGCTATTGCTTCTCGCCATTACTGGATGTACTGATACTCCAAATGGAAATGAAGCGTTCAAAGTGGACAATTCTCGCCATATGGCTTGATTACCATAAAATTTACTACAAATCTTGACCTCTGTTGTGTTATAGTAATTTCCTTGAGATCATCTTATTAGCATGCTATCGTTTTTACAACCTAGCAAAAATAAGTGAATTGTTGAACTTCAGACGTCAATGGAGGTGCACCGGATGAACCGGGGTGATCATTTTGGACTGTGCACGGATTTGGACTATGCCTGGATGTCCTTCTGTTAGGTCTAATGGGCCCTGCTTAATACATCAAACAATCACATTTTTCATGCTTTATGATGACTGATCCTTGTAAACTGCATTACATATAATATTTATAAAGCTTTCTTCTCGTAACCATTGTACCTGCATAATCGAAAACCAACCCTTAGTTAGTGGTACGAACACACTGGCTTCCAAAGAATGGATTAAGTGCGAGGGAGAAGGGGGGGGGGGGCAAGATGAAGGCTCTGCTATGTAGGTGGCCTTGGTGTAACTAGAGCGTTCTTTGGCCGTGTTAGAGACTTATTAGTGAAAGAGCAATAAATTATTTTGTTAGGATAATAAATTGTGTGTTACGTTCTTTTATAAGGGTGATTTTAATCCTGAGGTAGGAGTGTTCATACAAGTGGAACTATGACCTCTCATGCAATGTTTAGAAAAAATAGGCTCCTTTGGGTTTCTGATGTATAACATTGTAGAAAACATAATTGGGTATCAATTGAATTACTCGAATTTTGTGGTGTGAGGTTGCAGGCCATCTGAAAGGACATGCAGTGCCCCCATGTGTGGTTTTGGTAATTGATGACATTCTCTATGGACTAATGGTTGCATTGAGTTATATTTGAAGGATTTGTCCATAGGCATTTCTTGAAGTACATGTGTTGGTTTCAAGGAGTTTATGAGTTGACCAAGGTGGTATTAAGGAATTATCCAAACATTGGTCATAGAGTTGGAAAGAGTCAAGGTTGATCAAGACTAAGTACAGAGAATGATTCAAGTTGATCATCACACAAAGCGTAGAAGATACACCGAGTGGGATCAAGTGATCTCATGGTATGGCAACATTGTCCATTGTGCTTTGTGTACTAAGCCATGGTCTATGTGAGAGTTCTATGTGGGGTTAGGTACGTGTTCATGGGCTTGCGTCAAGAGGAAGATATCACCAAACCAATGGAGAGGATGACATCAAGTGGTGATCATCATCAAGAATTCTGTGCGCAAGTTCAAGTGGAGCATCACGAAGAGATCAAGTGCTTGATTCTTGCCGTCCATTGTGGTGTCAATGGACTTGTGAAGATGTGCCGAAGAGTGGCTCACCCATAGTGGAGTATGGGGGAGCAATCATCTAGTCTTCATCGACCCAACGCATTCAAGAAAGGTGGTCCAACTTGAGGGAGTCAAGATCGTCATCATCTAGCTCAAGTGGACTTCATGCAAGGCAAAGGTTTGCCCTTGATAGGTTTTATATTTTACCGGTCTCATGGTGATAGTTTGGAGACCGGGTTATAGGATCGATAGTCGTACTATCAAGGGGGGCTCTCAAGTGAGTAGCGTGATCGTATAATTGTCGAGAGCTCAAACTATTGCATCCTTGCATCATATTTCTCGATCCTTATTTGTATTTTATTTTGAGGTTTTAGAGCTTGTGGTTATCTTCGTGACAAGCTCTAGTTCATCGAAAACGGATTTCATATGCTTCTTCTATTGCGTTTTCGGTGTTGGAGGTTTTACCGGTCTTTTTTTTAGGAAGGGTTATCACCATTTTCTCTTAGGACTTTTCTAATTTCCTTCTTATTGTTAGTTCTATCAAGATTGTGTTAGCCCTTGTCGCTAGCTTTCCAACAAACTTGGTTTCGTTGAATTCGGAGTCCGTTTGCAGAATTTGTGGCAGTTTTGGTGTTCTGAAAAGGCTGCAGCGGTACTACCGCGGACATGAGCGGATGTAATTTTTTACTACCGCTCCAGAGCGGTACCACCGCGGCTACTACAGCGGTAGTACCGCTCCGGACCAAAAACTCGTCACAAGTTCAGCGGTGGTAGGCACGGATGTATCTTTTTAGTACCGCTCGCAAGCAGTAGTACCGCTACCCTTTAAGGTAGTACCGCTACCCCTTGCGGTAGTACCGTGAGGTCGAGCGGTAGTACCGCTCTGCGCGGGCTGTGAGCATAATGGTTGGATTTTCCCCATCTATAGAAGAGGGTCTTCTTCCCCAATGAACCTTATCCTTTGAGCTCGTGTTCTTCCCCCATTGTTGACCTTCTTCAAGCTTGCTAACTCTCAATCCCTCCATGGATTCTTGCTAGTTTTTAGGGGAAAAGAGAGAGGAGATCTAGATCCACATTTCTGCCAATCACTTTCTCCTCTATGTGAGGGGAACCCTTTCACTACAAAAAAACAAACATCCGTGACATTTTGGGCCGAACGAAATTTTTTTTGTCATACTTATGACACTTCTACGACGATAATTGTGACAAAACCCGGTATCATCATAGATGTGGTGGGGTCCTACTTCTATGACAAAAAATCATGATAGAAAATGGGCTTTTCGTCCTGGGTGGGCCGGAGACGCAACTGCATGACATTCTTTGGGCCGTCCATGACGGAAAAAACCGTGGTAGAAGCAAGGGCGAGGAAAATATCAGGGTGTTCCCGGTTACGGTGGGTGGTCGGGGCCGAGCGATGCGCGTTTCTCTCATACACGCATGCGTGTGAGTGCGAGGCATTGGGCTCTAACTAAACCCGAGCGATTGCACCGCAGGCTACACGTTACTGAACCCGAGCGATCGATCGCTGGCTGTTAACTGAACCCGATCGAGCGATTCCTTCGCTACTGCTGCTAACTGAAGCTGATCGATGTTGCCTCTGGATGAAGAGTGAGCGTTGCTGGGGGGTTTGGATGAACAGTTCCCAGTGGGGGTGGATGAACAGGACCCCGTGGTGTTGCCTCTGGATGAACATGACCCCGATCGATCGAGCCGGTTGGGGGTGGATGAACAGGACCCCGTGGAGGGCTGGATGAACAGGACCACCCCGTGGAGGGCTGGATGAACAGTAGACGGTGGAGGGCTGGATGAATAGTAGCCCATGGAGGGGTGGTTGAACAGGAGCCCATGGAGAGGGCTGGTTGAACAGTAGCCAGTGGAGTAGCGCACGGTGGAGGCTGGATGAACATGAGCCCGTGGATGAACAGTCGCAGGTGGAGGCTGGAGGAGGTCGACGGTGGATGAACAGTAGCCCATGGAGGCTAGAGGGGGTTGCTACCTCTTGAGAACTGCGTTGGTTTTCCCTTGAAGAGGAAAGTATGATGCAGTAAAGTAGCTTAAGTATTTTAGTTAGTTTTTGAGAACCAAGGTATCAATCCAGTAGGAGACTACGCTCGAGTTCCACGCACCTACACAACAAGGCTAGATCAAAGATTTATTCCTAAACAGAACCAAAAGGCAAAAAACTAAAAATAAAATAGGGTTGCCTCTCAACAAGCGCTATCGTTTAACGCCCTTAGCTAGGCATAAAAGCAAGGATAGATATAGGTATTGCCATCTTTGGTAGGCAATCCATAAGTGTCTCTCATAATAGGTTCATAAGGTAATTTAATCTTCTTTCTAGGGAAGTGTTCCATGCCTTTCCTTAGCGGAAATTGGAATCTAATATTCCCTTCCTTCATATCAATAATTGCACCAATCATTCTAAGGAAAGGTCTACCAAGAATAATAGGACATGAAGGATTGCAATCTATATCAAGAACAATAAAATCTACGGGCACATAGTTCCTATTTGCAACAATAAGAACATCATTAATTCTTCCCATAGGTTTCTTAATGGTGGAATCCTCAAGGTGTAAGTTTAAAGAGCAATCATCAAATTCGCGGAAACCTAACAAATCACATAAAGCTTTTGGAATCGTGGAAACACTAGCACCCAAATCACACAAAGCATAGCATTCATGATCATTAATTTTAATTTTAATAGTAGGTTCCCACTCATCATAAAGTTTACTAGGGATAGAAACTTTCAACTCAAGTTTTTCTTCATAAGATTGCATTAAAGCATCAACGATATGTTTAGTAAAAGCTTTATTTTGACTATAAGCATTGGGAGAATTTAGCACGGATTGCAACAAGGAAATACAATCTATCAAAGATCAATTATCATAATTAAATTCCTTGAAATCCAAGATAGTGGGTTCATTGATATCTAAAGTTTTGACCTCTTCAATCCCACTTTTACCAATTTTTGCATCAAGATCTAAAAACTCCGAATTTTTGGGACGCCTTCTAACTAAAGTTGACTCATCTCCAGTCGCATCATTACCAAGATTCATATTGCAAAACAAAGATTTAATAGGGGACACATCAATAACTTTTAGATCTTCATCTTTATTCTCATAAAAATTAGAAAAACATGCTTTTACAAAGCAATCTTTCTTAGCACGCATCCTAGTGGTTCTTTCTTTGTACTCATCAATGAAAATTCTCATAGCTTTGAGAGACTCATTGATATCATGCTTAGGTGGAATAGTTCTAAGTTTCAAAGAATCAACATCAAGAGAAATTCTATCCACGTTCCTAGCCAATTCGTCAACTTTAAGCAATTTTTCTTCAAGCAAAGCATTGAAATTCTTTTGAGAAATCATAAATTCTTTAACACTAGTCTCAAATTCAGAGGGCATCTTATTAAAATTTCCATAAGAATTGTTGTAGGAATTACCATAATTATTAGAGGAATTACTAAAGAACGGCCTAGGATTAAAGTTTCCTCTATACGCGTTGTTACCAAAATTATTCCTACCAACAAAATTCACATCCATAGATTCATTATTATTCTCAATCAAGGTAGACAAGGGCATATCATTAGGATCAGAAGAAACACTCTTATTAGCAAATAATTTCATAAGTTCATCCATCTTTCCACTCAAAACATTAATTTCTTCTATCGCATGCACCATTTTACTAGTAGATCTTTCAGTGTGCCATTGAGAATAATTAACCATAATATTATCTAGGAGTTTAGTAGCTTCTCCTAAAGTGATTTCCATAAAAGTGCCTCCCGCAGCCGAATCTAAAAGATTTCTAGAAGCAAAATTCAATCCGGCATAATTTTTTTGTATAATCATCCACAAATTCAAACCATGAGTAGGGCAATTACGTATCATTAATTTCATCCTCTCCCAAGCTTGTGAAACATGTTCATGATCAAGTTGCTTAAAATTCATAATATCGTTTCTAAGAGAGATGATCTTAGAGGGATGAAAATACTTAGAGATAAAAACATCTCTGCACTTATTCCAGGAATCAATACTATTTTTAGGCAAAGACGAAAACCAAGTTTTAGCGCGATCTCTAAGCGAAACCAGAAATAGTTTCAACTTAACAATATCATTGTCCACATCTTTCTTCTTTTGCATATCACACAAATCAACAAAGCTATTTAGATGGGTAGCGGCATCTTCACTAGGAAGGCCGGCGAATTGTTCTTTCATGACAAGATTTAGCAAATCAGCATTAATTTCACAAGATTCAGCATTGGTAAGAGGAGCAATCGGAATGCTAAGAAAATCATTGTTGTTGGTATTGGCAAAGTCACACAATTTAGTATTATCTTGAGCCATCGTGACAAGCAAGCAATCCAACACACGAGCAAACAAGAAGCGAGCGAGAAAGAGGCGAACGGAAAGAGAGGGCGAATAAAACGGCAAGGGTGAAGTGGGGGAGAGGAAAACGAGAGGCAAATGGCAAATAACGTAATGCAAGGGATAAGAGTTGTGACGGGTACTTGGTATGTCTTGACTTGTGCGTAGACTCCCCGGCAACGGCGCCAGAAATCCTTCTTGCTACCTCTTGAGCACTGCGTTGGTTTTTCCTTGAAGAGGAAAGGGTGATGAAGTAAAGTAGCGTAAGTATTTCCCTCAGTTTTTGAGAACCAAGGTATCAATCCAGTAGGAGACTATGCTCGAGTCCCACGCACCTACACAAACAAATAAGAACCTCGCAACCAAAGCGATAAAGTGGTTGTCAATCCCTTCACGGTCACTTACGAGAGTGAGATCTGATAGAGACGATAAGATAATATTTTTGGTATTTTTATGATAAAGAGTAAAAGTAAAGAAAGCAAGGTAAATAGTAATGGAAATAACGGGATATTAATGATGGAAAATAGACCCGGGGGCCATAGGTTTCACTAGTGGCTTCTCTCAAGAGCATAAGTATTATGGTGGGTAAACAAATTACTGTCGAGCAATTGATAGAATTGAGCATAGTTATGAGAATATCTAGGTATGATCATGTATATAGGCATCATGTCCATGACAAGTAGACCGAAACAATTCTGCATCTACTACTATTACTCCACACATCGACCGCTATCTAGCATGCATCTAGAGTATTAAGTTCATAAGAACGGAGTAATGCTTTAAGCAAGATGACATGATGTAGAGGGATCATGTTTGTTCCAAAAATCACGTTCCCGAAGGTTTCACTCCGTTTGGACTCCGTTTGATATTATTTTTCTACGAAACACTGAAATAGGAAAAAAAACAGCAATTTGGGCCGGGCCTTCGGTTAATAGGTTAGTCCCAAAAATAATATATAATTGTATAAATAAGCCCATTAAACATCCAAAACAGAATATATAATAGCATGGAACAATAAAAAATTATAGATACGTTGGAGACGTATCAGGGGTCGACGGTGGAGATGAACAATATCCCGTGGATTCCCATTTTGCGGTACGTCACACCCCTCCCGATGAACAAGACCCCTGTTTCGACCGTAGCGCTCCAACACAAGTCTGTTTCCTCCGTTTTGCGGTACGCCACACCCCTCCCGATCAACAGGCCCCCGTTTCAACCGTAGGAGGTCCGTTTCCTTCGTTTTGCGGTATGCCAGACCCCTCCCGATGAATAGGATCCCGTTTCGAACGTGGCCGGTCGAACACAAGGCCTTTTCCTCCGTTCTGCGGTACGCCAGGCCTCGTTTCCATCGGCTGTTCCATCCAGGCCCTCCCGATGAACACGACGACGCATTCCATTCCGACTCAGTCGGCTGGCTCCCCATGAACACGACGACGACGCAGTTTCTCCGTTCTGACCCAGCCATGTACACGAGCCCTGGCCGTACGTATGTGCGAGTAGGCGTTCGAGACCCTGCCCGTATGTACATACGTGGCCGTATTTTCTTTCTTGCACACTGGCCACTGTACGTACGTGTACATGCTACGTGCGCGCCTCTACTACGACAGATGCGCGCCTCTACATCGACCAGTATGTACGTACACGTTCGCGATCAAAATGACAACGCTACGTACGCTTCGACTAGGTGGGTCCCGACTGTCAGGCACTTCCTTGCGTGCAAAGATGTAGCTGGTGGGTCCCAGCAGACAGGGGGCGAATCGTTTTTTTGCCCGGACGCACTTCCTTGCGTGCGAAGATGTAGCTGGTGGGTCCCAACAGTCAGGGGGAAACTTTTTTTTCGCAAAATACGGTGGCCCATCTGGTGGGTCCCCGCTGTCAGGTGGAGGAATAATTATTTTGCGCGTAATAAGGAGGCACTTCCTTGCTGCGACCATGGACCCAGCTGTCAGCCTCTCCACGTACAGTCCATGTCCGATGGAAGCCGTTCCTTGACCGCGTTGACCACGCCGCGCGGAGAGCACCAGGGCGGTGGACGACGACAAGGCCTAGGAAGGGGACAACGCGGAGCCAGGGAAGACACGGCAGTGGAAGCCCCCGCGGAGAGGAGTACAAGGGTTCACTGGTTTGGCTGCGGTGTGAGGCTGCCGTCACCACAGAATAACAGGGGGTGTGGGTGAGTGGAGGGATGGCCTGGCCAGTGGTGGGAGTAGTAGGGGGCGGTGAGGGCTCCGCGGCAGCACGGCCGGCCATGGGAGGCAGGAGCACGAGGCACGACCGACGCTGGTTTGGGCGGCTGGAGTAAGAAGACCAGAGGTTGAAGAAGCACTACGACCGTTGGATGGACATCGTACGGTCGCTGGAGCTAGAATCGTGCATATTGACTAAGTTGACAAAGCCCTCCGTCCCCGTCAACTTAGTAGGCCCACAAGTCAGCCTGCCACTATACTGGGTCCCAACTAATAGGGGGAGTATTCATTTTTTTATGCATAATAAGGAGGCACTTCCTTGCGTGCGAAGATATAGCTGGTGGGTCCGAGCTCTCAGCGGCGGTAACGTTTTTTTCACGAAATACAGAGGCCCTTTCGGTGGGTCCCAGATGTCAGGTGGAGGAATCATTATTTTGCATGTAATAAGGAGGCATTTCCTTGCGTGCGGCCGTGGACCCAGCTGTCAGCCTCTCCACGTACAGTCCACTTCAGATGCATGTCGGTCGTTGACCATGTTGACCAGGCCACGCCGAGAGCACCAGGGCGGTGGACGAAGGCGAGACATAGGAAGGGAACGACATGGAGGCAGGGAAGACTCGGCAGTTGTTTCCCACGCAGAGGGGAGTACGACTGTACGAGGGTTTACTGGTTCGTCTGCCATCGCCGGAGAATAACAGCAGGTGTGGGTGAGTAGAGGGATGGCTAGGCCAGCGATGGTAGTACGGTGGGGCGGTGAGGCCTGCGCGGCAGCACAGCCGGCCGCCGGGAGGAGGGAGCAGGCAATCCCGCCGACGCTTGTTTGAGCGGCTGGAGCAGGAAGAGCAGAGATTGAAGAAACATGACGGCCGTTGAATGGACATCCAACAGTCACTGCTTGTGCGTCAACCTTTTTTTAGGAAAGACTCAAATATGTGGAAAATAGCATACAACCCATCTGCCATTATTTCTAATAATTTACAGCCCATTTGCTAATTCTTAAGGTTTTTTTTGAGCCCGTATTCTTTTTATTAGCATTACAACCCATATTATGGCCACGGTTAAAAAATTGTACGAAATTTTTCATATTTCGATGCGGTCCGAACTGTTTTTAATCCCGAAATTTCGAGTCACATTCAAAATAGTTTTAAAAATAAATGTATATCAATATAAAATCCAACAAATTTTCCACGCATAAAAATCAATGCAATTTAAAATCTCGAAATGAAAAAAAGAATTTTGAAACTAATTGCCTGTTTGATGTGTTTTAAAAATGTATAGCCCATTTCTCATTACTGATAGGCCATTTTCTTGGCCAGCCGAATGAAGCTCTACTCGTCTTGAAAGATTTACAGCCCAACAGGCCTGACAAAGTGACTTGGCAAATCACAAAAAAACTGGGCTATGGCCGTGGACCCAACTGCAGCCGTGGACCCAGCTGTCAGCCTCTTCAGGTATAGTACTCTTCCGATGAAAGTCAGTCGTTGACCACATTGACCACGCCGCACCGAGAGCACCAAGGCGGTGGACAACGGCGAGGCCTTGGAAGGGGACGACGCGGAGCCGGGGAAGACGTGGCAGTGGATGCCCACGCGGAGAGGAGTACGAGGGTTCACTGGTTCGGCTGCAGTGTGAGGCTGCCGTCGCCGCGGAATAACAGGGGGTGTGGGTGAGTATAGGGATGCCTTGGCCAGCGGTGGGAGTAGTAGGGGGTGGTGAGGCCTCCGCGGCATCACAGCCGTCCACGGGAGGCAGGAGCACGCGGCACGACCGACGCTGGTTTGGGCGGCTGGAGCAAGAAGACCAGAGGTTGAAGAAGCACTACTGCCGTTGGATGAACATCGTACGGTAACTGGATCTAGAATCGTTCATATTGACTAAGTTGACAAAGCTCTCCGTCCCCGTCAACTTAGTAGGCCCACAAGTCAGCCACCCACTATGGTGGGTCCCAGCTAGCAGGGGGCATTCATTTTTTTGTGCGTAATAAGGAGGCACTTCCTTGCGTGCGAAGATATAGCTGGTGGGTCCGACCTGTCTGCGGGGGGAACGTTTTTTCTCGAAATACAGAAGCCCTTCCCACGTACAGCGCGTAATAAGGAGGAACTTTCCTTGCGTGCGACCATGGACCTCGTGGGTCCCAGCCGTCAGGCTCTCCACGTACAGTTCTCCTCCGATGACTCTCGTATGTTGACCACGCCGCGCCGAGCGCACCAAGGCGATGGACGACGGTGAGGCCCCAGGCTGGAACGACCCGGAGATGGGGAAGACGCGGCAGTGGAGTCGCAGACGGAGAGGAGTGGGAAACTTGACTGGTTCGGGTGCGGGGTGGGCCTACACTCGGCAGAGAATAACAGGAGGTGCGGAGTGGAGGGATGGTCTGGCCGTCGGCGGGGTAGCATTTCGCTGAGGAACGCAAAACAACGCCGCTGGACACCGGAGGCTGGAGCAGGCGGTCCCGACAGCACTGGGGGAAGAAGACGAGAGATTAAAGATGAATGCCGGCCGTTGGATGTAAATCCAATGCCTTCTTAGGCTTCGACCTACTGGCCCACATGCCAGCCAGTCCATTTGTTTTTTTAGTCAATTTGGTGGGCTGGGTGAAACAATGATGTAGTATCTATGCAACCCATTTATATATATGGTAGAATTTAAAGCCCATTTGCATTTTTCTCGAAATCCGCGGACTTGCTGGGCTGGGTGAAAATATCATGTTGGGCTAGATGGAGAAATGTTATAAAAACATAAACACATGATTGCACGTCTATTACTGCATTGGTCAGTAAAATCTTTGCAAGCTTATGTAGGCAATTACTAGGAGTTAACTTGCAAAGTTATATATAAACAATTATTATTATTATTTTGTAAGAACTTTCAACTTACGAAATAAAATATCATTTTAATTTGATGAGTTAATAGTACGTGGGGCATTATTATTTTTTAGGCTAGACGTGGGACAGTTGAGTTGGTTCTAGGGAAAAGTACTGGGAGAAAACTCAGTTTACATCGAAAAAGAAATTGGGAGAAAATTCAGATATAGGATTAATGAAAATGAAAAATAAAGGAAGTGGGAAGGTCTATAAAATGGTTGGACGAACGATATGTTTAACGGAAACTTATGTTGTTTCTAATATATATATATATATGTAATAAAATAAGATATAAATATAGGTTCAGTTTTGCATTCATATAAAAAACAGGTTCAGTTTTGCATTCTTATAGAAAAATAGAACTGAGCTGTGCGTCGTCTTGAAAAAACAAACATAACTTGGGCTGCTGATGTTATAGACAAGCTAGGTTGGGAGGCCCAGAGGCCGCTTGATACCTGCTAGATCCAAAAAATGTTGAAACATGTCCTGGGCTGCCCATGTTAAACAACAAAACCTAGGCCATGGACCTGGTGGGCCCGGGACTGTCAGCCTCTCGATGAACAGTTGTCTCTCGATTCCTCTTATTTTGCCGGCCATGTTGGGAACGGCAGACGACGGTGCCGCGGCTAGAGAACCAAGGCGGAGGACGACATCGAGACCTCGGACCGAACAAACTGGAGCGGGGGTAGACGCAGGCGGAGGGGAGTACGAGGGTTGACTTGTTCGGGTGCAGGGTGGGCCGGTGGAGCTGCTGCCGTCGGACAATGTGTGGTAGTAGAGGGATGGCCTGGCCAACGCCATAGGCTATGATGGCCAGCCGCTGTATAGGAAGAGGACGAAAGATTGAACAAAATAAAGAAATACAAATGGATAGGTGGTTGGTCCCATATGTCTGTGTACAAGACATGCTGGGTCCACCTGAGGAGTGGAATATGTTGGGAGGAAGGAGATTCAAAGCACGACAACCGAGTGAACTAGTTTTTTTAACACACAAGTGAACTAGTTACATACATAAGCAAATAGCCACTAAAAAAGCAAACAGGTTAATGGGTTCTTAAAAGAAATATTTCGGACAAAACAGATAATTATGACACATAGGCTAATGCATGAAACATTTAGATGATAAAGGTGCTTATAAACAGATAAAGTACAACATCTAGACTTTCCTGGCATGCTTGATCATGACGCCACGGCTGTCCGTGTACTCGTCGGTTACGGGAAGCAGACACGCCCTCATGTCCAAGATCTGCCTGTACATGTCGTAGCATGTGTATGCTTCCTTGGCCGCGTAGGTTATATAGGCTAGATTCAGAGGTACATCCCACATGTTCAGGTCCTTAGTATCGTTGTCTTCTTTCATGTTGGCGTATCAGGGGTCGATGATGGTCTCGGCGAGGTTAACCACGGAGTCCTTCTCCTGCCCATTGCTGATGATCTTGTATTGCTTCTGGATGTTGACAACTTGTTGCACCAGATGGCCGAAACGTCACGTTCTTCCTTCTCTCCACCGTAGCGAAGGTGCAGTCGGCGCTGCCGATGAAACGGGCGAATGCTCCAGAACCTCTGATGGCCCTACATAAGTGGTAAATGAGAACCTCGTCCCACACACATACCTGGGCGACGGCTATCCGCTGGTCCCTGTCAGGAGACGAATGGATTGGCACAAGGTCTAGTCCTGCAACCTTGTGCTTTCTCGTCTTGTAGGTACTGCTTGAACTCGGCGAGGCAGAGCTTCACCGAGTCCGGATCGTTGGTGTACATCACATTCAACTTGGTGCAGCCATATGACTGAACGGTGAACTCAAAGGGGAACTCCTTGCTGAAGTCCATATCCAGTAGGCTCACCCCTCGGATCGCCATTGGAGTCTCTTCAAGTGAACGAGTGTGTAGGCGGCGACATCAGTTCGTTTTTAGCTCTTGGGGAACTGGATTGAACAGTAAACTGAGTGTGTACAGGCAACAACAGCTACTACCCCTCCCTCGTCCGCTGCACGCCCTGCAGAAGATGCACCCTCGGCGCATTCAAACGCCTCCATTAAGAAACCTACTCCGGCCACACGTCGGTTCACGAGCGGGTCTGTATTGGTACTGTAATAACAGGAGTTAGTGGTCATAGTACTTAAATTTAATTAGCTTTAATAGAAATTTATACTTAAAACAAGCAATGCATTGGCTCGTTATATCGGTGCCACAGGATCAACATGCACAATAATTAGAATTATTATTATCAGGACGCACACAATCAACACATTTGTCGCACTTTCACAAAAGATAATACTACCAAGTTTGAACTGCTTGTTATGGTTGTTGTCCTCTGCATCACCATGCCGTGTTTCCCAGCTTCCAAGATTAAGATCCAAATAATAAGTACAACAAAGATGCCTACACATCTCATTGATTCCCAGCTTGCAAGATTCAGAACCAACAAATAAGATCCAAATAATAAGTACAACAAATATGCCTACACATCTCATTGATTCCCAGCTTGCAAGATTCAGAACCAACAAATAAGATTCAAATAATAAGTACAAAAAGATGCCTACACATCTCATTGATTCCCAGCTTGCAAGATTCAGAACCAACCCATTAGAGCCTTTTGATAAAGTGAATATCGGGATTAAATCCATCTTGGCTAGCCATGTCATACAATCGAAGAACTTGGCGAATTCGCTTGACCGTCACAACATCTGTAGTTGAATATTCCTGTTTGCACAACACAAACAAGAAGAGCATGATTTCACTTTAATAGTGGCCTCCTTGAACTCAACCTGCAGCTCCACTCGGATGAGGCCTGCCTGGAGTTCCATGATTCAATTCATGCGCCTTTTTTCTGTAGTTCACCTAAAATGAAGCAAAGATTGCATCATTCAGCTAGCAAGAAGTACTTGCTCTCGTGAGGTGGCAGGTTCTTCTTTAGTAGTTGCACTAACATTGAGGAACATTAAGGTTGGCTGCCTGGCTCATGTAAGGTGCAACTATAATTTTCTTATCCTTTTGCGCAGTTCCACTAAAATAAAGTGCCATTGTGGTGACGACTCATCTTGCAAAGGCTAATAAAATATTGCACGAGGTTACCAGCAGAACTTGACGGAGATTTTAGAAACTCCAATCACCATTTGTGCAGTTCCACCAAAATTGAGAGATGTTGCCCATGTGACATTTTAGTTGAACTGCACAAAACACACATTCCAAAAAAAAGTGTTTTGTGCAGTTCACCAAAAGGTCACAATAGCAACAAGGTGAAATGGATATCCCTATCTGCACAAAAGATAGAAAGTAAACAGTTGCTGGTTAACAAGAATATACGAAACATATACGAAATGAAAAGAAGCATCTTAATTATGTTCATGGCAATCACGCAAGGATAGTAGAAATTTTAAAACGTCAGCAATGCTTCATGTTACCAGAAGCATTATGATCAACAATGAGATTCCTCAAATATGGGATTACTTTAATGGTGGCATTGCTTGTTTACTAGATACAGTAAATCAACAGCAGCTAAAGAGTTGGTTTAAGGGCATGGGACCGTGGGGACACCAGGACACTCAGCAGTGTAAAGGAGCAACTTACTTCATACTGGGGAAAATAGCAAATCTAATCCTGGAGACCTTGTACTATGTGAGGGCAGCAAATCTAATCCTGGAGACCTTTTACTATGTGAGGGCAGCAAATCTAATCCTGGAGACCTTTTACTATGTGAGGGCAGCAAATATAATCCTGAGACCTTTTACTATGTGAGGGCAGCAATTCTAATCCTGGAGACCTCTTACTATGTGAGGGCAACAAATCTAATCCTGGACATACTCTGTTGACTTGTCCACCAGCCGCCACTTTCTATCCTTTTTTCAACCAATAATAGATCTATTCCTTATCCAGTTTGTACTGCGTTTTCCCATTATTTCCCATTTCAACAAAGAGACCGGTTGGGTATCCGGTCTCTACTACTTTCACCATATTATTTCCTCTTTGAATCAAGTCCTAGATTCATGCTACAACTTCTCCCCTTTCTTCGTTGTTTGAACAAAGCCCTAGATTCGAATGCATGAAGTAGCTTTACCTTTAATAATACTAAAAATTTAGGTGGCTTTGGAAGAGCTGATGGAGTAGAAAAAGATGCACACGCAGACACGTGGGGAGCTGGGGCAGTAGAGCAAGGCCGCTTTCGAAGAACTTATACCTGAGGGTCATCGGGATGTCGGCGGCGGTAGGTTGGATTTGCGGACAATACGACAGGGAGGAAGAAGGGTCGGAGGACCTCCCGAGCTAGCGCTGTGTCGAAGAGAACGGCACGGGCATAGGATCGGGCCCCTCCGGCAGCTGTGGGTTTCCTCCCTCGCTGGCGGTGACCGCGTGAACGATGCACCTAGTCCTCTACACACACCAGCCGAAGGGATCCAACCGGATCTGTGACCAGCGGTGAGCAGAGAGAAAATGTTGCTACCGTTGTCTTGTTTATATCATGAGAGGATGAGAGAATGAAGAGAGCAACCCTAGTAAAGCAAGCGCTCAGGCCCCTGCGTACATATATAGTGGAGTGATTATCTTTTTCTCTCCACAACAAGCGTTTCAATTTGTGTACGTGGCATTAAAGAAAAGAAACTCTCTATTTAAGGTGACTAGCTATACGACTCCTACTTACTACTACTAGTACTAGTATTGTTCACTTGTGCTCCCCGACCCTACATTCATTGAACAACCCCACAGGTGAATAAACATACAGTACTAGTATTTATATAGAACGAACAAGCTCGAACTATTTGCGCGTAGTTAAAGGTTGACGGCGGGGTTTTTCCCGGGCAGTACGCGCGACAGTTTTCACGTAGGCGATTTGACAGAGAGGCGAGGAGGGTGAGGGAGTAGCGGATTCAACTTACTTACTGCTGGAAAGGTCGGGTTGTGCGATTTGATGGCGCGTTGCTGTTTGGATATATGTGTTAGAGTTAGTTTGGGTTAGTTTGTACTCAACTAACCCAAAAATATCCAAACAGGAGGGTTAGTTTGGGTTACTGTTTGGATCCATGTCTTAGAGTTAGTTTGGGTTAGTTTGAACTCAACTAACCAAAAAAAATCTAACCCACCCAAGAGGTGCTTATTTGGGTTAGTTATTCTCGGGACACTAAAAACACATTTTTCTCTCGCCCTCCCCGCAACAAATCCCTCTCCACTTCCTCAAAGCTTCTCATCCTCTCCCTCCCTCCCTCTCGCACCGCCCATGAAGGCACCTCGCCGTATCCGCGCTCCATCTAACCCTGTCATCCAAACACCTCTTTCGCTAGAGTTACTTTAGGGTTAGTTCAGGATTAGAATCTAACTCTAACCTTTAACTGAGTTAGAGTATCCAAACAGGTCCAGGCGATACGACCGGGGTGATGCCCCCCTTTCGTTCCGCACTCTAATCTGGTGCATGACACGTATTACATCGACCCGGATGCTGCTGGCTGTCCCACATGTCGGCGAAGTAGTACATAGTAGTAAGAAGGAGCAAAGAATCATGCGGTATAAGTCTTTCTAGACATTCCAACAAGTGACTAGACTACACCGCGTGCAGTATCTCAAATCTCAAATCTCCCTTCCGATTTATAGGGCTCAAATCTCATCAACCAAGGCATTTTGCGATTGGAGTAATTACGTAGTTCTCTCGTTTTCCTCTCCGCCTTGGTCGCGGTGCACAATATTGAGCACTCCTATATGACTAGCCGCTCTATCTACATGTGGGACATCAAAGCATCCGGGCCCGCGTGCCATCCACCAAATCACAGCGAGGTGCTACAGTCGGAACTCACCGGTCACCCCGGTGTGGTCGTCATGACTCGTCATATCACAAAACCCACACCTTTACCAGCAGTGGTAAAGTGGCCTCAAAGTTGGACTGAACGAAGAAACCATCATTTCACTGGAACGCTCGTTGAAGACCTTTCTCCCCTTTCTTGAAGAAAACCTCACTCCAGGCTACTCACTTCTGCCATTTTTCTTCTGTACCGACGAAGGAAAGGTGGGCGAATCAGTGATGCTGCTATATTTTCATTCCAAGAATCTTCTTTTTGCGAAGCACCGACCGATTCTCACAACCTATTATTTTCCCGTTTTCACTGCGGTTGTGGTTCCTTTCGATTGCTTTTTGTTTGTCAGTTCATTGATGGATCCTAGAGCACTAGGCAAAGAGTTGCCGGCGGACAACCCACTGGAGACAGCGATCTCCAGGAAGCGAGCACCGACCAACGAGTTGACCATGTTGGCGGGCCAACCCATGGAGATGAAGAACTCCAAGAAACAAGCACTGGCCAAAGAGTTGACGACGTTGGCGGACGAACTCCTCAAAGAAAGTTGGAAGAACAGCAAGGGCCCCACCGTGCCTACCCCAGAAACTCTGATGGCCACCTATGCGAGGCTCAAGGCCGAGTTTGAGGAGATAGTCGCTGTTGAGAAGCAGTATTCCCCTGGCAAGGTGATGGCCCCCATCGAGGACGAGGAGATGACCCCCGGAGGGATGGGATCCCCCGGTGAGCTGCACAAGGTAAAAAATAATGGCTTATTACCGAAACTTGTGGTTTTTGATTATTTGCAACTAGTCATCAACCCGTGCGCCAACACGGGCTAGGAACTACTATGTTCAACATTATTGTGTAAATTTAACACTTCAGTTCTCCGTGCTTTAATCAATTTGTATGAGTTTATGCTCTCTCCATATTCAGTAATACACATGTTAATATTTTATAAATAATTTAAAAACTTGAACAAAAAGCATACAATCAAGAGATTCAGAAATACTGGCGATATTCTTGTCACTGCATCCTAAATGTGACATTTTAGACTAAAAGTACAATCTCTCTACCTAATATTAGAACTCTGTGCACCACAAAATGCAACAAAGAAAATTAAATGAATGACCCATCCCATGGCTAGTACCATTGTACCTTGGCTCTAATTGCTGGTAGCCTCGTATTTGTGAGAGTGGTGATAGATTATCATAATATATAATCCTGATAGGAAGTGATCTATAAGATCAACATGTAAAGGAAGTTAAATTAATTGCTTATACTCATATGAAAAACATCTAACTCCGAGGGAAGAGGTGAGATGAAAACAACTCCTAGAAAATTAGGAACTAAATATCATATATCTAACAACTCCAAGGAAGCGGTATGGAAATAGAAGAATGTCCATTAGTGAATAGGATGAAAATGAACCAGGTCGGTTTCTGTGTTTTCTAAAAGATAGAAGAGTGAATAATAACTACTCCCTCCATTCCAAAATAGATGACCCAACTTTGTACTAAGTTAGTACAAAATTGAGTCATCTATTTTGGAACGGAGGGAGTAATACTTTTTTGAGATAGTAGAAGAAAGCAATATGCACGCATGTCACCACTTGTTTCTCATAATGGTTGTAATTTTCCGGGTTGTATATAGCTGCATGTTGTATGTAAATAGGTAAGTTTTAGATTATACTTAGCCTAGCCTTTTTAACCTTTTTGTACATATTTAGTTAGTAGAGGCTGTTCTGGACCTTTTGGTGGGGGTTTTGAATAAAGAGCTGTGGGGCTTTTGCCTCACAGTATTCAGTCAAAAAAATCATCAAAATAAAGAAACCGAAATGATACAATATTTTTTCTAAATCAGGCAAAGACTCTCTATTTTGAATCGGGGAAAGGAAAATGCTCTCTTTTTTTAGCGTGAGACTTCTTTGTATTTGTACGTGTACGTGTGTGGCATTTTTTTTCCTTTACAAAACATAGACGTGAGGGGTGGGGTCTCTTTTTTGAGCGTGAGGGTCTATTTTTTTCAAAATCAGGCAAAGGCACTCTTTATTGAGCGTGAGGCTTCTTTGTATTTGTATGTGTACGTGTGTGGCATTTTTTTAATTAACAAAACATAGACGTGAGGGTTGGGGAATCTTTTCCTTCAAGCTGGGGGACTTCTTTTTTTTACGTGTGGGAAAAGGAACGTTGTACTCTATCTGGTACATGTCGGCTTAGTTGTACTTGATGTACGTGATGTTTTTCTATTCAGGGAAATTAAAGTTAAAATATAAAGGGTAGATTAATTTTTCTAGGACACTCAGATTTCTTTTTTTAATGAAAGGTTTCCTTTTTTTTAGGAAACGGAAATAAACCAAAGAAAGGAAGGCTCCCGTATGTCTTAGTTTCATCCGATGGCTATGGATAAACTATATATTAATCAAACGGTCAAAATTCTTTAATTCTAAGGATTGCCGTGGTGTCTCGTATGGTGCCTCCAATTAGTAAATATAAGATATAAGATGTGCTTGCTAATATGTTAGGGTTGTGCAGGTGCCGGTGGACGTCCTTGATGATTCCGATGTCGCGGCCCGTCCTGTGCACAACGCCCCAGAGATCGTTTTTGATGTCGCGGTCCATCCTGTTGGCATCGCCCCGGAGATCGATTCCGATGCCGCTGTCCATCCTGTGGACATCGCCCCAGAGATCGATTCCGATGTCGTGTTAGTCCTGTGGACATCGCCCCAGAGATCGATTCCCATGCCGCTGTCCGTGCTGTGGTCATTGCCCGAGAGATCGATGACAAGAAATAGTTGGTCATGCTAATCCTTCAGGGTAGTTTGCATTGCCTTGTGTTTAATTACCAGAACGACGCGTGTTATCAAACCATCTTAGGGCTAGTGCAGTGTCTTGTGTGGGCGGTACTTGCTACTTTTGTTTGATAGTGAATCATGTGAACCCTCTCCGAGTTATGGAAACAGATGTATCCTTACCAGCTTTTGATGTAATATATGGCATGCTCATATGTAAGTTTGAACTGTTTATCATATCAGCAGGGCTCATTTGATGATTCTCGGTGTTAGTAGGCTAGCTACTATGCGAGATATAGTAGTTGCAAAACACTCACCGAAGAGAAATGTTGGTGCTGATGAGCTCGTGGTACGCTTATACTGATCCGTCGTCGATCGGCCAATAGCCCAAGCTCCTAAAATTGTAGGCTTGGCGATCGATCAGACAATAGTCGACACAGATACATTCAGGCCTCATTTGGTTCATAGGGTAGGAAAATCGTAGCAAAAGTACACAGACGTACAACACAAAATCATAGCAGTACAGAGACGTCCATCCGTTCCAAAATAGATGAGTCAACTTTGTACTACTAACTTTGAAACGGAGGGAGTACAAATCCTAGGTGGGCTAGTTTGGCCTAGTGGGGTTTAGTGATATGACGTGGTACAGTGCCGTCCAGTCTTCGCGTGTGGTAGCAGTACTGTGGGTAGAGTAAGTTTTCATGAAGAAGTGGAATTCAACGAAGTCATGATGGTTTCTTCGTCCAACTAAGTTTGTGCATGGCAGGTGGACCAGGATAATTTTGTACATGGTAGGTGGACCAGGATGGTCCACGTCCCACATGTCGGTGAATGAAAGTATTCTTTCCGATATAGTGGACGAGCAACGAGTATTCATTTTTTATTTTTGATGAAACCTATTGTCTCCACTGTTACGACGGAGGAGTGTGAACACGACAACCTAGTGAACTTGACATGTGCACCACTCCCTCCTTCCTCATGTAATACTACTGTCGGGGGGATGGACCCCGGGCATGCAACGAAACCCGGATCCTCTTCAAAAAACAACGGGGTTGGAACCGCCCCTTAATACCTGCGCGCGCTTGGCCGGGTCGCTCGACCCGGCCAAGCCCCGCAAGCCGGCCAGACTAGCCGACCCGACAAGACACGTCGACTCGGCCCCAACGACTAGCGCAAGACAGCCGAACCCGGCTCGGCCAAAGCCTCCTCAACAAGCCAGCGCCACCCGTGGCGTGCTACGCAATCCAGTCGCGGGTCAACTCCCATCCCATCCAGGCTGTATGATGGGGACGGGACTTCAATCAACGATGACCGAGGCAACAGTGCTCAGCCCATGCCTCTGGTCAGCAGGAACGTGGCAATAGTGCCCCTCACCTACCCGCTGACCAGGGCCGGCGTGGCTACAGTGCTCCCACCCTCACCGCTAACGACAACAAGCGGCAACCTGACGGAGAGCCCTGTACGCGACTCGACTCGGCCACGCCCTGACGATCGACAAGACGGCGCACAGTACCCCTAGGCATGCGGGGCCCGCACCTAGGGGAACCCGGTGAACCACAAGCCCTCAGCGGGACCCAGCCCGGGTCCCCGGACACCGACAATACGGACCCACCGACTTGTAACATTACCATTGTACCCCCGACGGGTTGGACTATAAAACCCCCCGGGAGCCCACGATCATATGGGGGGCGAGCGAGAGGGCAAGCAGAAAACACATACGAGAGAAAAGCAAGTAAGCATAGGACTAGCCACAAAACAGCAACACCGGAGAGAAGGAGCAGCCCAAGCCTTGGCCAGCTTCCTTCCTCCTCCATACAGCTCCAGGAGCAACATTGTACTATCGGTCATCCAACTACACTCGGCAGGACTAGGGGTATTATCTCTCCGGAGAGCCCCGAAGCTGGGTATGTCCGGCGTCCCGCGCCCGCTCATGCCAACCCCGCCTCTGGAGTCCACCAGCGCCCTCGAGCCTCCTCCTCTCTTTAGCCATCCCTTGTCATCTGCCGTGCGCCCCTCATGACAGTTGGCGCCCACCGTGGGGCGGCTCGAGGAGCTGGCCGGGAGCATGCTTCGGACAAGGCCCTTCTCCTACACCGACGAGTCCGTCGCGCTGGCAGACGACGTCGTCGGCGCGCTTGCCGCCTCCTTTGCCGCCCTACGCATCTCCGATGCGTTCGCGGCCGATGTGTACCCCAGCGAGGCGCTTAGCTACTCCGACTCTCCCCTCTCCCTCGGTGGCGGCGTTTCCGCCGGGGCAATGGACGTCCATGTGGAGGTCTTCGTCACCGGCGACGACGCCTCCTCCTCGTCGAGCAAGAAGAGGAAGGCTGCCGAAGCCAGGGCCGTAGCGGATCGGATCGAGCCGTCCGATCCGTTGCGCGCCGCGATGCAGAGCCTCCGCATCCCCATCGGCACCAACGTCGACGCCACCAACGTCGCTGAGGCCCGAACCCAGCTCGAGGAAAGGCGCTAGCAGATGTTGGATCTGTCCGAGACGCTCGCCGCCACTCAGCGTCGCCTGGACGCCGCTCAGCTGGAGCGCGATGCCGCTTACGGATTCACGCCTGCCGCGGCCGAGCCAAGCCGGGTCGCCGATGTGCGTGCCCGGGAAGGAGCGATCGACCGGGCCCTCGGCGCTGTCCCAACCGTCTACGAGACCCCAGCGAAGAACATGCGCGCTGCCCAGGCAGCCGCAGCCGACCTGGACCAGCTCGCGGGTGAGGAGCTGAAAGAGTGCATCGGGCGGATGCGCGAACTCCTCCATGCCGCCAATACCCAGCAGGACCGCCTCAACCATCTCGCCAAGCCGGCGGGATCCGGCTCCGCCCGCCTTGGCGGGCCCGGCGAACTTCTGCACACCGCTTCCTCGCCACCCGGCGAGGCGCACTCCGGCCGAGCCCGGACTCGGCGCGGCCCGACCGCTACAGCCGCCGGCGGATTGGGTGACGAGCCCGTCCTAGAGATCCAGCGCGAACCCGGCCAGCATGGCCGGTGTCCGGCTCCGACCGACCCGACCCCCCGTGGCCTGGCCGCAAGTCGACTCGGCCCGCCATCGACGACGCCGATGCTCGCCACCGCCTCGATCAGCTCACTCGCTCCCTGGAGGTGGATGAGAGCGGCGCTATCGGGCCGGCGTGCTTCGGCCCGCACATCCGGGACGAGCCCTTCCCCAAAGGATTCATGCTCCCCCGCGACACCCCCAAGTAAAACGGGACGGTGAAGCCAGAAGACTGGCTCACCGACTACACCACGGCCATTGGCATCACCGGTGCCAATCGTCGTCTCGTCGTGCGCTACGCACCGCTCATGCTCCAAGGGTCGGCCCGCACATGGTTGAACAGCCTGCCGATGGGCAGCATCAACACGTGGGTGGACTTCGAGGAAGCCTTCATCCACAACTTCACAGGGACCTACAAGCGACCCGGCCGCCCTAGCCAGCTCGCCATGTGCGTGCAAGGGCCTACGGAGACCGGTCGCGAGTACCTCGCACACTGGACCGAGCTCCGGAACAGCTGCGAGGGCGTCCATGAAGTCCAGGCGATCCAGTACTTCGTCAGCGGGTGCCGAGACGGCACCCTCCTCAAGCACAAGCTCTTATGCTCCGAGCCGGCCACCATGGCCGTGCTCATGGTGACGGCGTACAAGTACGCCAACGCCGACTCCGCCATGAAGATCCAGGTGGCGCTGGATGAAGCCGGCAAGGCGAAGCTGGTTCCTCCTCTGAAGCCGGCCGGTGAAAGCAGCCGGCAACAGCATCACCAGAACAACAAGCGCAAGGCCGACTAGCCGGCGCCGCGTCACGACAACCGGCTCGTCGGGGCCACCGAGCCCGCGGCGGACCCGGCGGCGAAGCGCCGGCAAACCGGTAAGACGACATGGCAACCCGCCATGAGCTTCGAGCAGATGCTCGATGCCCCTGCAAGCACCACAGCGGCGCAAGACCCTCCACGCACACGCTTCGGCAGTGCACCATCTGTTGGGGAACGTTGCAGAAAATTAAAATTTTTCCTACGGTTTCACCAAGATCCATCTATGAGTTCATCTAGCAACGAGTCATGGGAAAGAGAGATTGCATCTACATACCACTTTGTAGATCGCGAGCGGAAGCGTTCAACGAACGGGGATGAAGTAGTCGTACACACCGTGATCCAAATCACCGGAGATCCTAGCACCGAAAGCACGGCACCTCCGCGTTCAACACACGTACGGTCAGCGTAATGTCTCCTTCTTCTTGATCCAGCAAGGCAAAGGGAGAGGTTGGGGAAGAAGACTCCAGCAGCAGCACGACGGCGTGGTGATGGTGGAGCTGCAGTATTCCGACAGGGCTTCGCCGAGCTCTTACGGAGGAGGAGGATGTGTTGGAGAGGGAGAGGGAGGCTCCAGGGCATAGGGTGCGCAGCCCCCCCTCCCCTACCCCCTTTATATAGGCCTCTGGGGGGGCGCCGGCCCTGGGAGATCTGATCTCCCAAGGGGGGCGGCGGCCAGGGAGGTTTCCCTCCCCCCAAGCCATCTAGGAGGTGCCTTCCACCACTAGGACTCCTCCCTTTTGGAACCCTAGGCGCATGGGTCCCTTTGGGGCTGGTTCCCCTTGGCCCATGCAGGCCAAGGCGCACCCCTAAGGCCCATGTGGCCCACCGGGGCAGGTGGCCCCACCTGGTGGACCCCCGGGACCCCTCCGGTGGTCCCGGTACAATACCGATAACACCGAAACTTGTCCCGATGGCCGAAATAGCACTTCCTATATATAATTCTTTACCTCCGGACCATTCCGGAACTCCTCGTGACGTCCGGGATCTCATCCGGGACTCCGAACAACATTCGGGTTACTGCACATACATATCTTCACAACCCTAGCGTCACCGAACCTTAAGTGTGTAGACCCTACGGGTTCGGGAGACATGCAGTCACGACCGAGACGGCTCTCGGGCAATAACCAACAGCGGGATCTGGATACCCATGTTGGCTCCCACATGCTCCACGATGATCTCATCGGATGAACCACGATGTCGAGGATTCAATTAATCCCGTATATGATTCCCTTTGTCAATCGGTATTTTACTTGCCCGAGATTCGATCGTCGGTATCCCAATACCTTGTTCAATCTCGTTACCGGCAAGTCACTTTTCTCGTACCGTAATGCATGATCCCGTGATCAAACACTTTGATCACATTGAGCTCATTATGATGATGCATTACCGAGAGGGCCCGGTGATACCTCTCCGTCAAGCGGAGTGACAAATCCCAGTCTCGATCCATGTCAACCCAACAGACACTTTCAGAGATACCCGTAGTATACCTTTATAGTCACCCAGTTACATTGTGACGTTTGGAACACCCAAAGCACTCCTACGGTATCCGGGAGTTACACGATCTCATGGTCTAAGGAAAGGATACTTGACATTGGAAAACTCTAGCAAACGAACTATGCGATCTCATGCTATGTTTAGGATTGGGTCTTGTCCATCACATCATTCTCCTAATGATGTGATCTCGTTATTAATGACATCCAATGTCCATAGTCAGGAAACCATGACTATCTATCGATCAACGAGCTAGTCAACTAGAGGCTCACTAGGGACATATTGTTGTCTGTTATTCACACATGTATTACGATTTCCGGATAACACAATTATAGCACGAATAAAGACAATTATCATGAACAAGGAAATATAATAATAATGCTTTTGTTATTGCCTCTAGGGCATATTTCCAACAGTCTCCCACTTGCACTAGAGTCAATAATCTAGTTACATTGTGATGAATCGAACACCCATAGAGTTCTGGTGTTGATCATGTTTTGCCTTAGGGAGAGGTTTAGTCAACGGATCTGCGACATTCAGATCCGTGTGCACTTTACAAATTTCTATGTCTCCATCTTGAACATTTTCACGAATGGAGTTGAAGCGACGCTTGATATGCCTGGTCTTCTTGTGAAACCTGGGCTCCTTTGCAAGTGCAATAGCTCCAGTGTTGTCACAAAAGAGTTTGATTGGCCCCGACGCATTGGGTATGACTCCGAGGTCGGTGATGAACTCCTTCACCCAAATTGCTTCATGCGCTGCCTCCGAGGCTGCCATGTACTCCGCTTCACATGTAGATCCCGCCACGACGCTTTGCTTGCAACTGCACCAGCTTACTGCCCCACCATTCAAAATATACACGTATCCGGTTTGTGACTTAGAGTCATCCAGATCTGTGTCGAAGCTAGCGTCGACATAACCTTTTACGACGAGCTCTTCGTCACCTCCATAAACGAGAAACATTTCCTTAGTATTTTTCAGGTACTTCAGGATATTCTTGACCGCTGTCCAGTGTTCCTTGCCGGGATTACTTTGGTACCTTCCTACCAAACTTACGGCAAGGTTTACATCAGGTCTGGTACACAGCATGGCATACATAATAGAACCTATGGCTGAGGCATAGGGGATGACACTCATCTCTTCTATATCTTCTGCCGTGGTCGGACATTGAGCTGAGCTCAATTTCACACCTTGTAACACAGGTAAGAACCCTTTCTTAGATTGATCCATATTGAACTTCTTCAATATTTTATCAAGGTATGTGCTTTGTGAAAGACCTATGAGGCGTCTCGATCTATCTCTATAGATCTTGATGCCTAATATATAAGCAGCTTCTCCAAGGTCCTTCATTGAAAAACTCTTATTCAAGTAGGCCTTAATGCTGTCCAAGAGTTCTATATCATTTCCCATCAAAAGTATGTCGTCTACATATAATATGAGAAATGCTACAGAGCTCCCACTCACTTTCTTGTAAACACAGGCTTCTCCATAAGTCTGTGTAAACCCAAACGCTTTGATCATCTCATCAAAGCGAATGTTCCAACTCCGAGATGCTTGCACCAGCCCATAAATCGAGCGTTGGAGCTTGCACACCTTGTCAGCATGCTTAGGATCGACAAAACCTTCCGGCTGCATCATATACAATTCTTCCTTAAGGAAACCATTAAGGAATGCCGTTTTGACGTCCATTTGCCATATCTCATAATCATAGTATGCGGCAATTGCTAACATGATTCGGACGGACTTCAGCTTCGCTACCGGTGAGAAAGTCTCATCGTAGTCAATTCCTTGAACTTGTCGATAACCCTTAGCGACAAGCCGAGCTTTATAGATGGTCACATTACCATCCGCGTCTGTCTTCTTCTTAAAGATCCATTTATTTTCTATGGCTCGCCGTTTAACGGGCAAGTCAGTCAAAGTCCATACTTCGTTTTCATACATGGATCCTATCTCGGATTTCATGGCTTCCAGCCATTTGTCGGAATCCGGGCCCGCCATTGCTTCCTCATAGTTCGAAGGTTCACCGTTCTCTAACAAAATGATTTCCAAGACAGGGTTGCCGTACCACTCTGGTGCGGAACGTGTCCTTGTGGACCTTCGAATTTCAGTAGGAGCTTGATCAGAAGCATCTTGATCATCATCATTAATTTCCTCTCTAGTCGGTGCAGGCACCTCAGAAACGTTTTCTTGAGTTTCGCCATTTTCCGGTTCAAGAGGTAACACTTCATCAAGTTCTACTTTCCTCCCACATACTTCTTTCGAGAGAAACTCTTTCTCTAGAAAGGATCCATTCTTGGCAACAAAGATCTTGCCTTCGGATCTGAGGTAGAAGGTATACCCAACAGTTTCTTTAGGGTATCCTATGAAGACGCATTTTTCTGACTTGGGTTCGAGCTTTTCAGGTTGAAGTTTCTTGACATAAGCATCGCATCCCCAAACTTTTAGAAACGACAGCTTAGGTTTCTTCCCAAACCATAATTCATACGGTGTCGTCTCAACGGATTTTGACGGAGCCCTATTCAAAGTGAATGCGGCAGTCTCTAAAGCATAGCCCCAAAAAGATAGCGGTAAGTCGGTAAGAGACATCATAGATCGCATCATATCTAATAGAGTGCGATTACGACGTTCGGACACACCATTACGCTGAGGTGTTCCAGGCGACGTGAGTTGTGAAACTATTCCACATTTTCTTAAGTGTGTGCCAAATTCGTGACTCAAGTATTCTCCTTCACGATCTGATCGTAGAAACTTGATCTTTCTCTCACGTTGATTTTCAACCTCACTCTGAAATTCCTTGAACTTTTCAAAGGTCTCAGACTTGTGTTTCATTAAGTAGACATACCCATATCTACTCAAGTCAT
This sequence comes from Aegilops umbellulata, assembly GCA_032464435.1. NCBI lineage: Eukaryota > Viridiplantae > Streptophyta > Magnoliopsida > Poales > Poaceae > Aegilops > Aegilops umbellulata. The sequence goes on along the minus strand of CP136056.1, from coordinate 466,405,444 downwards.
CAGTGAGGGTGAGAACATAACGATAGCCACCACGAGCCTCAACACTCATTGGACCGCACACATCGGTATGTATGATTTCCAATAAGTTGGTTGCTCGCTCCATTGTTCCTGAGAACGGAGTCTTGGTCATTTTACCCATGAGGCATGGTTCGCACGTGTCAAATGATTCATAATCAAGAGACTCTAAAAGTCCATCTGCATGGAGCTTCTTCATGCGTTTGACACCTATGTGACCAAGGCGGCAGTGCCACAAATATGTGGGACTATTGTTATCAACTTTAACTCTTTTGGTATTCACACTATGAATATGTGTATCATCACGTACGAGATTCATTAAGAATAAACCATTAACCATCGGAGCATGACCATAAAACATATCTCTCTTATAAATAGAACAACCATTATTCTCGAATTTAAATGAGTAGCCATCTCGAATTAAACGAGATCCAGACACAATGTTCATGCTCAAACTTGGCACTAAATAACAATTATTGAGGTTTAAAACTAATCCCGTAGGTAAATGTAGAGGCAGCGTGCCGACGGCGATCACATCGACCTTGGAACCATTCCCGACGCGCATCGTCACCTCGTCCTTCGCCAGTCTCCGTTTATTCCGCTGCTCCTGCTTTGAGTTACAAATGTGAGCAACTGCACCGGTATCAAATACCCAAGAGCTACTACGAGTACTGGTAAGGTACACATCAATTACATGTATATCACATATACCTTTGGTTTTGCCGGCCTTCTTATCCGCTAAGTATTTGGGGCAGTTCCGCTTCCAGTGACCACTTCCCTTGCAATAAAAACACTCAGTCTCGGGCTTGGGTCCATTCTTTGGCTTCTTCCCGGCAACTTGCTTACCGGGCACGGCAACTTCCTTGCCGTCCTTCTTGAAGTTCTTTTTACCCTTGCCCTTCTTGAACTTAGTGGTTTTATTCACCATCAACACTTGATGCTCCTTCTTGATTTCTACCTTTGCTGATTTCAGCATAGCATATACCTCAGGAATGGTCTTTACCATCCCCAGCATATTGTAGTTCATCACAAAGCTCTTGTAGCTAGGTGGAAGCGACTGGAGGATTCTGTCAATGACCGCTTCATCCGGGAGATTAACTTCCAGTTGAGTCAAGCGGTTGTGCAACCCAGACATTTTGAGTATGTGCTCACTGACAGAGCCATTTTCCTCCATCTTACAGCTAAAGAATTTATCGGAGACTTCATATCTCTCGACCCGGGCATGAGCTTGGAAAACCATTTTCAGCTCTTCGAACATCTCATATGCTCCATGTCTCTCAAAACGCTTTTGGAGCCCCGGCTCTAAGCTGTAAAGCATGCCGCACTGAACGAGGGAGTAATCATCGCAGCGTGACTGCCAAGCGTTCATAACGTCTTGTTCTGCAGGGAGAATAGGTGCGTCATCCAGCGGTGCTCTTAGGACATAATCTTTCTTGGCAGCTATGAGGATGATCCTCAGGTTCCGGACCCAGTCCGTATAGTTGCTACCATCATCTTTCAGCTTGGTTTTCTCTAGGAACGCGTTGAAGTTGAGGACTACGTTGGCCATTTGATCTACAAGACATATTGTAAAAAATTTAGACTAAGTCCATGTGGCCCACCGGGGCAGGTGGCCCCACCTGGTGGACCCCCGGGACCCCTCCGGTGGTCCCGGTACAATACCGATAACACCGAAACTTGTCTCGATGACCGAAATAGCACTTCCTATATATAATTCTTTACCTCCGGACCATTCCGAAACTCCTCGTGACGTCCGGGATCTCATCCGGGACTCCGAACAACATTCGGGTTACTGCACATACATATCTTCACAACCCTAGCGTCACCGAACCTTAAGTGTGTAGACCCTACGGGTTCGGGAGACATGCAGTCATGACCGAGACGGCTCTCGGGCAATAACCAACAACGGGATCTGGATACCCATGTTGGCTCCCACATGCTCCATGATGATCTCATCGGATGAACCACGATGTCGAGGATTCAATTAATCCCATATACGATTCCCTTTGTCAATCGGTATTTTACTTGCCCGAGATTCGATCGTCGGTATCCCAATACCTCGTTCAATCTCGTTACCGGCAAGTCACTTTTCTCGTACCGTAATGCATGATCCCGTGATCAAACACTTTGATCACATTGAGCTCATTATGATGATGCATTACCGAGAGGGCCCGGTGATACCTCTCCGTCAAGCGGAGTGACAAATCCCAGTCTCGATCCATGTCAACCCAACAGACACTTTCAGAGATACCCGTAGTATACCTTTATAGTCACCCAGTTACGTTGTGACGTTTGGCACACCCAAAGCACTCCTACGGTATCCAGGAGTTACACGATCTCATGGTCTAAGGAAAGGATACTTGACATTGGAAAACTCTAGCAAACGAACTATGCGATCTCATGCTATGTTTAGGATTGGGTCTTGTCCATCACATCATTCTCCTAATGATGTGATCTCGTTATCAATGACATCCAATGTCCATAGTCAGGAAACCATGACTATCTATCGATCAATGAGCTAGTCAACTAGAGGCTCACTAGGGACATATTGTTGTCTGTTATTCACACATGTATTACGATTTCCGGATAACACAATTATAGCACGAATAAAGACAATTATCATGAACAAGGAAATATAATAATAATGCTTTTATTATTGCCTCTAGGGCATATTTCCAACACCATCACCAAGCGCATCATGAGGGGCGACGTCCCGCCTCCTCCGGCTCCGGCTCCAGGCGCGGGACAGCCGCCTCCGCCTCCACCGCCGCCTCCAGCTGGCAGCACGAGGCGCGACGACGCCTACTCGGACCAGAACGCGGCCTACGTCGTCTTCACGAGCCTCGGCGACGACTAGCGCAGCGAGCGCCTCCTTCGGCAGGAAGTGAACATCGTCGTCCCGGCCAAGTCGGAGTTCATGCATTGGTCGGATGGCCCAATCACCTGGACCCAGGAGGATCACCCGGCAGTCATGCCGAGTCCGGGTGGTTACGCCCTCGTCCTCAACCCCACCATCGTCGCGCGGCGCACATGCAAGTTCTCCCGAGTCCTCATCGACGGTGGCAGCAGCATCAACATCCTCTACCGCGACACGATGACCAAGCTCGGCCTCAAGGCCGAGGACCTGGAGCCGACCCGAACGATCTCCCACGGCATCGTGCCCGGCCTCTCCTGCTCCCCCATGGGCCAGGTCTGGCTAGATGTCCTGTTCGGTGATAGTAGCCACTTCCGGCGCGAACTGATCTGGTTCGAGGTGGTGGACCTGTCCAGCGTGTATCACGCGTTGCTGGGCCGGCCCGCGCTCGCCAAGTTCATGGCGGTTCCCCACTACGCGTACCTGAAGATGAAGATGCCAGGTCCAAAGGGCCTCATCACCATCACTGACGATTACCGCAAGTCCCTGGAGTGCGCCCGAGACGGCGCCAAGTTGGCCGAGTCGCTGGTCATTGTCGAGGAGCGGCACCAGCTCGACCGGATCGTCGCCCTGGCAGGCGAGGCCTCCGCCGCGTCGATCCGGACCCCGGACCCGGCCGACGAGGCCGCCTTCAAGCCCTCCAAGGAGACCAAGAAAGTGAAGCTCAACCCAGAAGACCCCAGCTGCAGCAAGTACGTTGTCATAGGCGCCCGCCTCGACAACAAATAGGAAGGTGAGCTCGTCGACTTCCTCCGTGAGAATCGGGATATCTTCGCATGGACCCCCAAGGACATGCCGGGTATCCCGAGGAAGTACGCCGAGCACAAACTTCACGTCCGCAAGGACGCCAAGCCTGTCCATCAACCCCTACGACGATTTTCCGAAGAGAAGAGAAGAACCATTGGTGAAGAGGTCGCCAAGGTTTTGGCGGCCGGCTTCATAATGGGAGTGTTTCACCCCGAGTGGCTGGCCAATCCAGTCCTCGTCCTGAAGAAGAACAAGACCTGGCGCATGTGTATCGACTACACCAGCCTCAACAAGGCCTGTCCCAAGGATCCGTTCGCCCTCCCGTGGATCGACCAAGTCATCGACTCAACCGCCGGGTGTGAGCTCCTGTCCTTCCTGGACGCTTACTCCGGCTACCACCAGATCAAGCTGGACCCGGCCGACGCCCTGAAGACGTCCTTCATCACGCCCTTTGGGGCGTATTGCTACATCACCATGTCGTTCGGCTTGAAGAACGCCAGCGCTGCATGCAGAAATGCCTGCTGCCACAACTCGGCTGCAATATCTACGTATACGTGGACGACATCATGGTGAAGACCAAGCAGCACCTCACGCTCCTCGACGATTTGAAGGAAACATTCGCCAACCTCCGGGAATACAAGGTCAAGCTTAACCCGGAAAATGCGTCTTCAGCGTCCCGGCCGGAAAGCTACTCGGCTTCCTCGTCTCGGAACGCGACATTGAGGCAAACCCGAAGAAGATCAAGGCCATCGAGCGCATGCACAAGCCAGCTCGGCTACGCGATGTCCAGAAGTTCACCGGATGCTTGGCCTCGGTCAGCTGGTTTCTAAGCCGGCTGGGCGAGAGGGCGCTACCCCTGTACCAGCTGATGAAGAAGACAAGCCCGTTCGAATGGAACGGCAAGGCAGACGAGGCCTTCCGAGACCTCAAGTGCATGCTCTCCACCGCACCAGTCCTGGCCGCGCCGACCGGCAAGGAGCCGCTGTTGCTCTACATAGCCGCGACCTCGCGGGCGGTCAGCACGGTGCTGGTGGTCGAGCGACCAGAGAAGGGCAAGATCCAAGCCGTCCAGCGCCCAGTCTACTACCTGAGCGAGGTGCTCTGCATTTCCAAGCAGAACTACCCGCACTACCAAAAGATGTGTTACAACATGTACTTCACCGCCAAGAAGCTGAAGCAGTATTTCCAAGGGCATGTTGTCACCGTGGTCAACACAACACCTATCGAAGAAATCATCGGGTGCCGGGATGCCTCTGGCCGGGTTGCCAAGTGGGCGATCCAGCTAGCCAACCACACCATCCTCTACGAGCCCCGCACCGCGATCAAGTCTCAAGCCCTGTCCGACTTCCTCGTCGATTGGACCGAGACCCAGTACTTGCCGCCGCCTCCCGACTCGACACATTGGTGCATGCACTTCGACTGGTCCAAGATGTGACTCGGCTTGGGGGCCGGCATCATACTGTCGTCCCCGAAGGGCGACCGGCTCCGCTACGCGCTCCAAATCCACTTCGCTGCCTCCAACAATGTTGCCGAGTACGAAGCCCTTTTGCACGGCCTCCGGCTTGCCAAGGAACTCGGCATCCGGCGCATCCTGTGCCACGGCGACTCGGACCTGGTGGTGCAGCAGTTATCCGGCGAATGGGATGCCCGCGACTCCAACATGGCAAGCTACCGCTTCCTCGTCCAGAAGCTGTCCGGATCCTTCGAGGGTTGCGAGTTCCTCCATGTCCCCCCGCGCGGAGAACGAAGGAGCCGACACGCTCGCCAAGATCGCCTCGTCACGACAAGCCATCTCGTCCGGCGTCTCCCTCAAGAACGTGCACAAGCCGTCCGTCAAGCCATCACCGGACTCCGAGTCCATCCACGTTCCAGACGACCCGGCCACATCTCAACCCGGCCCGGGGACTGCTGAACCCGGCCCAGGGGTTGCTCAGCTCGACCCGGCCACCATCGTCCCGGACCCGGCCGTCGCCATCCCCGACCCAGGGGCTGCTCAACCCGGCTCGGGGGATGCCGACTCGGAACCCACCCTGGTGGCCGTCTTCGCCGTGGTTACGGCTCCATCTTGGGCCCTCCCAATATCAGAATTTTTGGTGAACGGGGTTCTCCCCATGGACGAGACCGAAGCTAGGCAAGTGCAGCACCGGGCGTCCGCCTACAGCATCATCAACAATGAGCTCGTCAAGCGCAGCTCCACCGGCGTGTTCAAGCGCTGCGTCGAGCAGGAATGGGGCATCGACATCCTCCTCGACATACATCAGGGCGAGTGCGGGCACCATGCTGCATCACGATCCCTGGTGGCCAAGGCGTTCCGCCATGGTTTCTACTGGCCCACGGCCCTCCAAGATGCCGAGTCGCTCGTCCTCAAGTGTGAGGGATGCTAGCGCTTCAGCAAACGCAGCCACCAGCCGGCGTCAGCACTCTGATGACCCACAAGTATAGGGGATCTATCGTAGTCCTTTCGATAAGTAAGAGTGTCGAACCCAACGAGGAGCAGAAGGAAATGATAAGCAGTTTTCAGCAAGGTATTCTCTTCAAGTACTAAAATAAGTGGTAACAGATAGTTTTGTGATAGGATAAATTGTAACGAGCAACAAGTAACAAAAGTAAATAAAGTGCAGCAAGGTGGCCCAATCCTTTTTGTAACAAAGGACAAGATGAAACAACCTCTTATATAATAAAAAGCGCTCCCGAGGACGCATGGGAATATCATCAAGCTAGTTTTCATCTCGTTCATATGATTCGCGTTCGGTACTTTGATAATTTGATATGTGGGTGGACCGGTGCTTGGGTGTTGTTCTTACTTGAACAAGCATCCCACTTATGATTAACCTCTATTGCAAGCATCCGCAACTACAACAAAAGTATTAAGGTAAACCTAACCATAACATGAAATAGATGGATCCAAATCAGCCCCTTACGAAGCAATGCATAAACTAGGGTTTAAGCTTCTGTCACTCTAGCAACCCATCATCTACTTATTACTTCCCAATGCCTTCCTCTAGGCCCAAATAATGGTGAAGTGTTATGTAGTCGACGTTCACATAACACCACTAGAGGCTAGACAACATACATCTCATCAAAATATCGAACGAATACCAAATTCACATGACTACTAATAGCAAGACTTCTCCCGTGTCCACGGGAACAAACGTAACTACTCACAAAGCATATTCATCTTCATAATAAGAGGGGTAATAATATGCATAAAGGATCTGAACATATGATCTTCCACCAAATAAACCAACTAGCATCAACTACAAGGAGTAATGAACACTACTAGCAACCTACTAGCACCAATCCCGGACTTGGAGACAAGAATTGGATACAAGAGATGAACTAGGGTTTGGAGATGAGATGGTGCTGGTGAAGATGTTGATGGAGATTGCCCTCTCCCGATGAGAGGAGCGTTTGTGATGACGATGGTGATGATTTCCCCCTCCCGGAGGGAAGTGTCCCCAGCAGAACAGCTCTGCTGGAGCTCTAGATTGGTTTCGCCAAAGTTCCACCTCGTGGCGGCGGAGTCTCGTCCTGAAAGGTTGCTTCCTCTTTTTTCCTTGACGAAAGACTTCATATAGCAGAAGATGGGCATCGGAGAGCCACCAGGGGGCCCACGAGGTAGGGGGCGCGCCCCCACCCTCGTGGACAGGGTGTGGGCCCCCTGGCCTTCATCTTTGGCAGGTATTTTTCATTATTTATTGTAAGATATTCCGTGGTGTTTCAGGACTTTTGGAGTTGCGCAGAATAAGTCTCTAATATTTGCTCCTTTTCCAGCCCAGAATTCCAGCTGCCGGCATTCTCCCTCCTTACGTAAACCTTGTAAAATAAGAGAGAATAGCCATAAGTATTGTGACATAATGTGAAATAACAGCCCATAATGCAATAAGTATCGATATAAAAGCATGATGCCAAATGGACGTATCAACTCCCCCAAGCTTAGACCTCGCTTGTCCTCAAGCGAAAGCCGATAACGATAAATATGTCCCCATGTTTAGAGGTCGAGGCGTCGATAAAAATAAAATACGGACATGAGGGCATCATGATTATTCTCATAACAGCAACATATATAGATTTTGTCATAGGATTACTTATGCTCAAGTGATGATCTATTCACAATGCAAAAGTATGAATCAGAAACCTTATTGAGAACTAGCAAACTATAATCTCAGTCATTGAAGCAATTCCAATTTATCATAACATCAGAAAGAGTCTATGTCAGAGCTAAAAAGCTAGTCCACATACTCAACTATCATCTAGTCCTTCATAATTGCTAACACTCATGCAATACTTGTGGTTACAGAGTTTTAATCGGACACAGAGAAAGATAGGGGCTTATAGTTTCGCCCCACAACCTTTTACCTCAAGGGTAATGTCAACAATAATAACTCATGCTCCCCTACATCCAATTAGATATATATATCAGGTTCTTTCGAACATGCTGGGCTTGTCAAAGGATAAAATGAAAAAGGAAAGGTGAAGATCACCGTGCCCTTCGCATAGGGAAGCAGAGGTTGCCATGCGCTTTTATGGTTGGATGCAAAAGATCTCAATGCGAAAGAACGTCACTTTATATTGCCCCTTGCGATATGAACCTTTATTATGCAGTTTGTCGCTTTTATTACTTCCACATCACAAGATCGTATAAAGCTTATTTCTCCCACACCAATCAATCATACATATTTAGAGCAATTTTTATTGCTTTGCACCGATGACAACTTACTTGAAGGATCTTACTCAATCCATAGGTAGGTATGGTGGACTCTCATGGCAAAACTGGTTTAAGGGTATTTGGAAGCACATGTAGTATCTCTACTTGGTGCTTAGAATTTGGCTAGCATGAGGGGGAAAGGCAAGCTTAACATGTTAGAGGATCCATGACAACATACTTTATCTCAGATATAAGAAAACATAACTCATTACGTTGTCTTCCTTGTCCAACATCAACTCTTTAGCATGCCATATTTTAATGAGCGCTCCCAATCATAAAAGATGTCAATGATAATATATCTATATGTGAAATCTCTCTTTCCTCATTACTTCCTATTAATTGCAATGATGACCAAAGCTATGTCTGCCAACTCCCAACAACTTTAAATCATCATACTCTTGTCATTACTCTTAATAAGATCAATATGAACTTTTTGTTCTTTTTATTCTTTTTCTTCTTTTCTTTTATTCACCCAAGATCATAGCAAGAAAATCAAGCCCTTGACTCAACACTAATCTTTATTATATAGCTCACGGACTCGATTACATAGAGAGCTCATAAAGCAAAACGCAAAACTAGATCATGCCATAAAATTTATTCTACTAGATCAAGATACTACTAATAGGATCGAACTTAAGAAAAAAGGTAAAGATAGAAGTTGTGATTGTGATACGATACCGGGGAAACTCCCCCAAGCTTGGCGGTTGCCAAGGGGAGTGCCCATACCCATGTGATTATATCTCCTTGTTGTTGGTGTAATATTCTTGGCGATGATTCCTCTCAGGATACGGTTCTCCTCCTCGAGCTTATTGACTTGCTGCTTGAGGTCCATTATTTCCTTACGAAGCTTTCCTATAAACGCTAAAGCTCCTTGCACCCAAGGGTGTTGCATAGCTGCGGGAGAACAAGTGACACTCCTCTTCATATTTTCATAAGAAAGAAATCTAACATTGGAAGGGATAACAGAGTTTGGAATAGCTGAGCTTTGTAGTTCCCCCATCGTGAACCCAGCTCGAAAGCGAGAGGTGACTTCTTGATCCTCCATGGCGTCTACCCTCATTAGGTCAGCCTCCATCTCTTCCTCCATTGCTGGCCCAAAGTGGTCAGCGTCGCTGTTTGCCCTTGGTTCCAGTGCCGGATTAGATACCCGGCTCTCCCCGACTGACTCTTGAGAAGACATCTTGCTCTCATCTGCAGCAGCAACAACTCGAAACAAGAATAGAGGATATTTGCGTGATACGGGAGTCAAAACCTTCGAGATGTAGTGAATTTTTACCGACCAAAATATGTATCGTGCAAGAAAACGGGGTCCGGAAGGCACACGAGGTGCTCACGAGGTAGGGGGCGCGCCCACCACCCTCGTGGGGCCCTCGTGTCCTTCCCAGACTGCCACTTATTTTCCTATTTTTCTAAATATTCCAAAGCGGAGAAATATTGCCTTAAAAATTGTTTTGGAGTCGGTTTACTTACCGTACCACATACCTATTCTTTTTCGGTGTCTGAAACATTCTGGAAAGTGTCTCTTATGTATTCCTCCGGGGTTACAGTTTCAATAATATTGGTTTCAACATTTATGGGATTACCTGAGATATAATGTTTAATTCTTTGACCGTTCACCACCTTCGGATTCGTGCCTACAAAGTTGTTGATCTTTATGGCACCAGAACGATAGGCCTCCTCGATAACGTAGGGCCTTACCATTTAGAGAGAAGTTTTCCTGCAAAAAACCTTAAACGAGAGTTGTATAGCAATACATAATCACCTACATTAAACTCACGCTTTTGTATTCTTTTATCATGCCATCTTTTAACTTTTTCTTTGAACAAGTTGGAATTTTCATAAGCTTGGGTTCTCCATTCATCAAGTGAGCTAATATCAAACAACCTCTTCTCACCGGCAAGTTAGAAATCATAATTGAGCTCCTTAATAGCCCAGTATGCCTTATGTTCTAGTTCGAGAGGTAAGTGACATGCTTTTCCATAAACCATTTGATACGGAGACATACCCATAGGATTTTTATATGCAGTTCTATAGGCCCATAATGCATCATCAAGTTTCTTGGACCAATTCTTCCTAGACCTATTGACAGTCTTTTGCCAAATTAATTTGAGCTCTCTGTTGCTCAATTCTACTTGACCACTAGACTGTGGATGATAAGGTGATGCAATTCTATGATTAACGTCATACTTAGCAAGCATTTTACGGAAAGCGCCATGAATAAAGTGTGAACCACCGTCAGTCATTAAATATCTAGGGACTCCAAACCTCGGAAAAATAACTTCCTTAAGCATTTTAATAGAATTGTTATGATCAGCACTACTAGTTGGAATAGCTTCTACCCACTTAGTAACGTAATCAACAGCAACTAAAATATGTGTATATCCATTAGAGGCAGGAAAAGGTCCCATATAATCAAAGCCCCAAACATCAAATGGTTCAATAACAAGTGAATAATTCATAGGCATTTCTTGACATCTACTAATATTACCAATTCTTTGACATTCATCACATGACAAGACAAACTTACAGGCATCCTTGAAGAGAGTAGGCCAATAAAAACCGGATTGCAATACCTTATGTGCAGTTCTGTCTCCAGCGTGGTGTCCTCGATAAGCTTCGGAGTGACACTTGCATAGGATCTGTTCCTGTTCATGCTCAGGTACACAACATCTAATAAAACCATCTACTCCTTCTTTATAAAGATGTGGGTCATCCCAAAAGTAATGTCTCAAATCATAGAAGAACTTTTTATTTTGTTGGTATGTGAAGCTAGGTGGTATAAATTTAGCAACTATGTAATTAGCATAATCAGCATACCAAGGAGTGCTACGAGAAGTACTTATAACATTTAATTGTTCATCAGGAAAGCTATCATCAATAGGTAGTGGGTCATCAAGAACGTTTTCTAACCTAGACAAGTTGTCTGCAACGGGGTTCTTAGCTCCTTTTCTATCAACATATGCAAATCAAATTCTTGTAGCAAGAGAACCCATCTAATAAGTCTTGGTTTAGCATCTTTCTTTTCCATAAGATATTTAATCGCAACATCATCAGTGTGAATAGTTACTTTAGAATCAACAATATAAGGCCTGAACTTATCACAAGCAAATACAACTGCTAAAAGCTCTTTTTCAGTAGTAGCATAATTTCTTTGAGCATTGTCTAGAGCCTTACTAGCATAATGGATAAGATTTAATTTCTTATCAACTCTTTGCCCTAGAACAGCACCTACATCATAATCACTAGCATTACACATAATTTCAAAGGGTAAATTCCAATCAGGTGGCTGAACAATAGGTGCAGAGACTAATGCTTTCTTAAGTATTTCAAATGCTTCTACACAATCATCATCAAAGACAAATGGTACATCTTTTTGTAATAAATTAGTTAGAGGTCGAGAAATTTTTGAGAAGTCCTTAATGAACCTCCTATAAAATCTGGCATGACCAAGGAAACTTCTTATACCTTTGATGTCCTTGGGACATGGCATCTTTTCAATAGCATCAACCTTGGCTTTATCAACTTCAATACCTCTTTCAGAAACTTTATGCCCCAAGACAATAACCTCATTTACCATAAATGGCACTTTTCCCAATTCAAGACAAGATTAGTTTCTTCACATCTCTGCAAAACTCGATCAAGATTGCTCAAGCAATCATCAAAAGAAGATCCATAGACGGAAAAGTCGTCCATGAAAACCTCACAAATCTTTTCACAAAAGTCAAAGAATATAGCCATCATGCATCTTTGAAAGGTAGCAGGTGCATTACATAAACCAAAAGGCATACGTCTATAAGCAAAAGTACCAAAACGACATGTAAAAGTAGTCTTTGATTGATCTTTAGCCGACACAGGTATTTGAGAGAAACCAGAATAACCATCTAGAAAACAATAGTGTGTATGTTTGCATAATCTTTCTAGCATTTGATCAATAAAAAGTAAGGGGTAATGATCTTTCTTAGTAGCCTTATTTAATTTGCGGAAATCAATTACCATCCTATAACCTGTAATAATTCTTTGTGGGATCAATTCATCTTTATCATTAGGAACAACAGTAATACCTCCCTTCTTAGGGACACAATGCACAGGATTTATCCACTGACTATCAACAACAGGATAAATTATACCTGCCTCCAGGAGCTTTAGTATTTATTTTCTTACCACATCTTTCATTTTAGGATTAAGACGTCTATGAGGATCACGAACAGGTTTGGCAGGTGCAATTTCATGCTTAATTTCTTTATACAAAGTATAAGGTATAACACTAGCACTAGCACCCATATCACATAAGCCATGATAACAGTGATCTCCTATTTTAACAGAAATAACAGGCACGCCTGCCACAGGTCTATGTTTATCTTTAGCACAAGGTTTAGCAATTCTAGCAGTTTCACCGCAGAACTGAATAACATGCCCATCAATATTATCAGACAAGAGATCTTTAACAATAGCAATAGTAGGTTCTACTTTAACTTGCTCAGGAGGTGTACAAGTTCTAATATTGCTTTTACGAACCATATTTGAAGCTTTAGCATGATCCTTTATTCTAACAGGGAAAGGTGGTTTCTCAACATAAGAAGTAGGAACAATAGGATCATTATAAGTGAAAGTCTTTTCTTCAACTTTAATAGGTGCAGCTACTTTTACTTCTATGGGAGGATGATATTTAACCCACTTCTCCTTGGGGAGATCAACATAAGTAGCAAAAGATTCATAGAAAGAAGCTACTATCTCAGAGTCAAGTCCATATTTAGTGCTAAACTTACGGAAAATATCGGTATCCATAAAAGATTTAACACAATCAAACTTAGGTGTCATACCTAACTCCTTACCTTCGTCGAGATCCCAATCTTCAGACTTGCGTTTAATTCTATCCAATAAATCCCATCTAAATTCAATAGTCTTCATCATAAAAGAGCCAACACAAGAAGTATCGAGCATGGTGCGATTATTTTGAGAAAGCCGAGCATAAATTTTTTGAATAATTGTCACTCTTGAGAGCTCATGATTGGGGCATGAATATAACATGGATTTAAGCCTCCCCCAAGCTTGAGCGATGCTTTCTCCTTCGTGAGGCCAAAAATTATATATATAATTGCGATCATGATGAACAAGATGCATAGGGTAATCCTTTTGATGAAATTCCAATTTCAATCTTCTATAGTTCCATGATCTCGTATCATCACATAGCCTATACCATGTCAATGCGTCTCCCTTCAAAGATAAAGGGAAGACCTTCTTCTTAGCAACATCATCGAGCATACATGCAAGCTTAAATAATCCACAAACTTCATCCACATATATTAGGTGCTCATCAGGATGCTTTGTTCCATCTCCTGTAAAAGGATTAGCTAGCAGTTTTTCTATCATACCCGAAGGAAATTAAAAATGAGCTTCATTTTCAATAGGTTCAGTAGGTTGAGGAGCAACTCTTTGCTCTGCTGGTCGGGGTGAAGATACCCCGAACAAGCCCCTCAGAGGATTACTTTCCATAGTAACAAGTGACATTAAATTTCAGCACACTATATAAATTTTTCCTTACCAAGTTCCACCTACCAAAGGTGCTTCACTCCCTGGCAACGGCGCCAGAAAAGAGTCTTGATGACCCACAAGTATAGGGGATCTATCGTAGTCCCTTCGATAAGTAAGAGTGTCGAACCCAACGAGGAGCAGAAGGAAATGATAAGCGGTTTTTAGCAAGGTATTCTCTACAAGTACTGAAATAATTGGTAACAGATAGTTTTGTGGTAGGATAAATTGTAAAGAGCAACAAGTAACAAAAGTAAATAAAGTGCAGCAAGGTGGCCCAATCCTTTTTGTAACAAAGGACAAGCCGGAACAAATTCTTATATAAGAAAAAGTGCTCCCGAGGACGCATGGGAATATCATCAAGCTAGTTTTCATCACGTTCATATGATTCGCGTTCGGTACTTTGATAATTTGATATGTGGGTGGACCGGTGCTTGGGTGTTGTTCTTACTTGAACAAGCATCCCACTTATGATTAACCTCTATTGAAAGCATCTGCAACTACAACAAAAGTATTAAGGTAAACCTAACCATAGCATGAAATATATGGATCCAAAATCAGCCCCTTACGAAGCAACGCATAAACTAGGGTTTAAGCTTCTGTCACTCTAGCAACCCATCATCTACTTATTACTTCCCAATGCCTTCCTCTAGGCCCAAATAATGGTGAAGTGTTATGTAGTTGACGTTCACATAACACCACTAGAGGCTAGACAACATACATCTCATCAAAATATCGAACGAATACCAAATTCACATGACTACTAATAGCAAGACTTCTCCCGTGCCCTCAGGAACAAACGTAACTACTCAGAAAGCATATTCATGTTCATAATCAGAGGGGTAATAATATGCATAAAGGATCTGAACATATGATCTTCCACCAAATAAACCAACTAGCATCAACTACAAGGACTAATCAACACTACTAGCAACCTACTAGCACCAATCCCGGACTTGGAGACAAGAATTGGATACAAGAGATGAACTAGGGTTTGGAGATGAGATGGTGCTGGTGAAGATGTTGATGGAGATTACCCTCTCCCGATGAGAGGAGCGTTGGTGATGACGATGGTGATGATTTCCCCCTCCCGGAGGGAAGTGTCCCCGGCATAACAGCTCTGCCGGAGCTCTAGATTAGTTCCGCCAAAGTTCCGCCTCGTGGCGGCGGAGTCTCGTCCAGAAAGGTTGCTTCCTCTTTTTTCCTCGACGAAAGACTTCATATAGCAGAAGATGGGCATCGGAGAGCCACCAGGGGGCCCACTAGGTAGGAGGCGCGCCCTAGGGGGGAGGGCGCGCCCCCACCCTCGTGGACAGGGTGTGGGCCCCCTGGCCTTCATCTTTGGCAGGTATTTTTCATTATTTATTGTAAGATATTCCGTGGAGTTTCAGGACTTTTGGAGTTGCGCAGAATATGTCTCTAATATTTGCTCCTTTTCTAGCTCAGAATTCCAGCTGCCGGCATTCTCCCTTCTTATGTAAACCTTGTAAAATAAGAGAGAATAGCCATAAGTATTTTGACATAATGTGAAATAACAGCCCATAATGCAATAAATATTGATATAAAAGCATGATGCCAAATGGACATATCACACTCCGCACCATACCGATCGTCTGGCCCTTCGCGGTCTGGGGACTCGACATGGTGGGACCCTTCAAAACCGCTCGAGGCGACATGACGCACTTGCTGGTGGCAGTGGACAAATTCACCAAGTGGATTGAGGCAAGACCAATCAAGAAATTGGACGGGCCAACAGCTGTCCGGTTCATCAAGGACATAGCGGTGCGCTACGGCATGCCGAACAACATCATCACCGACAACGGCACCAACTTCGCCAAGGGTGCGCTCGAGCAATACTGCTCTGTCTCCGGCATCCGCCTCGACCTGGCCTCCGTTGCGCATCCGCAGTCCAACGGGCAGGTCGAGCGGGCCAATGGACTCATCCTGTCCGGCGTTAAGCCGCGACTCGTCGAGCCACTTATCCGCTCACCCAGCAGCTGGCTTGACGAGTTGCCAGCCGTTCTCTGGAGTCTACGCACCACGCCGAATCGGTCGATCGGGTTCACCCCGTTCTTCCTCGTCTACGGAGCCGAAGCCGTCATCCCAACCGACGTTGAGTTCGACTCGCCGCGCGTCACGATGTACACCGAAGCCGAAGCTAGAGAAGCCCGTGAAGATGGCGTCGACCTGCCCGAAGAAACACGCCTCCTGGCGCTCAGTCGCTCGGCCATCTACCAGCAAGGCCTGAGGCACTACCACAGCAAGAAGATCAAGCCCCTCGCGTCCCGCGAGGGCGACCTCGTCCTCCGACTCGTCCAAGAGCAGGCAGGCCAGCACAAGCTGTCCCCTCCATGGGAGGGCCCATTCATCATGAGCAGGGCCTTGCGCGACCGCAACGCCTACTACCTCATCAACGCACGCAAGTCAAGGAAGCGCAAGAAGGACACCGCCGGTGAAGAAACGACCCAGCCGTGGAACGCGGAACTCCTCCGCCCATTTTATAGTTAGCCGCACGAGCGTATCTATCGTCGCCTTCTGTAAACGCATGAAACCATGGGGTCCCTGAACGAGACTCGGGGGCTGCCTTTTGTCGACCAATTTATTGTGTCCCTATTTTCTTGCATCACTATACCACTGAACCCGGCCACCGGTCCGACTCGCTCGACCCGGGGCCCGGGGGCTGGCCGGCTCGGTCGCCACCCCGCCGCCTTACTTGGTGATTCCTGATAAAGTTAGAATGCCGCGGTCCCCCACTTCGCCCTAAAGCCACAGATCCAGCTTTGGCTGTCGGCTGGCAAGCACAACGGGCCGAAGCTCCTTTACACTTCAGACACTAAGTCAAAGGCTGCCGGGTCGATCAACCCGGACCACCATTCATCAAATGAGCAGCCGCACGACTGGCTACTCGCCAACCGGCTTCGCCGGATTGCCGCCAGCCAGCCCAGTGGGTGTTTCGCTCGCGCTCAACGTTCTGAGGGACCCAAGTCCTGCGCGCTCCTCTCAAAGAACCAAACTACTTGTCACGGACCGGAGCCTCGACCGTCTGACTCGCGGGGGGGGGGGGGGGAGGTTTGAGAAAGGAAAAGCGCATGAAATTGGCCCAAAAAATGGAAGGCAAAAAGCAAAAGCACCCACGAGATCTACACAAGTATTTAAGAAAAGGCCCATGGCCCGAGTTCATTACACCCTAAAACCCCCAGTGGGTGGGTGGACCTGGTATTTAACAGATTTTACACAAAGTGTCTCACGCATCTCCAGCGCCGCGTCGCGACGTCGACGGCTCTCCCCTGGCGGCCTCCGGGTCCAGCGAGGCGCCGGTGTCCTCCTCAGCACCCGCGTCGTGGTAGACGCCCGTCTCCTCCGAGCTCCCCTCCGGATCGTGGAAGAGCAAGCCATAGTCGTTGCCGTCCACGCCCCTACCATCTTCCGTCCGCTCCGGATGGAACTCGTCGTGGAAGGCGAACTCGGTGATGTAGCTGGCCCTGGAGGCGATCCGGCCGGCTTGCTCCTGCAAGAGCTGCTCTGAACCGGCCCGCTGGCCCATCAACGCGTCCAGCTGCAGGTCCGGATGCCAGGACAGCGCGAACCGGAGCGCCATCTCAGCACCAGCACGAGCGGCGGAGACGCGTCACTCGCCAAGCCGGTCCAGCCCCATCTCCAACCAACGCGCCATGCGCGAGAAGCTGCTCGGTTGGACGGAGTCCGGCCATAGGGCCGCCGTCATTGCTGTGCTGGCCTGGGACAGCCGCCCCAACTGCTTTCCCAGGACCTGCAGGCGGGCCTCGGCAGCGGCAATGATCTCCGGGAAGGTCTAGGCCACCCGCGGATCCATCCCGGACCCAACGACACCGATCGGGTCGCGCTGATAGCGGACGGCTTCCTCCGCCAGCCGCTGCGTCTCCTGGAAGGCCCATGCCGCAAAGGAAGAAGTGAGTTAGAAGAATAACAACAAGGAAGAAAGGCCGGATCCCGACCCGGCAAACGACAAGAAAAAGCACTTACTTGAGAAGGACTCTTCCAGGTGTTGCGCCTCAAGCAACGTACCACGCCACTCCCGTTCGATGGCGCGGTCGCGCTCCTCGAGCGCCTTCTCCAGATCGGCCGCCTTGGCAAGGGCCGCCTTCAGCTTGGCGTCCCTGTCTTCGGCCGCCTTCTCGTCCGCCTCACAGCGATGGGCCTCGTCCTGATGGGCCCCCTCAGCCATCGTGACCTGCCTCGTCAGGCGATCCACCTCGGCCTGGAGCCGGCCCTTGTCGTCGGCCAGCTGGCCGCGCTGCTGGTCCCCCTCCACCAGGGCCTGCTGCGCCTCTGCCACCTTGGCGGTTTCCTCCTTAAGGATCTCCACCTCGGCCTCGAGGCGGCTCTTGTGACCCGCCAACTGCTCATGCAGCCGGTTGGCCTCGTCGAGAGACCGCCGAGCCGCGGCCGCCTCTGCCATCGCCTGCGCCGCCTCGACGCCAAGGCGGCCGGTGTCGGCAACGAGCCGGTCATAGTGATGACCGGCCCGGAGCAGATAAGTCCACCAGGGCAGCACCTCAGCTGCGAAAAAGAAGGACTCAGCAGAAGAAAAAAGCAAGACTTAAGATTTGGCCCAACTGTTACACAGTTGGCCCGAATCTCGGGGGCTACACCCAGTGGGTGCGCTAGCGCGCCCCCACTAGAAAAGAGCACAAGAATACCCGCGGCGACGCGGAGCTCCTCCTTCTTGGCGGCAAGCTGCTCCATGAGCTCCCGGTGCTTGCCCAGGAGACGATTGTAGGCAGCGACCCGGAAGGCGTCGAGATGCTGAAGAAAGCAAAAATCAGAACAAGGCCAACACTCTAAAGATTCGACCCAACTACTACGTAGTTGGCCCGAACCTCAGGGGCTACACCCAGTGGGTGCGCTGGCGCGCCCCCACAAAGAAGAAATTACAAGGAGACTTACCAGAACGGTGCGCTCCAGGTCGCGCGTCCGCTCCACCTCGGCCTGAGCGAAGGCCTCGAGCAGTTCCGTCTGGCCTCGCAGGCGGCGACTGACGGCGTCCAGCGCCGCCTCCTCCTGGGTCTGAGGCCCGAAGATAACGGTGCCCCCGCTTCACGCCGGCTGCGGCATGGCAACTCGGCGCTCTCCCTACCGGGGCACCAAGGCATACTCCCCGCTGGCCGCTCGCGACGCGGCCAACTCCTCCTCCGACGCCCCTCCCAGCGTCGACGACGACCCGAACGCCGGGACGCCCTACGTTGCCGTCTCTGACCCGGACGCCGGGACGCCCTGCATCGCCGTCTCCGGCCCAGCTGCCGGGGTGGCCTCCGGCACCGCCGCCCGCGGTGGATCCTCCAAAACCGGCGGCGCCTCCGATACTGCCGCCCGCAACATCTCTTCCAAAAAGACGCCGCCTCCACCACCATCAGCCCCCGCTCGCTCGACCACGTCGGTCCGCGGCGGGGTGTCATCCGCCACCTCCACGACCTCCCGGTCGGGGATCACCACCTCAGCCCGGCCTCCACGGCCGCGCTCCCTCACCGACGACGGCTCAAAGACCGTCGCCGCCACAACCGTGCCCTCCGGCATCTCGCGCCAGGCCAGTTCTGCGCCGGCTCGCGCCCATGCCGCCGCCGCGTCGGTACAAGCACGGACCGACGCCACCTCCAGCTCCGCCTCGGCCCGGTTCCTATCCCGCCAGGCCAAGGCTTCAGTGTCGTTCGGATCCAGGCCGAGGTCCAAGTCGGTCGTCCCTCCACCTTGGCCTAGTCGGCGAGGTCAGACCGGCTCCTACGGAACACGGCCCCTTCGGCGGCCGCGGTTTCCGCCGCCGCCCTCGCCAGCATGATTGGCGACCTGGAGAAGAAGACAGAATGAGCAGAAAAGAAACAAGACTAGCTTAAGAAAAAAAATCTGAGCGCAAATGAGAGCTGAAGCTTACCCCGCCAAGACCGGGACCGGGGTTGGCCTCCCGTGCCCACCGCCGCGCTTCCTCTTGGCCGGCCTCCCGGCCCCGGCCGGGTCCGCAATGCGCTTCGGGGCCCAGGGTCCCGGCGCGACACTGTCCTTCCCATTCGGGCGGCTCGGCGCCGCCCCATGCGAGGACCACGTGGCGCGTGCGCAAAGCCCGAGGGATTGTCCCAAGATTCGACGGACTTCTCGGTTCCCGCCACGGCCGGGATGCCACGATCCGGTTTCCGAGAAAACCGACACACAGTGGGTGTTGTCGGACCCGACGCTCGCAGAATCCACCTTGCTTAAGGGGGAAACTGCGAAGGCCCACTCATCCGAAGACGGCGGACCTTCACAGCATTGGGGACTACTGTCCGCAGGATGGACTCCGGGCAGGCAACGGAACCTGGATCCTCTTCAAAAAACAATGGGGTTGGCACCGCCCCTCAATATCGGCACGCGCTTGGCCGGGTCGCTCGACCCGGCCAAGCCCCGCAAGCCGGCCAGACTAGCCGACCCAGCAAGACAAGTCGACTCGGCCCCAACGACTAGCGCAAGACAGCCGAACCCAGCACGGCCAAAGCCTCCTCAACAAGCTAGCGCCACTCGTGGCGTGCTACGCAATCCAGCCGCGGGTCAACTCCCGTCCCATCCAGGCCGTATGATGGGGACGAGACTTCAATCAACGATGACCGAGGCAACAGTGCCCCGCCCATGCCTCTGGTCAGCAGGAACGTGGCAACAGTGCCCCTCACCTACCCGCTGACCAGGGCCGGCGTGGCTACAGTGCCCCCGCCCTCACCGCTGACGACAGCAAGCGGCAACATGGCGGAGAGCACTGTACGTGACTCGACTCGGCCATGCCCTAACGATCGACAAGACGGCGCACAGTCCCCCTAGGCATGCGGGGCCCGCACCTAGGGGAACCCGGCGAACCACAAGCCCTCAGCAGGACCTAGCCCGGGTCCCCGGACACCGATAATACGGACCCACCGACTTGTAACATTACCATTGTACCCCCGGGGGGGTTGGACTATAAAACCCCCCGGGAGCCCACGATCATATGGGGGGCGAGCGAGAGGGCAAGCAGAAAACACATACGAGAGAAAACCAAGTAAGCATAGGACTAGCCGCAAAACAGTAACACCGGAGAGAAGGAGTAGGCCAAGCCTTGGCCAGCTTCCTTCCTCCTCCATACAGCTCCAGAAGCAACATTTGTACTATCGATCATCCAACTACACTCGGCAGGACTAGGGGTATTATCTCTCCGGAGAGCCCCGAACCTGGGTATGTCCGGCGTCGCGCGCCCGCTCATGCCAACCCCGCCTCTGGAGTCCACCAGCGCCCTCGAGCCTCCTCCTCTCTTAAGCCATCCCTTGGCATCTGCCATGCGCCCACCACGACAACTACCATAGTGTTGAATATAAGGTTACAACTTTTTCTCACTTTATCTCTATCTATTTCCTCTCAAATGTTTTTTACCTTTCTTTTTTATACACAATTGTTTTTTATGCCTCTTTTTTAGAATTAGTTATTTTATACCTAGGAGCACGTGTAGAGACGGGCTCCTGCAGATCCCACTCCTTGACTTTGTCAATGCCTCTCTCTCCTCCACATAAGCGGGCTTGTCAAGAAGACAAGAGATGATCTCTTAGCACAATATGTTTCACCATGTTTTTAGGAATAACTAGTTATTGAAGATAAGGCTAAGAGATGATCCATTGTACACATGTTTTTTTGTCATCTCTAAATTACATGCAAGACTTATGATAAGACTATCTTATCAACCTTGTACATGCCCTTTATAGCCCAGAATTTTACCAGTGCGAGCTATAGTACTTGCTATGAATGCGGGCAGCTGGCCTCTGAGGGGGGAGCACGCGCGGGGAGGTGGTGGGGTGGGGGAGGGGTTCTGGTGGGCCAGGGCGGTAAGAAGCGGGCTTCGAAGCGGTGCGGACTCCCGCATGGCCCACCTCACATTATCACCACATATTTCTTGGAGTCCGTGCATGGCGGGCGGGCGATCTCTTCTCCCTCCCCATCTCTCTCCTCTCAGCCGACGCCCGCCGAGCGATTAGATTTCGGCTATCCACGGTTTATTCAATTGCAGTCCCACATGTAAGTGAAAATGCAAGACAACGCGTGTCCCCTCTGGTGAGCGGCATGTGAGCCGGACTGTCGGGGGTGCGACGTGAAGGCGACATGTACGAGTTGTAAGTGTGCCGCCTTTTCCTTTTGAACTTGCAAAGCGTAACATTTTTGTGCGATCGATTGATAGAAATCCAGAACAAAATGACGAGGGCGGTGCTTTCCCGCGCGTTAGGCGTGCTAGTTTGAGTGATATGACGTGCTACAGTGCCGTCCACTTGCTCCATTTTTATGTAAGCAAGAGTCTACACTCTTACGTGGGAGTGCGAAACACGACGGATCTGATTTTGATCAAGGGATAACTGTTCCCTACGAAATAATGGAGCACTATTAGCGATTATAGCATGATAGTTAGGGCATCTCCAGTGCTGGCCCTCAAATTTACACTGGCATTTGTCTGAGGACACTGATGGATGCCATCCAATGCTGCCCGCATACCTTTCGACAACTATATGAACTAACCGAACAAAATTCGTGCAAACAAAGCAAATTTCAAATTGACCGGATGAAATTCATTACATTTCGAGAACTTTTCCAATAAACTGGACGAAATTCATTACATATTTCGCACATACCGTACTAAAACCTACTGTAAACCTAATCTAAACGATCGCGAGGCCTCGACCACCATGTTCGGCGATGAACCCGAGAAAGCCGGCCATTGCCTTTGCCTCCTCCCTATCCGCCTCGATAACCTCCTCCTTCAGAGCACAAGGTTATGAAGATTTCCGCCTCCACGTTCCCGTCAAGCGGCTAATCGGCCGCCGATTTTTATACCAACAAGCTTGGCATCGACTGTGTGGAGGAGCGGTGGCCTTCCTGGGACTAGAGCGGTGGCGACCTACCGTGTACTACTCTTCCTCGCTGCCGGCTTCGTGGTCGTGGCGGCGGAGGGCGGCCGGGGGGGGGGGAGCCGGCAATCTCCTTCGTCTGCTCCTGCGAGAGTACGTCCAAGAGAGCTTTGGAGCGCGCCCGGAGCGAAGCCACCGATGTCCTTTGTCCACTCCTGTGACAGTAGGTCCAAGAGAGCTTTGGAGTGCCCAGAGGCCATGGTTGGAGTGGTGCCAACAGAAGAAGGGACCGAAGGAGAATGAGTGTGGGTCTTTGGCTATGGCCGGGAGCTGGGGCTCAAGTTAATATAGCGAGCGAATGGCAATGAGCCGCGGCAGACGGATGGACGGCTGGCACCGGAGTAGGTTCGTCGGCAACCGTGGTGTCATTAACGCGGAGCAATCGCTTGCACCGGGATGCCGCGCGGGTGGCGCTCTCTCGGCTGTCGCGCTGCTACAATGCCAGCGCCAGTGAGAGGTCGCGTCGGGCGTGAATGCGGACGCTGCTTCAGTGACTTAACTGCAGTTGCGTTGTCCCACTGACATGTGGGCCCAATGGGCATCAGGCCCGCATGTCAGTGACACACCAACTGCACCTGCAGTTAAGGCCGGTGAATGCGGCATTGACGTTCTGGAGAGACGGTGATCATTTCAGGCGGGAAGCACACGCTAGCGATGGAAGGGGTTTCAGTAGGCTGGGGCGGTCAGACGCTGGCATGATGGTAAAATGTGAACTCATGGATGACGAGCCTTTGAAGCGTATGCGGCACGTATTGACAACCAAGCATCCATGCAACTACTCTTGTCGCCAGCTAGCATTCGATGACCACCATTAGACACCACACAACCATACATAACTTACGGATAATGGAGGAATCGATCAGACACACACTCGTGTGCAGTGGCACTATGATCGTTTGCTCACGATAGTACATACTCCGCACCATAGTACCCTCTCTAGCTAGGCTGTTTTATAGATTGTCGTTGTGATGGATGATATACATGACCAAGGTGCCGAGTCACGAGTATGACTGTTGGTGTTGAGCCAGGTGAATACATGCTCAGTGTTCGCGGAGGCCTCCAGCAAACGTCTAAACAGTAATGTCACATACGCATGTTTTTGGTTTTTATTTCTTTCTCCACTGACAGGTAGGCCCGCATAGATAGATAGATAAAGAACACGAGTTGATGAGGCACATGCGGACTGTTTGACCGGTCAACCAGACAAATACGGAGCTATACGCTGAGCCAGTGACCGTATAATCACCATATCTCGTATACAATGATCAAAGTGAGCTATCAAGACAAGTTGAATGACCGCCAATGCATTTTACTCGGTAATAAATGACCAGGATTGAAGGGGAATCCAAATTTCCTTCTTCTTCTATCCTTGAGCTCTTGACAAACCAATGCACTTTACGGTTGTCCGACCACTCCACCCCAGAGCTGTCACCAAGCGTCGTTCATGCCACCGCACCGCACACTAACCGGTAAGGAAGCGATGGCATGCCGCCGCGCCGAGTTCCTCGCCGCCCACGACCGCGCACAGAATGGTAGGCAAGCGGTGGCATCCCGCCGTGCCGAGTTCATCGCCGCTCGCGACCTCACACCTATGTGGGCGGAATTTGAATCTGCCAAGGCCGAATGGGTGGTAGAGCAAGAGGCGGCCAAAGCCGCACATGGGGAGCGGAAAAGTCAGAAAGCACTCAAGAAAAGAGAGGCCCGCTGCCGGAAGAAAGAAGAGGACGTACGCGCTGCTGCGGAGAGGTCGGCGAAGATCCAAGCACGGTGGGGTGTCGCCGACAAAGCCGGGAAGGAGAACGACGGCGTCTGGCCAGCATGTGAGAAGTAGTAGTACTAGTAGTTAGTGTGTGTGTCTGTGTCGCCCGTATGTTTGTTTAATTAATTACGAGCATGTAAGAGTACTACTAGTTACTACTATAGTTTTAGAGAAAATTACTAGTACATTAGCCTAGAATGAATGGAAAAATTCCTATCCTATGCATCAAATGGCATCTCTTTCTCTATAGGAATTGAGATGCATGTCATCTCACTTCCTATAATTTCTCATATTCCTATAAAATTGCTATCCTATAAATCAAAGGAGGCCTCTGCTGGAGTAACTACTGTAGCTAGCAGTACTGCTGGTACAGTAGTGTTCTTCAAGAAGCGGAATTCAATGAAGTCATGATGGTTCCTTCGTCCGAGCAACTTCACAGTGGGTAAAAGGTTGGGCCTGTGATTTGACGGCTCATTAGTAATTACTGCGGTGCGACGACCGGGGTGACTCTCCCTTGGAGTTCTGCGGGCATCGCAAGTGGACTAGGATGGTCGACGTCCCGCATGTCGGCGAGCGGAAGTATTCTTTCCGATATCAAGGAGCAAGGAAACCGCGTGGTATAGTATCACTGGTGATTTATATTTATATTTTATTTCTAATGAATGCTAGCGTTTCAACTCTTATGACGAAGGAGTGCCAAACACACGACACGTGCTGGATGTCGCACACGTCAGCGAAAGGAGTGGGACATGAACAACATGGTAGAGCGTCTCCACTTCTGGGTCGGAGACCACACGTAGTAGTACTACTATACTAGTGGTATGAACGATACAAAGTGCGACCCGGAGAGAAAGACACGTCTAGTTGGAAGGTCCCGGGGCATACACATAAACAAATATAAAACCTAATATGTGCCTCCAATTAATATAGTAGTAGTAGAGTACTTAGTCACGTACTCCATAACATCACCGGGCATTGCACGTACAACATTTAGTGGTAGTAAGAGACAAATGCCTATATGCCATGCATGTTCATACTATTTGTGCCTTTCTACTTCACTTACTGCGCTATATTACACAGGTTCGCACGTCCATGATAACCCACAAGTATAGGGGATCAATTGTAGCCTCTTTCAATAAGTAAGAGTGTCGAACCCAACGAGGAGCTAAAGGTAGAACAAATATTCCCTCAAGTTCTATCGACCAACGATACAACTCTACGCACACTTGACGTTCGCTTTACCGGAAACAAGTATGAAACTAGAAGTACTTTGTAGGTGTTGTTGGATAGGTTTGCAAGAATATAAAGAGCGTGTAAATAAAAGCTAGGGGCTGTTGAGATGAAGACACAACTAAATTAGTTTTAGTAGAGAGCTTTCTGTTACGAGAAAGTTATTTGTCCCTAGGCAATTGATAGTTAGACCGGTAATCATTATTGCAATTTTATTTGAGGGAGACTCATAAGCTAACATACTTTCTCTACTTGGATCATATGCACTTATGATTGGAACTCTAGCAAGCATCCACAACTACTAAAGATCATTAAGGTAAAACCCAACCATAGCATTAAAGCATCAACTCCGCTTTATCCCATACGCAAACAACCTACTTACTCGGGTCTGTGCTTCTGTTACTCACGCCACCCACCATAAGCAAATCATGAACATATTGCAAACCCTACAACGGGAATCCCTCACGCTTGTGCGACACGAAGAGCACCATAGGACAGCACCAATAATAAAACATGCAACTCAAACCAATCTTGATCATCAAATAGCCCATAGGACAAAACGGATCTACTCAAACATCATAGGATAGCCATACATCATTGGGAAATAATATATAGCGTTGAGCACCATGTTTAAGTAGAGATTACAGCGGGTAAGAGAGAGGTTACACCGCTGCATAGAGGGGAGAAGAGTTGGTGATGATGGCGGTGAAGTTGTTGGTGAAGATTGCGGTGATGATGATGGCCACGGCGGCGTTCCGGCGCCACCGGAAGAGAAGGGGAGAGGGGGCCCCTTAGTCTTCTTCTTCCTTGACCTCCTCCCTAGATGGGATAAGGGTTTCCCCTCTGGTCCTTGGCCTCCATGGCGTGGGAGGGGCGAGAGCCCCTCCGAGATTGGACCTGTCTCTCTGTTTCTATGTTCTCCCTTGCCGCTCTTTCACTGTTTCGTATATATATGGAGATCCGTAACTCCGATTGGATTGAAACCTTAGCCGTGATATTTTTTCCAAAAAATAACTTTCTTGCGGCCGAAGAAGGGCATCAACCGCCTTACGGGTGGCCCACGAGGGTCAGGGGCGCGCCCCCTACCTCGAGGACACCTCGGGCACCGTCTTGCGTTGATTCTTCTTCCGGAATTTTCCAAATATTCCAAAAATATTCTCCGTCCGTTTTTATCCCGTTTGGATTCCGTTTGATATGGGGTGTCTGCGAAACATAAAACATGCAACAAACAGGAACTGGCACTGGGCATTGGATCAATATGTTAGTCCCAAAAATAGTATAAAAAGTTGCCAAAAGTATATATGAAAGTTGAATAATATTGGCATAGAACAATCAAAAATTATAGATACGACGAAAACGTATCAGCATCCCCAAGCTTAATTCCTGCTCGTCCTCGAGTAGGTAAATGATAAAAAAGATAATTTTTTATGTGGAATGCTACCAAGCATAATCATGATCATGTATCTAATCATGGCATGAATATTAAGACACGAGTGATTCAAAGCAATAGTCTATCATTTCACATAAAAACAATAATACTTCAAGCCTACTAATAAAGCAATCATGTCTTTTCAAAATAACATGGCCAAAGAAAGTTATCCCTACAAAATCATATAGTCTGGCTATGCTCCATCTTCACCACACAAAATATTCACATCATGCACAACCCCGATAACAAGCCAAGCAATTGTTTCATACTTTTGATGTTTCTCAAACCTTTTCAACTTTCACGCAATACATGAGCGTGAGCCATGGACATGGCACTGATACGTCCATTTGGCATCATGCCTTTATATCGATATTTATTGCATTATGGGATGTTATTTCACATTATGTCACAATACTTATGGCTATTCTCTCTTATTTTACAAGGTTTACATAAGGAGGGAGAATGCCGGCAGCTGGAATTCTGGGCTGGAAAAGGAGAAAATATTAGAGACCTATTCTGCGCAACTCCAAAAGTCCTGAAACTCCACAGAATATCTTACAATAAATAATGAAAAATACCTGCCAAAGATGAAGGCCAGGGGGCCCACACCATGTCCACGAGGGTGGGGGCGCGCCCTCCCCCCTAGGGCGCGCCGCTACCTCGTGGGCCCCCTGGTGGCTCTCCGATGCCCATCTTTTGCTATATGAAGTCTTTTGTCGAGGAAAAAACAGGAAGCAACCTTCCGGGACGAGACTCCGCGGCCACGAGGCGGAACCTTGGCGGAACCAATCTAGGGCTCAGGTAGAGCTGTTCTGCCGGGGACACTTCCCTCCGGGAGGGGGAAATCATCACCATCGTCATCACCAATGCTCCTCTCATCGGGAGAGGGCAATCTCCATCAACATCTTCACCAGCATCATCTCATCTCCAAACCCAAGTTCATCTCTTGTATCCAATTCTTGTCTCCAAGTCCGGGATTGGTGCTAGTAGGTTGCTAGTAGTGTTGATTACTGCTTGTAGTTGATGCTAGTTGGTTTATTTGGTGGAAGATCATATGTTCAGATCCTTTATGCATATTATTACCCCTCTGATTATGAACATGAATATGCTTTGTGAGTAGCTACGTTTGTTCCTGAGGACACAGGAGAAGTCTTGCTATTAGTAGTCATGTGAATTTGGTATTCGTCCGATATTTTGATGAGATGTATGTTGTCTAGCCTCTAGTGGTGTTATGTGAACGTCGACTACATAACACTTCACCATTATTTGGGCCTAGAGGAAGGCATTGGGAAGTAATAAGTAGATGATGGGTTGCTAGAGTGACAGAAGCTTAAACCCTAGCTTATGCGTTGCTTCGTAAGGGGCTGATTTGGATCCATATATTTCATGCTATGGTTAGGTTTACCTTAATACTTTTGTTGTAGTTGCGGATGCTTGCAATAAAGGTTAATCATAAGTGGGATGCTTGTTCAAGTAAGAACAGCACCCAAGCACCGGTCCACCCACATATCAAATTATCAAAGTACCGAACGCGAATCATATGAACGTGATGAAAACTAGCTTGATGATATTCCCATGTGTCCTCGGGAGCGCTTTTCCTTATATAAGAGTTTGTTCCAGCTTGTCCTTTGTTACAAAAAGGATTGGTCCACCTTGCTGCACTTTGTTTACTTTTGTTACTTGTTGCTCGTTACAATTTATCCTATCACAAAACTATCTGTTACCACTTATTTTAGTACTTGCATAGAATACCTTGCTGAAAACCGCTTATCATTTCCTTCTGCTCCTCGTTGGGTCCGACACTCTTATTTATCGAAAGGACTATGATAGATCCCCTATACTTGTGGGTCATCAAGACTCTTTTCTGGCGCCGTTGCCGGGGAGTGAAGCGCCTTTGGTAGGTGGAACTTGGTAAGGAAAAATTTATATAGTGTGCTGAAATTTACTGTCACTTGTTACTATGGAAAGTAATCCTCTGAGTGGCTTGTTCGGGGTATCTTCACCCCGTCCAGCAGAGCAAAGAGTTGCTCCTCAACCTACTGAACCTATTTAAAATGAATTCCCTTTTTAATTTCCTTCGGGTATGATAGAAAAACTGCTAGCTAATCCTTTTACAGGAGATGGAACCAAGCATCCTGATGAGCACCTAATATATGTGGATGAAGTTTGTGGATTATTTAAGCTTGCAGGTATACCCGATGATGTTTCTAAGAAGAAGGTCTTCCCTTTATCTTTGAAGGGAGACACATTGACATGGTATAGGCTATGTGATGATACGAGATCATGGAACTATAGAAGATTGAAATTGGAATTTCATCAAAAGTATTACCCTATGCATCTTGTTCATCGTGATCGCAATTATATATATAATTTTTGGCCTCGCGAAGGGGAAAGCATCGCTCAAGCTTGGGGGAGGCTTAAATCAATGTTATATTCATGCCCCAATCATGATCTCTCAAGAGTGACAATTATTCAAAAAAATTATGCTCGACTTTCTGAAAATAATCGCACCATGCTCGATACTTCTTGTGTTGGCTCTTTTATGATGAAGACTATTGAATTTAGATGGGATTTATTGGATAGAATTAAACGCAATTCTGAAGATTGGGATCTCGACGAAGGTAAGGAGTCAGGTATGACACCTAAGTTTGATTGTGTTAAATCTTTTATGGATACCGATATTTTCCGTAAGTTTAGCACTAAATATGGACTTGACTCTGAGATAGTAGCTTCTTTCTATGAATCTTTTGCTACTTATGTTGATCTCCCCAAGGAGAAGTGGGTTAAATATCATCCTCCCATAGAAGTAAAAGTAGCTGCACCTATTAAAGTTGAAGAAAAGACTTTCACTTATAATGATCCTATTGTTCCTACTTCTTATGTTGAGAAACCACCTTTCCCTGTTAGAATAAAGGATCATGCTAAAGCTTCAAATATGGTTCGTAAAAGCAATATTAGAACTTATACACCTCCTGAGCAAGTTAAAGTAGAACCTACTATTGCTATTGTTAAAGATCTCTTGTCTGATAATATTGATGGGCATGTTATTCAGTTCTGCGGTGAAACTGCTAGAATTGCTAAACCTTGTGCTAAAGATAAACATAGACCTGTGGCAGGCGTGCCTGTTATTTCTGTTAAAATAGGAGATCACTGTTATCATGGCTTATGTGATATGGGTGCTAGTGCTAGTGTTATACCTTATACTTTGTATAAAGAAATTAAGCATGAAATTGCACCTGCCAAACCTGTTCGTGATCCTCAAAGACGTCTTAATCCTAAAATGAAAGATGTGGTAAGAAAATAAATACTAAAGCTCCTGGAGGCAGGTATAATTTATCCTGTTGTTGATAGTCAGTGGATAAATCCTGTCCATTGTGCCCCTAAGAAGGGAGGTATTACTGTTGTTCCTAATGATAAAGATGAATTGATCCCACAAAGAATTATTACAGGTTATAGGATGGTAATTGATTTCCGCAAATTAAATAAGGCTACTAAGAAAGATCATTACCCCTTACCTTTTATTGATCAAATGCTAGAAAGATTATGCAAACATACACACTATTGTTTTCTAGATGGTTATTCTGGTTTCTCTCAAATACCTGTGTCGGCTAAAGATCAATCAAAGACTACTTTTACATGTCGTTTTGGTACTTTTGCTTATAGACGTATGCCTTTTGGTTTATGTAATGCACCTGCTACCTTTCAAAGATGCATGATGGCTATATTCTCTGACTTTTGTGAAAAGATTTGTGAGGTTTTCATGGACGACTTTTCCGTCTATGGATCTTCTTTTGATGATTGCTTGAGCAATCTTGATCGAGTTTTGCAGAGATGTGAAGAAACTAATCTTGTCTTGAATTGGGAAAAGTGCCACTTTATGGTAAATGAGGGTATTGTCTTGGGGCATAAAGTTTCTAAAAGAGGTATTGAAGTTGATAAAGCCAAGGTTGATGCTATTGAAAAGATGCCATGTCCCAAGGACATCAAAGGTATAAGAAGTTTCCTTGGTCATGCCGGATTTTATAGGAGGTTCATTAAGGACTTCTCAAAAATTTCTCGACCTCTAACTAATTTATTACAAAAAGATGTACCATTTGTCTTTGATGATGATTGTGTAGAAGCATTTGAAATACTTAAGAAAGCATTAGTCTCTGCACCTATTGTTCAGCCACCTGATTGGAATTTACCCTTTGAAATTATGTGTGATGCTAGTGATTATGATGTAGGTGCTGTTCTAGGGCAAAGAGTTGATAAGAAATTAAATGTTATCCATTATGCTAGTAAGACTCTAGACAATGCTCAAAGAAATTATGCTACTACTGAAAAGGAGCTTTTAGCAGTTGTATTTGCTTGTGATAAGTTCAGGCCTTATATTGTTGATTCTAAAGTAACTATTCACACTGATCATGTTGAGATTAAATATCTTATGGAAAAGAAAGATGCTAAACCAAGACTTATTAGATGGGTTCTCTTGCTACAAGAATTTGATTTGCATATTGTTGAGAGAAAAGGAGCTAAGAACCCCGTTGCAGACAACTTGTCTAGGTTAGAAAACGTTCTTGATGACCCACTACCTATTGATGATAGCTTTCCTGATGAACAATTAAATGTTATAAGTACTTCTCGTAGCACTCCTTGGTATGCTGATTATGCTAATTACATAGTTGCTAAATTTATACCACCTAGCTTCACATACCAACAAAATAAAAAGTTCTACTATGATTTGAGACATTACTTTTGGGATGACCCACATCTTTATAAAGAAGGAGTAGATGGTTTTATTAGATGTTGTGTACCTGAGCATGAACAGGAACAGATCCTACGCAAGTGTCACTCCGAAGCTTATGGAGGACACCACGCTGGAGACAGAACTGCACATAAGGTATTGCAATCCGGTTTTTATTGGCCTACTCTCTTCAAGGATGCCTGTAAGTTTGTCTTGTCATGTGATGAATGTCAAAGAATTGGTAATATTAGTAGATGTCAAGAAATGGCTATGAATTATTCACTTGTTATTGAACCATTTGATCTTTGGGGCTTTGATTATATGGGACCTTTTCCTGCCTCTAATGGATATACACATATTTTAGTTGCTGTTGATTACGTTACTAAGTGGGTAGAAGCTATTCCAACTAGTAGTGTTGATCATAACACTTCTATTAAAATGCTTAAGGAAGTTATTTTTCCGAGGTTTGGAGTCCCTAGATATTTAATGACTGACGGTGGTTCACACTTTACTCATGGTGCTTTCCGTAAAATGCTTGCTAAGTATGACGTTAATCATAGAATTGCATCACCTTATCATCCACAGTCTAGTGGTCAAGTAGAATTGAGCAACAGAGAGCTCAAATTAATTTTGCAAAAGACTGTCAATAGGTCTAGAAGAATTGGTCCAAGAAACTTGATGATGCATTATGGGCCTATAGAACTGCATATAAAAATCCTATGGGTATGTCTCCGTATCAAATGGTTTATGGAAAAGCATGTCACTTACCTCTCGAACTAGAACATAAGGCATACTGGGCTATTAAAGAGCTCAATTATGATTTCAAACTTGCCGGTGAGAAGAGGTTGTTTGATATTAGCTCACTTGATGAATGGAGAACCCAAGCTTATGAAAATTCCAAGTTGTTCAAAGAAAAAGTTAAAAGATGGCATGATAAAAGAATACAAAAGCGTGAGTTTAATGTAGGTGATTATGTATTGCTATACAACTCTCGTTTAAGGTTTTTTGCAGGAAAACTTCTCTCTAAATGGTAAGGCCCCTACGTTATCGAGGAGGCCTATCGTTCTGGTGCCATAAAGATCAACAACTTTGTAGGCACGAATCCGAAGGTGGTGAACGGTCAAAGAATTAAACATTATATCTCAGGTAATCCCATAAATGTTGAAACCAATATTATTGAAACCGTAACCCCGGAGGAATACATAAGAGACACTTTCCAGAACGTTTCAGACACCGAAAAAGAATAGGTATGTGGTACGGTAAGTAAACCGACTCCAAAACAATTTTTAAGGCAATATTTCTCTGTTTTGGAATATTTAGAAAAATAGGAAAATAAGTGGCAGTCCGGGAAGGACACGAGGGCCCCACGAGGGTGGTGGGCGCGCCCTACCCCCCTGGGCGCGCCCCTTACCTCGTGAGCACCTCGTGTGCCTTCCGGACTCCGTTTTCCTGCATGATACGTATTTTGGTCGGTAAAAATTCACTATATATTCTCCCGAAGGTTTTGACTCCCGTATCACGCAAATCTCCTCTGTTTTTGTTTTGGGCTGTTCTCTGTCAGGGTTGTCAAGGCCAGACATCATGTCATCCCACTCCTCCAACAATGGTGACAAAGATGCTTGGCTAATGAAGATAGAGTTGAAGAGGGAAGAACCCATTGAGATCAACAAGGATGAAGCGATCAAGAAGGCCACGGAGAACCAAGCTCCGGCGACAGAAGACATCCTTCAACTTGATCACAACCTTCTTACCCCAACTGAGATCGAAGCTTTCCAGATGATCGAGTTAACTCGTATTCAAAACAAGTATCTCAAAAGTGAAAATATTTTGTTGAAGGAGCATATCTATGCACTCAAGGGCATTATCCGCAACCTAGAAGACCTCTTACGCTCGATGTGCGACTATCCATCACCACCACCCTCTTCACCAACAAAGGAGACATAACCACATGGGTATGGGCACTCCCCTTGGCAACTGCCAAGCTTGGGGAAGGTGCCCCGATATCGTATCACAATCACAACTCCTACCTTTACCGGTTTTCTTAAGTTCGATCCTATTAGTAGTATCTTGATCTAGTAGAATAAAGTTTATGGCATGATCTAGTTTTGAGTTTTGCTTTATGATCTCTCTATGTAATCGAGTCCGTGAGCTATATAATAAAGATCAGTGTTGAGTCAAGGGCTTGATTTTCTTGCTATGATCTTGAGTGAATAAAAGAAAAGAGAAAAAGAATAAAAAGAACAAAAGTCCATATTGATCTTATTGAGAGTAATGACTTCACATAGAAAGAGTATGAAGATTTAAAGTTGTTGGGAGTTGGCAGACATAGCTTTGGTCATCGTTGCAATTAATAGGAAGTAATAAGGAAAGAGAGGTTTCACATATAGATATATTATCATTGACATCTTTTATGATTGGGAGCACTCATTAAAATATGACATGCTAAAGAGTTGATGTTGGACAAGGAAGACAACGTAATGAGTTATGTTTTCTTATATCTGAGATAAAGTATGTTGTCATGGATCCTCTAACATGTTGAGCTTGCCTTTCCCCCTCATGCTAGCCAAATTCTCAGCACCAAGTAGAGATACTACTTGTGCTTCCAAATACCCTTAAACCAGTTTTGCCATGAGAGTCCACCATACCTACCTATGGATTGAGTAAGATCCTTCAAGTAAGTTGTCATCGGTGCAAAGCAATAAAAATTGCTCTAAATATGTATGATTGATTGGTGTGGGAGAAATAAGCTTTATACAATCTTGTGATGTGGAAGTAATAAAAGCGACGGACTGCATAATAAAGGTTCATATCACAAGGGGCAATATAAAGTGACGTTCTTTCGCATTGAGATTTTGTGCATCCAACCATAAAAGCGCATGGCAACCTCTGCTTCCCTATGCGAAGGGCCTATCTTTTATTATTACCTTCTACCTTATGCAAGAGTCACAGTGATCTTCACCTTTCCTTTTTCATTTTATCCTTTGGCAAGCCTAGCATGTTGGAAAGAACCTGATATATATATATATCTAATTGGATGTAGGGGAGCATGAATTATTATTCCTGACATTACCCTTGAGGTAAAAGATTGTGGGGCAAAACTATAAGCCCCTATATTTCTCTGTGTCCGATTAAAACTCCGTAACCACAAGTATTGCGTGATTGTTAACAATTATGAAGGACTAGATGATAGTTGAGTATGTGGACTTGCTTTTAAGCTCTGACATAGACTCTTTCTGATGTTATGATAAATTGCAATTGTTTCAATGACTGAGGTTATAGTTTGTTGGTGCTCAATAAGGTTTCTGATTCATACTTTTGCTTTGTGAATAGATCATCACTTGAACATAAGTAATCATATGACAAAATCTATATATGTTGCTGTTATGAGAATAATTATGATGCCCTCATGTCCGTATTTTATTTTTATCGGCACCTCCACCTCTATACATGGGGACATATTTATCGTTATCGGCTTTCGCTTGAGGACAAGCGAGGTCTAAGCTTGGGGGAGTTGATACGTCCATTTGGCATCATGCTTTTATATCGATATTTATTGCATTATGGGCTGTTATTTCACATTATGTCATAATACTTATGGCTATTCTCTCTTATTTTAGAAGGTTTACATAAGGAGGGAGAATGCTGGCAGCTGGAATTCTGGGCTGGAAAAGGAGCAAATATTAGAGACCTATTCTGTGCAACTCCAAAAGTCCTGAAACTCCATGGAATATCTTACAATAAATAATGAAAAATACCTGCCAAAGATGAAGGCCAGGGGGCCCACACCCTGTCCACGAGGGTGGGGGCGCACCCTCCCCCCTAGTGCGCGCCCCCCTACCTCATGGGCCCCCTGGTGGCTCTCCGATGCCCATCTTCTGCTATATGAAGTCTTTCGTCGAGGAAAAAACAGGAAGCAACCTTTCGGGACAAGACTTTGCGGCCACGAGGCGGAAGCTTGGCGGAACCAATCTAGGGCTCCGGCAGAGCTGTTCTGCCGGGGACACTTACCTCCGGGAGGGGGAAATCATCACCATCGTGATCACCAACGCTCCTCTCATCGGGAGAGGGCAATCTCCATCAACATTTTCACCAGCACCATCTCATCTTCAAACCCTAGTTCATCTCTTGTATCCAATTCTTGTCTCCAAGTCCGGGATTGGTGCTAGTAGGTTGCTAGTAGTGTTGATTACTCCTTGTAGTTGATGCTAGTTGGTTTATTTGGTGGAAGATCATATTTTCAGATCCTTTATGCATATTATTACCCCTCTGATTATGAACATGAATATGCTTTGTGAGTAGTTATGTTTGTTCCTGAGGACACGGTAGAAGTCTTGCTATTAGTAGTCATGTGAATTTGGTATTCGTTCGATATTTTGATGAGATGTATGTTGTGTAGCCTCTAGTGGTGTTATGTGAACGTCGACTACATAACACTTCACCATTATTTGGGCCTATAGGAAGGCATTGGGAAGTAATAAGTAGATGATGGGTTGCTAGAGTGACAGAAGCTTAAACCCTAGTTTATGCATTGCTTCGTAAGGGGCTGATTTGGATCCATATATTTCATGCTATGGTTAGGTTTACCTGAATACTTTTGTTGTAGTTGCGGATGCTTGCAATAGAGGTCAATCATAAGTGGGATGCTTGTTCAAGTAAGAACAGCACCCAAGCACCGGTCCACCCACATATCAAATTATCAAAGTACCGAACGCGAATCATATGAACGTGATGAAAACTAGCTTGATGATATTCCCATGTGTCCTCGGGAGCGCTTTTCCTTATATAAGAGTTTGTTCCGGCTTGTCCTTTGTTACAAAAAGGATTGGGCCACCTTGCTGCACTTTATTTACTTTTGTTACTTGTTGCTCGTTACAATTTATCCTATCACAAAACTATCTGTTACCACTTATTTCAGTACTTGCATAGAATACCTTGCTGAAAACCGCTTATCATTTCTTCTGCTCCTCATTGGGTTCGACACTCTTACTTATCGAAAGGACTACGATAGATCCCCTATACTTGTGGGTCATCAAGCACTATAGGTGGAATAGAATATGATGATGGGGGTTATGTGGAGAAGACAAAAAAGGAGAAAGTCTCACTTCGACGCGGCTAATCAACGGGCTATGGAGATGCCCATCAATTGATGTCAATGTGAGGAGTAGGGATTGCCATGCAACAGATGCACTAGAGCTATAAGTGTATGAAAGCTCAAACTGAAACTAAGTGGGTGTGCATCCAACTTGCTTGCTCATGAAGACCTGGGGCATTTGAGGAAGCCCGTCGTTGGAATATACAAGCCAAGTTCTATAATGAAAATTCCCACTAGTATATGAAAGTAATAACTTAGGAGACTCTCTATATGAAGAACATGGTGCTACTTTGAAGCACATGTGTGGTAAAAGGATAGTAACATTGCCCCTTCTCTCTTTTTCTCTCATTTTTTTGTTTTTTTTCTTCTCTTTTTTTGGCCTTTCTCTCTTTTCTTTGTTTTTTTTTCGTCCGGAGTCTCATCCCGACTTGTGGGGGAATCATAGTCTCCATCATCCTTTCCTCACTGGGGCAATGCTCTCATAATGATGATCATCACACTTTTATTTACTTACAACTCAATATTACAACTCGATATCTAGAACAAAGATATGACTCTATATGAATGCCTCCGGCGGTGTACAGGGATGTGCAATGATCTAGCGTACCAATGACATCAAAAAACGGACAAGCCATGAAAACATCATGCTAGCTATCTTACAATTATGCAAAGCAATATGAAAATAAATGCTCAAGTCATGTATATGATGATGATGGAAGTTGCATGGCAATATATCTCGGAATGGCTATGGAAATGCCATAATAGGTAGGTATGGTGGCTGTTTTGAGGAAGATATAAGGAGGTTTATGTGTGATAGAGCGTATCGTATCACGGGGTTTGGATGCACCGGCGAAGTTTGCACCAACTCTCGAGGTGAGAAAGGGCAATGCACGGTACCGAAGAGGCTAGCAATGATGGAAGGGTGAGAGTGCGTATAATCCATGGACTCAACATTAGTCATAAAGAACTCACATACTTATTGCAAAAGTCTATTAGCTATCGAAACAAAGTACTACGTGCCTGCTCCTAGGGGGATAGATTGGTAGAAAAAGACCATCGCTCGTCCCCGACCGCCACTCATAAGGAAGACAATCAATAACCACCTCATGCTCCAACTTCCTTACATAACGGTTCACCATACGTGCATGCTACAGGACTTGCAAACCTCAACACAAGTATTTCTCAATTTCACAATTACTCAACTAGCACGACTCTAATATCACCACCTTTATATCGCAAAACTATTGCAAGGAATCAAACATATCATATTCAGTGATCTACAAGTTTTATGTAGGGTTTTATGACTAACCATGTGAATGACCAGTTCCTGTCATCCCTCTAAATAGATATAAGTGAAGCACGAGAGTTTAATTATTTCTACAAAAGATATGCCCACGCTCTAACAAATATGAGTGAAGCAAAAGAGCATTCTACAAATGGCGGTTGTCTATGTAAAGAGAAACAGGCAATCCAAGCTTTAAATGATATAAGTGAAGCACATGAAGCATTCTATAAAGGCATACTCAAAAGATATAAGTGAAGTGCAATGAGCATTCTATAAATCAACCAAGGACTATCTCATACCAGCATGGTGCATAAAAGAAAAATGAAAAGTAAATGCAAAAGACGCTCCAGGATTTGCACATATCACATGAATGAAACGAATCTGAAAACATACCGATATTTGTTGAAGAAAGAGGGGATGCCTTCCGGGGCATCCCCAAGATTAGGTGCTTGAGTCTCCTTGAATATTTACTTGGGGTGACTCGGGCATCCCCAAGCTTGAGCTCTTGCCTCTCTTCCTTCTTCTCACATCGAAACCTTCTCGATCATCGAACACTTCATCCACACAAAACTTCAACAGAAAACTCGGTAAGATCCGTTAGTATAATAAAGCAAATCACTACTCTAACTACTATTGAAAACCAATTCATATTTTGTTTTTGCATTGTGTATACTGTAGTATAACTTTTTCATAGGTTTCGATAGGGGTAGGTCTGTAATTTCACTCAAACGTGACATAACTGCCTCTCACCCGGATTCATACACGGTGGGCGCCAAAACACAGTGTGTCCTCGGTCGAAATCGACTCCCTCCCCGATTCATACATGGTGGGCGCCAAAAACAAACTCTCGTCGGCAAATATTCGGTGTATGCGAGATTACCGTCCTATCCCCAACCAACTAATATTGTTGTGATGTAGGAAATTTGAAATGGGGGCTAAGTTTGTAAATTTCCTCGCATTTGAGACAAGCGCGCCCTCAAGACATGGTCCCCCCTTCCTCTCCACCTCCATTTCCCCATTCATGCTCCGTGGGCGCCAAAACACCCTCTCCACCCCAGCCTCCTCCGTCCGCCACCCCATCCACCGCCGTCCTCCTCCACCATGCTAGAGCTGATACCCCGACGCCGCCGTCCATTACAAGAGATAGAACTCTCTCATCCACGGCTTCGGACCAGGATCCTTGCATCCTGTCCTCTCGCTTCATCCACACCGTCATCCACCTTGTCGGCGCCGCTCCTATGACCATCTCATCCATCGCGCCCCGCCGCCACCGTCTACCCTCCTAGATCTGCTTCCACGCCGCCGACAGCCATCGCTACCGCAACACCATCAAATTCTCAGCAGATGCATACACGACGCCGCACCAGAGGCGGTACTCTTTCGTATATGCTCAACTTATTTATCGCAGCAAGAAAATAGATCGCCACTGCTTTACTCTGATTTCTTGTCCATCACTTACTTGCTAGTTGAAAGCAAACATTGGTTGCGAAGTTGCCTTTGTCCGGTTTGCACCTTCAGATCTGCCATGGCACGCTCAACACTATACTCCCAATGCTTATGGTTTTTGCCTTTTATATTCCACACTAGTTAAATCACAGTAGACTAAATTTCAAAATTGGGTCAGTCGATTTTTCAGAGCTCGCCGAAGTTCGCCGGTGTGAACAAAGGGGCTCGGCTAGGGACTTTGGTTGTGGGGGGGGGGGGCGGTGGGGGGGCCTCGCCGAATGAAGAAAACGCGACGCGGGTGTGGGCGGGGGTGAGTGGTGGGGGTGGCGGAGGAACACAGGCGGTGGGGGCCGGTGGTCCGGCCGGCGGCCCGTGCGGTGTTCTGTATGGGAAGAATCAGAGACGAGGAAGAAGAAGGGTTAGGAGACATAGGATCTTCATCCAACCGCCTGAAATGGTCGACTGACCCAAATGACAAAAGTCACGTGACTTGCATGCAGACATGCCTTTATATTCAGTACCATCATCGTACCTGCTTAGCACTGCTCCTGAATCCATCAAGCTAAACAACGTGCCACTCATAATTCCAAACTTGTTGCTCAAGTACGAATCTGATATGATGATGATATTACTAAAACAGATAACACTTAATTGGTCAGCTAATGTTCCTACTTTACTTTCGAAAAAGCACGTGCACCACATATAGAGAGACAGCAGGGAGTTGCTTTCTTAATGCGCTCTGGTTCATTATGTGTGGGCACTGCGCAACGAACATTTTATTATCCAAAATCTGCTTGCTCTTCTTTAGCATGTTCCTCTTCCGTTCTTCTTTAATAAGTACTCTATCCGTTCCTAAATACAAGTCTTTGTATAGATTCCACCATGGACTACATATGGAGCAAAATGAGTGAATCTACACACTAAAATGAATTTGGATACATCTGTATGTGATCCATAGTGGAAATCTCTACCAAGACTTATATTTTGGAACGGAGGGAGTATGATAGCCATACAGTATGTTCCTTGTAGTGAAGATGAGCAGGGACATTTGCAGTGTAGAGGTCTATACGTTCGGTTGGTATGGACACTTTGAACTCTTCTGGCCTCTTTGATTCGTAGGATTTTGTAAACATGGGAATAGGATTTGTAGTGGCCTGCCCACTTGAATCCTATAAGAATAGCAAGGAAATGCGGGGAGCTGTGTTGCCTTTGAGAGTTACACTGATATTAACAGTACCTCGCCTTCAGTTGAAGAGAGCTGGTATCTGAAGCCTTTCTAGTCGTACCGGCAATACTAGCACATATAAACCATCAAGTTCCACTTTGCTGATTTTACTCTGATGCTTATGGTTTTCCCGTTATATCTACACTATGATCTGTGTAGCTGCTTTGTGTCGCACTAGCAGCAGTCCACTCTTGAATCTAAACACCGCAATGACTTACAAATTTGGCACCAAGGCATTGAGTGCCATTCTGGATGCAATGAAACTCATACACTCCCCACCTGTTGATTCTTGTTCAGAATATGATCCTAATGACTATTCTAACCTCGAGGAGTCAAAGGCAGATGGCCTGTCCCGTTCACCCATCAAGGTGCCTATTCTAATTTGGCAAGGTTTTCTTGATTGCACGTATCTTGCATATGTTGTCT
This sequence comes from Aegilops umbellulata, assembly GCA_032464435.1. Lineage (NCBI taxonomy): Eukaryota > Viridiplantae > Streptophyta > Magnoliopsida > Poales > Poaceae > Aegilops > Aegilops umbellulata. Next base: position 466,363,998 of record CP136056.1, on the reverse strand, counting down.
TGCATTTCTTCTACTTTGTTGCACCGCCATCTGCTTAGTTTACTCATCATATATGTCGAGATGCCATGCCCATCCATTATCAATACATATTCCATCTGTCATCATACCATGTTTTTTCACTCAAATGTTGTTCTTGTGCATCAGACATCAAAAAGGAAGAGGGTGATTGCCGAAACTGAAGGAGCCCCAGCAAAGTCCTTGAAAAACGTGGTTGTGCAGGAGAAATCAGACAGCACCCCACTTATATTGGTTGTACAACCAGTGACACAAAACGTGGGACCGACTCCAGCAGACTGTATCCATACTTCACTGGCCACACAACTAGCCGCACCACACAGGACCTGCACTCCAGCAAAGGTATGCCGATTTCAGTTGCCATAGCACCAGCCGTACCACAGAAAAATCCCACTCCAGCAAAAAATACAACAAGTCCACCGGCCGAAGACCTATCCCAACTGCAGAGACGGCCAATTCCTGCGGATTAGAACCCCATTCCAGTTATTCCCAGTTAAAAAGACAATGCTTTCAATGTTGTTAGGGACTACGTGCATATATTTCCATCATGGGCAGATCATAGTGAAGACAAACACCATTTTCACATCTTTCTGTCCCACTTACGTGTAAGTGCTATTATTCATAATGATTATTTTCCTGTTTTCTGCTGATTGAACACATCAATGATTTACATTACATTGTTGTAAGTAGGAGAGGGTCAATTTGGATAGTCACGATGAGAAAAGTTTGCTTGCGCTTTTCAAGGAAGCATTGCAGCAGTATTGGTGTTACCTGAGGAAATCACACTTTGATGGCAAGTCTATAAAAAAAATTCTGGTGAAGTCTCCTGTGCTAAATTTAGAAGACATTGAATGGAAAAACCTTGTTATGCACTAGTCCCGTTCCGAGGATGAGGTACTGTCTATGATATCGCATGACAATTTGAACTTCTACTTTTCCGCATGTGCCTTACGGATCTTTTTTGCAGGAAATCTGCTCGAAAAAGAATTCCGGTTTGAAAAGAACGACAGGATATCGCAAATATGCTGCCCGCTGCTTTGCTCTTGTTAGTACCTATTGTCCTGTATCATTGTACTTGCATACATACCTGGTTCATTATCTGACAGCAGTATGCATGATAGCTTGCTTATCAATTGTTAGCTCCAAATTATCTGATCTGTATGAATGGTTACATTAGTGTAGAATATATCCAATGCCAATGAATTTTTTTAGCTCTGCATTGTTCTTGTAAGTACCTGCTGTCCTTTATCAGTGTACTTATATTGACAGGTAGTTGTTCATGTACCATCACTCTGAATCTTATTTTCCTTTGCCCTCCATTTTCTACACATAAGATCTATATTTACTCTTACCATAAGGTTGGATAATACCGATGGTACTGAAGAAGTTTAGCTCTGCATTGCTCTTGGCTGTACCTTTTGCCTGTATCGATGTACTTACATTTATATCTACTTGGTTATGTAGCATCACTCTTCATCTTATCTTAAATATTCTCCATTTTTTCTTATATTGTCACATCTATATTTACTCTTAACAAAATGTAGAATAAAGGCAATGTTTATGAAGAAGATTCTGTGGTAAACTTTTTTAATTCCCCCCCCCCCCCATCAGAATGGACAAGGGCTTTATAGAGCTTTCCTTCACCAATAATGTAAGTTTGTCCTTCTCAAGCCTTCAAACTTTGTTGTGTATATTTGGTTAGGCATGACTGCAACAGTTGTTTATTTTTGGTGTTTGCATCAAATTGCATGTTTAAAGTTTATTATGTACTTCATAAACAAAAGTTTGTCCTTCTCAATTTAAGTTTTCAGTTGTACAACCAAGTTCCTTCTTCATACCATGTAAATTAAACTATACAGCGCAAGTGATCTTATTTTGCCAATCTGAAATGGGATAAATTGACAGCACACTAACCATTGATAGTTATGAGTTCTTGATCTGTAATCCAGTGGTGTCGTGAAGCTGCCAACTCCTTCACAATGTCATTTCCTGCCATGTCTTGACCTGAACAATACCATATTGTGTTAATGCTATTTTAAACTGGTCACTTTGTTTGTCAGTAAGAAATGTGATGAATTTTCAGCACTGATACTTAAATGTGCAAAACCTGTCATCTGTCTGCTTGTTTATCTTTCAGAGTGAGGAGGAGATAAGTGTCAAACAAGTGCAGTCTCACCAGCTCGCTCAGCTGCTTGCGCTGCAGCTCCTGAGCAGGGCTAACCTTTCTTGAACTATATTGAAGTGCTGTCGGTTTTGTATATTATTTTATCGGCGTGTTTAATTGCACTGGTGGCGATCTTTGATGCCCCGTGTATGTAATCTGCTGTCTGCTTGTGCTTTATTATCATAGTGGCGAACTTTGATGCCCAGTGGATGTAATATGTCATAATTTCTTTATTGTATAATCTAGGTTTCTTTCTTATTCACAATGCTGCAGTTATTTTACTGTATATATATCCTGTCTTCGCAGTAAACCGGCCAAACCGTAAAATTACGGTACATAATCGGGCCGTCATGCAAATCACCATGTATGATCCGCATCATGGGCCCCATCATCTTGGTCCGTTAACAGGCCTAAATGTAAACTGGCCCACTAGTAGATTCGGGCCTTTAATAGGCCGAGTAAACCGCCAACCCTGTTTTCCCAAGAAAACTCAATCGGCTTTTTGGAGGCTAAAAAGTAGGTTGGGCCTCAAACGTGCCGAACAGCTCACGGGCCGGCAGCAGGCCGAAATAGACCGTGGCCCATGATTGTGCCAATCAAATCATGGGCTTATAATAGGCCAAAATTGTCTCGGTCCTTGTTTGGCCCAATCAGATTATCGTCTGTGAGCAGGCCGGATGCAAACGGGGCCGTAGTTAGGTGCAACTATATGGCGGGCTTTTAACAGGCCAAAATATATATAGGGCCAAAATGTTAAACGGGCCTTTAACAGGCTGAAACTAATATCAGGCCGAATTACTAAATGGGCCTTTACCAAGTGGGCCCAAAAGGATAGCGTCCAGTTGACGGGCCGAATCTGATATGGGCCATAATTTAGCCCAAAGCCTCTCAAAGGGCCAGACCTGATCTGGGCCGTAATTTGGCCCACAACATGGTAGGCTTTTAACGGGCTGGATCACATATGGGCCTTTATTAGGCCCGGAACGTGGCAGCCTGTTAATGGACCAGATCAAACACGGGTCGACATTTGGCCCAAAACATGGCAGCCTGTTAATGGGCCGGCCTACTAGTGTCATCAAAATCTTTGGGGCCTTTTGCTGGGCCGGCCCATTATGGTCGGTGAAATCTCGTGGGCCTTTAGCTGGGCCAGCCCATTATGGTCCGCAAAATCTTGTGGGCCTTTATCTAGGCCGGCCCATTATGGTCCGCAAAATCTCACGGGCCTTTAGCTGGGCCGGCCCATTATGGCCCGCAAAATCTCGTGGGCCCTTAGCTAGGCCAACCCATTATGATACACAAAATCTCGTGGGCCTTTTGCTGGGCCAGCCCATTATGGACCGCAAAATCTTGTGGGCCTTTTGTTGGGCCGGCCCATTCAATCTTTATGGGCCACTTTTGGGCCGGTCCACGTGTCAACATATCATAGGCGCATCTCGCCCATTGGATGAGTGACACCTGTGCCAACGCGGAGCTGACACGTGTTTCCGTCAGCCAATCAGAATTTTACACATGGAAAATCCCCATTGGTCTGGGCTGTTAACAGGTTATCGGATCCAAAACTGGACCCTGAAAGTGCTTGTTATCGACTAGAGGGGGGTGAATAGGCAATTTTTATGAAAGTCTTCAAAACATAAAAGTTTCAAAGACAAACATTAGAAATGAACCTATTGATATGCAGCGGAAGATAAACTACACAAGGCGAGCCATAGTCAAGTATGCAATAATGTGAGTGTACGATGACTAATGGCAACTAGGTAGTAAGGATCAGGGTGGAAGATAGTATGAAGCCAAACAACAATAGTAGTCAAGCAATGAAGTCAAACAGGTATGGCAAGCAGGCGATGACTTCACGAAGATAAACTGTAAGTAAAGGGAAAAGAGAATAGAACCAGTCACTCGATGAAGACACAGGATTTGTTTGACCAGTTCCAGTTGCTGTGACAACTGTACATCTGGTTAGGGAGGCTGAGATTCAACTCAGAAGACCGCGTCTTCACCTTATTCCCCTTGAGCTAAGGACACACAGTCCTCGCCCAATCACTCTGGTAAGTCTTCAAGGTAGACTTCCAAACCTTCACAGACTTCGTTCACCGGCGATCCACAATGGCTCTTGGATGCTCAGAACGCGACGCCTAACCAACTGGAGGATTCACAGTCCTCAAGTGTAATAAGTCTTCAGGTCACACAGACAGAAAGACTTCAGTGATGCCTAACACTCTTTGGCTCTGGGTGTTTTGGGCTTTGTCCTCGCAAGGATTTCTCTCTCTTAAAGGCTTCGAGGCGGGTTGCTCTCAAACGACAAAAGCCGTGTACTAACTCTGAGCAGCCACCAATTTATGGTTTAGGGGGTGGGCTATTTATAGCCACTAGGCAACCCGACCTGATATGTCCGAAATGACCCTGGGTCACTAAGGAACCGACACGTGTTCCAACGGTCAGATTTCAAACACACGCGGCAACTTTACTTGGGCTACAAGCAAAGCTGACTTATCCAGCTCTGGATAAGATTTGCTCTCATTGTCTTCGCTCGAAGACATAGGATTTGGGTTGAGCATCACTTCAGTCACTCTGACTATATTCACTTGGACCCCACTTAACAGTACGGTGGTTCCTATGACTCAACAAAGAAGAAAAGGAAACAACGAAACAACTAAGTCTTCGCGCTCCATAGTCTTCACAGAATGTCTTCTCATGTCATAGTCTTCAATATGAATATCTTCATGTACCACCATTGTCGTCAATGTCTTCATACATTTTTAGGGGTCATCACCGGTAGGTAAACCGAATCAATGAGGGACACTACCTGTGTTATCCTGTAATTCTCACAAACACATTAGTCCCTCAACCAAATTTGTTGTCAATACTCCAAAACCAACTAGGGGTGGCACTAGATGCACTTACAATCTCCCCCTTTTTGGTGATTGATGACAAACTGGTTGAAGTTTTCAAAGGGGATAAAGTATGTGAAATTGTACAGGGTAGAGGATTGTCTTCATAAGTTTCAAAGGCTCCCCCTGAAGATGTGCATATAAGTAATTTGCTTTTGGATTGCAAATGCACATGGCAGGTTGTACTTGTGGAGATCCTCTTCAACTTATGATGACAATTCATCATGCATGATAAGATATAGCAAGGATTATGACATGCATAATGAAAAATGGACGTCTGCGGAATGACCTAAGTGCGGAAGTTATCATCGCACATGCGGAATTTATCATCGCATCACAGAATATCAAATAAGTAGCAGACGACCATCAAGTTTAAGTGTTACAACTCAAAGAACCAAATGTATCAAAACGCGAGAGTTGTAAACACTAGGCAAAATATAATGCAACCGCCCATATGAACCCGCTTGAAGACTATCAAACTCATACGCTTCTCCCCCTTTTGTCAGTAATAACCAAAAAGGTTTGAAGACATAGAGCATCTACTCGTCCTCTTGATGAGTAGGTGAAGCAGCAGGGTTGGTATTGTCGTTTGGCGGTGCAGACGAGCTTGGTGCAGTGTCGATTCTTGCAGCAGGGGTCGGTGAAGTAGCATCGTCTTCTTCATCGATCACTTTGGCGTTAACAGTTGCAGCAGAAGAGGAATATTCAGAGTCTTCAAGAGATGGAGTGCGACGTAGGACAGCATTCCGTGGAGGAGTGGAGTCAAACTTGAATTTTTTTGTGAAGCCATCATCTTGAAGATCCGCTTCAGCCCTGAGCAGTGTCAAACTCTTCCATGATCGCCGACACGTTTCATGCGCGACAAAGGCATTCTTGGTGGCAAGATTGCGAATGCAATTGACATCCACCAAGAGGCTCTGCATTTGGCGCTTAAGCCAGTCATGATGCTTATCATGTTTCTGATGAAGTGCAACCAGAAGCTCTTGGTCATTGAGAATGCGGGAGCGCTTCTTAGGCCTTTGGGCAATTGTGCTCTCAGTGGCTTCTGTTTGCGCACGATGAGGCATGCGAGTAATCCCAGCCAGAGGGTAGACTCGAGCGACAGCTTGAACTCCTTCATCATTTTGAGTGAAGATTTGATGGTCAGCATTCTGACGACTAAGAGGCTCCTTTGCCGTCTCTGGGTATATGGCTTCAACAGACAAGTCAACATCTGGCATGAATATGATATGATTGTGTGCAGAGGGTTGATAGTTGAAGGCAGAGTGAAGCTTGATCAGACGCATGATCCAGGGAGCATAGAACTTCAGACCAAAAATGTCAGATCCAGATGCAGCAAGTTGGCGAATGAAGAAGTCTTGGGCATTGAAGCGTTTGCCATGAAGAATATGGAAAACAAAAGTCTTCATTGCGCCTTCCAGCTTGGCATTAGGAGAGTGTCCTTTGATAGGCCAAAGAGTTCACCTGACTATATGATAAATGGTGCGGGGCAGATACTCAAGGTCTTCAACAAAGAACGTCTGCGGGTATTCGGCATCTGGAGGCAATGGCTTCATCATGCTGAGCATCTGACTCATATTGGGTTCAGGCTTGTGGAAGATGCTCTCCATAGCATCATTGTGAAGCTGACAGCCAGTTTCATAAAGATCATCTGCTGAGGGCAGGCCTGTAAGCTCAATGACATCAATGGCTTTGGCTTCATGATGAACATTTCCTGTCATCCACTCAAGAACCCATGTCTTTGTATCTTTATAGTAGCCACGGATATGGAGAGTGGCATAGAATTGGAGCAATAACTCTTCGTTCCAGTGCTCCTTATCAGTGACAAACTGCAGCAGGCCGGACTCTCTGAAGTAGTCCAGAGCCTCTTCCAGACAGGGCAGACCAGTGATAGCTTCAGCATCAAGACGCATATGTGGGAAAATGCGACCTTGATTATACAGAATGCATGAGTAATAGCTTCGCTGCTAATAGCTCCAGAACCGATCAGAAGATATCCTTGCTTTTGAGTAAGGGTTCTTTGCACTGTCAAAGAAGGTATTGTGTGCCTTGAAGCCATTGGTATTGAATGATCCTGGTGCTGATGCAGTACCTGGAAACCTTGGCAACCTGGGCGTTGGCTTCTGAACCCGTGGCCTGTGCTCAACATGGTATTCAAACTGAGGACCAGCAGCAGCAGGCGGAGGAGTCAGAACAGGCCATTTGACAGAAATGAGCTGAACATAGTTGACAGCTTGCTCGATAGTGTGTGGCCTTGGTGGCGGAACAGGAGCAGAGGCGTCAACATTGGCTTCAGGTGCAGATGCAGCATTGGCTTCTGGCACATTTGTCGGTGCAGGCTCCACATTTGCTTCATTGGTGTTGGTGGTGGCAGCCTGAAGATTTTCAACCTCCACTTGACGAGCTGGAGGGTCGGGCACTGGTAGGTTCACTTCAAGAACCACTTCTTCTTCAACGGGGGGAGTTGGGACACGTTCATCTTCTTGTCTTTCATCGGCTAATGCAGCCGGAATGTCTTCAGCACCTTTGGCTTCAGACTCTGAGACGTTCACAGTGGGAGTGGCATCTGGAAACACTTGTCGTGCAACAGATTGTTGGGGTACTTCTCCTTCTGGAACGCTCTGGGTGGTGACTTGAGGCCTTTGTCCTTTGCGAAGCCTGCGTAATGCTGGCGATGCCTTTGGAGATGGAGTTGGCTGGGCCTCAAAGTCTTCATCTTCATTTCGAACAGGCGGGGTGGCTTCTTATTGGGGAGAACTTGGGGTGTCTTGTTGTTGTGGGTGATGAGCCCACGAAGCATCCTGTGCAGTTGGCGTCAGAGGACGACCAATGCTAATGAGTTCGTTGTTCGTGAGAACAGGCGATGATACCAGGTTTTGTTCGATCTGAGGAAGGACTTCATCATCTTCAACATTGTCGTGGTGACCAATGTCTTCAGCAGCGTTGGGGTCAACTGCTGGAATGTCTTCAGCTTCATGAGCCTCTGTGGAAGCAGGCTCATGAACTATCATCCTTTGTTCTTGATGATCAGATGTAGGAGGGACCATTGAAATTGGTTCAACAACTAAGGGCTCTGAGGGAGCAGCCCTATCCTTTTTGGTTTTGCGCTTCTTCTTAGTGGGAGCATCATCAGAGGCTTCAGGATATTTCCTTTTTCTGGCTTGAGCCTCAACAGTTCTTGTCTTCTTTAGCTCAGAAGCGGTTGATCTGACCTTTGGCTTCGAGCCGGTCATGCTAGTTGGGAAGACAATGCGCGGCTCTTTCTGCTTTGAAGGAGCAGTTTGGTCCGTCGAAGGCTTCTTCTTCTTGGCAGCCATTCTTGGGTCGATGCCAGGACGACCAAGAGCCTTGCGCTTCTCAGCCTCATTGTAGGCTAGCACACACTTGTCAGGCAGGTTCTTCATGCGTTCTCGAGAGCCTTTGGCTTCTTCACGATTCTTGAGGAAGGATTCCTTGAGCTCGTGCATCATGATCTTGAAGTTCTTGACATCTTGCACGCTGAGCTTAGCCACATGCTTCTTTAACTGAGCTTTCTCATAGTCGATCTTGTGCTTCAGCTCAATGATGCACTGAGCGAGAGCAAGCTCTGAAGCAATGGCTCCATTGAAGGAAACGCTGAGCCCAATGGGAAGTTGCAGATCGTCAAAGCTGAGATTTGGTGAGGCAAACCACTCATCAATGAAGTTGTGAATGATTGCCACATCAAAGAGAGGCAAATCATTGAAGATTTCTGCTTCTTCCTTGCTCTTGATCAGTTGCTCAAGGGCATCATCTGCAAGATCTTCATCACTGGACAGATCAATGTGCTCTTCACGCAGAATGGCAGCAGGGGTCAGAGCTTGATCAGTATGCTTGACAAGTTTCTTTTTCTTCTCCGTCTGCTTGGAGATGCGTGACAAGTCTTCTGATTGCACACTGTTTTCAGGAGGTGCAGTGGCCAGTGGCTTCGCATGTGAAGCTTTTGGAGGAACGGCTGATCTTGAAGCCTTAGCCATCTTTGGCTTCTACGGCTTTGGAGTGGGAGTAGGGGCTTCATCTGTGTCAGCCTCTTCAGAAGCGTCCCCAACAGCAGCTCCTTGGACTGCAATGTAGGTGAGGAGACCTTGAAAGTCATAGAAGGGGCCAATCTCGTTTTGATCAGCTTCACGAGTGCCATCCTCCCTAGGAGCAGATGGGCCAGGGTTGAAGTTCAAACCCAGTGACATCTTGTTCTCTTTTGCTGATGCCTTAGCAAATTGAAAGTTGTGTTTGAAAAGGTCGTCATCGCGACACCACAAGAGAGAAGTGGGGTCGGCATTTGCAGGATGTGGTCCTCTGACCATGCACGGGTAGAACCTTTGTTCAATAGCTTCATCTTTGTTCTTGGGTTGAAGGCCTCTGTAAGTGATATCTCCCCAAGGACACTTTATCGCATTCTTCTCAGCGTATTCCTTGGTCACGAAGCGGTACTTGAACCATTCTTCAGCCCAATATCTTCGAATCCATTGGATTCGGGTTTTGCGCTGATTGTAATCCTCCTCAGGATCTGTGTTGTAGAGCTCTGCTAGATCTGGTGGTAAATCTTTTGATGTGTTGCCACGGCGCTGCCTGCCACCCTTCCTTGCTAATTTTTCTGTAGCCATAAACTTCAAACTGAATGGTTTCAATACGTTCAAAGGCTTCAAAGGCTTCCTCTTGCTGGACAGACAGGAACTGGCTTCGGGAGAGTTAATATGACGCTGTAAGAATTCTGCAAACGAATGCAAACTATGAGAACCAAGGGATTCTCCCACAGACATGTACCTGTGACAGCATTAGAGATGCGAGGGAAGGGGAAGAGGTCATATGCATTCTCAGAAGGTTTTGAAGATAAATCAGTTTGAAGACATTGACCTCATGATGCGAAGACATTCACTTATATGTTGAGAGTTGGTTCCAGATTTGTACGAATCCGCGAAAAAGTACAAGTGAGGAATCTAATTTGTTATGAAGCTTAAGTGAATATGCTAGGCAGTATGAGATGCAGACAGAATGGATCTAACTTGTCTAGGCAGAACCTATTTTGGTAGGCAGGATAAATCTATGAGGATCAAAAAGGTGGTAAAAAGAGAGTTTTATTTACCACACGAAGAACTGCTAGATGGAAAGAGTAGGAGACCGAGCAGTTCAATCCACCGTGCCCTAACTTGGCGACGGAGGACACCTACGGCGGCGGCGGAGAGGACGATGTCCGCGGCCGGCGTGAGGACGGCGTCGGAGAAGTCGCGGCAGCTAAGCGCTTCGTCGCCGGCGTCGTCGAGAGCTAGCGGTGGCGCTAGGGTTTTGACGAGGTGGAGAGGTGGAAGAAGTTTCTCTTACTGCAGGGGACATGTATTTATAAGGAAGTGGGCGGCACAGCGCAATTACGCAGGTGCCCCTGGCGGTTCACATCTGACGGGCACGTGGCAAGCATGCAACATACATAGAGTTATCCCACGTTCCCACGCCCGCCAGGTTTGTCGGATAGACGTTCCGGCTTCTCCGGATTTCAGGCAATAAGAATGACACATTTAAAACAGATTTAATGTTTGTCTCTGTATCTTCTGCTGACAAGGACGCAGAGAAGACATTTGGCAGTTTCAATAGAATGCATATGATTTGGACAGATAGAGTTCGAGATAGAAAGCATAGATAGAGTGGGGTCCGATCACATTCACTTAGTTCAAAAGATTCAACAAGAAAACATAGCTATAAGTGAATGTTGTAGAGGATAGAACACTAGTATAAATATATCAAACAGCAGTCGAATCAACGTAGTGAAGATAATCATGAAGATAAAGTGAATTTGAAGACAAACCGAATGCGAAGACATTCAAATGCAAAGTTATGAGTGAAACACTTCAAACAGAAAGGTTTGGTGGTGGCGTTACCCACCGTATAGGAAGTATTAGACCCAGACACGACGCACAATTATCGTGGTGCTCTGAACTCAAATTCCATGTTAATGTATTCACACTCAGAATGTAAGTCTTCATTGATTGAAGATATACTTTACTTCGTGTGTTGCACATCTAAGTCATCAACATGCATAAGTGTTAGGATGTGTGCCTGCTCACAGGACATTTGAGGATTCCAAGATATTTAGCTCACACCGTAACTTGCAAAACCTTTTCTCGTCCAAGGGCTTTGTGAAGATATCTGCCAATTGCTCTTCAGTGTTGACGTGAATGATATCAATATCTTTCTTCATGACATGATCTCTGAGAAAGTGATGACGAATTTCAATGTGCTTTGTCTTCGAGTGCTGGACTGGGTTGTTGGCAATCTTGATGGCGCTTTCGTTGTCGCAGAAGAGAGGTACTTGTTTCAGATTGACACCATAGTCCTTGAGAGTTTGCTTCATCCATAGAAGCTGAGCACAGCAAGATCCAGCAGCAATGTATTCAGATTCAGCAGTTGAGAGTGACACGCAGTTCTGCTTCTTTGAAGACCAACAGACAAGTGATCGTCCCAGAAAGTGACATGTGCCTGATGTAGACTTGCGATCCACCTTGTCACCAGCATAATCAGCATCCGAAAATCCAACCAGATCAAACTCTGAGCCCTTTGGATACCATAATCCTAGTGTTGGGGTGTGAGCCAAATATCGAAGAATTCGCTTCACAGCTAGGTGATGTGATTCCTTTGGTGCCGCTTGGAATCGAGCACACATGCAAACACTAAGCATAATATCTGGCCTAGATGCACATAGGTAAAGTAAAGAACCAATCATGGAGCGGTATACCTGTTGATCGAACTCTTTACCATTTTCGTCGGGACCCAGATGATGTTTGGCTGGCATTGGCGTCGTGTAGCCTTTACAATCTTGCATTCCAAACTTCTTCAGGCAATCTTTGAGGCATTTCTCTTGAGATATGAAGATGCCATTGCTGACGAATTTGAAGACCAAGGAAGAACTTCAGCTCACCCATCATGGACATCTGATATTGCTCTTGCATCATGTATCCAAACTCATCACTGTACTTCTGGTTGGTGCAGCCGAAGATAATGTCATCCACATAGATTTGGCACACAAACAGTTCACCATCATATGTCTTCGTGAAGAGTGTAGGATCGAGGGATCCAGGTTTGAAGCCTTTGCTCTTCAGGAAGTCTTTGATAGTATCATACCAAGCGCGAGAAGCTTGTTTGAGGCCATACAGTGCTTTGTTTAGTTTGTACACCATATCAGGATGTTTTGGATCTTCAAATCCGGGTGGTTGTGCAACGTATACTTCTTCTTCAATCTTGCCATTGAGAAATGCACTCTTCACATCCATTTGATATAGCAGGATATTGTTGTGGTTAGCATAGGCTAGCAATATGCGAATAGCTTCAAGTCTAGCCACAAGAGCAAATGTTTCATCGAAGTCAATCCCCTCAACTTGAGTATATCCTTGTGCAACGAGATGTGCTTTGTTTCTGACGACTTGGCCATGCTCATCTTGCTTGTTTCGATATATCCATTTTGTTCCAATGATGTTATGCTTGCGAGGGTCAGGACACTTGACAAGTTCCCAAACATTGTTCAGCTTGAACTGTTGAAGCTCTTCTTGCATTGCTTGAATCCACTCAGGTTCCATAAAGGCTTCAGCAACTTTCTTGGGTTCTTATATTGACACAAAAGAAAAGTGCCCACAGAAATTTGCTAACTGCGTTGCTCTTGAACGAGTGAGTGGACCAGGTGCATTGATGCTATCAATTATTTTCTCAATTTGCACTTCACTTGCAACACGAGGATGAGCTGGGCGAAGAATTTGTTCTTGCTGATCATTGTCATCATTGGGAGGATTGTCTTCAGGCTGAGCATTGTCTTCAGATTGGTTGGGTGCAGAAATGATAAGTTCCTCTTAAGGTTGTGCTTCAGCAGGCATGATTTCACTAGTTCCCATTAGCTTGATAGACTCGCTGGGTGAAGCTTCTTCAAGATTACTTGGCAGGATCTCTCTTTGTGACCCATTGGTTTCATCAAACCACACATCTACAGTTTCGACGATTTTGTAGAGATAGAGGTTGAAGACTCTGTAAGAGTGTGAATCCTTTCCATAACCGAGCATGAAGCCTTCGTGAGCTTTTGGTGCAAATTTTGACTTGTGATGGGGATCCTTGATCCAGCACCGTGCTCCAAATACTTTGAAGTAGCTTACATTTGGCTTCTTGCGAGTGAGGAGCTCATAGGATGTTTTATTCAGAAGCTTATGGATATAAACACGGTTGATGACGTGGCATGCTGTATCAATAGCTTCAGGCCAGAACTTTCTTGGTGTTTTGTATTCGTCCAGCATCGTCCGAGCCATCTCAATGAGGGTCCTGTTCTTGCGCTCTACGATGCCATTTTGCTGAGGTGTGTAAGGAGCAGAAAACTCATGAGTGATTCCCATTGTATCCAGATAAAGATCAAGTCCGGTGTTCTTGAACTCAGTGCCGTTTTGACTTCTGATATGCTTGATCTTGACTCCATAATTGTTCATGGCTCGATTGGCAAAGCGTCTGAAAACAGCTTGCACTTCGGTCTTGTAGAGAATTATGTGCACCCATGTGTATCTTGAGTAATCATCAACAATGACGATGCCATAGAGACAGGCAGTCGTAGTGAGGGTAGAGTAGTGAGTAGGGCCAAATAAGTCCATGTGTAGCAGCTCGAAGGGTTGAGACATAGTCATGATTGTCTTCGAGGGATGCTTGGCCCTAGTCATCTTTCCAGCTTCGCAGGCACCGCACAAATGATCTTTCTTGAACTTGACATCTTCAATGCCAATGACATGCTTCTTCTTGACGAGCGTATGTAAGTTCCTCATCCCAGCATGCCCCAGCCTCCGATGCCATAGCCAGCATTCTGAAGCTTTTGTAAGAAGACACCTTGCAAGCTGTGGACCTGCTGAGAAATCTACCATGTATAGATCATCTTTCCTGTACCCTTCAAAGACTAGAGATTTGTCAGATTCCATTAGTACAAGGCAACGATACTTTCCAAATATTACAACCATGTTCAGGTCGCAAAGCATTGAGACAGACATTAAGTTGAAGCCAAGGGATTCAACAAGCATCACTTTATCCATGTGCTGATCCCTTGAGATTGCAACTCTACCTAGACCCAATACCTTGCTTTTACCAGTGTCAGCAAATGTGATGTGACTCTTATCAGATGGACGTAAGGTTGAGTCCATGAGAAGACTTTGATCACCAGTCATATGATTAGTGCATCCGCTGTCCATAATCCATTCTGAAGCACGAGGTGTCATACTCTGCATTACAGTTAGGATGATAGGCTTCACCAAGAGTAGTGTGAAGCATAAACATTTGACGTGCAAGAGGATTATGGAAGCTCAGATCAAGATTAGGACTGATAGGATGAATGGCAAGCGATTCAGGAACAAAATACATAGTGAGACCATTTGGGCATTTGATCTTGCGCCCTACAAGATATTTTAGGTCCCCGGCAATAGCATCAGACGCCTTTGATTTTCGGCTGGAGACCTTTCCCTGCAAAAGAAAGTTAATTCTTCTTAACCACCCACATCTTTAGGGGTGGCTTAGAAGCAATGAGTCTAAGTGCAGCATCTGAGAACTTCGGCTTTGGAGCCCTAGCAAATAGCCTTGCGGGAGATGAATGATACTCATATGAATAAGCAGAAAAGTTCTTAGTTCTATGAACATAGCGGTTTGAAGATACACGCTCATATTCATAAGTCTGAGTATGGTTTCCCTGGAAAACATTGGCGTTAGGGTGACTCAGGTGAGTCCTCTGTCTGTATGAAGCCTTTGGACCATATGAAGCCTTAGGTCTGGGATTTGTCTTCTTCCCAGGTGGTGTCATGATGACATTCACTAGAAGCTTCTCAAGACAGCTTTTGGGAACCCAGATCTTCTTTCATAGGTGGCCCATTCCTGCAGTTAGTACCAATATATCTGGCAAACACTTCACCATTCTGATTCTCGAACAGTTTATAGTTTGCATCAAAGGATTCATCAATGACAACAGGATTATCACAGGTAAAGCCAGATAATGTGGATGGATCCACTGAAGGTCCCTTTGCAGCAACCCATGTGGTTTTGGGATATTGCTCAGGCTTCCAGTAGGAACCATCAACATTCATTTTCCTCTCGAACCCAACACCCTCTTTCCTAGGGTTTCGGTTCAGAATCTTCTTTTTGAGGACATCGCAAAGTGTCTGATGCCCTTTCAGGCTTTTATACATCCCTGTTTCAAGTAATGTCTTCAACCTAGCATTTTCATCAGCAATAGTAGTGGTATCCTCCGCAGAGGGGTTAGTTACCACATCAGTAGTTGAAGACAATGCAACAGCAATAGTAGTGGAACATCCAGCAACAGAGGTAGCGTTATCACGCTCAAGGCATTTTAGACATGGTGGTTCAAATCCATCCTGAGCGGGACTGATCTGTTGAGCGCGTAGTGACTCATTCTCTTTTTGAAGATCTTCATGGGCCGCTCTCAACTTCTCAAGCTCTTGCTTCCTTTGAAGATAATCATAGGAGAGGTTTTCATGAGTGGTTGTGAGCGTATCATGACGACTTTCAAGTTCTTGGTACTTAGCATGAAGATTTTTTATGTCTTCTACCAAGGACTGTGAATGAGTCATTTCTGCGTCCAACAGGTCATCGCTTTTGTCTAACAGTTTTTGAGTATGTTCCATAGCCTTTTGTTGTTCAGTTGCAATTTTAGCAAGTGTTTTGTAGCTAGGCTTGGATTCACAATCAGAGTCATCTTCACTAGATGTTTGAAAGTAAGCATCGCGTGATTTTACCTTGGCACCACGTGCCATGAAGCAGTAGGTGGGAGTAGGGTCATCCTTATCATCAGCTTCAGCGTTGGTGTGGAAGTCATTGTCTTTAGTGTTGAAGATGGACTTGGCAAAATAGGCAGTGGCTAGAGCCAGACTTGCAACACCAGGGTCGGACTCCTCCTCAGACTCCACCTCCGCCTCCTCAGAAGCAGACTCCTCCTATGAATCCATTTCCTTCCCAACAAAAGCACGAGCCTTGCCAGATGAGCTCTTCTTGTGAGATGACGACTTTGATGAGGACTTGGAAGAAGACTTTGAAGATTTCTTCTTTTTATTGTCATCAAAATCATATTCCTTGCTCTTCTTCTTCTTCTCATTGTCCCACAGTGGACACTCAGAGATGTAGTGTCCAGGTTTCTTGCACTTGTGACATGCTCTCTTCTTGTAGTCATGAGTAGAAGCTTCATCATTTCTTGAGCTGGATCGTGAAGACTTTCTGAAGCCTTTCTTCTTAGTGAACTTCTGGAACTTCTTCACAAGCATAGCAAGTTCCTTTCCAATGTCTTCAGGATCATCAGAACTGCAGTCAGATTCTTCTTCAGATGAGGGAACAACTTTTGCCTTCAAAGCGCGAGTTCGGCCATAGTTGGGACCATAGATATCTCTTTTCTCAGATAGCTGGAACTCATGTGTGTTGAGCCTCTCAAGTACATCAGACGGATCGAGTGTCTTGAAGTCAGGACGTTCTTGTATCATGAGGGCAAGGGTGTCAAAGGAGCTGTCAAGTGATCTCAGTAGCGTCTTGACGATTTCATGCTTGGTAATCTCAGTGGCGCCGAGAGCACGAAGCTCATTTGTGATGTCAGTGAGGCGATCAAACATGAGCTGGACATTCTCATTGTCGTTTCTCTTGAAGCGGTTGAAGAGGTTGCGAAGAACACTGATCCTTTGATCTCTCTGGGTTGAGACTGTTGGAAATATGCCCTAGAGGCAATAATAAAAGCATTATTATTATATTTCCTTGTTCATGATAATTGTCTTTATTCGTGCTATAATTGTGTTATCCGGAAATCGTAATACATGTGTGAATAACAGACAACAATATGTCCCTAGTGAGCCTCTAGTTGACTAGCTCGTTGATCGACAGATAGTCATGGTTTCCTGACTATGGACATTGGATGTCATTGATAACGAGATAACATCATTAGGAGAATAATGTGATGGACAAGACCCAATCCTAAACATAGCATAAGATCGCATAGTTCGTTTGCTAGAGTTTTCCAATGTCAAGTATCCTTTCCTTAGACCATGAGATCGTGTAACTCCCGGATACCGTAGGAGTGCTTTGGGTATGCCAAACGTCACAACGTAACTGGGTGACTATAAAGGTATACTACGGGTATCTCTGAAAGTGTCTGTTGGGTTGACATGGATCGAGACTGGGATTTGTCACTCCGCTTGACGGAGAGGTATCACCGGGCCCTCTCGGTAATGCATCATCATAATGAGCTCAATGTGATCAAAGTGTTTGATCACGGGATCATGCATTATGGTACGAGAAAAGTGACTTGCCAGTAACGAGATTGAACGAGGTATTGGGATACCGACGATCGAATCTCGGGCAAGTAAAATACCGATTGACAAAGGGAATCGTATACGGGATTAATTGAATCCTCGACATCGTGGTTCATCCGATGAGATCATCGTGGAGCATGTGGGAGACAACATGGGTATCCAGATCCCGCTGTTGGTTATTGCCCGAGAGCTATCTCGGTCATGTCTGCATGTCTCCCGAACCCGTAGGGTCTACACACTTAAGGTTCGGTGACACTAGGGTTGTGAAGATATGTATATGCAGTAACCCGAATGTTGTTCGGAGTCCCGGATGAGATCCCGGACATCACGAGGAGTTTCGGAATGGTCCGGAGGTAAACAATTATATATAGGAAGTGTTGTTTCGGCCATCGGGACAAGTTTCGGGGTTATCGGTATTGTACCGGGACCACCGGAGGGTCCCGGGGGGTCCACCGGGTGGGGCCACCTATCCCAGAGGGCCCCATGGGCTGTATGAGGGAGGGAACCAGCCCAAAGTGGGCTGGTGCGCCTCCCCCCCAAAGGCCCATGCGCCTAGGGTTTGGGGGGAAACCCTAAAGGGGGCGTCCCCCTTGCTTGGGGGGCAAGCCCCCCTCCCTAGACTCCGCCCCCCTAGGAGATTCCATCTCCTAGGGCTGGCGCCCCCCCCCCCCAAGGGGTTATATAAAGGGGGAGGGGAGGGGGCTACACAACCTTTTGCCCTGGCGCCTCCCTCTCCCTCTCCAACACCTCCTCCTCCTCCGTAGAGCTCGGCGAAGCCCTGTCGGAGTACTGCGGCTCCACCATCACCACGCCGTCGTGCTGTTGCTGGAGTCTTCTTCCCCAACCTCTCCTTTACTTGCTGGATCAAGAAGAAGGAGACGTTACGCTGACCGTACGTGTGTTGAACGCGGAGGTGCCGTGCTTTCGGTGCTAGGATCTCCGGTGATTTGGATCACGGTGTGTACGACTACTTCATCCCCGTTCGTTGAACGCTTCCGCTCGCGATCTACAAAGTGGTATGTAGATGCAATCTCTCTCTCCCATGACTCGTTGCTAGATGAACTCATAGATGGATCTTGGTGAAACCGTAGGAAAATTTTGATTTTCTGCAACGTTCCCCAACAGAGACGCCTTCGTTGACCTTGGATAGCCGGTCCCAGACTAGCTTTGACGTCTCCAGAGCACTCACACGGCCATACTGTCCTTTGGTCAGATGACCGCAGATGATGTTCTTGGCAGTAGAGTCCAGTTGAATGAACCTCTTGACATCAGCAGGGGTGACACCTTCACCAGTCTTGGGAACGCCGTTCTTGACGACATACCAGAGATCGACATCAATGGCTTCAAGATGCATGCGCATCTTATTCTTCCGGTAGGGATATTCAGTTCCATCGAACACGGGGCAAGCAGCTGAGACTTTGATTATCCCTGCAGTCGACATAGCTAAAACTCCAGGTGGTTAAACCGAATCACACAGAACAAGGGAGTACCTTGCTCTGATACTAATTGAAAGTGCTTGTTATCGACTAGAGGGGGGTGAATAGGTGATTTTTATGAAAGTCTTCAAAACATAAAAGTTTCAAAGACAAACATTAGAAATGAACCTATTGATATGCAGCGGAAGATAAACTACACAAGGCAAGCCATAGTCAAGTATGCAATAATGTGAGTGTACGATGACTAATGGCAACTAGGTAGTAAGGATCAGGGTGGAAGATAGTATGAAGGCAAACAGCAATAGTAGTCAAGCAATGAAGTCAAACAGGTATGGCAAGCAGGCAATGACTTCACGAAGACAAACTGTAAGTAAAGGGAAAAGAGAATAGAACCAGTCACTCGATGAAGACACAGGATTTATTTGACCAGTTCCAGTTGTTGTGACAACTGTACATCTGGTTAGGGAGGCTGAGATTCAACTCAGAAGACCGCGTCTTCACCTTATTCCCCTTGAGCTAAGGACACACAGTCCTCGCCCAATCACTCTGGTAAGTCTTCAAGGTAGACTTCCAAACCTTCACAGACTTCGTTCACCGGCGATCCACAATGGCTCTTGGATGCTCAGAACGCGACGCCTAACCAGCTGGAGGATTCACAGTCCTCAAGTGTAATAAGTCTTCAGGTCACACAGACAGAAAGACTTCAGTGATGCCTAACACTCTTTGGCTCTGGGTGTTTTGGGCTTTATCCTCGCAAGGATTTCTCTCTCTTAAAGGCTTCGAGGCGGGTTGCTCTCAAACGACAAAAGCCGTGTACTAACTCTGAGCAGCCACCAATTTATGGTGTAGGGGGTGGGCTATTTATAGCCACTAGGCAACCCGACCTGATATGTTCGAAATGACCCTGGGTCACTAAGGAACTAACACGTGTTCCAACGGTCAGATTTCAAACACACGCGGCAACTTTACTTGGGCTACAAGCAAAGCTGACTTATCCAGCTCTAGATAAGATTTGCTCTCATTGTCTTCGCTCGAAGACATAGGATTTGGGTTGAGCATCACTTCAGTCACTCTGACTATATTCACTTGGACCCCACTTAACAGTACGGTGGTTCCTATGACTCAACAAAGAAGAAAAGGAAACAACGAAACAACTAAGTCTTCGCGCTCCATAGTCTTCACAGAATGTCTTCTCATGTCATAGTCTTCAATATGAATATCTTCATGTACCACCATTGTCGTCAATGTCTTCATACATTTTTAGGGGTCATCACCGATAGGTAAACCGAATCAATGAGGGACACTACCTGTGTTATCCTGCAATTCTCACAAACACATTAGTCCCTCAACCAAATTTGTCGTCAATACTCCAAAACCAACTAGGGGTGGCACTAGATGCACTTACAGACCCGATAGCTTAACGGCGTTTCTTTACGGTGGATGCCACGTGTCGGTCACCCTTGACGAAAGCACTTCTGTGATGCGCGATTTATCGTCATGGAAGTGGATACTTCTGTGATGATAATTTTGGTAATGTCATGGAACACTTCTATGACAGCACAGGTATGACTATCTTGATTCTGTCATAAATTTGTCATGGATGTACATGCATGACAGAAAACGTGACCTACTGTGACAAACACGTATCGTCACGGAAGTGTATTTTTTGTAGTGTTTGGATCTAGATCTTGGACTTCTTTGTGTTCTCTTCTTCGTTCTTCCTCTCATTTTCCTCCCTAGCATTAGTTGCTTCGGTGGGATTCGGGAGAGAAGGACTTGGGCACTCCGTGTGCCCTTGCCATTGCATTTGGTGCATCAGTTTGAGTTCTCCGCGGTGATACGTGGAAGCTACAAGTTGAGAATCTTATTACTCTTGGGTGCTTGGTACCCTTGATCTTGTTCCTCTTGGGTGCTTGGGCGCCCTAGACGGTTGGTGGTGTTCGGAGCTCAATCATTGTAGTGTAAAGCTCCGCGCAAGCGTCGGGGTCTCCAATTAGGTTGTGGAGATCGCCCCGAGCAATTTGACGGGTTTCGGTGATCTCCCCCAAGGGTTGCCAAAGTGTACGGGTTCGGTGACCGCCCCCAAGGGTTGCCATTTGTACGGGTTCGGTGACCGCCCTCAAGGGTCCCTTAGTGGAATCACGGCATCTTGCATTGTGCGAGGGCGTGAGGAGATTACGGTGGCCCTAGTGGCTTCTTGGGGAGCATTGTGCCTCCACACCGCTCCAAATGGAGATTAGCATCCGCAAGGGTGTGAACTTCGGGATACATCATCGTCTCCGCGTGCCTCGGTTATCTCTTACCCGAGCTCTTTACTTATGCACTTTACTTTGTGATAGCCATATTGTTTCTTGTCATATATCTTGCTATCACCTAGTAGTTATCTTACTTAGCATAAGTTGTTGGTGCACATAGGTGAGCCTAGTTGTTGTAGGTTTTGTGCTTGACAAATTAACCGCTAGGTTATTCCGCATTTGTTCAAGCCTAAACCGTAATTATTTTAAAGTGCCTATTCACCCCCCCTCTAGGCGGCATCCACGATCTTTCAATTGGTATCAGAGCCTCGTCTTTCTTTGTTAGGCTTAACCGCCTAGAGAGTAAAGATGTCAACTAGGTGATTAGGATTCTCTGACACTCTTATTTTCGATGGCACAAATTTTGATGTTTGGGTAATTCGCATGCTTAATCTCTTTAGGGTCATGGACCCAAATTTAGAGTGAATTGTAGATATGGGTTTTTTCTCCTCCAAAGGATCCCCATAGATTATCTTTAGAGGATGAGAAAAACTCTTATCTCAATGCTCAAGCTTCTAATGTGCTTTTCGATGCTTTGAGCAATGTATTTGTATTTCAACTCATGCCGTTCCGGGATGCTCATGAGTTGTGGACAAAGCTTCAAGATAAATATGGTGTGTCCAAGATTTGTGGGGATGATTGTTCTCCCTCCACCTCCAGCTGTGTTGCTTTCTCAACTTCTACTACATCACCCACATGTGGTTTGCCACAAGGTAATGATATGGTGAGTAGTGGTGGTCATTGTAATGATGATAATGTGCTTATCATTGATGACTCTTCATCACTATCTTATTGCAATACTCCACCTTTGGACTTCAACACTCCGAGCTCTCTAAATGTTTCACATGCTTGTGTTGATAGTACTTGCATATCATGTAGAAATTGCTTTACTAAATCTCATGATGCTATGCTTGCTATGTCTTGGTTCCATGATAAAAATGCATCTATTTCCTCGAATTGTTGTGCTAACAATGTAGAGGAAACCCAACACCCCATGGAACAAGATGTGGTCGTGAATGGTGCCTCAAGGGATCCTACATCATCGATTGCGTTTTGCCTTATGGATAAGGCTTCAAAGGTATCTCCCACTTTGAATCCCAATATATCTTGTGATGATGTTAGTGATGAAGAGAATGATACTGTTGCCTCCTTAAAAATTAAGGGAGAAATGATTTTTAAAGCTCTTCATAAGAATAAAATTGCTCGTTCCAACTTCATGGAAATCATGTCTATTGCTATTGAGGTCAAGAAATATATTGATGAGTTGGAATCTCATCTTGAGGAGCATGAGGTCACCATTGATAAAATGGAAGGTCAGGAGCGTGATTACGCTAATGAGATTGCAGACCTCTCTCAAGCTCTTGAACTTGAACAAACTACCAAGGAATCTCTTAAGGAGACTTTTGCTCTAGAATTATCTAGAGTGAAGGAATCTCATGATAGAGCTCTTGAGGTGGACAATGTTTTTGAAACTAAAAATGCTAAGCTTGAAGTTGCTCATGCTAGACTCCTTGAGGATTTTGAGCACCTCGAAAATGGCTCAAGGGTCATCAAGGGTGAGCTCATAAAACTCACCGTGTCTCATGATCAACTTGAAGCTTCTTATTTAAAAGAGATTGCCAAGTTGTCCTCTCCTATTTGTTGTTAATTATGATGCTTGTGCTACTAACTCTATTACTTGTGAAGCATCCATTTTGAAGGAGAATGTTGAGCTACGGACTCAACTTGAGTTGCTATCTAGCAATTATGGGAAATAGTAAGAAAGCCATGAAAAGCTCTCAAGCTCTCATGATGATCTTCTAGTATCCCATAATGTGCTAAAGATAGCACATGAGGCCATGATTGCTAAGGTAACATTTAGTGAGCCTCATGTGGACACTAGCACTACTTTTAGTCAAAATGCTATATTGCCTTGTGCTAGTCCCCGTGATTCATCCATGCATAACATTGGTACGTCTTGTGATGAATTGCTTTCCTTGCCTTGTTGCTCTAACAATGAAGCTTATACTTCCTCTAGTGCTTGTGTTGAGACTAACCATGTAGAGGAAATCAAAGATCTCAAGGCCCAAGTCACTTCTTTCAAGAAAGATTTGGAAAAGTGTCATGAAGGAAAGGCCATACTCAACAATATCTCGAGTGTACAAAAATCCCCCAATGACAAAGGTGGACTTGGATTCAACTCCAATAAGAAGAAGAAGTCCAAGAGCAACAAGAAGAAGGGCAAAAAACAAGTCAATAATTCGGCCAAGATCATTTGCTTCAAGTGCAAAATTGAAGGGCATCATGTTAGATCTTGCCCTTTGAAGGAAGGCCATTAGTGACAAGCAACAAGGGAAGCCGCCACAAGTTCACTCTCATTCTCAACCTCAAGTTGAAGAAAGTCCTCTTCCCAAGAAAACTCAAGCTAATGCTTCTCAAGTTGAGAAATCAAGTGAGAAGAAAGTAAAGAGTAGACGTTGCTACCTATGTCGTGAAAAAGGTCATGTCTCTTCTTCATGCACAAATGGTACCTTATCCAACCCTATTCTAATTGATGATATCTATTCTCTTGGGAAGGATAAGGTTGGAACTGTGTTTGCCATATTTGTTGGTGCTCAAAGTGGTGTCAAGAAAAGAACCATTTGGGTAGCCAAGCCTATTGTGACTAACCTCTTAGGACCCAACTTGGTTGGGGACCAACTAGCTCATACTTGATCAAATAGGTGTTCTTCGAGGTCTTTGGATACTTGGCTAAATTATGAAGAATTAAGGGGACTTCATCCTTCTTATTGCCTCAAGCCAAGTCATTCGGATTATCAAGTTTCTATCTTATATCCAATGTTCCTCCTTGCGGTAACTCATGCTTAAAGTGTTTACATTGATAGTTACTTGCCCCTTTGCATGTTTGGTTTCGTTCGTTGCATGTGTTTGTATATGTTGTGCTTCCAACTTGATTATCTTGAGCAATCAAGTATGTGTGTGTTGGTTTGCACATCATGTACGTGTGTGTTATGCGTTGAGCCTTTTGCATCTTGTTTATTTCTTAGTTGGCTCTTGTGAGATATTAATGGAATATCCCATTATGGGGGAGTGATGTGCTTTGTGCACCTCACAATCCTATAAATGTGTGTACATGAGTAATACCATCTAGTATTGATATTTCAAGATTATCTAGTCGCTATGTGGTATGTCTTCTCATGAGAAATTCAAATTCTAAATAGTCCATTAATTATCTCTTGTTAGATCCTTTCATTTGCCTCTTGTTTATCCTTAATTGGTATCACATTATGGGGGAGTAATATGCTGTGTGTATATTACTAGCCTAGAAAATGTGTACATCTGAGATATTGTCACCTAGAGTTGATATTGTAAATTATCTTGTTCCTAGGTGGCATGTTAGCTCTACAAGTTGCAATTTTCTTTTTGTTTGGTGTGAAGATGATGTCGGATATCCTTGCTATCTACCACCGGGAATTATTTCCATCTACTTCTTGTCTTTTAACAATTGGTACTCACTTGTGTGGTAGAATTTATTGATCATCTTTACATTGGATTTTGCTTTTATTTGCCTTCTCTCTTGCCAAGGAATGTAGCAACTCCCTTTGTCTTCCATACCACTTGTGGATCTTTTTTTTCTTGATCTTGTCTAAAGTTTTCTAGATATAGTGAAAGTGGTGATCCCACCTTGTGCATTTTGTATTCAAATGCAAATTCTCTATAATGCACTAGTCTTGGGGGAGCTATCCTATTTTCTATAAATCACTCATCTTGCGATCCTTATCAAGTGTGTGTTGGTGGAAGGCAAGCCGTTTTCGTTGGTACTTTGTGCCATCATGAAACTTTGTAGAGAGCTTGGTTTGTTTGGAACCATCCTCTCTTTTGGGAGTTTGATATCTTTTATTTTGAGTGTACCAATGGATATCTCATTCCTTGATGTATCTTTTATGGATATCCTCCAAGTGATGTTTTATTCATTTGGTATATTTTCTTCACTTGGTTTTTCTTTGTCATTTGGTATCGGTTCTTGAAGGTCTTGAGCATGCATATTTACTTCATGTAGTCTCTGTGGCATGCCTTCTTTATTTGACCCAATATATAGGGAAACTCCACCAAGTCTCAAATTGGATGAGATGTGCATGAAATTCATTTCCTTCTCTATATGCACATATTTATGTGGAGTTTGTCCTATGTATATTGGTGTTTCTAACTCTTTGGTCCCAATGAGTTTGGGTATTGTGTTGTTGTTCTAGGAACAATTGGAGATGCATTGGATGCTCGGCTCACTCACAAGGAAGGTGGTGTCACCATGTGCTTATTGGAGTCAAGCTAGGATGCTCAATGAACTAATATCTACTACTTTCAATTGGTTTCTTCTACATCCTTCCAATGCTATCTCGGTAACAAGTATCTATTCATGCATTATTTTCTTGTATTCAACCTTGTGTAGGTTGCATCTTGGCATTCTATTCATTCCATCTTGTGATACTTGTTTCCTTTATCAAAGCATCTCAACAACGATCTCATGTTGCTAGTTGTGATGTCTTTGATGTGTTGGGGAACGTAGCAGAAATTCAAAATTTTCTACGCAACACCCAGATCAATCTATGGAGTAATCTAGCAACGAGGGAAGGATAGTGCATCTACATACCGTTGTAGATCGCTAAGCGGAAGCGTTCAAGTGAACGGGGTTGATGGAGTCGTACTCGTCGTGATCCAAATCACCGATGATCCTAGTGCCGAACGGACGGCACCTCCGCGTTCAACACACGTACAGCCCGGGGACATCTCCTCCTTCTTGATCCAGCAAGGGGAGAGGAGAAGTTGAGGGAGAGCTCCGTCAGCATGACGGCGTGGTGGTGGTGGAGCTCGTGGTTCTCCGGCAGGGCTTCGCCAAGCACCATGGAGGAGGAGGAGAAGGTAGGAGGAGGGAGGGCTGCGCCAGGGAAGAGGTCACGGCTGCCCTCCCACCCCTCCACTATATATAGGGGCAATGGGAGAGGGGGAGGCGCCCTAGGGTTTCCCCTAGGGGGCGGCGGCTAGGCAGATTGGATCTCCCTAGTGAAAATCCTAGGAAGACTTGCCCCCAAAGCCAAGCAGGTGGAGGCTTGCCTCCCAAGCCAGGTGGAGGCGCCCCACCTCCCCAAGTAACGTGGGAAAGGGTGTGGGGGGCGCACCAACCCTTAGTGGGCTGGTTTGCCCCTTCCCCTTTGGCCCATGAGGCCCTCCAACACTTGCTGGGGCTCCCGAAACACCTTTCGGTCATGCTGGCCATAGCCTGGTACCTCCGGAACACGTCCGGACTCCAATACCCTTCGTCCAATATATCGATCTTCACCGCCGGACCATTCTGGAACTCCTCGTGACGTCCGGGATCTCATCCGGGACTCCAAACTACCTTCGGTAACCACATACTATTTCCCATAACAACTCTAGCGTCACCGAACCTTAAGTGTGTAGACCCTACGGGTTCGGGAACCATGCAGACATGACCGAGACACCTCTCCGGCCAATAACCAATAGCGGGATCTAGATACCCATATTGGCTCCCACATGTTCCACGATGATCTCATCGGATGAACCACGATGTCAAGGATTCAATCAATCCCGTATACAATTCCCTTTGTCTAGCGGTATTGTACTTGCCCGAGATTTGATCGTCGGTATCGCGATACCTTGTTCAATCTCGTTACCGGCAAGTCTCTTTACTCGTTCCGTAACACATCATCCCGTATTCAACTCCTTGATCACATTGTGCACATTATGATGATGTCCTACCGAGTGGGCCCAGAGATACCTCTCCGTCACACGGAGTGACAAATCCCAGTCTCGATTCGTGCCAACCCAACAGACACTTTCGGAGATACCTGTAGTGTACCTTTATAGTCACCCAGTTACGTTGTGACGTTTGGCACACCCAAAGTATTCCTACGGTATCCGGGAGTTGCACAATCTCATGGTCTAAGGAAATGGTACTTGACATTAGAAAAGCTTTAGCATACGAACTACACGATCTTTGTGCTAGGCTTAGGATTGGGTCTTGTCCATCACATCATTCTTCTAATGATGTGATCCCGTTATCAATGACATCCAATGTCCATGGTCAGGAAACCGTAACCATCTATTGATCAACGAGCTAGTTAACTAGAGGCTTACTAGGGACATGGTGTTGTCTATGTATCCACACATGTATCTGAGTTTCCTATCAATACAATTATAGCATGGATAATAAATGATTTATCATGAACAAGGAAATATAATAATAACCTATTTATTATTGCCTCTAGGGCATATTTCCAACATGATGGTTGTATGGTAGGAATTCATTTATATACAATAAGGCCATATCTAGCCATGTGCTATGCTTCCAAGCAAATATCTTATTGGTATATGTATGACTTCCTTTTGGATATCTTGTTCCTCGTGTTGTAACTATTTCGGTTTACATCCTTCTTTATAGATATATATCATCATGATTTCATCTACCTAGAATCTTATACACTTAAGAGAAGTTGCATATCTAGTTGATATCCTTTCTTTCACGTCCACCTTGACTTTCTTATGTTATTTCTTTGGTGGCTCCATGAAAGCTTTTTCCTTGAGTGTGTGTCTTCTATCGTTGCATCTTGATGCACTCTTGTGTCGTGAAGATTATTTTCCTCATGCTTATCTTTACGAGGCTTTTGCCATCTTAATTGGTATCCCTCGTCTTGATGAGGCTTTCATCTTCTATCTTCACCATGGGTTGTCACAAGCATAGGTTCTTTATATGCTTATTAGTAAGCTTGTGAACCCATTTGCTAGTTGTGTGTGGGAATGATAGGCCTTGCACCATGTGCCTCATTCTTTCAAGACTTTATTGATGCTTAATGCTCATCCGTACATTAGTCTTCTCAAGTGCATTAATTCCTTGACTCACACACATCATTTTGGTTAAGCCCATTCTTAAGTTGCCTCTTTTACTTGTAGCTCAACCATGTGTTTGTTGCAAGTACTAGGCTTTGTTTCCTATATGCCCACTTGCACTTGTTGTAAGTTTCTATTGATTTTGGGGGAGCTATGATCCTATTTTGTGCACTTTGTATCCAAATAAAAATATTCTTATGTGTGCACAAATCATGGGGAGCTTCTCTAGTTTCTTTAGAACACTCCTTTGCTCATATCATAATATCCTTTATTCATGTGGCTCGTAGGATCTTTGGTCTAGTTGGTTCAATTGATATCCTTGGATTGCTTGCTTCAATTGGTATCTTTTGATTGCTTGATTGCTTGTGTCTCTCTTTGTTATGTCCTTGTGGCATATCATTCTTTAGCAATCTTTGTGCCTCAATATAGTTTGTGTTCCTCCAAGTATTTACCTTTGGATATGTGTATGGCATTCCACTATCTTGTTGAGAAATACACAATTTATGGAGGAACACTTTTTATATTGGCCTTCTAAGCTTTTCGCCCATTTTGGCAATCGGTGCCGATGGGGGAGAAGTTTCAGAGAGTTTGTGAAGAAGGTTTTCAGAGTCTTCTCCTTGCTTTGGTTTTGTTCCTAAGCATTTGCATCTCATTCTCGTGCATCATTGGTTGTTGCATTGCATGGTGATGCATAATTCCTTATATAAACTCTCTTGAAAGTGATTTTCATCAATTACCAAAATGGGGGAGTTTGAAAGGACATGCGGTGCCCCCATGTGTGGTTTTGGTAATTGATGACATTCTCTATGGACTAATGGTTGCATTGAGTTATTTGAAGGATTTGTCCATAGGCATTTCTTGAAGTACATGTGTTGGTTTCAAGGAGTTTATGGGTTGACCAAGGTGATATTAAGGAATTATCCAAAGATTGTTCATAGAGTTGGAAAGAGTCAAGGTTGATCAAGACTAAGTACAGAGAGTGATTCAAGTTGATCATCACACAAAGTGTAGAAGATACACCGAGTGGGATCAAGTGATCTCATGGTATGGTAAGCATTGTCCATTGTGCTTTGTGTACTAACCCATGGTCTATGTGAGAGTTCTATGTGGGGTTAGGTACGTGTTCATGGGCTTGCTTCAAGAGGAAGATATCACTCAACCAATGGAGAGGATGACATCAAGTGGTGATCGTCATCAAGAATTCCGTGCGCAAGTTCAAGTGGAGCATCACGAAGAGATCAAGTGCTTGATTCTTGCCGTCCATTGTGGTGTCAATGGACTTGTGAAGATGTGCCGAAGAGTGGCTCACCCATAGTGGAGTATGGGGGAGCAATCATCTAGTCTTCATCGGCCCAACGCAATCAAGAAAGGTGGTCCAACTTGAGGGAGTTAAGATCGTCATCATCTAGCTCAAGTGGACTTCATGCAAGGCAAAGGTTTGCCCTTGATAGGTTTTATATTTTACCGGTCTCATGGTGATAGTTTGGAGACCGGGTTATAGGATCGATAGCCGTACTATCAAGGGGGGCTCTCAAGTGAGTAGCGTGATTGTATCGTTTGTCGAGAGCTCAAACCATTGCATCCTTGCATCATATTTCTTGATTCTTATATGTATTTTATTTTGAGGTTTTAGAGCTTGTGGTTATCTTTCTGACAAGCTCAAGTTCATCGAAGACGGATTTCATATGCTTCTTCTATTGCGTTTTCGGTGTTGGAGGTTTTACCGGTCTTTTTTGAGGAAGGGTTCTCACCATTTTCTCTTGGGCCTTTTCTAATTTCCTTCTTATTGTTAGTTCTATCAAGATTGTGTTAGCCCTTGTCGCTAGCTTTCCAACAAACTTGGTTTCGTTGAATTCGGAGCCTGTTTGCAGAAGTTCTGGCAGTTTTGGTGTTCTGAAAAGGCTGCAGCGGTACTACCGCAGACATGAGTGGATGTAATTTTTTACTACCGCTCCAGAGCGGTACTACCGCGGCTACTACAGCGGTAGTACCGCTCCGGACCAAAAACTCGTCACAAGTTCAGCGGTGGTAGGCACGGATGTATTTTTTTAGTACCGCTCGCAAGTAGTAGTACCGCTACCCTTTAAGGTAGTACCGCTACCCCTTGCGGTAGTACCGTGAGGTCGAGCGGTAGTACCGCTCTGTGCGGGCTGTGAGCATAACGGTTGGATTTTCCCCACCTATAAAAGAGGGTCTTCTTCCCCAATGAACCTTATCCTTTGAGCTCGTGTTCTTCCCCCATTGTTGACCTTCTTCAAGCTTGCTAACTCTCAATCCCTCCATGGATTCTTGCTAGTTTTTAGGGGAAAAGAGAGAGGAGATCTAGATCCACATTTCCGCCAATCACTTTCTCCTCTATGTGAGGGGAACCCTTTGGATCCAGATCTTGGAGTTCTTTGTGTTCTCTTCTTCGTTCTTCCTCTCATTTTCCTCCCTAGCATTAGTTGCTTAGGTGGGATTTGGGAGAGAAGGACTTGGGCACTCCGTGTGCCCTTGTCATTGCATTTGGTGCATCGGTTTGAGTTCTCCGCGGTGATACGTGGAAGTTACAAGTTGAGAAGCTTATTACTCTTGGGTGCTTGGTACCCTTGATCTTGTTCCTCTTGGGTGCTTGGGCGCCCTAGACGGTTGGTGGTGTTCGAAGCTCAATCATTGTGGTGTAAAGCTCCGGGCAAGCGTCGGGGTCTCCAATTAGGATGTGGAGATCGCCCCGAGCAATTTGACGGTTTTGGTGACTGCCCCCAAGGGTTGCCAAAGTGTATGGGTTCGGTGACCGCACCCAAGGGTTGCCATTTGTACGGGTTCGGTGACCGCCCTCAAGGGTCCCTTAGTGGAATCACGACATCTTGCATTGTGCGAGGGCGTGAGGAAATTACGGTGGCCCTAGTGGCTTCTTGGGGAGCATTGTGCCTCCACACCGCTCCAAACGGAGATTAGCATCCGCAAGGGTGTGAACTTCGGGATACATCATCGTCTCCGCGTGCCTCGGTTATCTATTACCCGAGCTCTTTACTTATGCACTTTACTTTGTGATAGCCATATTGTTCCTTGTCATATATCTTGCTATCACCTAGTAGTTTATCTTGCTTAGCATAAGTTGTTAGTGCACATAGGTGAGCCTAGTTGTTGTAGGTTTTGTGCTTGACAAATTAACCGCTAGGTTATTCCGCATTCGTTCAAGCCTAAACCGTAATTATTTTAAAGTGCCTATTCACCCCCCTCCAAGCGACATCCACGATCTTTCACCATCTGAAGTTAGTGACATTGGGAATGACTTTAGCAATTTGGCATACTTGGAGGAAACTCCAGCAAATTTGGAGTGGGGCTGGGAATAGCATTGGTAGTTTGGTGGTCTTGGAGAAAATATGACAGATTCGGAGCAGGGGTGACAACATAGCAAAGCGACAGCGCGATGACCAAAGAGTTCTAGCGCAGAGCTAGCCATAGATTCATTTGTTGGCCCATGGCAACACACGGGCATTCAACTAGTAAAAATTAGAAGTGCAATACATACTGGTTGGATGAAATCACAGTAGTTTTTTTTACCAAATATATAAGACGTGCATATATTAATTAATAGTGTGATCAGTTCCAAATTGGAGAATAAAATAGCATTAGTAATTTAGTATCACATCGTGGAAGCTCAACTAAGGGTATACATATTTTCACTTCAGAAAAGAGTATAACATGCCTATCCCAGTTGAATGAATTGATCATGCTAGCCGACCAATCTTTTGGCTTGAAGGACAAACTATCTTGATATCATGAAAATAGGAAAAATTGACCTTTTTAGATATTAGGCCGCATGGGAGGACTTAATAATTTTCTCACATGAGACCACCATATGGTGGTATTGCCCATCAACGTCTTTCATGTATAATCTGAAATACATTTAGTCAATTTGTTACTAATCCATTTATATGAAGGATTAAGAAATGCCTTTCTTTGGAATAGAAGGAATGCATACTAAACTAGATAATATCTCACATGTTGATGCGAGAATCTTGCTAAAATAAATGCATAAACCGGTGCTCAAAACAATTAAAACTAATGCAAAAGAAAATATAAGAGTATTCTCAATTTTTATTTAAAAAATAGAACATATGACATATGTAACAAAATGACGTATAAGAAAATAAAATATTTCTATGAAGATAACGAAATGATATTTTGTTAAGAAAAATGTGAAGAATGAACTACATAGGTATGCTCCAAGCAACCAGCACATATATCATCCACGACAACACAATTGATGAAAAAAAACTTAGGAGTGTCATGCATGATTTATTGATGTTTCAATGTTGCATGGATAGATTAAACCAAAAATATATAACATACAACTAATATGCGTGACTTGCTGATGTGCCATGACTAAATGAATAGGAAAATTATATAATAGGTTGCAACTATTTATGAATATATACTAGATGACGCCATGCGTGTTGCCCGGGGAACCGTGTTAAGAAAAGTGTAAATGGGTATATAAAACAACTAAAACTTATGAAAAGTAAATGTCAGAGTGTTCTCTTTTTATGTTTTAGAAACAATAAAACCTATGAATTATGTGATGAAATAATGGGTGAGAAGAGAAAAAATTTGATTGAACTTAACACAATGCAATCATTAACAAAATGTGCAACATGAGCTTTATATTTTTGCTCCAAGCGTCCAACACATATACCGTCCATGACCATACAAAAATCATCATAAAATTTTAACTTGCTAATGTCATGCATGAATTTAGTCTCCTGGTAAAAATACATGCATGACTTGATGAGGTGGCATGGTTTACATGGATATATTAATGCAAATTATAAGTTATGAGTACATGCATGACTTGAGGATGTCAAAAAATCGATTCGACGGTTACAGATAATTGAAATGATGTGGAAGCACACATGTGGAGAGAAATCTAGTAGTGGGGACTAGGTATTTGCCAATAGATGATATAAGATAAGATAGTAGGACCAACCAAATTTGCATACAAGAACAGAAGCATTAACTGCAATAAACTACAACTTTATCTAAAACTACTCCATCCGATTCCATTCTAATTAGGCCACAATAGCGTGCAAAATTAAACATCACACTTGCAATCTTGTCACCCTTTTGCTTCTACGCCATCCTAATAGTTTTCTAGGCCATTGCACTAAAGCTCTTGGGCAACAATGGTTGTTGTAGTATCAACACCATGATATACTTGCTTGTTGGTTAGGAATAAGCATTATCAGAAACCAAATGTTTTGCCTCCTATAAATGTATGCCATGAACGAATGTGATGGAGAGCAATCCACACTCTTGACAAAAAAAGCAATTCAACAACAAAGATATTTGATTATCTATTAATGCACATCCTCTGAACTTGGGAACATGTAAATAGTAACATAATGCATAAACGAAATAAAAAAATGTTGATTTGAGTCAGTGAGATAATGTGCTCAAGCTAGAATTAAGACCTTCATATTTCCTCATCAACCAAGCCGTAAGTTTTTGGCTGCATTGGGTTTAGATTCCACACTACATTTCTCATTGATTAAAAAAGAAAACAAATCGGAGTAAAACATAGGGGAATTAACTTTTAAAAATACAATAGTAGACACCCATATGGCAATAATGAACATAGTTAATAAATTGTTGGAAGTATCCCCTTGCCCCACCCATTTTATTTTGAACTACATGATCGCGTCGCTTTGTTTCCACAGTAGACCAAAGAAAATGCAACAAAATGGATTTTACCAATATCGTAAAGAAAGAACCATACATTAGTCATACCTTAACAAGGAAACCAATATATGTATTATTTTGAAACATGACGTCATGAAAATTTAACAAGTTATATCTGCTGCTCAAGAAATCTGCAAGAGAAGAGCAAGTTAAAATCTGCCCATATACTATCATACAACTTTATGTCATATAATTCAATGGGGGAGGTATGGGCTTCAAAGTCCATTCTTTCTAAAACACAATGCAGGAGCGTTGAGTTCTTGAATAACTAAGATGGATTAACACATAAAAGTTAAATCGAATGTATTCTAGCAAACGAACTACGATAAGAAGGCAAGAGCCACCAAGCACATTAAATAGGTATCATGTTGCACTCCTTGTACACTATTTGTCGTTTTATGATGTTCTTCTGAACTCCACTATTTTGTTTCTTGTCTTGAAAATATATTAATTCCAAGATGAATACAATACAACTTAAACTATCAAAATACAATTGCAACAGAAAGAATTAATAAACATCATATGCCTTCCTTTGTCATGTTTGCTCGGCAAGTGTATGCACAAGTATAAGCACCGGTGATTTTACAAACTAGACTTAGGATCATCTATCTCTCGGTGTAAATCCTGCCGCTGGGTGCTAACTTGAGTAAAATGCAATGCATCAAAATATAAGCGATAGTAAGTTATTCGAGCATTTGCAAGGACAAAGACTAATAAGTAGACATTGGTGCTATTTACGATTCATAAATCATAAGAAAATAACACTGAAACCGGCATGGGTATTGGATACACATACCACATTATTATGGAAAAGAACAAGAGAGTGAGAAAGTAGGACTCTCCTCGACTCCACCTAATGGTAGAGCATCATTGACAACATCGCCAAAAGGGAATGATGGACGAAGTTGCATATAAGGGCGTCTCTACAACACCCAACGACTTCGGTCATCCTCGAGGAAGCACTGTAGTGACCAACGAGGATAGGGTGTAGCCAAGCCACTCATAGAGCGTCATGCTTTCATTTATTGGGTGGGAACTCATCGGGGTGGGCTTTTGATCTAAAGGAGGCCAACGATCCAGATGGAATTTTGTTTGAATGCCATTCTCAGAGATAACTTTACCCATGTGGCACTAGACCGCCCATGTTGTTTTGTGAAACTCTATGAAAGTGAAATCACAATCTGCCTTGCAAATGACTAATTATTGTACAACATTTATATAGTATTCAAGTAAACATACTTTCTTAATAACATGTGTAAGCATCAAAGGAATGCATGAAAAGTCAATACAAAATGAGCAAATATGTGTTAATAGCTTATTTGAGTTTCGCCATTATGATTTCTAAGAAAGACTCTTACAACCTGTAGCATTGTTGTTATACCACGACCGAGCGATCATTCAGCATAGGAATGGAATTCACTTAACAAATTTGATATGTCTACAATGCTATATCTTGACCAAACAAAGTAAAACAACGAACTGCTACAGTGTGGGAATTTATTTATCCACCTTAGTTTTGCCAAAACGAATTAAACTGAGTTCTAAAAAACAATTAAAATGCCAGGTACCAAAAGTTTCATGGAATGGCAAGTCAATGAACTTAAATGTACACCCATAAATGGAGGGGATTATTTACTATTAATTATTTGACCAAAACTTAAATGTACACCCTCCATCCTAAAATAAGTGACGTGTAGATCTTATAGCTCCTCGGGAAAGAAAAAACTAGCATCGCCCCCTTTGTTTTGCTCTTACTTATTGGGTTTAATTTCAAGGAGAAGACAATAGCACCCAAAAAAAAATTAGGAGAAGATAATAGAGCTGAAGTTCGTTTACGCTTTCTCCCGTGGTTGGCGTCATCGCTTGCGTTCAGCCTCCTTCCTCCTGCCCCTCCCCACCCCCGTTTCCCCCCCCCCCCCCCCCCTCCTTCCCCAGCGAGCCTTCTTCCACTCCACTTCCTCGGTTTCCTCCGGGCGAGCCTCCAAAATCCAAGGTCGGGCCAGGGTTTTTGCGCAGCGCGCGCCAATTCCTGCGATTTCCAGCGTTCTACCCCACCGGGAGCTCCAGCTTCGCATCTCGGCGGGAGTATAACTGCTCGAGCAAGCAAGCGCGATCCGGCGACGCCACCGGACCGTCCGAGGAAATGCAGGCTCCGCGGGCTCCAGTCCTCGTGCAAAACGAGAACTTGCCCATCTTCCGAGGTAATCAACCCACCACCTGTCCACCTCGCCGAATCCGCGGCCAACTCTCTCCTTGCGCTGACCCGCTGCGCGTCCCTGCCGTTGTTTGGCCAGGCGTGGATGGGAAGAAGGCCGGGGTGGCGCGCGGGCCTGCGGCGAGGGCGGGCCGGAGAGCCCTGGGAGACCTCGGTAGAGCCGGGAAAGCTCCGCCGGCCGGCGCCGCCGGGAAGGCCGCAGCCGCAGCAGCAGCAGTGAGCGTGCAGGGTTCGAAGGGCATGGCGAAACCGAGCTCTCTGAGCGACGGGGACTGGGTGAAATGCTGCGAGTGGGCTAAGGGTGGCATTGAGACTGCGAGTTTCACCGGGAATGATATGCAGAGACTGATGGCAGACGAGCGTGAAGAGCGTATGCTTTCTGTTTAACTGAACTTCTTTAGCCACTATAAAAAAACAAGTTTTTACTGTTTGTGTGTTAAATATTTCCTATGTTTCGATTCCGTGACCAGGCATACGAAAGAAGGTGGAGAAGGCAATGGGCACTTTGCAAGTCTCCATGGACAGTATTTATGACATCGATGAACCATCAAAGGTATGTGGTAACCTTTTGCCTGATCCCAAATTACTCTCAAGTGTGATGAAACTTAGTCGTGCATCTAGATAATACACTACAATCGAGAGGGATAATATCAGGCTGGAGTAAATTGGTGATAACAGTGAAGTGAACAAATTGTTAAAATGATTGAACTGTTTATGATTGCTGATGGTTAGCATTTCTCAGTCACAAGCTAACTAATTTTCCGGTGGACAACTGGGTTATATACTTGGCTTTATGGAATTAGATTAGAATAAGAGTTAGATTATATATTACTGTAGTATGCTATTTACCCCCTTTAACTGTGGGCTCCTGACTGCTATAAGATGGCTGAGTTAGTGAACAGCATGGTGTTACTGATGACTATGAGTTGAAATGTTTTCCCCATTGTTCTGTTGATGTCATGAGTATGTGTTGTGTGCAATTGATTACCTCCAGTTATTTAAACTCACTACTTCTGTATCTTAGATATCCATGGACGATTCAGATGATGAAACCACATTGGAGCTTGACCCTGAGATTCTTCCTCCAATGTCTCATTTAAGCTCAAGACTAGGTTTGTCTCACTGCCTTAGTCCCCCCTATTGCACGCTGTGTCACATGCATGTTTGTGGCAGTAAATTACACGAATAATTCACTACTGTGTCACATGCCCTCCTTCCCACAAAATAGTCTTCATAAACTTACTAAAAATTATCTACATGTGTCATTGCATGGCAAAACCTTTTGTTGCAGCTGGTCCAACAAACTTGTCGTTTTCATGCAGGTGAGCATGATGGCAACTATCTCCTTCCTGATTTAGAATTTGAGTATGAAGCTTTCTCTGGTTGCAATTTCGAACTGAAGCTCAAGGATGGCTATGGAAATGATAGTTCTTCTAAATCAACAATATTACTCCGTTGAGGTTTCATCGTTCAGTGTACTGGTTATCTTGTCAAACTGTTGTAGTATGTTTAGTTATACTGCAAGGTATCTGTTACTGGCATGCCCTATCTTATCTTGTCCAGAGGCAGTCACATCATACATGCAGTTCATATGTGCCCCGTGTTGTTAGGCTCTTCTGGTTGTAGTATATGTAACACTAATGGTAAATTAATAATTGTTGTCACTTACTACTACCTCTGTATCATAATCAAATTGAACTGCAAAGACGTCTTATATTATGGTACGGAGGGAGTATTTGCAAATCGTTTATAGGCTCTCCTGGTTGTAACACTAATGGCAAATTAATAACTATATTCATTCATTATTTGCGAATCTTTGGCGTAGCCACTGAAAGTTGAAATCGTGATGTATAGCCCCTGATCCCTGTCCATATTGAGCTTAAGTCCAATATGACTTACCTTTTTTAAGACATAATGTAGGACATTCCTGATTGGAGTAGAACTTTGACCTCACCTTTCGTCACGTTAACTGAAGATACTTTATTCCCATGTTTTTGTTTTCATTCAATTGCAGGCAGAAAATGACAATTTGGTTTACGTCCGAGCAAATGTAGTGCTGTTGTAAGGTGCAACTCATGGTGCATTAAACATTCCAATCTTCCTTTTGCTTTCCTTAATACTAGAAAGTAAGACTTAAAACCAACTAAACCTAAACTAAAGTGACAAGTTTAAAGCACAAAGGACAGAATGAATAGCAGAATGTGTGAGTAGCATTGTCAGTTAATAATTGTGTATGAGCACAACACACTTTGGCAAATTCATGCACTTCTTGCATCTTACTGGACAAATGCAAGAACACATTTGAAGATAAAACACTAACCATCTTGGATGTGCTTGCCACCAGTTTAGCAGATGTCGCATGGTCACATCTGCAAACATTCCTTGTAGTACACAGCAACATTTTGTTTTCTCATCCTGGATTATCTTGTAGCTCCTGATCTAGAAATAGCTTACCTCTTATCAGAAATAGCACTTGAGGAAAGAACAACTGATCAAGTGTTGTACTGTATTACTTATTTGCCTTGGCTATGGAGAAAAAGTATCCATGCCCACTGAAGCACCAAGCAATGGAAAACTGGTCACAATCTTGCACTGATGGAGGCTGGTGGAAGGGTATCATCCCTGCTGTCATTGTTGCATTTGCTGAGTCTAAGCTTCAGGTTTGTCCTGCATTCCTCATGTATATAGCATAGCAATCAATTGCTTGGACTAAATTGTGTTAATGCAACTAGGCATGCTTTGTAGGATCCTTACCAACTGATTATAGTTGGTCTTGTTCAGCAAGGAGTGAACTCTTTGCACCTTGAAAAGTTAGGCATTAATCTTTCCCCCACAGGGTTGAGAATCCATTACTAGCATATTTTCTGCTACGTTTGCTCACCAAATCAGTGCAATTTGTGTCAGAAATCGATGCAATAGAAGTTTAGAGATGTTGACCTGCCAGTGTCTCACAATATAGAAGACTCTGGTTGGCCTCCTGACTAGTGCCGGCGGTAGCTTCTGCAGTTGCTTAAGTTTTGCCTTTGTACTTGCAGTTTCACTCTGTTTTCTTTGCCTTATCGTTTTGCTTGAGTTTAGCTAGTTGTGGGGTGCTCAGGCCAACTGTAGCGCATACAGACCCTACTTACGGGCCAATGTGTTGCTGCCATGCCGAACATGAAGACGGTGTCCTGTGACCTCTCAACCGTGAAGCATCTCCAGGAGTTGGTTCAAAAATATGAGAGAACCTTCTTAACAAGAGACCCGGTCATGGGAACATATGTGTCATGGTTGCTTGCTTTAAGATCTGTAGCCGGATAGCTGTGTAAGAACTAACTTTAGGATCTGTAAACCTTGTTTATTTGCACAGTACTCTTCCATAATTCTTCTCGTGGTTTTAGTTCAAATTATGGAA
Source organism: Aegilops umbellulata (assembly GCA_032464435.1). Lineage (NCBI taxonomy): Eukaryota > Viridiplantae > Streptophyta > Magnoliopsida > Poales > Poaceae > Aegilops > Aegilops umbellulata. The sequence continues at coordinate 466,324,669 of CP136056.1, read as the reverse complement.
TGGAGGGACTACTAACTACACTAGATTATGTATACAACTCAATGGCTAGCTTCGATGCTACTCCATGCCCTGTATAATGAACCAGTGCTGGAGAGCTACCATACCATACAGTACCTGCTATGCTTAAATAGATCTTAAGGTTTGATTAAGTTCCAGGAAAGAGTAGAGGCTCACTTATAGAGTGCTACTCCATGTTAGTCTACCAACCAGGGGATGGGCCAAAGTAATCATGATGTGATTGCCACCTAATGAAAGCTACACAGATGATTTTTTATAGATATGGTAGACTGAATTTTCAGACACTTTTCTTGTTCTTGGGGCTCTGGTTTCTGCTTATGTCTTTTTCTTCCATTAATATCTTCGCTTTCTGGCTGGGACCAAACTAAAGACTATTCTAGATAGATGTGGTGATAGATATATGCATTTAGGGTGGCTGTTTTTGGATTTGGAGACAAGAAACCCTTTTCCGTTAAACTATAGCTGGCCAACGGTCTGCATGTCGTATGTGCATGCTTAAATTATAAATCCACCTCGAGCCCCTATTTCGATCAATCAAAATTCTACTAGGGTGCAACAGCTCTGCTACTGCTAGTAGACAAGAACAGGTCAAGCGCAACAAAACACTGGATTAGCCGCACAACTAATCACGCGGCTCAAGTATCTTCTTGTTTGTTTGTTTGAACACTGGATCAATCTGATTTTAGAATTTTGTTTGAACAAAGAGAGTTCGAGAGTACATTGAACAAAGAGAATTAGGCCTTGTACAATGCTAGGTGCTTAGGGGGTGCTTAGAAAAATAAACCGGTTTTTTTCTAAAGCATCAGTGCCTATTTTTACAGGAGAGACGCCTAATTAAGCGTCTATCATGTACAAATAAGCACCGGTGCTTAAGAAAAGCTTGGTTTATTTCTCCAAACACCTTTTCTAAGCACCTTGCATTGTACAAGGCCTTGAGAGGGTACTGCCTGGTGGTGCCTGCAGCATACATGCATTATAATGGCCGATGCTGAGGGTCTCCACTCTCCGGTCAAAGCAGTGATTAGTAAGAGGACCAAGAATTGTGGTAGAAAACGGATTGACGGCCAAAGTAATCATGATTTGATTGCCACCAAATGAAAGCTACTCCATTTTTTTTTTGATATATGGTGGACATGATTTTGAGATACTTTTCTTGGTTCATGGGTCATGGGGCTCTGATTGCTGCTTATCCTTTTTTTAATGTCTTTGTCTACCAACTACCATGAATAACTTCACATCGTGGGACCAAAACTAAACCAGGATATAGATACGTTATATAACTAGTATACAAACTAGATTAGGGGTGGCTAGTTGGTTTTGGACTCGGAGACCAGAATGTTTTCCAGTAACCTATATAGCTGGGCAACGGCCTGCATGTCGTATATTTGTGCATGCACTGCATTACATGCTTAAAATATCTGCCTGATGCAAAAATATCTAGGGTGCAACAGCTTTGGCCTGGCCAGTGTGCAACAAAACACTGGATTAATATATATCAGTTAGCTACACACGCGGATGTAATGATTGGTAGTATAGTATAGTTTAGCTTTGGCCTTTGGAGTTCAAAATAATCAGTTTTTTCATTAATCGTTTTAATGATCATCTCAGCCCAATCTCCTCTCCAGGAAGACTTTGCCGTATCTGTATGTCCACCCTTGTAAGTATCACGTTTATGAAAAGTGAGATGAAGTGGAAATTATGGAACCTTCATTTCGCTCTTGTTGAACATTTCTGTTTTTCTATGGCTGCCAATGCATCACTATAACCTTTTTATAGCTTTATTTATCTGGATATAAAAGGCTTAGCATGCAGTTGCGGAATGATGAGATGTAATTTACTTTTGATATAGTATTATTGTTTCAAAACTAAATCATGTTTGGCAATTCAGATTAACTTACTAGATTAGTACCAACACAATGTGCGTACGTTGAAGACAGGTATATATATATATATCAATTCAGATTAAACACTGGATACAAAATTGCTGTGTAAAATTAATGTCATTAACTGCAGCATCACGAAAAACATGCTCTTTTTTGGCCGAATATGAGAAGTATGCTCTCAAGGACCTATCAAATGACAAACTTTAAGTAAAAAGAGCAGCACTACGTACTGTTGTTGTAAAGGAACATGACTCATGCACAAGACAACTCACGGAGGGAGTACATGAGTACACATGTCACATTGTCACTAGTGCTGTGGTGGGGCTGTGGATTAGTTTGTAAAAATCAGCTGTTGTCGGTCGCATACATCCAAAACATATCCATCCGAAAAAAATCTATAAATCACCTAATCAATAAATCTTTGTGAGACATATACCTCCAGTCCATGCACATTTGTTTTCACCCTTCTATCGACAATTGACATGCATGCACCGTCACGACCGATTCTTGGACCGCTATTTTTATGGCCACCAGAAATTCACAGCGGTATTATCTACTCAGGAGAATCTTTCTCTTGTGCGTGCTGGTTATGTTGATAGCCTCCAAACGTGGAGATTTTCGCCTTGCGATTTTGCAATTTTTGTGAAGGCGCAGTGTACAAGTCAACATCCATCAGCCCATCACTCCAAACACCAAAACAACCGCCAAACGACTTTTATGTTCCTGAAAAGAAAACGACTTTTATGTGACCCTATGTAGTGGTACTGGTCCAGTGAAGAATATTCCAGACCACGTTTATATCAAAAGTTTGTTTTTTGTTCTTTTCAAAACTGCACACGGCTTTTGGCCACAGAAAATGGGATTTCATGGGGCCAAGTCTGCACCACCAGCTCAGCTAGAGCGTGGTCCACATGGATTTTTTTTTTCGAAACGCACATGGATTTTTTGATATACATCAAAAGCTTGCCATTTGCCAAAGAGCCCGAGATCGTTTGTGATCCCAGGCCTGATGTTTCGTTGTCCATTGTGATTTGTCAGTGGATCGTTTTCATTTCATGGATATTGCGTAGGGTGCCACTATAGCTGGCCAAATGGGCCGGGCCAAACAGGCCAGCCCGCAAGCACGCCGGCACGGCCCGCCATGGGCCAGGCACGGCACGGGCTAAACGGGCCGTGCCTGGCACGCGGCACGCCTTGGGCCGTGCCTGGGCCTGGAGCCTGGGCACGCGGGCTGGCATGGCACGACCCGTTTAATTCTTTTATATATATTTCAGATTTTTTTTATAGATGTATACGTAAAATATAGCCCAATAGGCCTAAAAACCAGTCCAACAGGGTGAAAATATGCAGCCCAGCATGCTAAACGGGGCATCGGGCCGGCCCGTTTACTAATCAGGCCGTGCCTGGGCCAAGGAGCAGCGCCCGTGGGCCGGCCCGGCACGGCCCGGCTATTAAACGTGCCACGGCGGGCCGTGCCGGGCCAGGCACGATTAGCACAGGCCGTGCCGTGCCGGGCCGGGCCGGCCCGTCTGGCCAGGTATGGGTGCCACCAGGTTTATTCGAGTGCTTGGATGTATCCAATGTGGTAGTTGATTTTTTTGTTTCAGTGTTGTCGTGGCAGTTGATAAGATCTATCCTATCAACAGTTTCTCATGGGCTGAAGTTTCAACAACCCCCTCCCCCCTCCCTCACGCGATGCCTTGGTGCCGTGCCGGTCCTCAGCGCCACCTCCCGCAGCAGCCACCATCATCAGTAGGTCTGTGGCAGCCCCCACACCTCCGCTCGCCTTCACTCAGCACCCGCATCGGCCTTTCGTGACCAATGTCATCGTGCTTCCCCATCACGGTTCCTCACCTAGGCACCCCTGCCATTGTGCCGCCCCTTTACGCTGCCTCCCGGCCCCCTTGTGTTCCCTCACATTCACCGTATCACCTCCGCCTTTGCCTAATCGTCTTGGCTTCTGGCACATCGCTCCAGCCACGCAACAAATTCTGGAAGATGTTCATAAAAAATATCACAACAAATCCACCAGTTCACTTGCTTGAAAAAGGCAACCTCAGCTGATTCACATTACCTTTTGTTATTTCAATCCTTTCATGTCCAATCATCCAAAAGCGGTTCCATTCGAATACTCTGCCGCGAGAAAGAGGCAGATCTGATTAATCGACAATTTGAAAGTTTTTTTCATAAAGGGACATGGAGAAATAAAGCAACAACAACATGGGTTTGTGACCCGCAAAAGAACAACAACATGGGTTTTGTTTGGCAGTATAGATATTTTTTGATAATGAGTGACTCGGAATGGAACAACAATATAATACAATGAGCAAACACATGAACCATGCATAATTAGGATGCATAAAACCAACACCAACACATAGAAGATCACACCAATAAATAGCATAGTCATACACGGCTGAAGTTATGCCTAGAGAAAAAACGAAGCGATCAAAATAATGACCAACGAACTACAAGAATGACCATCGGCACCAATCATCAATCTCCTGACAACATAAGGACAACCGAAAAGGTTCCCTGGCAGCATCAGTTCTAAAAGAAAACAATGCTCAAGCACCGCCCTCGCCAGGCCCAATCGCCAAAGGCTTTTAGGGTTTCATCAAATCCGAGCAACTCCAAACTGTGCTAATGAAAGACTGTTATTGTCAGATATAACCAACTAGGATCAAGCCTAAGAAGATGTAACGGCAAACCGCAACGTCTAAAATGGGAAACGAAACTGCTTCACGGACGACTCTTCCCGCACGACCTCGGAACGATACTGCCTCCCCAACTACGCTCCTGCATGCACTCTTGCTGCTTGCGCTGCCACGTACGAATCGTGCGGGCATCGGCCGCGCATTCGTCGTGTGTATAGCAGCGCTGAATGGGAAATATGACGTGTAAAATGGAACCTTGTGGCCCCTGGATGATTGCACTAGACATGACACACCTGAAATCCTATCTACTCTGTTTCACACTCCAGGTAGTATCCCAAACAGAGCACGTGAGACCGGAAAGAAGGAAAACAGAGCATATCCACAACCCAGTCCCCACGTATGACCCTCCTTACGTGTTGTCTGGTTGCGGCACGCACGTACGTGCACACTCCTCCATACGTACGCATGCACCAACGCCGCATGCAATGCAGCTGGCTGGAGGAGGGTGCAACGTTGCCGTCGCGGCCTTGGACGGCCACCACCGCCACAGTACCGAGACAAATCACGTGGCTGCTAGCCCCCACGGCGGCAGAGCAAGCGAAATGTGGCTGGCCGGCGTCGTGGCAGTGATCAAATAAGCGGCCAGGGACGGTTGGTCATGGGTTCACGGCGGCTGGCTTCTGCCCCACGCCGCACCAAAGATTCCGGCGGCCGGCGCTAGCCGTTCTCAGCCACAACTTGCCTTGCTCGTGCTCGTACTTATCCCTACACGCCCGTGTAGGGCTTCCACCTGGCCACCTCGTGTCCACGTGCATAGTAGTAGTACGTCCCGGCGAGAGCACTCTTCTTAGCTCAACCGTAAATGAGATAGGGATGAAGTAAATCTGAAAGTCTTGCTAAGTCTCAGTCGACTAGAACTTAACGAAGTCACAGTTACTTGAGATTTGTATAATTTTTTTCTCTCTTTCATGTAATGTCAGTTGATTTTGACTTAGTTAAAACTCAAAGTCGATTGAGACATAGCCACACCCAATCTAAAAAACAAAATTATTTTTTCAGGAAACATTGACAAAAGTTTCGTTGATCCCCCCCCCCCCCCCACACACACACACCTCTTCATGAATGTGATTCATCCCGAAATTTTGGATGCATGTCAAAAAATTCTCAATGTTCGTTTCCGTTTTTTTTCAGAGCTTCTTGAATTCTTTTCATTATTGTTCAGATTTTACTGTCCATCCAAATTCATTTGAGCTGGAGCTAAGAAACTCCACGCCCTACGTCCCAGCTCTAACTAAAAGAGAAGTAGAGCACTACCACGGTCCGGTACTCCGCTGTCTAAACTGCCAGTGGAGTTTACTTACTGAGGCTGTCGAATTGCGTTTTGCGTGGAGTGGAGGCATGGTCAAATGAGTACGCGACAAGCAACCATTTGGTCGATCGACCGAGGGTGCAAGTGAAAGTAAAAGAGCCATGCCAGCTGCAGAAACTTGTCTCGCTGGGAGCGATCACGATGCTGCTTTTTTTTTTTTTGAGCATCGATCACGATGCTGCTGAGGGCGCATGCGGCGGCACAGGAGTTCCAGTTGTGTTTTCTTTAGGGTTCTTTTTTTTTTGAGGGGTGTTTTCTTTAGGGTTCTAGTGGTGGTTACTTGACGGAGTGGCCACGTACCGCACGCACGAGAACCCGGCCCCTGCCATGCATGCCGTCCTAGCGCACGCAATTTCCGGTCCTGATCCATCCAACAATCTGGGCCTGATCCTGTCCCGTAGCTGGACAACGCAATACCGACACCACCACCAGCAAAGAGAGTGACACTTACTCCGTCATCACTAACACGATATGTTGGCCGCCACACTGAAGTAGTAGTACGATGGAACACTTGCTCAGAGCAAGGTGTTGGTTGCCAGATTGTTTATTAAGCACGCGCCCAGCTAAGCCCTTGCGCATCGCATGGTTAAAATAGAATCAGTTTATCTCTTCCTATAGAAACGAACACCACACTCAGAATGTTTTCCTGGCAAGATTAGCCCGAGAAAAAGTAGGCTTCCCATGAACTAATCACTTACATCAAATCCAAGAATAAACTACTGTAGTATCTTTTCCGGTACAGCCAGCCAATGAGCCAACGAGCTCTTTGCCCCGCCTCTATAAATAAGCGACGGCCCAAGCCAACTCTAGAAACCGACCAAGAAGCAGCAGCAGACGAGTTCCAGATAGACAAACGTCTAATCAAGAGAAAGAGAGAGAGAGAGAGAGAGAGAGAGAGAGAGCATGGCGGCCATCTCCTCCACCTCTTACTTCTCCTCGCAGCCGCAGCTGCCGGCGTCCGACGGCGCCGACCCTGCCACCGCCAGAAGCAGCAGCAGCAACGGCCGGCAGCCCCGGGGGCGGCGGACCGGCAGGTGCGTCATGCTCGAGGCAGACGCTGCCGCCTCCAGTAGTGGCAGTGGCGGCGCGGGGGTGGGGAGGACGAGGAGCCTGACCGAGGAGGACCTGGAGGAGCTCAAGGGCTGCCTCGACCTTGGCTTCGGCTTCTCCTACAACGAGATCCCGGGCCTCTGCGGGACGCTGCCCGGCCTGGAGCTCTGCTACTCCATGACGCGGAGGTTCCTCGACGAGCAGAGGGCTCTGGTCGGGCAGCTGGAGCCCGCCGCGGCGGCGGCGCCACCCATCCCGGACTGGAAGATCTCCGGCCCTGGTAAGACTTCTTTTTCCTGTGCACATCTGTTTCGATTTCGCTACAATTGTTTCGGGATGACGCGAAGATGGCAAGGTTTTTCTCTGCTGTTGCGGCAGAACTCTCTGTTTATGCTTCCATGTTTTGCCTTTCATTGTAAGGATCAGATCATCAGAGTGTTGATTTTCTCTCTCTCTGTTTCTTTTTGGTTGATGAACCATGGAGCGGTAAAAGTTTTATAAAACAGAAATCATGAGTGAGGTAGATCCCCACTCAAGTCACATCCCCAGTTGCATCATAAAACAGAAAGAGAGAGGGAACTCCAAGACAAGCTTCACAACAAAGCAAAGCAACAGCCCCACAGAAAATCTGTGTCCTATCTCCAACACATAATTACCCCTAAAAAATAAGAATTTGCAAATGTTTTAAAAAATGCTAATCTTTCTACCTTGAGTGTATCATTATGTCTTCATACAAAACCAGCAGTGTGAAGCATCTGGAGCTGTGTTTGATTTGCTATTCATTTACGATGATACCCTATCTTTCTTTGTGATTAACAAATGACATGCTGCTCATGGCTCATCAGTTACTGCTGTCTTTGGCAGGTGATAATCCCGACGAGGTGAAAGCTCGGCTCAAGTATTGGGCACAGACAGTGGCATGCACAGTCAGACTCTGCACCTAGTGGAGGTCGGGGCTAGGGAGTTTGCGAGTTCATCCCATGACATGTGTGCTAAGATGGGCTCAGCTGAAGGATGCTGAAGCTGAAGAATCTGCTTACATGGCTCTAAGATACCGCGGAGATGCTTCGGTTGCGTGCTATCGGGATAACATAACAGATCGGTGCTTTCCGAAAACTTCAGAGAGGGAGATGACTTATGACACCGCAGAACAGCGAGAAATCTCGAGGCGATATGTCGCCGTCTGAGCTTTAATGAAAGCATCAGAAGCTTGCCATTCGTCATAGGTGTTCTAAACGTGCAATTCAGAAACCTGCTAGTGCTTCTAATCTTCCTTGTAATGATCACTTAGGCGCTCCAATTGTGTTGTACTGCGCCAAGTTGAGCTTTGCAAATATGTCAGGTAGATTATTGGCTCTAGCATGGCTTTGTTCTCATGTTCCTTTGAACTTTGATTTGCTTTCAAAGAGTAGACACTGTATAGGACGTTCATGAACATATTTGTTGATTTTCCTGTACTGCACTGCAAAGGTGCAGAAACAGTTTGCCCCGACATAGATTTTTTGTCCAGCTTAACAGAAAATTGTGTCAGCTGTTATTCAGGATATCATATGATCCCACTGAACTGAATTTATGAGGTGGCAAGATTGAGGAAAAACATGGGCGACATAGCTTAACTGAGCACTATTGACCAAAATAAGGCAGCGGATCCCTTCAACACATATATTTCACGATTTTATTGGATTTACATGGTGCCCAATGAAGAATAAAACGTGGTTACTGGTTCCAGTTTAGATTTTTCTGCGAAAAGAGGATTACCTCGGCCTCTGCATCATAGGACGTTCATGAAATAAGTTCCAGACAATAAAACAAATAAAAAGAACCTAAATTCTTAAAAGCAAAGCTTTGCTCTTTAGACGTCCCGAGCACACACCCTTCCAAACCGTCGGATCTTCATCCCGCGTCGCGCACCTGCCCAGGTGTTACCTGGTCGTGGATTCCGACCGAACCGTCGTCCGAACGCTCGAAGAGGGTCAGTGGTAAGGTGTGGCCCACGAAACCCCCCTCGCTAATCCTCTCGCGCAAATCCATCGCCGCTCAAAATCGAAGCCCCTTCGGAACCACCGGAGTTGGGAGATGCGGGCGGAGGGAATCAGAACCACCCCTTTCAGTTCAGACACGCCTGAAGATGGAATCGGCCGCGCACGGCGATGGCGACAACTCCACCGCCGCGTCCTCTTCCTCCTCCTCCTGCTTGCGGGCTTCTCTGCCACCGCGACCGCCGCCGCCGAGGAGTTTGCGTGCGACGGGAGGGTGATTGACCTGGACGACAGCAACTTCGAGGCCACTCATGCAGGAACGAACGGACCCATATCAGCGAACGGCGAGCGCACTGGGAGCCGAGGGCCGCGCGCTGCCGCCGGGCCTGATGGCGTCCTCGCTGGGGAGGGCGACCACGCCAGAGGATGGCTCCGTGCGGGCTCTGGACCGTGTTCCCAGCTAACGGCTGCACCTTAACGCAACGGCCGGTGGCCAACGCCGCCTCCCGCCGAGGCAGAGGACCGGATGGCGTGCAGTCGCTGACCTCGTGAGCGAGCGCCAACACCTACAGCTGCTGGCATCACCGACACCACCATCCCTTCTGACGCCGGGTGCACACTTCATCTGCATGTGCTCTGCACACTTGATACTCTGTTTCTTGTTGCAGCTGAATAAACTGAACGAGCGTGGCCAATGTTTGCCTGCTTGCAGGGTTCCACCAGTGCTGGCTACGCGAAGGCCAGGATCCCGCTGGAGGTGATGTGGACGGACATCGAGTACATGGGACGGATTCAAGGACTTCACCCTGAACCGCGTGAACTTCACCGCCGCGGAGCTCCGGCCGTTCGTTGTCATCCTAAGACCCTGAGACGATCGATCAAATGGAGCAGCAAAATGGCACACTGTATAAATGTGAAGCAACTACCACGGAGCAACTAGTGCACTATAAACGTGAAGGAAGTAGCACCAGGCAACTAATGGGATAAACACTAGAACCAAAATTTCCCCCTTTTCTTCCTGTTGTATATATGCACCAAACAATAAACAAGTTCCTTTTTCTTTCTCATCTTGCCTTCAACAGGTGAAATCGGAAAAAACGTGGACAACGCTAAAGCAGCAATTTAAAAGCGACCCAGGGCGCAGGCTCGGACTTCTATTGCCTACACAACTTGCCTGGAATTATTATGAATTTTGCCTAAATTTGTTTTTTGCCTCAACAATATTTATTTTTGCCTAAATTTCTTAATAAATTGCGCACTGGCTGGTCGTCAAGTTGTCTAAAATTATTAGAGTAAGCCTATTGATTGAAGTTACAACACAATCCGCATCATCATACCTTTGTAGGCAATTTATAGAAATAGTCGTGCAACTTAGAATCATAAGTACATGTAACCATCAATTTTTGCTATGAATTCAGAGGGTTGTTTTGGTGTGGACTTATTAGTACTAGCACGCAAGTTCCGTCAGTACTCGGTAATATTAAATGGTTCGCCATTTTTTGTGACCGACTCTATATACCCTATTTATAGTCACATATTGGATCAGATGGTGATCTGTTGAGATATGGGAGTGTTGATTCTTGGTGAAAAAGGTGAGTTGGAACCCTATAATGTTTCCACGTCGCCCTTCCAATTTGCCCAAATTTAATTGCAGGTTGCTTACACCATCAATGAATCTAATTTTAATGTTTTTTTTCTTGAGGTATGTATCGTACAAGAGGACATTTTATAGCAACAAAATGCTTTAGTATTCACGGAATTTGCTATATCACTAGGTTAACTAACCTGCATAGCAATAGTATTTGCCTAATCACTTGGTAAAAGTTGCCTACATGTGATTATTTTTTTGCCTGTACCAACACTAGAGTAGCCGCAGATGATAAAACGACAACACAACTAGGGGTCAATTGAAGATGTGCCATCCACACCCATTGTTATTCATTGGTTGGCTCGGTTTACACAATCTATACAAATACTTGGTCTATACCTAGATAAGTTGCATGTTGTTCATGATAGAACTGATGAGAATGAAACCTTTCTGCTATGGAAGGCAAATTTAGTGGCACACCGAAGCAACTTCGTTATCTAATTTGTACTAGAAAAGTTGTCTAACATTCTCCTCACTTTGCCAACCGAGGCGGGTAGGTTGTCTAGCAATGGATGCTCAATTGCCTATAATTGTCTCTAAGTTGCTTACAATACTATGAACTTGCCTATTGTCGATGCTCAGTTGTCTCTGATAAGTAGCTTTGACACTGCTAATTAATTAATGAAATAAGTCGCCGCAATATAAATAGTACTCTCCTGCTTTCCTGTAGTTAGACTTGCTTAGAGCCAGGAACTTGTCGCTGTTACAAATTTGAACTTTTGACCTTTTCTCTGGTTTGCCATTTGTAGCTGTACAGTTGATCTGTAACTCGTCTGATTGTCATAGTGGCTGCATGCACTATTGCTGAATTTGGAGGAATTAGATGGCTGCGCTGGCTTGTTTGCACAAAACTTGCAATTTCCAATGGAATAAGTTGCCTCAATATAAATAGTACTTGCCTAAATCACTCGGTAAAAGTTTCCTACATATATGATCAATTTTTTTGGACGGTGATGCATGTAAAGCACAAGTTGCCAAAGATTATTAGCAAAACGACTGCACAACCAGGGTGTCTGAACATCAAGAGCTAATTCATGGACCTAGCTCAGCCCCTTGTGTGTTTTCTAATAGGGCGCCGGGGGGGGGGGGGAGGTCTACGATGGAATGTCGGTTCACTGGCCTAGATCGCCTATCTCCACACCTTTCGCCCGTTCCGTGCTCCGTGACGGCCACCTCATCGTTGTTGTCTTCGACCCACTCCCCTCCCCCCTCCCCATGCGCAGGGTCCGCCAGCATGCCCCGATCGCCTCCTCCCCACATTATGGTCGATCATTCCGATTATGTGGCCAACGTTTACTACGTGTAGTTGCCTAGAGAAGCACGTTTTGAGAATCATGATAGCCATATTAGAAAATCATTAGTTTAATATAGTTATAATAGGCAACTTGACAACAAATTTGCTTCGTGTAGCACCAAAATTGCTCATCACATCAAAGTTGCTTGAAAAAATAGTTTGTCGACGGCAACTTAATATGTGATGCTAGTCAACTTGACAATCATAATAGCCAACTTACAGGAGCACAGAGTTGATAGGTAGTCACTATAGGCAACATTGCAACAATGTGCTTTATGTATCACCAAAGTTAATAGATAGTCATGGCAGGCAACTTACATGTGATGCTAGACAACTTGTTAGTCATATTAGGAAACTCAAAAGAACAGTGGGCTGATAGGCGACCATGATACATAACCTAACCAAAAGTTGCTTACCTTATTTCAGAGGCTGCCTTCTCGTCCACTAAAGTTGACAAGAAAAAAAATTCATCAAAAGAAACTTCATAGGTGGCGCTAGGCAAGTTGACGTTCATGATAGCCAACTTATAAAAGTATTGATTTGATATGTATTCATCATAGGAAACCTAGCGACGAGGTGTGTTATGTAGCACCAAAGTTAATAGGTAGTCATGGTAGGCAACTTACGCGTGATGGTAGGCAGCTTGGTAGGCAACTTATAGGTAATGGTGGGCAACTTGGTAGTCATTGTATAGCCAATTCAAAAGAATATTTTGATGATAGTTGACCATGACACACAACCTAAGCGGAAGTTGCTTACTGTAATACAAAAGTTGCCTCTTCGTGGCATGAAGTTGCTTGAGAATTTTTTCATCAGAAGCAATTTCATTGGTTACGCTAAGCAACTTGAGGTCATGATAGCCATCTTTATAAGAGTATTGAGTTGATAGGTAGTCATGATAAGAAACAAGGTGGGTTATGTAGCAGCAACTTTGATAGGTAGTCATGGTAGGCAACTTACAAGTGATGCTAGGAAATTTGATAGTCATCGTAGCCAACTCAAAAGAACATTAGGATGATAGATGACTATGATACACAACCTAACCAAAAGTTGCCTCTTCGTTGCACCAAAGTTGCTTGAGAAAAAAAAAGATCGTCGAAAGCAACTTCATAGTTGACGCTAGGCAACTTATATGTCATGCTAGGCAATTTGGTAGTCATTGTAGCCAACTCAAAAGAACATCTGGGTGAAAGTTGCCTACTGTACTTCAAAGTTGCCTCTTTGTGGCAACAAAATTGCTTGAGAAAATAAGTTCAGCAAAAGCAACTTCATAGGTGACGCAAGGCAACTTGACAATCATGATAGCCAATTTTGTAAGTGCATTGAGTCGATACGTAGTCATGATAGGCAACCCGGTAACAAGTGCTTCATATAGCAGCAACGTTGATAACAAGTCATGGTAGGCAACTTACACATGATGCTAGGCAATTTGGTAGTCATCATAACCAACTCAAAAGAACATATGGATGATAGGTGACCATGATGCACACCCTAACCGAAAGTTGCCTACAGTAGTACAAAACTTGCTTCCAGTGACACCAAAGTTGCCTTCCCGTGACACCAAAGTTGCCCGAAGAAACAAAGTTCGTCGAAACATATCGATTTGGGATCTAGTTTTGAAGAGCTCGTCGCCAAGAATCTAATGATGAAAACGGATCTTAATTTTGTTGCTCCGTTCAAAAGTTATGATTTTTTTAAAAAATTGAACACATAAAATAATTGCACATGGGACAAAATCATTCTTTTTTGAAGTGGATTTTGCAACATAGTACTAGGACAAAAACTTACCTTTTTTGGGCGTGTGCTCCGGAATACTAGGGAGCACACGTGTGCTCCCTAAACGCGTCCTAAAAAGAAATACACTACCATAACCGGTTGAACTCAAGATTACATAACTCATCCACATAAACTATAAGTGGCTCTGCAACCAAACGGTTGAATAAACTCCGCGCAACCGATTCCAGCAGGCTGCACGCAGAGGCCATAAGTGCCTGTGTGTTCACATGTTGTAATGATGACCACATATTGGATTGAAGCTATAGCCCTACAAATAACCTGTGAGAAATTAGGAATAGACGATTGTTAAAAACACAATCACTTCGGCAGTTTCATGTTTTGTTATGTGAGACTTAACCACTGCATCTTCGTCCATCACCCCCATGCCCAGATCCTGCCTCCGCCTCTACATGAATACCTTCACTTTTTGGGACCAGAACTAGAAGATGATGGATATACGTTTAGGGTGGCTAGTTTTGGGTTTGGATACCAGATTGTTTGCCCTGCATGTCGGTTATATACGTTTTCTTGCAGGGGGGCGGTTATATACTTCTAGAGAGCATTGTCGCCACCGTTGGGGAAGAGAATATTAAGCCGGCCACTACCAACCACAAGGTGCAACACCTCCTTGTTAGAAGTATAAACGCGATTAGTTAGAGATAAGGAAATAGAGATAGACTTAGTTTACACATAATATCTTGCCTTGTACTCCAAGCCTCTTCTACGTTGTACTCTATATAATACCCCTACGAGGGTCAGTTCAATACAACATATAATTCCAGGGTTCTATATTCTCTCACATTATATTAGAGCGATTTGTCTCACGACGCCGATCCTAGGTTTTCTTCACCACTTCCGCAGCGCGCTGCCCTCGGGTAGATTAATCTTCTCTCCCTGGAGGCGCGGCACCCGATCTCATTAAAGATTGAATCGGTTCTGTAGTTTAGATATTAGATCGGTCCCATAGGTTTCCAATTTCCCAATTTGTCAAATCCATCCAGTAGATCAATATTGTTCTTAGCCACAAATAAACCCGACGACCTTCTATCCGGTGAAAACCAGTGCAGATCAATCCTTGACGGTGAGCAACTAAGGCGACACATGCAGTCGCCTTTCCATCGGGAGATAGCATGCGCTGGCCGCGCATCCACGGTGCCCGAAAGAATTGACGACACCAACCGCAGGCTACGTAGTTTGCATCAGCACGAGACGACCACGACGCGAACCGGCCAACAGCGGACAAGATCACGCCCGTCCCGATCGTACGGGAGGGCGGGCTCTCGCATGCGGATCCCCGACCGACACCTCTAGCGCGTGTCTCCACATGTCTGCAGTCCCATCGACTAGCACGACCTCCAGGGACGGCCTCGCACACGCCCGTCAAGCAGCAGCGCTCCTTCGGCATCAACATGCGACACCTCGCCGCATCTACTTCAACAATGAAGCCAACTCCATACCCTATCCTGTTTGGATGTGTCCGTTTGGGATAAAACGGACATGCCAGACGGCCCAGCGCGCGACCCCATCATAAAAAATCCGTTTTGTGTCCGCTTCGCCCCATCCCAGGAGAAGTTGGGCTGGTTTTGGGTCTGAAACGGACATGAGCGGACGCTCTCTGCGTCGTCCTTGTTCGGGGTGTGTCCTTTTGCATGTGACCCTGGCCCGCCTGTCATTGGCCCACCCACCCCTCTCTCTCTCCTCCTTTTCATTCCTGGCCCACCACGCACACACACCATTGTTACAAGGGGACACAAGATAGGAGACTCAACACACTTTCATTCATCCATCGACGGGGCGATATATACAGATTACATGGAGCACCGTCGGGTGATCATGTGCCACTACTCTGACCATCGTGCGCCACTGCGTGGGCATCGTGGTGTATACATGGGCTGGACTACAACTGATGTACATGTACTACCATACGTACAGTCTATCACCCCCCCGCAGTCTGGTCGTCGGCTGGGGCGACGCAAAGACTGGTTCGAAACTGAAAAAAAACGTCTCGAGGCAGACCTTTGGTCATCACATCAGCGAGCTGCTGCGCGGTGGGGATGTGGAGAACACGAAACTGGCCAAGAGCGACGCGTTCGTGCACGAAGTGGATGTCCAGCTCCACATGCTTGGTACGCCGATGATGCACAGGGTTGGCCGACAGATAGATCGCCGAGACGTTGTCGCAGAACACCAGCGTGGCCTTGGTCACCGGAGCGAGGAGCTCGCCGAGGAGCTGGCGGAGCCATACGCACTCAGCGACGACGTTGGCGACGCCACGGTACTCGGCCTCGGCGCTGGACCTGGACACAGTCGCTTGGCGCTTGGAAGACCACGAGACAAGAGCATCTCCGAGGTAGACGCAGAAACCGGAGGTCGAGCGGCGTGTGTCGGGGCAGCCGCCCCAGTCAGCGTCGGTGAAGGCGCGAAGATCCAAGGTCGGCGAGGCACGCAGATGCAGGCCAAGGGACGGCGTGCCACGGACGTAGCGAAGTACCCGCTTGACCAGGTTCTGGTGGCAGACGCGCGGGTCATGCATGTGCAAGCAAATCTGTTGGACGGCGTAGGCGAGCTCCGGGCGCGTGATGGTGAGGTACTGGAGCGCCCCGGCGATACTGCGGTAGGCAGAGGGATCGTCGACGCAGGGGCCATCGGCCTGCGGCAGTTTGCCCTTGGTGTCGATGGGAGTGGGCGACAGGGGAATGATGTCTCGTCGAAGAGCACGTGCCGGGAGGTGAGCACTCGTCGGGATAGTGGATCAAAGCAGCGGTAGCCGCGGTGATCAGAGGGGTAACCGAGGAACACACAGGCGACAGAGCGAACATCAAGCTTGTGTCGTGCAGTGCTGGTGGTGTTGGGGTAGCAGAGGCACCCAAAGACACGGAGAAGGCTATAGTTAGGCGCGGTGCCGAGGAGCAGCTCGTGAGGAGTGCGCGGCGCGACGGAATGACACGGACGCCGGTTCAACAGATAGGTGGCGGTGGCGAGGGCCTCTGCCCAGAAGCGGGGCGGCATCGACGCGTGGAACAGGAGGGCGCGCACGCTGTCGTTAAGAGTGCGAAGTGCGCGCTCCGCCTTGCCATTTTGCTGACTTGTGTATGGGCACGAAAGGCGTAGGACAGAGCCGTGTTCAGCGAGAAGAGAACGAACAGAGTGACTGTCGAACTCCTTGCCATTGTCAGTTTGAAGGGAGAAAATGGGCAGCTGAAACTGAGTGCGGACGTATGCATAAAACTCACGCAGAATAGGCAAAACATCCGACTTGTGTTTGAGAGGAAAGGTCCAGATGTAGTGAGTGTAATCATCAAGTACAACAAGATAAAATTGATAACCTGAGATACTAGCCACAGGGGACGTCCATACATCAAGATGTAGCAACTGAAACGGGAAATAAGTGCAACTGGTGGAATGCTGGAAAGGCAAGCTTGTATGTTTCCCTAACCTACAAGCATGACAACTATGCGGAGCAGATTTGCTGAAACTAAAAGACGACAGCGAGCAGACATGCTGAACTGAAGCAACACCGGGGTGCCCAAGACGCTGATGAAGTAGATCGGTGGTGACCGAGCCGGCGAACGGAAGTGCAGACGACGGACTGGACGCCACGGGGTACAGGTCGCCGGTGGAATTACAGCGCAGAATCACCGTCCTGGTCCTGAGGTCCTTGACAGAGAAACCAAAAAGATCAAATTCCTCCGAAACAGGGTTGTCACGACAGAGCTGACGAACTGACAGAAGATTTTTGATCAAAGAGGGAGCAACTAAAATATTGCGTAACTGAATAGGGGAGGTACCATAAATCAAAGAGCCAGTGCCAACGTGCGTGATTGGAAGGTGTTCGCCACTGCCAACAATGACATGAGAGGAAGTGGTGGATGGGAGAAGGGAGTGGAGGTTACCAGAGGAGTTGGACATGTGCGACGCCGCGCCGAAGTCCAAGTACCAGTCAGAGGTGCTGCCAGACGACGAAGGCCCCGCGGTGGCGCTGTGAAGAGCAGCATGCAGAGAGGCCATGTCCCATGGTTGGGTTGGCGCGACAGGGCCGGTGGCACCGGGTGGCGCGGTGTACCCTGGAGGCGCTCCATAGACGGGAGCAGCGGTGTAGCCCGGCTGGACGTAGGGGCCATATCCGGGAACAGGCGGCGACCAGGATGGCGCAGCGTACATGGCCTGCTGCGGCGGCGTACTGGGGCGAGGGCCGAGCACACCGGAGCCCAGCGCGCGCCAAGGCATGGGCCACGCCTGGACGAGCCCGGTCCAGGAATTGGAGCCGGGTGCTGGTGTCGGCGGCAGACCCCCCCGGGCTGCCGGTGGCGAAGCAGAGCTGGAGCCGGCACCGTTGCCGCGTCCGCGGCGACGCTGGCGACCACGCCCGCGCCCAGCAGCGGGGTCCGCAGGCGGTGGCGGTGAAGGAGCGGTCGGAGTGGAGCCGCGCCCTGCGACGAGTGCGTGCACACCCTGCTGACGCGCGGACTGCTCGGCGCGATGCTCTTCCAGGAGAAGGAAAGAGCGGACTTGCAGGAAGGAGGGCAGGGGCGTGCGGGCGGTGATGTGCGGGATGGCGCCATGGTACTGGCGGCCGAGCCCGCGGAGGAGATGAAAGACCTGCTGGGGCTCCTGCACGGGCTGCCCGAGGTCGCGCAGTTGATCGGCATAGGTCTTCAGCTTCGTGCAGTACTGCATGATCGTCATGTCGCCTTGCACGAGGGCGTGGTACTCGGCGTCGATGTAGACGGCCCGGGCAAGCTGATTGTCCCGGAACAGGGTGTCGATCGCCGTCCAGACGGTGAGCGCCGTGTCCTCATCCTGCATCACAGCATCAAGCAGCTCCGGCGAGACGGTGGTGTTAAGCCAATGGACGACGGCGTGGTCCGCCATCACCCACTCGGGGTCATCGAAGCGCGGAACCGCCTCGGCGTCGATGTGGTCGCGGAGGCCGAACATGCCGATCACCGTGTCGAAGTGGCGGCGCCACTGAGCGTGGTTGCCGGCGAGGAGATCGAGGGTGACGGGCACATGCCGGCGGATGTCGATCGTCTGAAGAACAGAGGCCGGCAGCAGAGTCGCGGTTGGAACAGCTAGGTGCAGGGGCGCAGGTGCGCTGGGTGCAAGGAGGGGAGCGGGTGGTACAGGGGCCGGCGGGGCAGCATCGCCGGCGGCAGGTGGGGGAGGAGGATTGGGTTGGTCTTCCATGAATGCAGCGGAAGCAGGATCGGGGATCTGGGCAAAAGGATTGATCAGATTAGGAGCATCTGATACCATATTACAAGGGGACACAAGATAGGAGACTCAACACACTTTCATTCATCCATCGACGGGGCGATATATACAGATTACATGGAGCACCGTCGGGTGATCGTGTGCCACTACTCTGACCATCGTGCGCCACTGCGTGGCCATCGTGGTGTATACATGGGCTGGACTACAACTGCTGTACATGTACTACCATACGTAGAGTCTATCAACCATCACTAGGCTGAACAGCCACAGGCGCACAGGAGCACGCTGCGCTCCGGCAAGCCTCGCCTCGCCGTCGTTGAGGCCCGGCCGCCATGGCCGGCGAGCAGGCGCAGGCGGGGGCGTGGGGTGCGTGGGGCAGTGAGCGGGCGCGGCGGCAGGAGGCACACAGGGACGAACACGCTGACGCGGCCGGAGCGCATCGGCGGGCTGCTGCAGGCGAGCGCGAGTGGTGGCGGCGAGCTGCTACGGGAGGAGCGGCAGTGCGCGGCGGCGAGCAGCTGCGGGCGGGGCGGCGAGGTGACGCTGCGGGGCGGGACGACGCTGCGGGGCGGCCGGGGCCGGTGCGGAGTGCACGAGGCGCGCGGGTGCGCGGGCGCGTCCGAGCTCACGACAAGTGCGGCGGGGCAGAGCGCGTGCGGGTGCGGCCGAGCTCGCGACGGCTGGGGCCAGGGCGCGGTGCAGCGACGGGGCAGGGCGGAGTGCGCGCACGGCGTAAGGGCGAGGCATGCGAGCTGCGCGCGTGCCAGGCGGCGGGCGAGCTGCGTGCGCGCACATCTTTGCCCGGCTGCTGCTGCGCAGCGGGCACGGCGGGCTAGCTAGCTACGCACGCACAGGCGGGCGAGGGCGAGTGGGCGGGACGGTGTGCAGGCGCGGGCGAGCTCGACTGCAGTGGCTGCACCGGCAAGGCGAGAGCGCGAGCTCGCGGGCAGGCGAGGCGCAGGCGTGGGCGCGCAGGCGAGGTGGACATTTTGGGGTCGATTGGCGCGTTGGGCGCCTTCAACTATATCCGGACATACATGTCTGTTTTGACACTCATTGCTACTTTAAACGGACAAAATCCAAACAAAACGGACGCCCGTTTGGGGTCATGCGGTGGAGTTGGCCTGATGTCCACACGCTGCCGAGATGGCTATGCGTGGAGCCCGTCTCGGCTGCGAGCCAGATCGAACAGCAACCCTCGCGCGGAGCAGGTGTGGCGAGCCTGCCGCAGATCAGAGGCAGATACACACACGCGCAGATCTTCATCAAGAGGTGCAGACGCATCCATGGACTTGGGCGAGCGACTTCAACTTCCTTCGATCCTCGACCGAGGCGCAACAAGGCGAGCGGCCAGTTTCAGGATCCATGCAAGGTTAGGCCTCATGCACATGTATGAGTTCATGACGTTCCCGTGCAGCTAGCACCACATGCATGGGCATATATGCGTCGATCGGCGTCAGGACCAGACTCCAGCAAGAGGCTACGTGGCACACGCGTCATGTCTCAGATTACAGGAGGGCACTTCATCTGCATGACCTACACCGAGCCATCTGCACCTACCTGCGGGCATGTCTACAACGTCTCCTGCATCGCTGACCTGAGCGCCCGAGATCGTCTACACCGAGCCGACACATCAACCTACACCGAGCGATCTGCATCAATATTCATCGACCCGAGCCAAACGACATTGAGCTGTATGACTACGCCGGGCTACAAGCCAACATACTTCTTCAGCATGGCACGACATCGACACATCGTCGCCGCGAGGGACGCTTTCAAGCGACGCATCATCATCGACACGCCGCTGCGACGCCATCGCTGACACCTCATCGCCAAAGTCTTCATCAACATCATCGTCAACACACCGCCGCTACCTCGTCCACAAAATGGACACCTAGCGTCCTCTGACGGACTTTTCTGCAAGACGCGACCTCGACGACGGCAACGACCGCGTCACGACAATGGTATTGACCGCGTCATCCATGATGGCACGACTACATCGACACGGCGTCACTACAGTGACGACCCTACACGGCCACACGGTTCTGGCAAAACCGATGTGTGCTCGATGGGGTTCCTCCGGTCTTGGCAAAACCGGTGGACTCATCGCCGACGACACCCTCTGACATCCGCAAGGTGCATCGTCCACGTCTGCAGCTCCGTCATAGCGCATTTTTTTTGCGCTTCTGGCTTTGTGCGGCTTCATCATCCACGACGACCACACCATCGACCACGACTACCTCGACCACGGCTACATCACCATGATCGGCTACCTCGACATTAAATGACTACGCCTACAACAACTCATCGGCAACAACTCCAGTCAACAACGTCCGCCTCGTCACTTGCGTCCACGACACTCCCGCTGTGACTGTGGGAGGGAATAGAGGAGAAGACAGGGAAGGCACCAGAAGGGGACGCAGTCACCACCCTAGGTGCCGACCCATCAGCCATTAGAGACGCAGTTGATGATGGTGTAGCGGAGAGGACGGCAGAAGCGCAAGACTTCAAATTCAGTCGCAATCGTCCGCTTCACTCCCGCTACAACTAAGGGGGAATGTTAGAAGTATAAACGTGATTAGCTAGAGATAAGGAGATAGAGATAGACTTAGTTTAAACACATAATATATTGCCTTGTACTCCAAGCCTCTTCTACGTTGTACTCTATATATACCCCTATGAGGGTCAGATCAATACAACATATAATTCCAGGGTTCTATATTCTCTCACACTCCTTCCCCTCCCGACCCCGTGCGGCCACCACCCAACCTCCCCTCGTCCTCTGCGCACCTCCCCTCCCCCTGCCGCCGTCGGCAACGTCGTCGGGCGAAGGCCTTGTGGCGCGGCGGCGGCGGACCTCCTCTGGCGTCCCGAGATCTGAGGCGGCGGCGGCCTGACCTGGACCTCCTTGCGACGAGGATGGCAAGCAGCGGCGGCCGGGGTGCGTGGGGGGGGGGAGCGGCGGGATTGGTAGGAGATGACGGCAACGGTGGCCGGGGCGCATCCCGGGCTCGATCTGGGACCTTCGGGTCTAGGCGGGCGGCTGTTGTTTTGTCCTCGATCCGCTGCATCTCGTCGGCTTCGGCGATGGCTCGCGGTGGTACTTCGGGTCTGCATCACATCACGAGGATTATGGCTATGGTGGTCATCTCCTACGTCGGAGGTGGTCGGCCTGAGACTGGGTGATCAGATCTCCAGATCTGTCATCTAGTACCGGCTGCGAGTCGGGGAGACATAGTTGCCGGTGAAAACCGAGCCGACGGTGGACGATGGTGGGGTTCTGCGCCGTTACCTTAATGAAGACATCGTCCTGTAACTATTGTCGACCCACTCGTGCTCCTTCGGGGGAAACCCTAGGATCCGATTTTCCACGGACTATGGCGGCACTGCGGTGTCGTTTCTCTCTTGGGAGCATCGTTTGTGGAGCAGCGTTGGAAGACAGAGGCAGGAGGTGGAGCGTCTTCATCTTGCACGGAGCTTCGGTGGTGACGTCAAGTCATGCCTGGCCGACAGGTGCTATGCTTTGTCATGCCTGTTCGGGCAGGTGCTACGCACGATAGATCTTCCACAGTCTTCGCGTCTGGATGGACGAGCATAGGGAGGGATGCCGCTGGGTGCCATGGTGGCGTCGACGGATGGCCGGTCTGGCAAGAATGATGCGGATTTCTCTCCTGAAGATGGGTTAGCGGTTCGATAATAATGACGGCTTCTAAAACGTGTGCACGTGGTGTGCGCTTTAGGTCTGTTGCACCGGCTGTTGGTTCCGATACGTTATGTGGATGGATCGGTGACGACACCGTTTTAGATATGGGGAATGAGAGAACTCCACATTATCGTGTTTGTAGGTGTGAGTGGTGGCTTCGGGTGGCTTGATGTATATTCTTGTCAGACCTTTATTGAATAAGTAATAAAGATGGCTACATGCATCAATTGATGCAGAGGCCGGGAGTCTTAACCTCTTTTCAAAAAAAATATTTTTAATACATGTTTAAACTGTAGTAATCCACCTCGAGCCTCCACCTTGATCAAATAATTTGGTGTGCAATGCAATAGCTCTAGAAGACTAGAACAGGTCAGATGCAACAAACCACTGGACTAGCCGCGCGCATAACTAGTGCTAATTTATTTGTTTATCGCGCGGCCGGCCCAAGTATCTGCCTGGAAACAGTGGCATGCGGCGGACAGCGCCGTAAATGATGCAATGATTGATTGAATACTCCATTAATTAGCCTACTGCCATCATCAGCGTGGGGAGTACAAAAGTTTTCTAAGGGAAACACTTTGTATCAGTAGTCTGAAAGAAGTTTTTCGTCAGACTGGTCCTGTACCGTTGATTCTCATTTAATCCGATGGTGTGCATCTATATCCCATCCGTCAATTAACCACAAGATTTTTAATCCTTTTTTTTGTAGTAAATCTCGCTGGAATCTCGTGTGCTGCCCCGTCCGTCGCGAGTAAATCTCGCCTCCCGACCCACCTCCCCCACCCCGTCTCCCAACGCACAGGCGATCCCATCGCCGAGCTAGAGCACCGCAGGGGCTACTTCTGCCATCTCCTTGTTTCGCATCACCAGCTCCGCCATGGCTACGACTGCTTTGACGTCGCTGCCGCGTCCCGCCCTCTGTCCGCTGCACCAAGTGTTGCTCTCATCACCGGACTGGTAACCCCCATCGCCGCCCCGGCCCCTCGCCAAACCCTGCCCCGTCACCGTCCTCCTCCCGCGCTGGTGACAGTTGATCTCATACAGATTTGATATCTTCCGGTTGAATTGGCTATTTCCAGATTTTACATGCCAACGATGTTACTTTTCAAACTTCATGAGAATGTCTTTGTGGACTGTAGATCCTAATTTAGTGGGTTCTTAATGTCCTCAGAATTCTGGAGCTCGGTTGTTCAGATTTGGATGATGCTAGTTTATGCATTCACATGTTTATTACTTCTTCTATCTTGTGAATCCTATTGCATTCAAATTTTGTTGTTCAATCTGTTTTTCAGGAGCCGATTGAATAGCGCATATTTTGTTATGTGGAAGCAATTTATGATATCATTGGGAGCAAATGATTTTTGGTTTGGAAGCAAATTCCACTCTCGTTTACCCAATGTTGATACAGAACAAGAGGAAGCAAATCACATGAATTTGTGCGTATGAGTTGGTCTACTATTGAAGCAGGCAATGATACTTCCATTTTTTCGCAATGTACTTTCATTTATTCCGCTTATTCTTGTACGCTGCTAGTTGATTCCCAAACATATTCATGGTCTCCACTATTGTTTGATACCTCTATGTGCATATATTGCTTTATTCCCTTTTTTGGGAACTAATTTTGCTCTGTGCATTATGTACTCGATCACTGAATCATCAAATATGTGCATTGTGTATGTACATGACAGAAGTATGCTTGCCCATCTTGGCCGCAATTTTTGTTTCATATTGCCTATGTTTTTCAAAATCCATGCTTCCAAGTAATATGAATTATATGCCCGGGGCACTATTTTCATGCTTCCTATCCATTGCGCTTCTACATTGTTATACATATGCTTCTTTAGGCTATACTGTATGCTTCAATTGGTGAATAGCAACCGATTGGAAAGTAGCAAATTATTGCTTCTTGTTAATCATGCTTCCTTAATTTTTATCATATGCTTCTAGTGTAGATGCAGCACCAAAAAAATGCTTTGAGGCATTAAATTTGTGCACCCAGATCTTTCCCAATAAGCATGCCGGTCTTGGCAAATCAAATTTCTATGCTTCTAGTGCATGATAGCATCGAATCAATTATTTTTGTGGTATCGATAACTCATACTTTTTGATCTCTTAGTTCTCACATATGTTTCTATGCCGATTAGAAGGCACCCAGAGATCAAGACCGATTGTGTCTACTTCAGAGAAGACGAGCCGAGTTTGCACACCGATTGCTATGACTGCGATGTTTTGGGTTGTCGGCGTATATAGCCTCAAGGAACTTTTAGTGAAGAAGATCAAGGCGCTCGGGCAGGGCACCACAGCTTCTACCCTCAGGAATAGTGGTTCACGCCTTTCATCGCATGATGGCTATGTCACATTTGAATTAGCGAAATTTGATGGACGAAAGTAATTTGACTTTGTGTATTGAAGTGTGCTCTCATTTGACAGTAGCAATTTTTTCCTTCATTGTAAACAAATACCTAACTTGGATGAAACATGTGTAATTTTTACTAGAAATATATTTCTCTTTGATCGAAGCAAGATAATATTTAGTTGGAAGTAATTCTCTAGTTGATGTAAGCAAGATGTGTGATGCTTCTCAAACATGTGGCATGATTTCCTTTTTGGAGGAAGGATGTCAAAGCAATTCTCCTGTTGATGGAAGCAAGATAGTGATGCTTCTGAAATGAAATATCACGCTAGATGGACACAAAATTTGAAATAAATCAAAGCTGGTTCAATTCACCACAGAAGATAGTTTTACAATGAACGGAAACATAATATATTTTTTGTCGTAAAAGAATCAAACATAAATTAATTTGTTGAGGAGAAAGAAGACATGAAAAACAAAGGCGGAAGCATGAATTAATTACATGGGATGCAAATATGGATAACATTTAAAGCATTGTTTCGTAAGGAATCCCTTTTTAAAATATGTATATAGGCTTCCGAATGAATCTTGCTGCCTAAATTTGCAAGTTGTTTCCTAAAACCAAGGAGCGATGCACATATTCAGGGATACACCCGTGATTTATGGAAGCAGTCCGGGCCTCATTTTAATGTAGGAAGCACGCCCATTAGGGAACAGAATATCCTCTCACGCTGGCTTAGGCAGCAAATCGGACATCCATCTCTCTTTTGATCCAACGGTGTAGGACTAGTCTGATAGATAAACACTATCAGTAGTCTGATGCCTAGTACTGTCCGTTTTCTAATGCATCCACATAGTATATGCATGAGGCCGATCAACCGTCAAACGATCATAAGAAATTTGAAAACAGCGATGTAAAATCATACTCCCTCCATTCCTAAATACTAAGTCTTTTAAGGGATTTCACTATAGATTACAGTACATAAGAAGAAAAATGAGTGAACCTATAATCTAAAAAGCATTTATATACATCCGAATCTGAATGTAGTCTTTATAGTGAAATTTTTAAAAAGACTTATATTAAGAAACAGAGGAAGTACATACGTGTTACACGGACTCGGTACACTGACGATAAATGGTTGTGGCCCATTGAAACGTGGAGTTAGTCTAGCCGTGGCATAAGGGAGGTGCGCGCAGCACATGTGGTGCGAATGGACGATGTGACAGAGTACGGTTGAGTGAGTCAATGCAGTGATTAGCAAGGATGCCAAAACTGTGGCATGAAAGGAAGCGGATTGACGGGCCGAATAATCATGGTTTGATTGCCACCTAATGAAAGCTACTCCATTTTCTTTAGCTATAGGGTAGAAGGAAATTTCAGATACTTTTCTTGTTCATGAGGCCCTTTGGCTGGTTGCTGCGTATCCTTTTGTTCATGTCATTTTTTACCTTGAATAATTCTCTTCGTGGGACCAAAACTAGGCTAGCTAGGATATACTACAGTGTATAAATATAGGGTTTGAGGGTGGTTTTGGATTCGGAGACCAGCATGTTTTCCACTAAACTATGCTGGATGTAATGCATGATACTGTCCCACTTCGACCAAAAGTATCTAGGGTGCAACAACTTTGGCTAGCTAGTGTGCACAAAAACACTAGATTAAGCGGTTAGCCGCACACACAATTTGTTTATTTGCCACGCGGCGCAGTCATATTCGTGGAACAGCTTTGTACGTGATCAAGTGCGCGCATGGCATGCGGGGCTATGCCGATCGAGGAGGAAGCAATGATTGATAGTATTAGCTACTCCCACCGTCTCATAATGTAAGACGTTACGTCTTATATTATGGGACGGAGGAGGGAGTAGTAGTTTAGCTTTGGTGTTGAAGAAACCACTCTATTATTCACACATGCTGGTCATCTATCCAATCCCGGTAGAGTTTGGCACAATATCTATATAGTCCACCCTTTTCAGGTATTAAGTTCTTGAAAAATGTATGGTCTTCTTTTTAGCACTAGGATGATGCGAGAATTGTAGAAGCTGCAGATTATGCGGACAACATATATAACCAATGCAAACAACAAAAACACATGCATGTAAAGACCAAATAGTGCACTGCAACACAATGAAACTGTAGTATCATTGTAAGTTTGCTCTCAAGTCTCAACCACCTGTGCGGTGACATACTTTAACAAATGTTGTTAAACAGTTAACGTACCACAAGAAGTTGATCATGCTTGAGACTACTCACACCTATAGTACATGATGTATATGTCACATCGTCTCAAATGATATGGCGGGGCTGTTGATTAGCCCGTGAACGATCTGATGCCGATGGGATCCGCCCAAAACATATCCATCACAAAAATCAATGAATTGGTTTTCTGTGAATAAATCCTTGTGATATACTACATTGGTATATAGCTCCGCTTTTATGTAATATCATTTTCGTTCTTATCAACAATTGACAAGGCACATACCCTCATGATCGATCCATCGTACATGAGGGCCATGAAAATTCATAGCCGTGATGCAAAACCTTAGAGAAGAGCCGGAACCACACAAGGATAGATTACGCGATTTTACAGTAATTCATCGTACATGTTACATGCACCTCAGAAAAACTCGCTCGGAAGAATCTTTCTCGTGTGTGTGCTACATTTGTGTACGCATGACCAACTTCTTGTGGTACGTACTTGCAATGCATAGGTCGCAGATCCAATACATACCGATCTTGCATTTGATCTCGCAAAACATGTGCTCTATGTGTGTGCACACAATGCTAGCTAGTGGTCAAGAAAATTTACGCTAGCTAGCTAGGAGTAGATAGCTGCAAGAGGCACAACTTTTCACCTTGCAATTTTGCATTTTTTGTGGAAGCGCGACGTGCAAGTCGATGTCTGTCAGTCCATCACAACAAACATTACGGCAGTACATACCACTCAAAATAACCACCAACCGACTTTTATGTCCCCGGAAAGAAAGCGACTTTTATGTACCGGTGGTGGACTCGCTGTCCAGCAAAGAGTCTTCCAGACCCGATTTAGATCAAGAGTTTTTTGTTCTACTGAAATTGATGCAATTTTAGGCCACAAAAAGTGTGCTTCGTGGGGCCGGTACTACGCTAGCTGAGTTACTGTGTGGTCCACATGCATTTTTGGATATACAGCAAAAACTTTCAAGTTTGCCAAGATAGGTTGTGACGCTGGCCCTGATGTTTCATATTCACTCTGGATGGATCGTTTTCAGTCCATGGATATTGCGAGTGGTTCCACCGAAGCTATCAATATCCACAAAATGGATCGTGTTCACATCATCCAACTTGGTGCCTTCCAGTGCTTTGATCGATGTATCGAACGTGGCAGTTGCTTTGACAGAATTATTGAATGTAACTAACTGGTCCAATCAGCGGCATGCTAGCAAACATAGCATGATTTTGTTGTTGTTGATGATAAATTACAATTCAGACGCAAACGCTCACTCACACGCACACACTCACCCAGTAGACGCCCGCACCGTATCCCTATGCACACCTTGGAGAGACTGAGTTGGTTGATCTTGAGATTGATAAAGTCTTCGCAGGCACCTCATAGTGGACGAACATATCATACCTCTGAAAATATAGCGCCGGTCGCCGGAAAGCCTGAAATAAACACATGAAATATGTGAGCGCACGTGCCAAATCTATGATTTGGACCCTACAAATAACCTGTGAGAAATTAGGAATAGACGATTGTTCAAAACACAATCACTTCGGCAGTTCCATGTTTTGTTATGTGAGACTTGACCACCGCATCTTCGTCCATCATCGACCATGCCAAAATCCTGGCTCCTCTTCTACATGAATATCTTCACTTTTTGGGTCAAAACTAGAAGATGATGGATATACGTTTAGGGCGGCTAGTTTTGGGTTTGGATACCAGATTTTTTTTCCTGCATGTATGTTATATACTTTTTTTGCAGGGGTCGGTTATATACTTCTAATATATGTTTAAACTGTAGTAATCCACCTCGAGCCTCCGCCTTGATAAAATAATTTGGGGTGCAATGCAATAGCTCTAGAAGACTCTAGAAGACTAGAACATGTCAGATGCAACAAACCACTGGACTAGCCACGCGCACAACTAGTGTTAATTAATTTGTTTATTAATCGCGCGGCCAGCACAAGTATCTGCCTGGAAACAGTGTCATGCGAAGCGCGCTGTGCGCCGCGGATGATGCAATGATTGATTGAATGTTAGTTAGGCCCTGTTTGTTTCAGCTTCATTTGGATTTTAATCATCTGTGGATTCGCTTCAGTGTTGAAGCTGATTCTGGGAATCAGCTTCGCCATCGAAGTACATTTTGAGATGCTTTAGGAAACTGCACTAAAAATGACCCAAATCCAGATTCAGCTTCACTGGCAAAGTTGATTCCAAATAGTTGTTTCTTTCAGATTCTAGGTTCGCCTTCACTGGCAAAGTTGAATATGGTCTCAGAATCTGAAACAAACAGGGCCTTAGCCTACTGCCATCATCAGTGTGGGGAGTACTGTACAAGTTTTCTAATGTGTCCATGTAGTATATGCATGAGGTCGATCAACCGTCAATTCACGACCATAAGAAATTTGGAAACGGCGATGTAAAATCACACATAGGTGTTACATGGACTCGGTACACTGACAATAAATGGTTGTGGCCCATTGAACGTGGAGGTAGTCTAGCCGTGGCATAAGGGAGGTGCGTGCTGCACATGTGGTGCGAACGGACGATGTGACAGGGTACGGTGGAGTGCGGCAATGCAAGTGATTAGACAGAATGCCAAAACTTTGGCAGGAAAGGAAGCGGATTGACGGGCCGAATAATCAATGAAAGCTACTCCATTTTTTTAGATATAGGGCAGTAGGAAATTTCAGATACTTTTCTTGTTCATGACGCCCTGTGGCTGGTTGCTGCTTATCCTACTATTTATGTCATTTTCTACCTTGAATAATTCTCTTCGTGGGACCAAAACTAGCCTAGCTAGGATATACTACAGTGTATAAATATAGGGTTGGTGGGTGGTTTTGGATTCGGAGACCAGAATGTTTTCCACTAAACTATGCTCCATGTAATGCATGATACTCCCACTTTGACCAAAAAATATCTAGGGTGCAACAACTCCGGCTAGTGTGCACCAAAACACTGGATTAAGCGGTTAGCCGCACACACAATTTGTTTATTTGCCGCGCGGCGTAGTCATCTTCGTGGAACAGCTTCGTATGTGATCAAGTGCATCCATGGCATGCGGCGCTATGCCGGTCGAGGAGGAAGCAATGATTGGTAGTATTGGCCAGTAGTTTAGCTTTGGTGTTGAATAAGAAACCACTCTATTATTCACACTTGCTGGCCATCTCAGCCCAATATCTCCAATCCAGGTAGAGTTTGGCACAATATCTATATAGTCCACCCTTTCCAGGTTTTCACGTTCATGGAAAATGTGTAGTCTTCTCTTTAGCACTGGGATGATGTGAGAAATGATGTGAGAATTGTAGAAGCTGCAAATTATGCCGACAACATATATAACCAACCAAACAACAAAAACACATGCATGTAAAGACCGATTAATGCACTGTAATACAATGAAAGTGTAGTATCATTGACAGTATATATGCTCTCAAGTCTCAATCACCTATGCGGTGACATATACTTTAACAAATGTTGTTAAACAGTTAAAGTACTACATACTGTTTTTGTAAAGGAACATGGCTCATGCTTGAGACTACTCACACCTATAGTACATGATGTATATGTCACATCGTCTCAAATGATATGGTGGGGCTGTTGATTAGCCCGTGAACGAGCTGATGCCGATGGGATCCGTCCAAAACATATGCATCACAAAAATCAATGAATTAGTTTGTTGTGAATAAATCCTTCTGATATACTACATTGGTATATAGCTCCCCTTTTATGTAATATCCTTTTCGTTCTTATCAACAATTGACAAGGCACATATCCCTCATGATCGATCCATCGTACATGAGTGCCATGAAAATTCATAGCCGTGACGCAAAACCTTATAGAAGAGCTGGAACCACACAAGGATTGATTACGTGATTTTACATGTTACATGCACCTCAGAAAAACTCGCTCGGAAGAATCTTTCTTGTGCTTGTGGTACATTTGTCCATGCATGACCAACTTCTTGTGGTACGTACTTGCGGTGCATATGCCGCAGATCCGATACATACCGATCATGCATTTGATCTCGCAAAACATGTGCCATACGTGTGTGCACACAATGCTTGCTAGTGGTCAAGAAAATTTATGCTAGCTAGCTAGGATTAGATAGCTGCAAGAGGCGCAACTTTTTACCTTGCAATTTTGCATTTTTTGTGGAAGCGCGGCGTGCAAGTCGATGTCTGTCGGTCCACAACACCAAACATTGCAGTAGTACATAACACCAAACGACTTTTATGTCCTCGGGAAGAAAATTACTTTTATGTACCGGTGGTGGACTCGTTGTCCAGCAAAGAATCTTTCAGACCCAATTTAGATCAAGAGTTTATGTTCTACTGAGATTGGCGCAATTTTAGGCCACAAAAAGTGTGCTTCATGAGGCCGGGACTATGCCAGCTCAGTTACTGTATGGTCCACATGGATTTTTGGATATACAGCAAAAACTTCCAAGTTTTCCAAGATAGATTGTGATGCTGGCCCCAATGTTTCGTTTTCACTCTGGATGGATCATTTTCGGTCCATGGTTATTGTGCATGGTTCCACTGAAGCTATCAATATCCACAAAATGAACCATGTTCACATCATCCAACTTGGTGTCTTCCAGTGCTTTTGTTGGTGCATCCAACGTGGCAGTTGCTTTGACAAAATTCTTGAATGTAACTAATTGGTCCAATCAAGCGGCATGCTAGCAAGCATATCATGATTTTGTTGTTGTTGATGATAAATTACAATTTAGACGCAGACGCTCACCCACATGCACACACTCATCCTATAGACGCCCGCACCGTATCCCTATGCGCACCTTGCAGAGACCGAGTTGATTGATCTTGAGATTGATAAAGTCTTCACAGACACCTCACAGTGGACGAACACATCATATCACCGAAATTATAGCGCCGGAAAGCCTGAAATAAACACATGAAATATGTGAGCGCCCATGCCAAGTCTACGATTTGAACCCGGGTAGGTTGGTTCCACCCAAAGGAACCTAATCTTCTAATTTAAGCTTAGTTCATAGTTAGCATGGTATTTTCAGTATCCACTAGTGAGTGGTTGGGAAACTTCGTTTTGCTTAGCTTAATTTGATGTTGGATAGTCAATATGACCAAGATCAAGGACATGGTCCTTTGTTTCTTTATCTAGTTGTTCAATATGCCAACGACATGCTCATGAAGTCATGATCTGTGAAGAGTTCCATCAACGGATGCAAAAGATTTGCCTCGTCCATTGATTAAGAAAATCATAATTGCATGGTTAATTAAGAGAAAACTGGGTAAGAATTGTGAGAATTCGATGAGTGGCACACACAAGATACTCCACACACACAGTTGTGAAGGAAGCCGTCGACCATTCTTGTGTCTCAAAAGTCTCCTTGAATCTTTTGGGTGGTTAATAGGTGTGCGAGTTAACTTTAAAAAAATATTTCTCCTCTCAATCATTGTCTAGAAGATTAAACTCAACATATGGTCAATATCTTAGATTGTAGGATTGGTTGATTCCCCTCCGCTAACCTTGCGTTTTCCCCCTTGGTCAAACCAGGCCGAGCATAAGAGACTTTGCTCCCCTTGTTGATAGAATTGAGACATGCCTTACTTCCCGATATCTTCTCTTTCTCTTGGAGATTGTATCACCGGTCATCAAAGCTATCTTCTCCCTTTGCTCCATGAAGCTACCTAAAGGTGGTGAAAGACAAAATAGATAAAAACCCAGGCGCGTATGCTTATGGGGAAATTCTGAGCTCTCTAGTTGAGCTAAACGGCCTAGGACAAATTGTGCAAGTTGGAGGAATGTGGATGTCTTGGAATCACTAACCTTTATATCCATAATGAAGGCATCCTTATGAAATATTTCACAAATTATACAATAACAATGACAGCCACTTACTTCAATGAGTCACTAGTGTGCCATGCTCCTACACATGTGGGATCTTTTGGTGGTGTGATGCAACCAAACTCCACTCCAACTTTTGAAACTTTTTACTTCTTGCTCCACTAGAAAACAAAAACGTTGTTTTCTAATGGTATAGTCGTTGGATGGATCGCACTATGGCAATAATTTCCTAGGTTACACTCCTTTGTTGTTACACATTCCACTTCGCTCATTAGCAGGCCATTGTTTCTTGCAAAAGGATTTTGTGTTTCAAATGCGCCGGTACTTTTTATGGTCTCAGCTTCGGTTCGTATAATGTAGTTTATGTTGTTCTTCAGGAGGATAAGGGGCCAACGTTGAGAGCAATTCAAAATTCCTAGTATGGTGGAGTCTCAAGTAGAAGCGCCGACATTAACATTGTGATCTTTGCCGGGCGAGGGGCGGATACCCGGGAGCAAGCCGCAGCGGAAAATTGTCAAGGCATATCTTGCAAATTACAGAGCAGCGAAACCTTGAGATCCCCGGATGATTGCACCTAAAAATCCTGCTCTGCCTAAACATTCCTGGTATTCCAAAACAGTGCATATATTCTTAAACAAAGAGCATATTGAGATCTAGTAATAAAAGAAGAAAAAACAGATAATGCAGGAGTTGGTTCTCTGGATTGAACACCGAGGATCGCCCCCCCGTGCTGTGCGGCGGTTGCGGTACGTGTGAACTCCTCCGTGCATGTGCACGGATCACTGTCGCATGCAGCTGGGCGGAGGACGAGCGGAGAGGGTGCAACGTAGCCATCGTGCCCTCTGGCGCCATACAACGCGGAACAGAATCACGTGGTTGCTTGCTCCCACCGCGCGCGGCATTGCTAAAATGTGGCTGTTCGCCTGCGTCCTGCGTGTGGCCGAACGTGCCGGCGATCAGATAAGCGGCCATGGATCGGCTTGGGTACTGACTTGGGTCACGCCACAGGAATGGTTCCACAGGGAGCGCGCGAGAGGGGTCACCGGCGGCGCTCGCTGATGGCTCCTCCGCCACAAGTCCTTCCCTGCTTGTACTTGTCCACACAAGTCATGTAGTAGATCTGTAGATGTAGGCGTCGCATTTCCACCTGGCCACCTCTTGTCCACGTACTACCTCTGAATATTCTTGCTGAACACCGCATGTACGTACATGTAGCTAAGCTAGCACCGTAGATAGCTACTCCAATGCTTATAAGTTGGATGCTTTAACTGATCTCTGCTCTACTAATACAGTACTCCGTTGTTTATTTATTTATTTACCGGTCATTTCACAGAGATGATGAAACTCAATCATTTAGGCCTCTTTTGGTTTGAAGAAATTTTGTAGAAATTTTATAGGATATAAATTTTATAAAAAAATTCCTATAAAGCTCTTTTGTTTGTAGGAATGGAATCTTATTCCTATAAAGAAAATCTTCCTATCCTTCACATTTTATAGAAAAATAAACATTAGCCTAGAGTCAATGAAAAAAAATCCTATGATGTGAAACAAATCACATCTCCTTTTCTATTCCTATTCATAGGATTTAAGATGCATGTCATCTCATTTTTTATAACTTTTCTATCCTATAATTTCCTACCCTATGAACCAAAGAAGGCCTTATACTACGTCGAGTGCGCAAGTAAAAAAGAGCAATGTCAGTACCACGTAAAAACTTGGTCTGGGAGTGGGAGTGATGATGATGCATGTGCTAGGCGCGCATGCGGAGCAACAAGGCCACCTACGATACGAGAGGGTCGTTCATTCCGAACGTCCCCGTCCATGACGAATACGTAGGTCGTTGCGCACGTAATTTTCGGTCCGCTCCACTCCCCTATCCATCATTTACGCTTGATCCTGTCTCAGTAGCTGGAGAACGCAATACCGACAGCAGCGGCGGCAAGAGTGACATTTACTCACCATAGCAGAAAGGCCATGCTTTATTTCATCCTTGTCCGCCACAAAGGACTGCCGAGGAAAGACTCGTTCAGAGCATGATGTAGATCAACGAATTATTAAGCATGCGCCCTCTTTTAGTTTAGAAGAAAAGACTGCCAGGCCATTAGTTTTTTTTTTTGAGATGATGCCAGGCCATTAGTGTTCGGACTTTTGGAGCAACTGATTGAAACACGAATTCAATATGATATCTGGGCCGAAAGATCTTGAATTGGCTGGAGCATAAATTCAATAATTATAACTTGTATAATCAACCCCCTCAAAACAACGAATTTCAAGGGGTGAAATCAAATGAGACCATATCATGACATACGGTAAGTTTTGTAGCTTAATTTAAGTAAGTGTGGCAAAGCTCCTCCAAAAATGTTTCCTTGGCAAAATTAGCCAGAAAAGGCAGGCATCCATGAGTTACTACCTAGGAGTACCAAACAAATCCAAAAGTAAACTTTGTCTCTTCCAGTACAGCTAGTTCTCTGACCTGTCTATAAATAAGCCAGAACCCAAGCCAACCTGAGGCACCGCAGCACCAGAACCACAAGCCAAAACGCAGAGCAGCGCACAAACCACAGACGAAGACAAGTCTCAAGAGAAAGAGAGAATGGCGGCCATCTCCTCCACCTCCTACTTCCCCTCGCAGCCGCAGCTGCCGGCGTCCAGCGCCACCGCTACAACCAGCATCAGCAACGGCCGGCAGCCGCGGAGGCATCGGACGGGCAGCTGCGTCATGCTCGAGGCGGCCTCCGGTGGTGGCGCGGCGGGGAGGAGGACCAGGAGCCTCACGGAGGAGGACCTGGAGGAGCTCAAGGGCTGCCTCGACCTCGGCTTCGGCTTCTCCTACCACGAGATCCCGGACCTCTGCGGGACGCTCCCTGGGCTGGAGCTCTGCTACTCCATGACGCGGAGGTTCCTCGACGAGCAGAGGACGGTGGTCGGGCAGCTGGAGCCCGCCGCGGCGGCGGCGCCGCCCATCCCGGACTGGAAGATCTCCGGCCCTGGTAAGGCTTGTTTTCTCACACATGTAAAGCATGTTAGGGAGATCTGTTTAATTTCTTCTTCACATGATCTGCTGCTCATGGCTGATCAATTACCGTTGGCTTTGATAGGTGATGATCCAGACCAAGTGAAAGCTCGGCTCAAGTATTGGGCACAGACGGTGGCATGCACAGTCAAACTCTGCAGCTAGTGGAGGTCCGGACAAGGAGTCTGCCGATCCATCCCATGACATGGCGCTATGATGGGCTGAAGTTAAGGTGCCTGAAGCTGAGAAAATCTGCTTATATGGCTGAGACATGTTGTGCGAACACTGAGGAGACGCTTCTGATGCGTGCCGTCGGGACAACATAACAGATCGGTGCTTTTCAAAAGCTTCGGAAAGAGAGACGACTTAAGAAACCACGGAAGAGTAAGGAATCTCGACGCGATATGTCGTCGGAGCTTTTCTGAAAGCATCAGAAGCTTGCCACTCTCATTCATCATGGGTGATCCAAGTAGTATGCAATTCTAGGGACCTGCTAGTGGTTCTACATTTCTACTCTTCCCTGTAAAATGATGACCATGTGCTCCACTTGGGTTGTGCTTAGCCGGGTTGTGCTTTTTTTTTGGAAAAGGGGGGATTCCCCGGCCTCTGCATCAGAAAGATGCATACGGCCATCTTATTAACCAAATAAAGTAGTGCCAACATGGTTTCAACGGTCTCCAAAAGAAATAAAAAAAACACAAAAAGCTCACACAAAGCCAATAAAGGCTAGAAACACCAACTAGCCAATATAAGACGCCACAACCGGCTGGCTCAAACTAGATAGGGAAACTAAATGCCTATCCTATTACATGACCGCCATCCAAACCGGTTGAAAATATCCCGAGCTACCATCTCCCAGCGGAAGGACCCAGTAACCAAATGCTCCCTGGCCTCCGTCTGGGTGAGTAGCGACCACGAACGGATCAGTGTCGTAGTTCGGAATATGACCTGCAAAGAATGTATATATGATATTCTGTTAAAAACCAAATCATTTCTGCAAGTCCAGATAATCCACAGCAAAGCACAAACTCCAACCCGAATATGTCTCGCTAAGTCAGGCTCAATCCCATTAAGCCATGTCCCAAATAACGCATTAACAGAATTCGATGGATTAATGTTAAAAGCAATGTGGCCCGTCTGGCAAAGGACCTTGGCCAACGGGCAATCAAAAAAGAGGTGTTTGATAGTCTCATCCCGATCGCAGAAACTACACCTAGTAGGTCCTGTCCAATTACGCTTTATCAAGTTGTCCTTAGTTAAAATAACTTGTTTATGGACAAATCACATAAACACTTTTATTTTCAAAGGAACTTTGACATCCCAAACATGCTTGGACGTAGGAATGGAGCTCGAATTAATAACATCAATATACATCGATTTAACCATGAATACTCCAGACTTAATCAATTTCCAGCGTAATTCATCGGGTTGTTGTGAAAGCTGGACCTCCATCAGTCTCCTAACTAGACGGAGCCATTCTTCCC
This sequence comes from Aegilops umbellulata, assembly GCA_032464435.1. Lineage (NCBI taxonomy): Eukaryota > Viridiplantae > Streptophyta > Magnoliopsida > Poales > Poaceae > Aegilops > Aegilops umbellulata. The sequence goes on along the minus strand of CP136056.1, from coordinate 466,287,198 downwards.
AACGATTGCCCGCTAGCGTTCGTCGGAACTGAATATTAAGGGGTGTAGATTGAAAGACCGATGCGACGAAGACCTCACGTCGTTGAACAATGCGGTACAAAGACGGATATTGGATGGCCAAGGGTGTCTCGCCGAGCCAAGTATCCTCCCAGAAACGTATACTCGTGCCGTTTCCAATAACAAACTTCGTCTTATTAAACAAGGACTGTTTGACTTTTATCAGGCCTTTCCAGAAAGGTGAATCGGTCGGCCTGACTGTAACCTGGGACAAATTTTTTTTGTCTGGAGGTACTTGTTGCGAAGGATTTGAGCCCACATAGCGTCATTCTCCGATGAGAGCTTCCACAGCCACTTGCTAAGAAGGCATTTATTGTTAACTTCGAGATTCTCAATACCTAGACCCCCTTGGTCTTTCGGTCTACAGATGATATCCCATTTAGCAAGCCGATATTTTCTTTTAAGCTCATCACCTTGCCAAAAGAAACGCGATCGATAAAAGTCCAGTCTCTTCGAACCCGGGTTGTGCTTTAAAACCCGTCGGTAGATTAAGTATGGCTTTGTTCTCATGCATGCTTCTTTGAACTTTGATTTGCTTTCAACCAGTAGACACTGTATAAGACTTTGATGAACATATTTGTTGATCGTGTTGTACTGCACTGCTAAGGAGTGGAAACAGTTTATTCTAAAACAAATTTCTTTGTCCCGCTTATCAACAAGTTGTGGCTGTTGTTATTGTGGATATCATATGATCCCACTAAACTGAATCTATAATACATAAATAGTTGATCCCCACTAAGTCTAATTCTCTCAACATGCAGCCCTCCACATCATCAAATGTGCCACATCATCATCCACTAGAACTATTTTATAGTACATGCATACCGCAATTTAATTGTTCAATCTCCAATAGTCCAACGTACATGCATACTCTATGTTCACATATAATTACTTTCGATTTAGAACATGTCATTCATATAGAATGTATCCAGAATTAATCTTTAAAAGCCCGCAGCAACGCGCGGGGAAATCACCTAGTATAAGAAGTGTCAAGACTGCGAGGAAAAACATTGGCCACCTAACTAACTGAGCACTACTAACTGAAGTATGATAATCAGACTAAGAATGCAGGGGATCCCATGACACATATATTTCATGATTTTATTGGATTTACATCGGTGCCAAATGGAGAATAAGACGTGGTTCCGAACAGATGACAAGTATTGTTTGTATATATAAGGCTGTTTTGGCTCTTGGGAGCATATGCTCCGTAATGAACAGTAAATTCAAAATAAATAGTAAATAAAATTGAAAAGATCTAAATTTTTTCGTAGATGTTCTTGTTAGTGTAACAAGAGTGCTTGCCAATTTTCATGCGAAACGGGACGACGGTGATTCGGCAGTGAAAAAAACAAAAATAAGTGTAACATTTGTCGTTCGCCTTGTTTTTTATGCACAGATCAAAATACTTAAGCTTTCCTCCTAAAAATTTGCAGACAGTGTTTTGGTGTGACAATGATCATATCTATTTTTTTCAAAAAAAATTGACATTAAAAAAACATTTTCATGGGCAGGAGCATATGCTCTCAAGAGCCGAATTGGATTTCCAAACTTAGAACTTAATCATAACATGAAAAGACAGAGTCACTAGCTTTCATCATAATTACAGTTTAGCAAGAGTTCTCCCTCTGTAAACAAATATAAGACATTTTAGATCACTATATAAACAGATATAAGATGTTTTAGATAATTTTTCAAAAACATCTTATATTTGTTTACAGGGAGAGTAGTAAATAAAACAAAAGTTATAACCTAACAAACATATTTATCTGGGGCTAGAGATAGTGTTGGTACTTGCTATATGAATGTATGGTAAGCCATTTGTCTTCTCCAACTCTTATAGCTACAAGACCAACGAAGGCAAAACGTATTAGCTGCTGGAAAAAAATCATATACAAAAAATAAAATCGGTACAGCAAATCACCATTGCCATCGGTGCGGAGAACTCTTCAACAGATACCACTAGGTGCATGTTCATCTTGTGAAACTTGATGACCTCCATTATTTGGTACAATCACTCACCAGGAAGGCATAGAGGCAAGACAGAAAGTAAAGACAACAGAAATCAAACCTAGGAATAGTAACATGAGTATTGAAAGTGCTACCGGGAGGCGGGTCTCTCTGAATAAATAGTATACCCTTAGAGGGTCTTCTTCCAAATTTTTTGTTCTCCGTGAGCACTTCTTCCGAGCAGACGGCCACTATCTTATCAGCTTTTAAGGTGAAAAATAATCGAGTTTTCTCTCAATGTCGCCCATAGCTCCGTTACCAAAAAGGGTGCTCCATTCGACGGAGTTCCTAATATATAACTCGGCCTGTTGTTGAGGCTTTCATCACAGGTTGGGTTGGTTTGTGGATCAGGAGGTTTGGGTGTCACTCAAAGTATTTCTTATAACACTTACTTAATAGACTTAATGAACTGATTGATTGTTTCTTGAAAGTGAATTTTTCAGGACCCGCGTGTCTAGGCACCTTCTTATCAGCACTGTTGGTCCAGAAATCAGCTCCTCATGATCTGCACCATGTCTTGAAGCACGAATCTGATTTGCGGGCCTTAGCAATTTGATAAGCATTGGGAGGCTCAAAACTTTTGAACACAATCTGGGTCTAGGCTCCGCTAGTGTTTGTTCCACCTAGCGGAAAGAGAAAGACGACCGAGGTGACATGTCTTGGAACTATAGAATTGTGAGAGAGGAGAAGTGTGTAAATAAAAAAGAAACAAGAAATGGCTAGACCACTAGTGTGTGTGTGTGTGTGAAGGAACACGAGCAAAGTAAAAAAAAGTTATTTACCTTTACTATTCAGTGGGATCTTCTGTGAGCAATGCATGTACTCTAGAATTTCACAAAAATGTTGTTCAGAAGAGAGGTATAGGATAGGCAACACAACTTTTTACATAAATAATCTCAGGCCTTCATGGAGCACATGTAACACCAATGATCAGAGTGCATGCACCGCTTGTGAGTTGTCTCATCGACAGACACTGACCATAGGCCTAGTACCTGTTGCATGCACCTCCTGTCACCTACGCATAGGCCTAGTACATGTTGCCTACTTTGCCTATTTCAGCCTAGCAGCACCTCTGTTTATCACGGTTAAATGGCCTGCTTAAGCATGATGGCACTGCAAATGGCATGCTGCTGGACAGACTACAACACGAATCTCATCATGGCTGAATGGACCAGATAAGAGGGTGTCGGGACCCCCGGGTGCCATCGCACCTTTTCGCTGTTTCTTAGTTAGGATTTTCTTCACACATATTGGACTGGCCCAAATAGAGTCTCCTTGTGTGTCAACTTTATTATATGATGCAATGAGTGGCATATATGTTTATCCATTAAAGGGGGTGTTCACGGGATAGTTCAAACATATTTTGGAGCCCAAAGTGAGTCAAAATAAATATAATAATTTATGCTAAACAATAATATATGTTTTTGTCATTTTTGTCATTAATATATGCTAATTATGATAAATTAAAATTGTGTTTTGTGACAAAATATACATTTTAGTATATCCGCGTCTTAAAAATATATGACTAAATCAAATCTTATTTAATGTGAGAACAATAAGAAAACAGACAAAAACACATATGTTCTCGTATTTCTTTATGATATTTGCATGAATATAGAGTATATGTCTATGTGTATCCTTAAATACCTTAGTAGAGATCTGTAAAGTTATTTTTATAAGAAATATCTTGATAAAAGAATTTTATATTAGATCCATGCAAATAATTTTCTTAGAGTATATTAGATATTTTTGAGGAGCTTGTCACTGAATCACCACACACTGCTTTAGTCCCTATTTTGTTCAAATGTATCTTACATATTATAGTGGGTTCGACCATTTGTTGATGTTGTGTGTCTTGTCGTACTTGTTAGTAAGATAGCATGCTCTAGTTAAGATACCGTTCACTATAACTTGTATGGCATTCAGGGAGGAGGCTAGCATCCTAAAATTAGCCGCCATCGATCAAATTAATTTTTCTTCTACATGGTGCACACTATTGGGCCATTTTTACATGTCTTTGCTATTGCAAATTTGGTATTTTATAGATATTTAATGTTATATATAGTAGGCTCTTAATCGTAACAAAGATTTAATAATAATGTGATATTTTAACGCACAACTCATGTGTCTCAAAGGCCGCCTTGAATCTTTTCAGCTGCCAACATGTTTTGAGTTAACTTAGAAAAGTTGTGACTCATCGCACTCAACACCCAAAAGATAAAACTCAACATATTTGATTTCTTCGATTGTAGGATTTGATAGTTTCCCTTCTGTAACCTTGGTTTCCCCTTGCTCCAACCAAACCGAGAATAAGAGACTCAACTCCCCTTGTACATAAAATTGAGATGTGCCTTATTTCTTGCTCTTCTTCTCTTTCTTCTCTTTCATGTGGAGGTTGTATCATTGTCATTAAAGGTATCTTTACTTCCTTTCCTACCTTCTTCCTTTGAACCGTGAAGCTCCCTGTTGGTATTCAAATCCATCATAGACAAATGCCAGGTGCATATGTCTATGGGGTAAATCTGAGCTCTCTAGTAGACCTAAGCTACCTAGGACAAAGCACGGAAGTTGGATAACTCTGGATATCTTGGAATCACTAACATTCATATCCATAATGAAGCCATCCATATGAAATACGTTCACAAATTATAGAAACATGTCCCGAATTACTTTAACGAGTCAGTGGTACCTCATGTTGCTACACATGTGGGATGTGGGATCCATTTGGTGGTGTGATGTAATAAAACTGAACCCCAACTTCTAAAACTTTACTTCTTGTTCCATTAGACAACAAATAATGCTATTCTAGGTTTGATCTTTGGATGGATAGATATGAAAATAATTTCCCGGGTTACACTTGTTTGTTATTCATGATCAAATCGTTATCATGATTGTGTTGGAGTTTCTAAAGCCTCTTAATATGTTCCATTAGCCCTCCCGCCACAAGCTTTTCATGAACCGATGTCTTTCAGAATAGCATACCAAATAGGATCAACTATCTTGGCTCTGACGGATTTTGGACCTGTGTGTGTGTGTGTGTGTGTGGGGGGGGGGGGGTAGTACTTATTCCTCGATGTGAGTTTATACACATACTACTTCTCCCATCTGCGAGCCTTGTTTCTTGAAAAACCCTAGCTCGGGCTCTTGGCCCTCCCTCTTTAGGAAGGAGTGTGTTGTTCCTTCACTTGCATTTAGAATTGAGTTACTCGCTTTTCTTCAAACATGGCTAAAATCCCTGGCTTAACTCCCTTATACAACACATCTAGTTCCCTTCAATAGTCTTGTTTCTCCCCTAGCTAGCTTCGCCCTCTCATACCCATTTATCTGCACATAATTCTTTTATTGATAAAATTTTATTAATACAAGCATCTAACATGTCACAAAAGAATGAATCAAAATTTATAACAGAAGTCAAGAAAAAAGGACAAATTTGACAGTGAATAGTACATAATTTAACTTGGGCCCTACAGTTGGCACATTATCGCTATTGATATAATTTTTGCAATTTTTGTCTCCCTAACTACATTTGAAATTTTGAGTTGAAACTTTGTGACATGCTAGATGTTTCCATTATCTATGTCACATTATAATTTTATATTTAAAAAGTGTCTATGGGGAGTTGGGTGCACAACTTTAATAGTTTTTTTACTTCATTTAACACAATATTGAAGCACCTCAAAATCCTGGTAGATCGAGTTCGGAGTCGGAACTACCGGCATTAACATTGTAGTCATTGTAGGGGTGGGGGCTAAATGCCCATGATGGGATCCCTGGATGATTGCATCAGACATGGACCTAAAAATCCCGCTCTGCATAAATATTCCTGGTATTCTAGAACAAGGCATATGCGATCTAAAATATAAGAAAAACAAAGCATAGTAATATAGTTATGTAACACCTTTGTTTTGAATTGTAAGATGTTTTAAAATTTTCAACATTTACTACATCAGGACTGAAATTAGTGAACAAACACATTAAAACACATCCATATACGTCAGATTCAGAAAAATTTTAGAACATCTCATGATTCCGAATGAAGGAGCATGGCAAAGCGGAGTCCTTCACATAAATAACAGGCATAAACACCTCCTATGGAGGCTCCGACCCCCCGTGCTGTGCGGTTGCGGTACGTGTGCACTCCTCCCTGCATGTGCACCGATCACTGTCGCATGCAGCTGGGCGGAGGACGAGCGGAGAGGGTGCAACGTAGCCATCGCGCCCTCCGGCGCCATGGAACGGGCCGGACGGAATCACGTGGTTGCCCCCACGGCGCGCGGCGCGGCTACCCGCAAAACGTGGTTGGCCGCCCGCGCCGTGCGTGTGGCTGGACGTGCCGGCGATCGAACAAGCGGCCAGGGATCGGCCTGGGAACCGGCTTGGGTCACGGCGGGCTGTGGCTTCAGCCCCACGCCACAAGAATGATTCCTCAAGGACGCGCGCGCGCGCGAGGGGTCACCGGCGGCCGGCCGGGCCTGCGCTCGCTGATGGCTCCTCCGCCACAAGTCCTCCTTCCCTGCTTGTACTTATCCACACACAACACATGGGTGTAGGCGCCGCAGTCCACCTGGCCACCTCGTGTCCACGTACCTCCGAACCTAGTTCTCGATTCTTGCTTCTTGGTGAACACCGCATGTGGCTAAAAGCTAGCACGGCACGGTACCGAGGGTTACGAAGATGCCAAGCCCGTCATTTTTGCACGGAGGTGAGTGAATCCAATCATTTATACTAGGTCGAGGGTGTAAGTAAAACTGTAAAAGAGCCATGACACTGACAGGCCTGGGAGGAGTGGGAGTGATCATGATGTGGTGAGGGGCGGCGCATGCGGGACAGGCAGTAAAGCCACGTACGCGAGTCGCCCGTTCACTTCTCCAGGTCCATGACAACAACGTCGTAGTGCACGTAATTTTCGGTCCGCTCCACTCATCCATCCACCATTTCGCGTCTCATCCTGTCCCGTAGCTGGAGAACACAGTAGCTGGAGTGAGATCTACTCATCACTCATTTGCCATCACTAAAGACGTATTAGCACAAAGGTCTGCTTTGTTTAATCCTTGTCCGCCACACAGAACTGCCGAGGAAACACTCGTTCACATCATGATGTAGAGTAACGAATTATTACGCACGCAGCCACTTTTGATTTAGAAGAAAGAAAATGCAGCTCCGACATGCATAACAGTGGTTCGTAAGTTGTCTGTAAGAGATGTCACGTAAGATTTAGTGATACGGAGGAAAGCAGTGGCGGAGGCAGGAACAACTCTTAGGTGTGACCAAGTTTATGAAAGGGGAAACTGCGTATATGCCATCATGCAAAGATTCACAAAAACCCTAAATATTCAATTCTAAATCACTTCCTCCCCTTCTTCGGCACCGCCTACATACTTAACCTCTGGCCTTGCCGGCTGACTGTCCCCGATCTCTACTTGTTGGATGTTGTCGTGCGTACGTCTGCCCTGCCACCTCGGTGCACGATCACTAGGGTTTCCATGTATTCGTGGTACTCTTCCGCGGTGTCAAGTCAGAAACCAACTACATCAGGCCCACCACGCCCATACATGGTCTACGCTACAACGAGTGGAGTACCAACCGCTGTTTAAGGTAGTGTGTACACGATTGGAGCAGGTGGCTACGGAGGTTTTTACCCAATATGGGTGGCAACATAATCTCCGGATCGGTCTACCACCCCTTTCGACATAGGCATAGTGTCGGTCTATATGACTCTACTATCGCCCATTTGTCGTTTTTTTCTTTCTTTTTATCAGACTTTAGGTGATTGACTGTGTGCATCTTAGTTATGCAGAGACCGGGTGTTACTCATAATGCTTTGTATCCTTTTGATGCTACTTTTTGAGATAATAGAAGTGTCCTTTATCGAAAAATCAGACCCACCACGCAGAAAGAACCACGTACCGGTTTGTGTTGCCTCTATGAGTGTTCCTCCTCCTAACTGACGAAAAAGTTATCAATCTGTAATGGTGACTCAGCCTAATTCTCAATTATGTAGCCCTTATAGTAGGCATTGAGGGCAAATTTTTAGGTACGGCGGACGCCAACCCTTGGTAGATTGCTGGCTCTGCCCTAGAGAGAAGAGAAATAAGAGAGAAAAAGAATGTGCATAATTGTACACAAAATCCGTAGGACTTTTCAAAATATATTCAGGGAGCCTCTTTCCCTTGACATTCTCTTAAAAAGACAGTAATGTGGACAGTTACTATAGACGGGCAGTGGGCTAATATATATTCGATTATTTTTGCAGTATATCAGTTTATTTTCAATTGCAACGATGCACTGGAAGCGGAAATACATGCAAATATGCATGCAAGGGACTGCACTTGCTATACAACATTCCGTTCTTCCAGTGAGTCCAATCTGAGGCTTCACTGGTAGAAAAAGAGGCTTCCGTCCAGCCCCATTAGTCACGGAACTGTAGGAACCGCGACTAATGAAGTCTTTAGTCGCGGTTCGGCAGACGAACCGCGACCAAAGGCCTGGGCCCAGGGCGCTCGGTGGCCAGCTGGTGCACGTGAGGGGCTTTAGTCGCGGTTGGCCAGGCCAACCGCGACTAAAGGTGCCCAAAGGCCTTTAGTCGCGGTTGGCCAGGCCAACCGCGACTAAATCTCCTCCCCTATATATACCAGTTCAGCGCACTCACTTAGCCATTTGGTGCCACTTCTCTTCACAAGCTTCACAAGGGGGTGTAGGTTTGCTTTTGGTTCCTCTTATGCACACAAGGTGTTTGATGAAATGCCCCAAGAGCCACACTTGAGGTTCCTCATTTATTTTTTCCTCCTCGATCGCGGTTAGCAACTTGAACCTTTCATGCATGTGTGTCATTGATAAAATATGCATGTGTGTTGTTCATTGTTTAATTTCTATTGTTTATAGCTAGTTAGTTTAACAAATGCATGATGGTTAATTATATATTTTATATTATAATAATGCAGATGAATCGGCAATGGATGTACGGTAACCGACTCTCCCGCGAGTTCACTACGGGTTTGAAAGATTTCCTCGTAGTGGCTAATGCGAACAAGCAGAAGGGTTTTGTTATCTGTCCATGTGTTGACTGTAAGAATCAGAAGGGTTACTCTTCCTCAAGAGAAGTTCACCTGCACCTGCTTCGGCACGGTTTCATGCCAAGCTATAATTGTTGGACCAAGCATGGAGAAAGAGGGGTTATAATGGAAGAAGATGAAGAAGGGGATGATTTCATTGATGAAAGCTATCTTGCTCATTTTGGTGATACTTTCATGGAGGATGCTGAAGGTGAAGGGGAAGGTGAAGGGGAAGGTGAAGGGGAAGGTGAAGGTGAAGGTGAAGAAGAGGCACGTGATGAGACCGTTGATGATCTTGGTCGGACCATTGCTGATGCACGGAGACGCTGCGAAACTGAAAAGGAGAGGGAGAATTTGGATCGCATGTTAGAGGATCACAGAAAGTCGTTGTACCCCGGATGCGATGATGGTCTGAAAAAGCTGGGCTGCACACTGGATTTGCTGAAATGGAAGGCACAGGCAGGTGTAGCTGACTCGGCATTTGAAAACTTGCTGAAAATGTTGAAGAATATGTTTCCAAAGAATAACGAGTTGCCCGCCAGTACGTACGAAGCAAAGAAGGTTGTCTGCCCTCTAGGTTTAGAGGTTCTAAAGATACATGCATGCATCAACGACTGCATCCTCTACCGCGGTGAATACGAGAATTTGAATGAATGCCCGGTATGCACTGCATTGCGTTATAAGATCAGAGGCGATGACCCTGGTGACGATGTTGAGGGCGAGAAACCCAGGAAGAGGGTTCCCGCCAAGGTGATGTGGTATGCTCCTATAATACCACGGTTGAAACGTCTGTTCAGGAACAAAGAGCATGCCAAGTTGTTGCGATGGCACAAAGAGGACCGTAAGTCGGACGGGGAGTTGAGACACACCGCAGATGGAACGCAATGGAGAAAGATCGACAGAGAGTTCAAAGATTTTGCAGCTGACGCAAGGAACATAAGATTTGGTCTAAGTACAGATGGCATGAATCCTTTTGGCGAGCAGAGCTCCAGCCATAGCACCTGGCCCGTGACTCTATGCATCTACAACCTTCCTCCTTGGTTGTGCATGAAGCGGAAGTTCATTATGATGCCAGTGCTCATCCAAGGTCCGAAGCAACCCGGCAACGACATCGATGTGTACCTAAGGCCATTAGTTGATGAACTTTTACAGCTGTGGGGCAGACCTGGTGTCCGTGTGTGGGATGAGCACAATGAAGAGGAATTTGACCTACGAGCGTTGCTTTTCGTAACCATCAACGATTGGCCTGCTCTTAGTAACCTTTCGGGACTGTCAAATAAAGGATACAATGCATGCACGCATTGCTTACATGAGACTGAAAGTGTACATTTGCCAAATTGTAAGAAGAACGTGTACCTTGGGCATCGTCGATTTCTTCCAAAAATTCATCCAGTAAGAAAGAAAGGCAAGCATTACAACGGCAAGGCAGATCACCGGCCGAAGCCTGCAGAACTCACTGGTGCTGAGGTATTTGATATGGTCAAGGATTTGAAAGTCATCTTTGGAAAGGGTCCTGGCGGACAATCAGTTCCGAAGGGAGCTGACGGGCACGCAGCCATGTGGAAGAAGAAATCTATATTCTGGGAGCTAGAATATTGGAAAGTCCTAGAAGTCCGCTCTGCAATCGACGTGATGCACGTTACGAAGAATATTTGCGTGAACCTCCTAAGCTTCTTGGGCGTGTATGGGAAGACAAATGATACAAAGGAAGCACGGCAGGACCAGCAACATTTGAAAGACCCTGATGACCGGCATCCGGAATGGTTTCAAGGTCGTGCCAGCTACGCTCTGACCAAAGAAGAGAAGGTCATCTTTTTTGAATGCCTGAGCAGTATGAAGGTCCCGTCTGGATTCTCGTCCAATATAAAGGGAATAATAAACATGGCGGAGAAAAAGTTCCAAAACCTGAAGTCTCACGACTGCCACGTGATTATGACGCAATTGCTTCCGATTGCTTTGAGGGGGCTCCTGCCGGAAAATGTTCGAGTAGCCATTGTGAAGCTATGTGCATTCCTCAATGCAATCTCTCAGAAGGTAATCAATCCAGAAGTTCTACCACGGTTACAGAACGATGTGATCCAATGTCTTGTCAGTTTCGAGTTGGTGTTCCCGCCATCCTTCTTCAATATTATGACGCACCTCCTGGTTCACCTAGTCGAAGAGATTTTCATTCTCGGTCCTGTATTTCTACACAATATGTTCCCCTTCGAGAGGTTCATGGGAGTATTAAAGAAATATGTTCGTAACCGTGCTAGACCAGAAGGAAGCATCGCCAAGGGCTATGGAAATGAGGAGGTAATTGAGTTTTGTGTTGACTTTGTTCCTGACCTTAAGCCGATTGGTCTTCCTCGATCGCGGCACGAGGGGAGACTAAGTGGAAAAGGCACGATCGGAAGGAAATCAACGATATGTATGGACGGCCATTCTCTGACTGAAGCACACCACACTGTACTGACCAATTCCAGCTTGGTGGCTCCGTACTTTGAGAAACACAAGAATATTTTACGCTCGGACAACCCGGGGAAGCCTGAATCCTGGATTAGGAAGGCCCACATGGAGACTTTCGGCAGTTGGTTGAGAAAACATTTAATGAATGACAATGATGTTGTAGATCAGCTGTACATGTTGGCCAAGACACCGTCTTCGACTATAACGACTTTCCAAGGGTACGAGATAAATGGGAATACATTTTACACGATCGCCCAAGATAAAAAGAGCACCAACCAAAACAGTGGTGTCCGCTTCGATGCAGCAACCGAGAATGGGCAAAAGGTCACATATTATGGTTACATAGAGGAGATATGGGAACTTGACTATGGACCCTCCTTTAAGGTCCCTTTGTTCCGGTGCAAATGGTTCAAGCTAACAGGAGGTGGGGTAAAGGTGGACCAGCAATACGGAATGACAATGGTGGATTTCAACAATCTTGGTTACCTTGACGAACCATTCGTCCTAACGAAAGATGTCGCTCAGGTTTTCTATGTGAAGGACATGAGTAGCAAACCGAGGAAACGGAAAGATAAGAAAACGATCAGTACATCATGCGATGATCCAAAGCGCCACATTGTTCTTTCAGGGAAAAGAAACATCGTGGGAGTGGAGGACAAGACAGACATGTCAGAAGATTATAATATGTTTGCTGAAATTTCGCCCTTCAAAGTGAACACCGACCCAAGCATTAAGTTAAATGATGAGGATGCTCCATGGATACGGCACAATCGTAAGCAAACAGGGACACAAGGGAAGAATTGATGTGTAATAATTTATTGTACCAAACTTTGTATTTGGTCGATGAACTGAATGATGTATCAAACCTTTTGTCAAACCTTCAAGGGATTAGTTTTATTTTTCTGATTTTTTCGATATATAATTGTATTTTTAAGATTTTAAAATGAATTAGTTTTATTTTTCTGATTTTAAAAGGAAAAAGGAAGAAGAAGAAAGAAGGAAAAAGGAAAAAAAACAGAAGAAAAAAACAGAAGAAAAAGGAAAAACATAAGAAAAAAACAAACAGAAGAAAAACAGAAGAAAAAAGGAAAAAGGAAGAAAGGAAGAAAAAAAAGAAGAAAAACAAGAAAAAGGAAGAAACAAACAGAAGAAAAAAGGAAGAAAAAAACAGAAGAAAAACAAGAATTTAAAATGAATTAGTTTTATTTTCTGATTTTTTTGATATATAATTGTATTTTTAAGATTTTAATAACATAAATAAATAAGTAATTAGAAACTTTAATAGCAAAAATAACTATCATAAAGTAAAATAATTAAGTAATTAGAAACAAAATAAAATAAAATAAATAAGTTTTTTGTTGTAAGTAGAAACAAAACAAAATAAATAAAGCAAAAATGAAAACAAAAAACAGGCAAAAAATAAAAAATATGCCACCTACTGGGCCACCACGGCCTGAATACGACTAGAAACCCATTAATGGGCCAGGATTCAGGCCCGCAGAAGGCCCAGTAGGCCCACAGGCTCAAAGTAACAAAATAGGCCCGTAAGCCTGCATTTGAGAGGAGCTCGAAGTGGTGAGCGCAGCCGCGCTTATAAACCACTGTCGAAGCCTCTCGGCTAGCGAGGTGGGACTAAACATCCCACCGCACCGCGCCAGTTCCAGCACAGACCCTTTAGTCCCGGTTGGGGAGGCGGACCGCGACTAAAGGGTAACCTTTAGTCGCGGTTGTTGTCCCCAACCGCGACTAAAGGCTCTTTCTGCGCGGGAACGAAAGCAGCGCCAAAACCCTTTAGTCGCGGTTGGTGTGGCGGACCGCGACTAAAGCTACCCTTTAGTCGCGGTTGGTGTGGCCAACCGCGACTAAAGGGTACCTTTAGTCGCGGTCCGCCACACCAACCGCGACTAAAGGTCTGTCTATATATACTGCACTTAGCAGTTTCCGCCACTTCCCATTCTTCTCTCGACGCCGAAGCCCTGCCCCGACGCCGATCGACGCCGAAGCCCTGCCCCGACGCCGATCGACGCCGACGCCGACGCCCTGCCCCCAGTGAGCGCCGCCGCCTCCGCCCCGAGTGAGCGCCGCCGCCGCCCGTGCCCTGCCCTAGCGCGCCGCCGCCGCCGCCCCTGCCCTGCCCTGCCCTTGCCCGCCGCCCGCCGCCCGCCGCCCCCGTGCCCGCCGCCCGCCGCCCCTGGCCCTGCCCCTGGCCGCCGCCGCCGCCCGCGCGCCGCCCGCTGCCCGCCCCTGCACAACAAAAATGAAAACAAAACAAAACCAAAAGAAAGAAGAAAAAAAGGAAGAAGAAAAAAAAGGAAGAAGAAAAAAGGAAGAAGAAAAAAATAAAGAAGAAAGAAAGAAGAAAGAAAAAGGAAGAAGAAAAAAAGAAGAAAGAAAAAGGAAGAAGAAACAGAAAGGAAGAAGAAAAAAAGAAAGAAGAAAAAGGAAGAAGAAAAAAAGAAAGAAGAAAGAAAGAAGAAAGAAAGAAGAAAGAAAAAGGAAGAAGAAAAAACAAGAAAGAAAAAGGAAGAAGAAAAAACAAGAAAGAAAAAGGAAGAAGAAAAAAAATGAAAACCAAATGAAAACCAAAAGAAAGAAGAAAGAAAAAGGAAGAAGAAAAAAAGTAACTTAAAACTTGATAATTAACAAAAAACCGTAAAATTTGATAATTAACCAAATGGCGAGGGTTATACATGTGTGTTGTCCTCGCCTCCCTCTCCGTGACGCCGTCGTCTGCCGCCCCGTCTCGCGCTCTACCGCGACACCCTCTCCCACCCCTTCCTCGCCCCCTCCTTTTGCCACCGCCCTTTCGCCACCGCCACCGCCACCGTCCCCTTCTTCACTTAATTAATTTGTTTTTACTACATGTTTTCAGGACTGACATAATGGCGGACGATAGAGCTGACCCGATTATGGACAACTATGATCCGGACGGTGAAGCACATATGTTCGGCATCATAAACGGCGATATTCTATATGTGCCGACCGGACAAGAAGAAGATGATATCTCTTCTTATCTGAACCTTGACGGTGAAGATGAAGGGCACCGTTAGCAAGATGATGCCGAACAAACGTCGATAAACGACGATCTTCAAATGGAAGTAGCAACCACCTCCGGCGCCGAGGTATATATATACATTGAGCCTCTGGTGATACAAACTAACTGATTTGAATAAATATGTGTGTACTAACGCGCGCGACTCTCTTTCTTATTTTGGCCCTCGGCCAGATCGTCGAAACAATCGAGTACGTCGTCAAAGCGTGGCGCAACCAAGACGATGAAACAAGGAGAAACATGCACCATCGAGGTTGTCGATAGTGCAACCGGCAGGCCGCTGGAGCCCCGCAAGAACGCCACCAAGTTTGTCAGCCAATGCGGAGCCGTTGTTAGAGACAACGTCTCGATCACCGTCCAGGAGTGGAATGAGCCAAAGAAGGCACGAATTGCTGGTTTCAGTTTTGTCGATAAGAGAACAAAAAAAGATTGCTTCAAGAAGCTTATGGAACATTTCGTTCTACCTCCGGAATACAACAAATTCGATGAGGAGGGTAACAAGATTGAGGAAAATAAGGAGAGGAGGAGGCTAGTCAAACAGTTCGCTCTTCATAAGATGGCCGACGCATTCCGGAAATTCAAGCAAAATCTAGCCCATGACTTTGTCAAGCAGAACAAGACTCCGGATTTCAAAGGACAATATGAGAAACTGAAACATGATTGGCCAGAATTTGTGAAGCAAAAGAAATCGGAGCAGTTCATTCAAATATCGAAAAAAATAAGGAAAATGCGGCTAAGAAGGAGTACAATCATATTATGGGGCCAGGAGGGTATCGCCTTTGGCAGCCTAGGTTGGAGAAGATGGAGAACGAGCTGAGGGCGCGAGGAATCCGTCCAGGTACGGAGGGATGGGACCCAAGGGCCAAAAGCTGGTGGTACGGGCATGGGGGAACGCTGAACCCGGAGACAGGGGAGTGTGTTTACCAGGGCAAAATAATTAAACCCACCCAAGCCCTTATTAACGCAATGAGGGATGCTCAAGAGGGGAAGATCAAGTTCAACAGAGAGAACGACGCACTGCCAAAAGCCCTCAGGAATCCTGAACACGGAGGACGTGTACGAGGCATGGGGCACATTCCGTGGAAAATAGGGTTCCCCCAGAACGATGACCCGTACGGTTACAGAAGCCGTAAGAGAAAGATGGATCGGGAAGCAGATGTTGTGGCGCGGTTGGCATCGGAAATGGATGTGATGAAGAAAACCGTGAGTGTACTAGTAGCCGAAAGAGATGCAGCTCGGGCGCAGCATGAAGATCATCCAGCGGATCTCGGAAGCCAGCAGCGGAGAAGCAGCGTGGCTTCCACGGAGGCCCCACCGGCTGGTGCAGATGCACCGACGATCGAAATTACTGCACCGGAGCCTCTGGTGGTCGAAATTACTGCACCGGAGCCTCCTCGCTACCCCGTGGACGATATAAAGGAGATGAAAGAATGTCATCTGTATTATCCTATCGGGAACATGTCCATGAAGGTAGCCATCGGCAGTGCTTTACCATGTTTACCTGGAGCACTCCACCACAACAACCCCATTCAAGATGGCTATGCTCGTGTCACGGTGGAGGACATAGTCCAAGGGTTTGAGGACCTGGAGATTGACATTGCTACACCTGAAGGGGAGAAAAGACTTGGAGATGTCAAGCGCCATTTCATTCTATGGCAAAAGAAGTTTATCAAGTTTCCAGGCGAGGCGCCAAGGACAACAAGTCCACCCCGCTACGGTGGTGGTGGTGGCGGTGGCAGCGGTGGTGGTGGTGGTGGTGGTGGTGGCGGTTCACCTACACCTCCGTCACGTCAGCCGACGCCTCCCAGTCCACAACGTCCGGCGGGTGATCAGACGCCGCTCCCCAGTCCTCGTCCGGCGGGTGATCAGACGCCGCCCCCAATCCACCTCCGGCAAAGAAGCAGAAGCAGTCCTGGATTATTAACCCGGACCCTTGTGTACCTAAGACCACAAAGGTACCGGAGCCATCACTGAAGCCTCTCCCCACAAGGCCTTGGGAACGTAGTGCCGAGGAAACTGCCGCGGCCGCGGCTGCTGATCTTGAGAAATGGAAGGCGGACAGCAAGAAGAAAAGAGAGCCCGAGCCCAAGCCAGTATTTTCTGATGAGCAAAAGAAGTGGGCTAAGTCATTTTTGAGCACACCGTCCCAAGCCGCGAAGAATCTGCCTGACGACTATGCACGTGAACTTCGTAGGCAGGCACTCATGTTGAAGGAGAAGAAAGAGCGGGCGGAGAACCAGGAGAACAAAGCCTTGGAGGAGGCCGAGAAAACGGAATTAGAAAGTAAAAAAAGCGGGAAACGAGTTGCCCAGCTCGGGGAACAAAGTAAACAATTGATTGCCCCGCTTATAGTGAAAGCCGCCGGTCCGGATGACCCCGATATCATAGCAGCTGCGGCAGCACATGGATTGACTGTAACGAGTGCCAGAGAACAAGCGGCCAACTTAGGTATTACTCTTCGTGAACTGTTAGGCCTTGATGAGGCGCCAGTGAAGGAGGTAGTAATTACATATGTGAAGAATGGGCCTCTCGTCGAGCCTGCGCAGGAAGAGGATCTACCTCCACAAATGAAAGGTCTGCTGAAATGGTACAAGGGTTACATAAAAAATAAAAACGCCAAAGAATATATTTATGCGGAAGTTAGATATGAGCATCACTTCAAACATTACTATGTACAAATTCATCTGAGTGAATTGTTCCAGCTTTTCAATCTGCGCAAGCTCGACAAATCTATCATCAGTTGCTACGTTCTGTAAGTGATTTATTTCTACCCCATCTCGTTCATATTGCCTGCACTATATATATGTCCTAACTATATTGTTGTGTCCGCTATTATACATGCAGAATGAAGATTAAGGAATGCAGAGTAAGGAACATCCATGATGTTGGGTTCATTGACCCACACATCGTTAATGGATATGTGTTGCAGCATCACCCCGCCGACATGGAGGCAGACCTGTGGCAGTTTCTTACAAAGCAGGAACTCAAAAGTGATATTCTATTTCCTTACCATTTTGGGTGAGTGTTTCTGTCTTGTGCACATTCTCTTTTGTTTACTCCATGCATGGTATGTGGCCGGCTAATCGATGAGTTATGCATGACGTACTGTGCATGTATCGTGTCCGCAGGTTCCACTGGATTCTGCTAGTAATTAAAGTTGACACCTCAGAATGTCTCGTCCACGACTCTCTGAATATGGATCCAAAGCTTTGGGGCGGCATGAGAAGAATGTTGCAGAAGTAATTATTTTCATTCATTTGCGCTCTATATCGATCGGCCTATTTCGTTCATTTCCTAATATCAAGTAACTAATAACTCTCTTGTTCATTTAATTTTCTTTGCCTCGTAGGGTTTGGAGACGGTTCGTAGATACAAAGGTCGGTGAATTCAAAAAAGAGCTAGAATTCAAAAAGTCAAAGGCTAAGAATGGTGGGGATATTCAGCCAGCGGGGACCAATCTATGTGGATACTATGTCTGTGAGATGATCCGGAGATACACCTCTGAGCGGGTTCCGAGTGATACCAATGCTCAGAGGAATAACCTCCGGATGATGCTTAGTCCAGAAACTCGCTTCCGACCACTTCAAGAGGAACTAGCTGGATGGTTCAGGAGGGAAGTCCTCCATCCTAAAGGAGAACACCATTACGAGGACGTAGAACTTTATATGCATTAAATTATGTATGGAAACTTGTTCAAAATTGTATATGGTCATCCGATGATATTGAATATATACTGTATATTCCTCTTGAATTCTTTTTGGTTCTAATTTCAAATTTGTTTGAAATTGTACATTCATATGCATGTATGTAGTAGCGTAGAATATGTGAAACTCCTTCAAAATTAAAATAAAACATAAAAGAAATAAAACAATACAAATTAAACAGAAAACAGGTTTAGGGGGGGCAGGTTTAGGGGGGGCCAAAACCCTAAACCTGCGGCGGCCTTTAGTCGCGGTTGGCCAGAAGAACCGCGACTAAAGGTCCTCCGCCCCGACGGCCACCTGGCGCCCACGTGGACGGGCCTTTAGTCGCGGTTCTTAAGCAACCGCGACTAAAGGGGGGGTCCTTTAGTCCCGCCTGTTTGGTCGCGGTTGCGGAACCGCGACTAATGGCAGTTGCGAACCGCGACCAAAGGCCCTTTTTCCACCAGTGCTTTATCCCGTCTATCAGGTGATGGACTAGTTCGTTCTTCTTATGGTCATCTTATGGCTGAAATTAAGGAGTTGATCAGAGGGAGGGTGTTTATTCTCCAGAAGTTAACTAGGGATGAAAATAGAGTTGCCGACCGCTTGGCAAATTATAGTCGTATAGAATGTACCACAGTTGTGTGAATGCACTTTGGACAATCATGAATTGATGATTTTTTTGCCTCTCGACTGTAACTCTATAAATATGGAATACAACTCTTTCTCCCCTTGCAGAAAAAAAAAGACAGGCAATGGGCTACTATATATTGTCCGAACATAGCATGGCTGAAATAGATTCAGTTTTCTTTTCTTCTGTTTTTTAGATTGGGAGAGACAGCTTTACAGAAACGAAAATCACACTCCAAAAAGGGTTTTCGTTGCAAAATTAGCCAGAAAAGGTAGGCATCCATGAGTTACTACCCACCTAAAAGGCTCAAACAAAAATCCAAAAATAAACCCTTTTTTCCAGCACAGCTCGCAGCCAGCGAGTTCTTTGCCCGTCTATAAATGATCCAAAACCCGAGGCACAAAGCTCCACAACCACAAGCCAAAACCAAACCGAGGAAGCAGCAGCAGATCAAACCGCAGACGAAGACACCGTCGCAAGAGAACGAGAAAATGGCGGCCATCTCCTCCACCTCCTACTTCTCCTCGCAGCCGCAGCTGCCGGCGTCCGGAGGCAGCAGCAACGGCCGGCAGCCGCGGAGGCGTCGGGTGGGCAGCTGCGTCATGCTCGAGGCGGCCGCTGCCTCTAGCAGTGGTGGCAGCGGCGCGGTGGTGGGGAGGACGAGGAGCCTGACGGAGGAGGACCTGGAGGAGCTCAAGGGCTGCCTCGACCTCGGCTTCGGCTTCTCCTATGACGAGATCCCGGGCCTCTGCGGGACGCTCCCCGGTTTGGAGCTCTGTTACTCCATGACGTGGAGGTTCCTCGACGAGCAGAGGACGGTGGTCGGGCAGCTGGAGCCCGCTGCTGCGGCGGCGGCGGCGCCCATCCCGGACTGGAAGATCTCCGGCCCTGGTAAGACCTGTTTCCTGTACACCTGTTTGTTTATGTTCTTGGTAAAGTTTCGGTCTTGGAGCGATGCGAGGGTGTGGGTTTTGTTCTCTGTTGTTTTGGTGTGCGGACTCTCTAATTTGGGGATGATTACTGATTAGAAGTAAACTTTGATTCAGATTATTGGATTTGCTTGGTTAAATCGAGGTTTCATGTCTGTTACGGTAACATGTATTCTGAAGATATAGGATATCCATGCTTCAATACTTTGTACTCCCTCTGTAAACTAATATAAGAACGTTTAGATCACTAAAGTAGTGTTCTAAACGCTCTTATATTAGTTTACGGAGGGAGAACCAGACAATATGCATCCAGGTTATTGCAAAATGAGGGATTTGCAACCAGTATTAGGCAACAGTTGAAATTAATGTCTGACTTAGATCATCCATGTTTTCCTCTGAATCGTGCTCATTAACAACAGTTGTACTATCTGTTACAAACTCATAAAGTTGTGACATTCTTTTTGTTATGGGACTACGATAGATCTGCTGTGTTTATATGGGTTATTAGTGTACAAATTTGAGGCAACCAACTGAAAATATGTCAATTCAGTTGATTCGCTGTGAGTTACAATTGCCCTCACCAACTCTTGGTAGGATATGGCCAATTCTTGTTCTATAGATTTCAGTTTCGCCCTTGTCTTGATGGTGCTTTGCATGGTGTAGTCTGTAATATGTCTGGCGTGGAAAATTGTAAGCCGTTTCTTTGGCTATTCATAAAAGGTTAGGATGGTAGGCACTCCCAAGATTCTACTGACCTTTTCGGTTGTTGTGTATCCCATGGTTTTGGTTACATCTAAATTTGATGCCGAATGGAGAAAAGAAAATGAAAGGAAAAAAGTTTGAGCATAGAATGGAGAAAGCAATACTAGTATTCTTAGTTCTATTATTTTGGAAATCAAGATGAGAGACAGGCAAATAAAAGAAGCAGAACATATCCCCAAAAAAACAGAACATGTGACTTGGTCATTGATTCACTTTTCTTGGTAAGGGCAAACTGTCTTCTCCAAGACAAGCTTCACAACAAAGCAAAGCAAGAGGAGTCCCCACTGAAAATTATGCTCCTCCCTCCAACTCATATTTCCTCCTAAAAAATGTAAATATTCGAAGATGCGCTAATGGTGCTACCCTGACCCCAGCAGTGCAAAGCATGTTCTCCATATCTGTTTGATTTGCTGTTAATCTAATCGTGAGATTGTATTATTTCCTTGCAAATGATGTACTGCTCATGGCTGATCAGCAACTATTTGCTTTGATAGGTGATAGTCTAGAGGAAGTGAAAGCTAGGCTCAAGTATTGGGCTCAGACAGTGGCATGCACGGTCAAACTATGCAGCTGATGGAGATTGGTAGTGTGTTGGTTCCTTATCAACATATATGCTACTACAAGCTGAACCGAGAGATGGCTGAAGTTAAAGAACGATGCTTATACAAGTGCAGAGGAGGTGCTTCTGCTTCGTGTTATCGAGGCGACAGAACTGACCGCTGCTTTCGCAAAACTTCGGAGGGAAGAGGATTGCTGACAACATGGAACTGAGAAATCGCGAGGCGGTCCGCAGTTGAGCTTTTCTGAAAGCATCAGAAGGTTGCCATTCCTCTTGGGTGTCTCGTCTCTACGTGACGCAGCGTTTGCAAGTGCCTGAGACGTCTGCTTGTTTCTGCTCTTCCTTGTAGTGCTCACTAGGTGCTCCGGTTGCGCCGCACTGCTCCGGCTTGAGCTTTGTAGATCCTTGGGTGGATTTGTTCAATTATAGCTTTGTTTTATTGCTCCTTTCAGCTTAGATTTGCTTTGGAGCAGTAGACCTTGTATAGGACTTGCATGTACATATCTGTTGATTCTGCTGCACTGCACTCCGAGGGTGCAGAAACAGTTTCTGAAATAAACTTCTGTCTCCAGCCTAACAGCAAACTGCGGCTGCTGAAATTGTGAATGTTATATGATCGCACTGAACTGAATCTGTGTAGCTTCAAGACTGAAAAAGTAAAGATGAATCACATCACTAATTGGGTGTATAATTGGTGAATCGGGCAATATCTCTCCTCGACGACGATCCAGCAGGCGCCGCAGGAGAAGCACTCGACTGAGCATTGTCGAAGAGAACCTTTTATTTATGGAGAAACCCACTGAGCTTGGACAGAATGCATTTGGTGCTTCGCCAAACCCACTCCTTTGAAATACCTGGGAATTTCCAAATTCTTTTTCTTCTGGGTAGCTTTGGCCATAATATCCACACCACATGACCATGAATTCTGGTATTAGGCTTCTGGATAATAACTGGACCCCACTTAGAGGAAATGTCAGTAGCAGGTTTAGCACGCTTCATTTTTTGTCAGAATTAGACTACTCCATTGAGCTGAGCAGGGATGTTTTAATGGAGCCCAAAACTACAACCATTTACACAGGGAAAAGTTGTGTGTCTTGTTCCCCAAAAACATCCTCATCTTAACCAGACTCAGCCACTTCGAATCTACTTAACTGGGCAGAACAGTAGTCCATTTGGGTAGCCAGCTCTCAGGGTCCTGAACTCCAAAAAAAAGCATTTGTATGAGGGGATTGTGGAACTGTAACAGGGCATACACATATCTTGGAACTGCTCCTCCACAGTAACAAAAGCTCCAGAGCTGCAACCATTTACGCAGGCAAGAATTGTGTGTCTTGTTCAATGTTTTAAATAGCGGGCTATTGTCAAATAGCGGCGGACCTCAAAATTAGCTATAGCGGGCTATTTGTACATGAGACCATTTAGCGGCACCCTGCTGAAAAGGCTATATAGCGGGCTATAGCTCTGCTATAGCCGGCTATTTAAAACATTGGTCTTGTTCCCCAAAAACATCCTCATCAGACTCGGCAACTTCAAATCTAGTACTTATAACTGGGCAGAACAGTAGTCCATTTGGGCAGCCACAGAGCTCTCAGGGTCCTGGGCTCCAACAGAGACAACTTTTGTCTGAGGGGATTGTGGAACTGTAACAACAAGGCTCATACACACATCTTGAAACTGCTCCTCCACGGTAACAAAAGCTCCAGAATTATGATGGTCTTTCATTTCCTACAGAAACTGGACATGAACTTCCTCAGAAAAATTCACTGGATGAAAATCCACACTAGACACAGATAAATCCACCTTTTCTAAGTAGATGTACCGCCAGAAGTGCTAGCTGTGAGGTTTTCTTTGTCTAACAGTGGGCTCATCACCCTCATTCAGCTCATCAACATACATATCCTCTCTGCCCTTATGGTTATTGCCATTAGCTTGATTATCAAGATCTGGATCATCTCCGTCGTATGAATCACCCACCCTCTCCAATCTGCTCAAAACCTCCAACAGTAAAGAACAACAGAAACAACTTATTCATCATCCCTACCGTCTTTCAAAAGGAACTTTGGTAGGGTCTCTGAATGCAACTTTCACTCAAATCAGCTCATAAAAGTCTTAAATACACCAGTCCAATCCACATCACTGAGAATTCCAAAACCTGATGCCACCTGAGCAAACACTTTCCAAGTGCACCATTTTGGGGGAATCCCCTCAATATGGATCCAAGCTTTCAGTAAGTTCACCATAAGGATCAACTGCAATAGTTCATTGAGTGATTTTAAATGTGACATCATCCACATGCAGGTCAAAAGCAGGGAACTCAATTAAATCCTCAACTTTGTTTCAAGGAGGGAAATTAATCAGAAAAGTCTAGTTGTTCAATTCCCTAATTTGCCAGGGCCATTGTTTGGGACTTGATTTATAGCCATGCACACCAAAATGGAGTTCATATACAATTAATTTTGGAACTTGGTTGGTTCTCCAGAAGGTATAGAGTAAATGGAATGGATATCAAAACTAGTTTCCTAAATGGAAAAGGATGTACTCCCTCCATTCCCTTATACAAGGCCACAAACTCAAATTACAGGTACCAAGGTAAAATTTAATGACTGCTTTGCAAGTCAATTATTCTTTTCGTTAATGGGGATCATTAATATACCCGCATGCATGCAAAGAAGGAATGGGAAGGAAGTAGCACAGTGTCATTATGACTACATGCATGCAAGTATTAAACAAGTTAGCAGTACGAGGAAACATCATTAATTTTTACCTCAATTACTGTTAGTGGCCTTGTATAGATGCAAATTGTATTTTTCATAATGGCCTTGTATAAGGGAATGGAGGCAGTATGAATGATACAACTGGAAAGTTTTGTAGACCCCCAGAATACCGGATGAGTGTGCAAGCTTCAAAAGTTTTTTATGTATTTGAAGCAAGTATCAAGGAGCTGGAATCAACATAATGAAATAGTATGAAATGTTGAAGAAACTTGTGAAGTTTAGCGGGAGCTCTATAGCATTTCTAATCTTACATGTAAATGACATATTAAAGATTGTAGATAATATAAAGTATCTAAGCACAGCAAAATTTTAAAGAATATGTTTCCAATAAAAGACTGAAGCGAAACAGATTGTTCGAAATAATGATCTATAAAGATAGATCAAGACATCTGACTGTGCTAAGTTGAATAGAATACATTGACAAGGTTTTAAAAGGTTTAAAATGGAGAATGTATTTTCTCTCAATGTCACATGACATGATGCTTAGAAGAAATCAATGTCCTAAGACATTTGATAAGCATGAACAGATGAGAGGATTATAGAATCCATCGTGAATGTTATGATATGTATAAAGCCAAATGTTTTATGTGTTAAATGTTAGTACCAGGTACCAAAGTGATCCTGGATTGGCACACTAAGTGACTATTAATATAATTAAGTACCTCAGAAGGACAAAAAACTTGTCTAATAGAGGACATGAAGAAGTTAATTGTGAAAAGTTACACAAACACTAGCTTCATGACTGATATAAGTTATATTGGGCTATGATTGTTTAAAATAATATTCTAGCATGACCAATATTGTGAATTTTATGACGTAATAAGAATATATTAAAACATTGGATGTTTTAAAATTGTCTGAATCAAGAAGTGTCTTGATATGATCGGTATGATCCCGAATGTGATAAAACTGATGTCGCTATATTATGAATATAGATAATCAAGAAGTTTCTTGATATGAGTTGGTGTAATATCAAGTTCAATTAAACCAATGACAATGTGTTAATAAGATGTGTCTTGACATAGTTGGTGTGATCCCAGGTGCAATGAAATCAATGACACTTTATTATGAATAATAGTGTCATCATTCAAAAGCAAAAGGAATCAAGACCATACATGACTAACACAAATATTGCAAGGTTTTGAATATGTCAAAACTAATGACGAAGGCTCTACCACAAGCAAAGCATGGGCTAACATCAGATAAGCCATAGATGTTAAAATAGACTATGCAACTAGATTATTGGCCCTAGTGCAAGTGGAAGACTGTTGGAAATATGCCATAGAGGCAATAATATTGTATTATTATATTTCCATATTCATAATTAAGAGTTTATATTTCATGCTATAATTGTTCTGATATATACTGGAATATGTGATTCAGTGAAAAACTCATATGCTCGTGTGAAATGATGAACGGTAAAGAATAGGTTCCCGGTCTTGCCTCTGGGACCGACTCTGGAGTTGTTTGTGATTATGTTTTCCGGATCTTAGGATATCGTACGATAGTCCTAAAACAACATCGAGAGTATGACGTTAGAAGAATGATCATATTGAATCGACCCAATCTTCTTTGTTATACTTTGAGATAATATCGTCTGAAATCAATTTTCATAACAAGGAGTGTTAGCATGTGTTTTAGCTCCTCGGACCATGAGAGTATCTTAGTCACTTCCTACCATATGGTCGACTTTGGGGTTGCTCAAACGTCATCAGTAACATGGTGATCATAACGACAACTTACAGGTTCATCAGAAAGTTTGACAAGAGACTAGATAGCTCAAGAGTGGATTTGCTCCTCCGACGATGGAGAGATATTCTTGGGCCCTCTCAATGTGATGGCATCCTTCATTGTCTGGCCAGACACAGGTGACTATGTCACGGGGATGCCGAAACACTTCAACGAGAAAGAAGAACAAGACCGGCAACAAGATCAACGGTAGTGAGCATGTGCATGACTCAGGAGGATACCGACGCATCACGGGCTTTGTAAAGTATCGCGAAGCAATAGGAACATCACAATATAACTAAAAGTTCTCTCTAATGCCATTCGTGTAATCACATGGATCGATATGGGTGTCCACGGTTCCGCTATCGATCATTGAACAAAGGGTTTTCATTCATGTCTATGACTTCGAGGATTATTTGTGGAATTGTTTCATTAATATTTGAAATAGTTTCGAGAGAAACTAGAAGCATTTCAAGGTCACCGGAAGGGTTCCAGAGTTTATCATGTAATAGGGGTATTACCGATAATTAATATATAGGTGGAAAATGTTTCCAATAATGTTTAATTATATATAGAAGGCTTTAGTATTGTTAGAGGGCTTTTATATTAGATGCTGATAACCACCACACGTGTGGCACGAAGGAGGACGGGCCGAACGCCCCTCTAGCCATCCATTATGACACGTCAATCTTTTTGTTTCTTCCACACATTCATGCAAACAGGATGAAAACAGATGATGTCAGCGGGAATCTTTTGAGATTTTTAAACTTTGAAAATGTTTTATCTCTTAAATAAAAAATCCGATTGAAAATATGTTTTCACCGTTAAATCCGTTGCGACGAGAACTTCAAAACTAGACCCCATATCGATATGTTTCGACGATATTTTTGGTGGTCAAAAGTTGCCATGTCTATTGCACAAAAACTGGCATGGTGTTTACACTGAAGTTGCCATGATATGTTTCAGTTACTTTTTCTTGTACATTTAAAGTAAATTTTGACATGTTATAAAAAAGGGAATTAAGAAACTAAACTTGTCGTGTGATACGTCTTCAACGTATCTATAATTTTTTATTGTTCCATGCTATTATAGTACCAATCTTGGATGTTTTATATTAATTTACAAGCAACTTTATATCATTTTTTGGGACTAACCTACTAACTTAGTGCCCAGTGTCAGATGTTGTTTTTTGCCTGTTTTTGACTTTTCAGAAAATCAATATCAAACAGAGTCCAAATAAAGAAAAAACCTTGGATTAATTTTTCCTGGACCAGAAGAGACCCTAGAAGGTTCGGGGGGAGACCAGAAGACTCACGAGGAAGTGACAAGCTCATGGGGCGCGCCCCACAGGCTTGTGGGCCCCTCTTGGTACGGTTTGACCTAATTTTGCCTCTATAAATACTCAAATATTCCCCTCAGATCAGAAAGCAGCCCGAAATACTGTTTCCGCCCCTGCAAGTTTCTGTTCTCGTGAGATCCCATCTGGAGGCCTCCGCTGGCACTCCGCCGGAGGGGGAATTGATCACGAAGTGGCTCTACATCAACCTTGTTGCCCTTCTGATGATGCGTGAGTAGTTTACCACAGACCTACGGGTCCACAATTAGTAGCTAGATGGCTTTTTCTCTCTCGATGTTCTTCAATACAGTGTTCTCCTTGATGTTCTTGGAGTTCTATCCGATGTAATTCTTTTTGCGGTGTGTTCGTTGGGATCCGATGAATTGTGAGTTTGTGATCAGATTATCAATATTGTTTGAGTTTCCTCTGAACTCTTTTATGCATGATTATTATAGCTTCGTATTTCTTCTCCGATCTATTGATTAGGTTTGGCCAACTAGATTGATTTATCTTGCAATGGGAAGAGGTGTTTTGTAATCGGTTCGATCTTGCGGTGCTCAATCCTAGTGACAAAAGGGGACATGACACGTATGTATCGTTGCTATTACGGATGAAAATATGGGGGTTTATTCATGCGTTAGTTTACTTTGTCTACATCATGTCATCTTGCTTAGGGCGTTACTTCGTTCTTCATGAACTTAATACTCTAGATCCATGCTGGATAGTAGTAGATGCAGAATCGTTTCAGTCTACTTGTCTCGAGCGTGATGCTTATATACATGATCATTGTCTTGGATATCGTCATGATTATTTGTTTTTCTATCACTTGCCCCATAGTAATTTGTCTACCCACTGTATTTTATTTTCTCCAGAGAAGCCTCTAGTGAAAACTATGGTCCCCAGCTCTAATTTTATCATATATTAAAATTCAAAAATACCTTGCTGCAATTTTTCTTTCTTTATTTTATTTTATATTTTTGTGCGATCTATCTATCTACCGCCAGACAGTTTAATCTTGCAATTAACCGCGGAGGGATTGACAACCCCTTCTTCGCGTTGGGTGCAAGGATATGTTATCTTGTGTGCAGGTACTGCTAACGAAGTGTTGCGTGGTTCTCCTACTGGATTGATAACATTGGTTCCTAAATGAGGGAAATAATTATCTCTACTATACTGCATCATCCTCTCCTCTTCAAGGAAATCCCAACGCAGCTCACAAGTAGCACAATGGTGATTTACTAAAATTTACCATGATCGATGAAATAATTTTGAAATGGTTCATAACTAAAAAAACCATCGTCAATTACTTGAAAAATACATGGTCAATGACTCAAATTTGCCATGATCCAGAAAGTAAAATTTCCATGGTGAACTACTTAAATTTGCCATGATACATGCATTAAAAATTGCCATCATTCATACAAAAAATAATTTCCATGCTCAAAATACTAGAATTGCCATGTTCAAAAGACTAAAATTTTCATTATATATAAACTAAAATTGCCATGATTTGTAAACTAAATTTTCCATGATGAATTACTAAAATAATCATGATCCATGAATTAAATTTGCTATGGTTAATTACTAAAAATTTCCATGGTCAATTAATAAAAGTTTCCATAAAAAAGTAGTTGAAATACAATGATAGCTTTAAATCTAGAATAAAAAAATAGATGAAACATATCATGACATTTTTACTGTAAACACTATGCATGGCAACTTCAGTGTAACATCATGGCAACTTTTGGCGCAAAAAAAAGTCGTCAAAACATATCAATATGAGATCTAATTTTGAAGATCTCGTCGAGACGGATTTAACGATAAAAATGAATTTTTTATCGGATTATTTATTTCAGAGAAAAAACATTTTTAAGTCTGAAAACTAAAAAGATTGCGATGATGTCATTTGTTTGATGTGGCAAAATGGATAGTAATGGAGGAGTTTGGACCATGTTGCTTCGTGCCACGTGTGTGACACTTATCATTTAGGTTTATATTTAATTAAATATCAACAGACATTAAAAGGCCTAGCGAGGAAAGGCAACTTGGGCCACAAGGACCCAAGTGGAGGTGGCACACCCCTCCCTTTCCTAAGGGGGAGGCCGAATTGGAGTTGGGGAGGAGTTGGACTCCTCCCCCTTGGCCGACGCCCCAAGGAGGGACTTCCCTCCTTGTTGGCAGTCCTCTTCTCACCCTAATCTATATATACTTAAGGTATTGGCCACAATTCATATACAATTTTTGGAGCCTCCTCTAGTTCATCTACTAGTTCTAGTTGGTCCTAATTGACTAATTAGAGCTAGTTCCTCTAATCCTCATAATTAGAAGCCCGGTGTGGTTCTAATATCCTCTCTCTCTAATCCTCCCATGATGATTACCTCTGGACAGCAAAGAACTGCCGGATCGTGAAGACTATACGCTTGCAACCAAGTAGAGAGGTCATGTTTTCGGTCTTCTATTCGAGGGATCATTTGAGGGCGGTTCACGGGATCATCATCAACGGTTTGAGGGACTCCAAGTACGATCTACACTGACTCGTCTACTTTCGCTGCTCTCTGGAGTTGATAATGATCGTTGATCCAAACCCTTTATGAAGGAAATATGCCCTAGAGGCAATAATAAAGTTGTTATTTATATTTCCTTATATCATGATAAATGTTTATTATTCATGCTAGAATTGTATTAACCGGAAACTTAGTACATGTGTGAATACATAGACAAATAGAGTGTCACTAGTATGCCTCTACTTGACTAGCTCGCTGAATCAAAGATGGTTAAGTTTCCTAGCCATAGACATGAGTTGTCATTTGATTAACGGGATCACATTATTAGAGAATGATGTGATTGACTTGAACCATCCGTTAGCTTAGCACAATGATCGTTTAGTTTGTTGCTATTGCTTTCTTCATTACTTACACATGTTCCTATGACTATGAGATTATGCAACTCCCAAATACCGAAGGAACACTTTGTGTGCTATCAAATGTCACAACGTAACTGGGTGATTATAAAGATGCTCTATAGGTGTCTCCGATGGTGTTTGTTGAGTTGGCATAGATCAAGATTAGGATTTGTCAGTCCGATTGTCGGAAAGGTATGGGCCCTCTCGGTAATGCACATCACTATAAGCCTTGCAAGCAATGAGACTAATTAGTTAGTTACGGGATGATGCATTACAGAACGAGTAAAGAGACTTTCCGATAACGAGATTGAACTAGGTATTGAGATACCGACGATCGAATCTCAGGCAAGTAACATACCGATGACAAAGGGAACAACATATGTTGTTATGCGGTTTGACCGGTAAAGATCTTCGTAGAATATGTAGGAACCAATATGAGCATCCAGGTTCTGCTATTGGTTATTGACGGAGATGAGTCTCGGTCATGTCTACATAGTTCTCGAACCCATAGGGTCCGCACGCTTAACGTTCGATGACGATCAGTATTATGATTTTATGTGTTTTGATGTACCGAAGGTTGTTCAGAGTCCCGGATGTGATCACGGACATGATGAGGAGTCTCAAAATGGTCGAGAAATAAAGATTGATATATTGGACGACTATGTTCAGACACCGAAAGTGTTCCGGAGAAGTTTTGGATAAAACCGGAGTGCTGAAGGGTTATCGGAACCCCCAGGGGAACTAATGGGCCTCGATGGGCCTTAGTGGAGAGAGAGAGAGGGGTGGCCAGGGCAGGCCGCGCCCCCCCTCCCCCTTGAGTCCGAATTGGACTAGGAAGGGGGGCGGCGCCCCCCTTTTTCCTTTCCCCTCTTCCTCTCCTTCCTCCCCCCTCTCTCCCTTTTGGTGGAAACCTACTAGGACTTGGAGTCCTAGTAGGATTCCCCTCTTGGGGGCGCGCCTAGGAGGGCCGACCGGACTCCCCCTCCCTCCTTTATATACATGGGGAGGGGGGCACCCTAGAACACACAAGTTGATTGTTTAACCGTGTGCGGTGCCCCCTCCATAGATTTCCACCTCGGTCATATCGTTGCAGTGCTTAGGCGAAGCCCTGCGTCGGTAACTTCATCATCACCGTCATCATGCCGTCGTGCTGACGAAACTCTCCCTCGACACTCAGCTGGATCTAGAGTTCATGGGACGTCATCGAGCTGAACGTGTGCAGATCGCGGAGGTGCCGTATTTTCGGTGCTAGGATCGGTCGGATCATGAAGACGTACGACTACATCAACCATGTTGTCATAACGCTTCGGCTTTTGGACAACACTCTCCCCTCTCGTTGCTATGCATCACCTAGATGGATCTTGCGTGTGCGTAGGATTTTTTTTGAAATTACTATGTTCCCCTATAGTGGCATCCGAGCCAGGTCTATGCGTAGATGTTATATGCACGAGTAGAACACAAAGAGTTGTGGGCGATAATAGTCATACTGCTTACCAGCATGTCATACTTTGATTCGGCGGTATTGTTGGATGAAGCGGCCCGGACCGACATTACGCGTGCTTGCAACTTTAGTACAAAAACCAGTCACGTCGGTACAAAAACTCTCCCTCGAGACTGGTTCTACCGACGTGCTTTGCACACACGTGACTGGCGGGTGTCAATTTCTACAACTTTAGTTGAATTGAGTGTGACTACGCCCGGTCCTTGTTGAAGGTTAAAACAGGACACTTGACGAAAAATCATTGTGGTTTTTATGCGTAGGTAGGAGCGGTTCTTGCTCAACCCATAGCATCCACGTAAAACTTGCAACAACAATGTAGAGGACGTCTAACTTGTTTTTGCAGGGCATGTTGTGATGTGATATGGTCAAGACATGATGCTAAATTTTATTGTATGAGATGATCATGTTTTGTAACAGAGTTATCGACAACTGGCAGGAGCCATATGGTTGTCGCTTTATTGTGTGCAATGCAATCGCCCTGTAATTGTTTTTACTTTATCACTAAGCGGTAGCGATAGTCGTAGAAGCAATAGTTGGCGAGACGACAAGGATGCTACGATGGAGATCAAGGTGTTGTGCCGGTGATGATGGTGATCATGACGGTGCTTTGGAGAAGGAGATCAAAGGCACAAGATGATGATGGCCATATCATATCACTTCTATTGATTGCATGTGATGTTTATCCTTTATGCATCTTATTTTGCTTAGTTCGGTGGTAGCATTATAAGATTATCTCTCACTAAATTTCAGGGTACAAGTGTTCTCCCTCAGTATGCACCGTTGCAGAAGTTCGTCGCCACGTGATGATCGGGTGTGATAAGCTCTACGTTCACATACAACGGGTGCAAGTCACTTTTGCACACGCAGAATACTCGGGTTAAACTTGACGAGACTAGCATATGCAAATATGGCCTCGGAACACTGAGACCGAAAGGTTGAGCGTGAATCATATAGTAGATATAATCAACATAGTGATTTTCACCATTGAAAACTACTCCATCTCACGTGATGATCGGACATGGTTTACTTGATTTGGATCACGTGATCACTTAGATGATTAGAGGGATGTCTATCTAAGTGGGAGTTCTTAAGTAATATGATTAATCGAACTTTAATTTATCATGAACTTAGTACCTGATAGTATTTTGCATGTCTATGTTGTTGTAGATCAATGGCTCGTGCTACTGTTCCTTCGAATTTTTAATGCGTTCCTAGAGAAAGATAAGTTGAAGGGGTTGGGTAACGTAGTAATTTCAAAAAAAAATCCTACGCACATGCAAGATCATGGTGATGCATAGCAACGAGAGGGGAGAGTGTTGTCTACGTACCCTCGTAGACCGTAAGCAGAAGCATTATGACAACGTGGTTGATGTAGTCGTACGTCTTCACGATCGACCAATCCTAGCACCGAAGGTATGACACCTCCGCGATCTGCACACGTTCTGCTCGGTGACGTCCCACGAACTCACGATCCAGCAGAGTGTCGGGGAAGAGCTTCGTCAGCACGACGGCGTGATGACGGTGATGATGAAGCTACCGCCATAGGGCTTCGCCTAAGCACTACGACGATATGATCGAGGTGGATTATGGTGGATGGGGGGCACCGCACATGGCTAAGAGATCAATGATCAACTTGTGTGTCTATGGGGTGACCCCCCTCCCCCGTATATAAAGGAGTTGAGGAGGATGAGGCCGGCCCTCATAGGGCGCGCCCAAAGTGTGGAGTCCTACTAGGACTCCCTAGTCCTAGTAGCATTCCACCTCCCACATGGAATAGGAAAAAGGGAAGGGGGAAGGAGAAGGAAGGAAGGGGGCGCCCCCTTTCCCTAGTCCAATTCGGACCAGTCGATGGGGAAGGGGCGCGGCCACCCTTGAGGCCTTTCTCTCCTTTCCCATATGGCCCATTAAGGCCCAATACGAATTCTCATAACTCTTCGGTACTCCGAAAAATAACCGAATCACTCGGAACCTTTCCGATGTCCAAATGTAGCCTTCCAATTTATCGATCTTTACATCTCGATCATTTCGAGACTCCTCGTCATGTCGCCAATCTCATCCAGGACTCCGAACAAACTTCGGTCATCAAATCACATAACTCATAATACAAATCGTCACAGAACGTTAAGCGTGCGGACCCTACAAGTTCGAGAACTATGTAGACATGACCGAGACTCATCTCCAGTCAATAACCAATAGCGGAACCTGGATGCTCATATTGGTTCCTACATATTCTACGAAGATCTTTATCGGTCAAACCCCATAACAACATACGTTGTTCCCTTTGTCATCGGTATGTTACTTGCCCGATATTCGATCATCGGTATCTCAATACCTAGTTCAATCTCGTTACTGGCAAGTCTCTTTACTCATTCCGTAATTCATCATTCCACAACTAACTCATTAGTCACAATGCTTTCAAGGCTTATAGTGATGTGCATTACCGAGAGGGCCCAGAGATACCTCTCTGATACATGGAGTGACAAATCCTAATCTCGATCTATGCCAACTCAACAAACACCATCGGAGACACCTATAGAGCATCTTTATAATCACATAGTTACGTTGTGACGTTTGATAGCACACAAGGTGTTCCTCTGGTATTCGGGAGTTGCATAATCTCATAGTCTGAGGAACATGTATAAGTCATTAAGAAAGCAGTAGCAATGAAACTATAACAATCACAATGCTAAGCTAATGAATGGGTCTTGTCCATCACATCATTCTCCTAATGATGTGATCTCGTTCATCAAAGGACAACACATGTCTATTGTTAGGAAACATAACCATCTTTGATAAACAAACTAGTCAAGTAGAGGCATACTAGGGACACTTTGTTTTGTCTATGTATTCACACATGTACTAAGTTTCTGGTTAATAAAATTCTAGCATGAATAATAAACATTTTATCATGAAATAAGGAAATAAATAATAACTTTATTATTGCCTCTAGGGCATATTTCCTTTAGAAGGATGATGGTAGCAACTACACGGACTGTGTCCGTAACTTGAGGATTATCCTCATTCCTGCACAAAAGAATTACGTACTGGAAGCACCGCTAGGTGTACCACCCGCGCCGGCAACTGCAGACATTGTGAATGCCTGGTAGGCGCGTGTTGATGACTACTCGATAGTTCAGTGTGCCATGCTTTACGGCTTAGAACCGGGAGTTCAACATCGTTTTGAACGTCATGGAGCATATGAGATGTTCCATGAGTTGAAGTTAATATTTCAAGAAAATGCCCGGATTGAGAGATATGAAGTCTCCAATAAGTTCTACAGCTGTAAAATGGAGGAGAATAGTTCTATCGGTGAACATATACTCAGAATGTCTGGGTACCACAACCACTACTTGACTCAGCTGGGAGTTAATCTTCTTGATGATATTGTCATTGACAGAGTTCTTCAATCACTGCCACCAAGCTACAAGAGCTTCGTGATGAACTATAATATGCAAGGGATGGATAAGACAATTCCCGAGCTCTTCGTAATGCTAAATGCTGCGGAGGTAGAAATTAAGAAGGAGCATCAAGTGTTGATGGTCAACAAGACCACCAGTTTCAAGAAAAAAGGTAAAGGGAAGAAGGGGAACTTCAAGAAGAACGGCAAGCAAGTTGTTGCTCAAGTGAAAAAGCCCAAGTCTGGACCTAAGCCTGAGACTGAGTGCTTCTACTGCAAAGGATGGTAAGGTGAACAAAGGTATATGTGATATGGACAGGGCGATTTGGTGCCCGAGCCTAGCTGCTCCTGATACCCCCGACGTCCATATCTGACTTGGGATCCGAATAAATCGGTCTAGCACACCTGACAATCGGTAAAGGAAAAAACAGCCTACGAGGGGAATACAGTATGGAACAGTGGTGAATTCGTGGGGCCGATTCGTATCGTTGGGACGGTGGACGGGCGCTGTCGTCCTGGTCCATGGACCAGAAAGTTGCAATTCTTACTGAGCCACATATCAGGTAACGACGGAAAAGCTGGGCCGTTTGTCGCCTTTTTCCCCTCGAGAACAGCTTTGTCCCCCTTTCGTCTACGAGTGAGCTACTCATGGCGGCGGCGCTAATTTCGGCCACCCGCGGCCAAGAAAAATGGAGGACGCTGGTGTGGAGTTTCTTCTCGATGCTGTCGACAGGCTAGTTTCTATAGATCTGGGTATTTCGTGGGATTTCTTTTGCATTCTGCCAGACCTGAATCAGGTAGATAACAATGGGGCCTGGCCGTCAGCCATTTCCATTCTTCTCTCAGGTTCCCGTCGCGGGAGGAGTACGCGGACAACATTGACATCCAGATCCAGTTCCTCTGGTCTTGTTGCCCACGAGAGAAACTAACCATGGTGACCCTGAAGACTCAAATGTCGGGTCTAGCTGTGGGCAACGGCTCGGCAACGATGGAGCTGACAAATCACGAGACGGAGTCCACTGGCGGTCAGATTTATCTCCGACTATGTCGGTGCAGTCAACTGAAAAAGTCAACCCACATGCCCTAAGTTGGACAAAAAGGTCTGAACCTGAAGCCCATCCGACTGCTTTTTCATCCATTTACTATACAAAATCGTAGCAAAATCATTTACAAACTGAGAATATGATATAGATAGATTAGTCAATGGCAGCTGATCCTTACTGGCCAATCGGCAGAAAGTTCAGTGCTATTACTTTTGAGATTATAGTGTGCCAAATTTATAATATGTTTGCAAAAAAATCAGGTTGTGGCTGCGTAGTGCACCGACAGACCGGACAGCGTGACCGTCTCACATTAGTACTATTGTCGTGGAATTGTCACGACAGATGTCCTCTTGCAAGGACTTAGTCGTGGAGCCGTCGCAACTAGGAAGCTTAAAGGGGTTAATCGGGACAAAGGACACGAGAGGTTTATACTAGTTCAGCCCCTTACGGTGAAGGAAGGCCTACGTCTAGTTGGGTTGGTATTGCTTGAGGTTTCGATGACCAGGGAGCGAGATACGCTATGCCTGGCTCTCGGTGTGTTGTTTCTTGCCCTAAGCCGCCGGCGGGTCGTCCCCTTA
Source organism: Aegilops umbellulata (assembly GCA_032464435.1). Taxonomy (NCBI): domain Eukaryota; kingdom Viridiplantae; phylum Streptophyta; class Magnoliopsida; order Poales; family Poaceae; genus Aegilops; species Aegilops umbellulata. The sequence goes on along the minus strand of CP136056.1, from coordinate 466,250,756 downwards.
TATACAAGGGTTGACGCCCTGCGGCTTACAGAGTCCCGGCCGGCTTATAAACAGTGTCCGGCTCGATGACTAGTTAATTCTACCTTATAATACAAGTCATGCCATCATGGCGGGTTAACCACTATGGGCCTTAAATCGCCTATGGGCCTTAGACCCTTTATTGAACCGCCATCCTCATGCTGGGTCATGGGCTTCCTTCACGATGAGTACTCTTTGTGTAACTCGGCCCCTCCTGAGCCGGTTTACTCAAATAGTTATATCCCCGACATTAGGCCCCAGATTGATTTGAATCGGTTCATGTCAATCTTTTAAAACCTTATGAACTGGCCTTCAGTCTTCTGTCTTGTGTGAGAATTGTAACCCGCCGTGATGTCATCATCTGGATCCAGGTTAAATCATCGTGATGTCATCTTTGATAAAACTTATATTTTAATCCATCATATCTTCAACGGATCTCCGCCTTTAATGGCCTTCCCGAAAATCGAGGCGTCGAGACCGTTGGATAATGATGTCTTGGTCTCCTTGTTTCTCGTGTCGTCTCAGTCGGCCCCTCCTTATAAATAAGCACGACCTAGGTCATCTTCATTTCCTCCAGTCGTCTTCTTCCTCGCACTCCCTTCTCTGCCGCTCGAGCTCCGCCGCCGCCACCGTCGGAACCTTCGCCTTCATCGACTCAGGCCGCTGCATCACCCTGACTCAGACCAGAAAACGACGGCGACCCTTCGCAGCTCTTCTGCATCCGTGAGTTCCTCTCTTCTCCTTCTTAGATCTGCATTAAGGCTTCATCGAGTTCATCGGTGTTCATTGCCACCCGCTGCAAATCCTTGATAGTTTTTGCCTCGAATGTCCTGTTTAGATCATAAAAATGGCATAGAACTGTTGCGGTGATTGCTTTGTACTTATTTTGCACCGAAAACAGATCTCATCTCCCTTGTTTGAAAGCCCTCTTCGACTGTATGAGCTTCTCCGTGCCTTTTTAGGTCTAGAATTTTTTTCCTTTCCAGAGCGTCGTTTGATCCAAAATAATATCTGCAACTTGTGAAACCTGTTTGCTCCACACTTAGCCAAAAACTGCGTCAATTGACTCTGTTTCAGCCATAGTAACCGGTTTAAGATAACACAGGTCGTCAGCACCGCTTGCTTCTGGCGACTTAAGAAAACTTTAATCATCTTTAACACCTACAGGTGCTTAAACATTATCCTATAGTTACCTGTATGTCATTAGGCCCCTTCTTAAGCCGCCATCTTAGATAACCCAACAATGCTTATTCTCCGGGTTATAATAAACCGGAAAAATTCCTTTATCTTGTTTGTAGGCTAAAATTTTCATAATGGCACCCAAAGCTGTCAAACCTCCAGTGACTTGCAACTGGGTCCCATCCATTGTTACAGAGAGCAAAATGTCCGAGTTTGTAAAGTCTGGCCATCTGCCCAAAAAGGATGTCATGTCTTATCGTGCTCCTGGCCCATCTGAGGAGAAACCTCAACCCAAGGAAGGGGAGGTAATCATTTTTACCGATCACATGAGTCGGGGATTTGCTCCTCCCGGTTCAAAATTCTTTAGAGACGTTTTGCACTTTTTTGACTTAAGACCTCAAGACATCGGGCCCAATTCCGTGTCCAATATCTGCAACTTCCAAGTTTTCTGTGAGGTCTACCTTGGAGAAGAGCCAAGTTTAACCTTGTTCAGAGAGCTATTTTATTTGAACTGGCAAAATGAAAGCGCCAACGGGCCCAGTATGGAACTTGGTGGCATATCGATTCAAAGGCGGAGAGACTGCCTATTCCCTTATGTTGAACTGCCGAGTCATCCAAAGGACTGGAACCAGACATGGTTCTACTGCCAGGATTCTTCTCCGGCTGGTGAAAACCCGCTGCCCGGCTTCCGTGCATTACGCCTTGAATCTACTCACCCGCTGCCAGATAAGTTGCCTGCCATTGAATGTCTGCCACTCACCCCCAAAATCAAGAAGATTAAAGCTCTCTTGGGGAATGGCTTGGATGGCGTTGACCTGGTCAGAGTCTGGGTTACTTGGAGAATAATTCCGTTAAGCCGCAGCCTCGGCTTAATGTGCGATTACTCAGGCGAGAAAGATGACCCTCAACGTCATAGCCCTAACGACTTACCAGACGATGTAGTGGAAGCTACCACTCAGTCTTTGTTAACGAAGAGTATAGTGACTAGCAATGTCTTCGGGTTATTGCCTTTCTGCAAACAAAACCCGGCCCCCGCAGTAAGTCATCAGCCTCAATGATTACCTTTTATTACATTAACCTCTGGCTTACTCATACCCTTCCACAACTCTTTACAGGCAAACGACAAGTTCTGGAAAGTCCCGTATGACCATGAGGAGGCCAAACAATCCCGGGCAGCAAAGAGGGCCGAAAGGAAAACCGCCAAGCCCACCACTTCAAGGAAAAGGAAGCCAAGCGCTTCGGAGATGTTTCAGCTTGATGATTCTGATGATAATGAGGAGGAGGTAACTTTTCAATTTTCCCTTCTCCTTTATCATTTCCTTACTGATATTTAACCTTCTTTCAGGAAGACACAGGCAACAACCAACCCGCCGAGGAAGAGGTAACTATAATCTCCTCCGACTCCGAGCTTCAGCCGCGTCAAAAAATTCAAAGAGTAACCTGAAAAGTTAGATTTTCACATCCTTTGGCTTACCAAGACCCTGACTTTCTTTTGAAGCAACAGCAATTTGAAAACTGGAGGCAGACCCGGACGAGCAAGGATGCAGAGCTCTCCTCCGGCTTGCCTGATACAACCCGGAAGCGTCGGTCTGAGGTTATCTCCGACTTATACCCTTTTTTACCTTTGGCGGGTCAAATCCGTCAACCTCTCAATTCCTCTGACTCCAATTATCAGGATACCTCTCCTTCATCCGGCGAGTCCATGTAGTCCAACATGCCGGCTTTTAAGACTGCTCCTGGGTAATATCAATTTATTTACCTTATGTTTATTCTTCCTCATGTTTCTGTACTCATTCTTCTGCTTTGTCCATAGCATGCAAGTTAAGCCCAGGAAGAAAACAAAGAAAGATGCGCCGGCCCAGGATCCGGTTGTAACTAAGCCGGCGCTTGTAACGGATGCGCCTGATATTTCTGTTCACAAGCCGCCACCTTCATTATCTCATGATGCTCCTGCAATCTTTTCTGACCCGCCTGCTGAACAAGTCATCAATGATTCTGTTAACCCGGAGGCTCCTAGCCCTGCCAAGGCAGATGACCCGGAAGTTGAGATTTTGAAGACTCAATTTGTTGAGCTGGCTCAACCCACTGTGCTCGCCAAATGTTCTGCTAAGGAGGAGTTATTAGAACGCCGTAAGGCCAAGATGGATATCTCCAGCTATACCCATTTGAGTATTGGGGAAATCGTCTCAGGCTACATCAACCAGGTTCGGAGCAGCCGTGATCTGGAAATTGATATGGTGAAGCAAATCCAGCAAAAATCTGAAGTATGACTTAAGCTTATTTACTTTCAATCATACTTACTGTACCAGCCCCCAAGTCTATTGCTTATTAGGAAATATGCTGTAGACTTAGAAAAACTGTTAGTACTGCTTGTCCGTCTTAAAGAAAAAATACTTAAACCGGATGTAACACAATACCTTTAACTTGCGATACACATTAGCCCCCAAGTGCCAAGCATCTTTGCTTGCAAAGTGCTTGGGACTTTAATATCCAGGACCGGCTTAATAATGTAGAAAGCTTCAGTACACATTAGCCCCCAAGTGTCAAGTATGTTTGCTTGCAAAGTGCTTGAGACTTTGAAATTATTTATCATGATGCTGACTGTAACCCGAGATAATGCAGGCTACTATAAGTCAACTTGAATCGGAGATTGCTGACCTTAAAAGCCGCCTGTCAGCCTAGGAACTGGAAACTCAAAATGCCAACTGTAAGTTTGAACTCAGCGTCTCTGAACAAGAGAAATTGAAGAAAAACTTTGAATCGGAGAAGAAATCCTGGGCTGATGAGAAGGCCTCTCTGGTGACCCGGGCCGAGGCAGCCGAAACAGCCCTTGCAAAGGTAAACACCGAGCTGTCCGGCTTGAAGCGTCAGATATCTCGGATGGTCTCAGGGATCTTTGGTACGTTTCCTTTGTATGAACCTCAGATACTGTTATCCTACCTTTGACGAACAAGCTAATTATCTTTTCCGGCTTACTCTTTGTTTAATAACACATGCCCCAGAAGTAAAACCCTCCAGCAGGACATGGTAGTCAAGCTGAAAGCCGTCTACACACTGGTGGAACAATTATACACCGGGTCACAACGTGCCTTGGTTGTTGTGGCCTTATCAAATGACGTGCCCCACCTCTTGCAAGATGTGTTACGTCGGCTTGCTGTGCTCCCCTAGCGGATTCAAGAGTTGAGACGGGCCCAAGCAAGAGCCGGAGCAATAGCTGCCTTGAGCCGGGCTAAGGCCTGGTTAGCAGAGCTAGACCCGGCCGACATTGCTCTTGGGTATCCAAGTTTGAAGGAGGATGGCACAACGTTTGATCAAAAAGACTTCACCAGCTGCGTGAGGGATATACGCCCTGTGGCCACTCAAATTGGAAATGACACTGACCTCTCCAAATACCAGCCGGGTTATGACAAAGAAAATCTGAGAATCCGCACACCGCATTACGATGATGTCAGCCTGATCCCTCCAATTCGTAAGCACACCTTTGCCCCTGAAGTAGACCCAACCGGTTTAATAGATGATGAAGCTGAGTTTGAATCCTTGAGTGGCATTGACTGGGCATCATCACTACAACAAGAATCCCCCTTTAGCAACACATCATTACATTGCCCTATGTCCATATATGTGTTGGTAAGGTCTACACCAACGGATTGGTATCCGTTGCCGTTGGTGGCGTTGGAAGGGTCTACAACAACACATATAATTGCGTTGGTAATCGACATGTAGAAATGTTGCAAGATAGCAACATATATATCTACAGGCTAACTACAGTTCATATACGTTGCTGACCGCCCTACACAAACGAATTTCTACATACTCCCTCCGTTCCTCAATATAGGGTGTATAGTTTTTGGCACGGAAATTAAAGAACGCATGTGGAGGGAAAATTTCACAAGTTTTGTGAGAGATTACACCTGACTAATTGACATGAGAAAATAGAGGAGCTTGCCCTATATAAGGAAATGTAACCAAATCCCTTAAGAAATTATCCAAACAAGTGGTGCAACGCAATAAACCTTATATTTCGGACTTTTTCTCAAAAATCTATACACCTTATATCAAGGAACGGAGGGAGTACAAATTAGTGTGGCACTTCCAAGCATCTGTACTTAGCATGAACAATACTGGTATTTTATATATTACGAACAATAGTGCAAGGAGCAGCAATCCACCAAACAGAAAGATCTCGTATATTTAATCAACTCTGTTGCACATGGAACACAATCTGAAAAATATATTACATGATTTCCTATATATTAACCATGAAACTGATATTCTATATAGTAAATCTAAAACTATCTGGTAGTAGCCCCATTCTCCACCATTCTATCAATAACTTAGCCATGCATCATCTTCTTCTTCATCTTCCCGCGCTCTTCATGCTGGATGACAAGCTTCTCTATGAACTTCCTACAGACACCTTCTATGATTTTGTTATAGGATGAATCACCATCACCCTGTCCATTGTTCAGAACTAGAGCTGACTAGCAAAGCGCCACTGCAACAGATTAAGTAAACATAACGAAAGTTCAGCATGAGGAGATGGAAGTTGCATGTAACAGTTAAATATTCTGGCATTGATCATTTATCAAAGGAAGGCTCACATCAGTACAGTGTATTGTAAATGATCAAGAAAAATCCTTGTCGTTTCTTATTCCTGGCTGAGGATCGATTTAAATGTAACCAAAACATATAATTGTGAACTAGGCATGGCACAGTGTCAGGCACTCATCTTGAAATTTGTTCCCTCAATCTTTCTCTTTTCTTTAGCCATATGTTGCAAGCCAAACATACATTAGGACCATATATCTAACATACAGATATGCATGTCGTAACGAACAAGGTTCCCTCTTAGTACAAATAGAGAAGTCATATATCTAACATATAGATATGCATCTAGAATATAGTATCCACACAAAAATGTATATTGTATACTGCTATTGGGTAATTGCAACTTCAAGATAGCCACACACACACACACTGTTACTTTTTTGTCCAGCCAACTAAATAAAGAAGAGTAACTTGAACTAACCTCACAAAAAGAACTTGAACTAATAAGATAATGGAAACTAATTGTGTCATGCAGGTGTGCATTTCATTCCACAAAGCTTCTGCAGACCAACAAAAATCCCTTTGACAACATCCTGTATGGCTAGTTGGGAATATGGTTCATGGATATAATTCTAACAAAGTTCGTTTATGTGTATTTTGTTGCCAGTTCCTCAAGGCAAGTCTAAGCAACCTGCGATAAGTTCAGTAGAATTTCCATCTAAAGTGTTTTCTGTATTATAAGCACCTTTCAAAAAAAAAGTTAAACTGGAAATGCAAAATGGAGCTCGAACTCCTGGTAGCTCTTTATCTGAAACATCCATGTGCAAGAAGGTTGGTGAAATCACCATATTTGAGCATTTTATACTACTAGTCGTTAACCCCTATCCATTCACAAGGGCTAGTGTTTATCTTGTGTGGCTTTGCATGTTTTCATCTCTTAACTTACTACCGAGAGATCTTTACCAGTAAACTATAATTTGTGTGACATTTTTTTCTACCTTCGAATGAACTTTTTCTTCTAAATTTGCCGTTCAACATCGAACTCGCAACCTATAGTAAAATACTCGAGCAATAAAAATAAATAATTCAAAAGTTTTGACGTAATGACTTCCATTTTCAGAACTATATATCAGGACATAACTAATCTTTTCTTGTGGAGGAGGAAATAACTAATCTAGTGCTCTTTTATATCATACACCATGGCCTGCTATCTTAGTATATTAATATTGTAATTGTTCTCACTGTTCATAGTACATTCAAGTTCTAGATGATTTAGATACAAATAAGCTAATCACCCCCGCAAAAAAGTAACTACATTTTCATGAAGGGCACCATGATGTTTTGTCTGCCGCTTGAGCAGACAGTTATTTCTTTGTTAGAAAAAAAACTGACCCAGAGTCTAAAATAGATGCCCTACAGTATAAGAAATAAGGTCTGGGTTTGCAACATATTGGGTTCTATGCAAATCAGTCCAAAAGGACTTTCTTGACTCATCCTCATATCCCGACAAACAGTTCTCAAATGGAGTATATTGAAGCATGTACATTAGAAGATTGAAGTATTATAGTTTGAAAGAGCACGGAGAAGCATTAACACTACTATCTAGTGAACGCTCCACAAAAAGTTCCAAGCACGCCGTACCTTGCATTGCATTGATGCGTTGGCGAGAATTACAGCTTTACTCAGGTTCTCTGCAAGAACGCGTCTTTGACAGCAAGCTAGAGGCCGAGACCTGTAACACCACACTGGATTGATCGTGCTCAGCCCTTCCTTTAACCTAGCTGCAAGTGTTTCCTCTCCACCCACGTGTGCCTTGCCCTCGATCGTACTGACCTGCGGTACAACGGCCACCCTTTGCCCTCTAGGTGAATTGCTTTCAGCAGACAAGTGATCTGATGTTCTGATTCTACCACTTTAAGTCCTCCACCTCTCAGCTTGACAACACCCTGCACAGATCATTTCCTGAAACATATAGCCATCTGGTCGGTGATGTTTTCTAGGGGACTAATGAAAGACACCAAGCTGCATGAAAAATAATCATATATTGAAATTAATTGATAAGAATTACAAAGGGAAAACAGTGTGAGCTGTACATATAATGAACATTGATGTATATAAACAGATAGTACATAGATATGAACGATGCACACTCCCCGTGTTTCGCATTGTCGTTGTTTCAATCAGAGTCATACATGGTAGCAGTACTACGAGAGAGGGATAAAGGTACACAAGTAAGCGCTCAGTGTTATACAATCTGAAAGGCAGGAAGGAAAAGGGGAGCTAGGGGACAGAACGTCATCTTTAGGAATACTCTGATTCATGAAGGTGGAGTGGCATGGACGCCGGTGGCGGAGGTGGCTCAGAATGAGTGATCAAGGTCCCGCAGATCGCCATCACGATGGCCGACAAAGAAGAATCAGCCATGGCCTGCCACACAAAGAACAAGTGGGGTAAGAAAATAGGGGTCAGACGAGGAGTGACTTACTGAACCATCAGTGGCGTCGGAGTCGAGGTTGTCGAGGCGGAGCAGCAACACCACCGCCGAGCCAGCAGCCGCGCGTGTGGAGATGTACCACGGGGACTGGGTAGTATGGCGAACCAGAGGAGGCGCGGGCGCTGGCGACCTGTGGCACCTAGGCTTGCTGCGGGCCGCATGTAGGGGCGCGGAAGACATCGCCATGGCACGGGATCGGAGGAGAGCAGTGTGGGGTAGCTGGTCCGGTGAGCAACGGCGAGGCAGAGCGCCGGAGCTAGCTGAATCAGAGGTGGCGGCGGCGGCGTTGTGGTCAGGGAGATAAGAGATTTGGCTTGGCTGCGTGGTTACTTGGACGGAGGAGGTAGCACCCTAATGTGAAGGCTTTTTTTTCTGTAGATAATGTAAAGGTGGGCACGGGGAGGTTAGCAAATCATGGGAAGTGGGGGTGGGAGGTGGCCCAAACAACACATAGGTATGATTCGTTGGTAGACATGCGTTGTTATATGAGGGATTTTGTTGTAGTGCATCATCCTTCCAGGACAAGGCAACTGGCGAAGAGGCGGCGAAGGATAACCCGGAAGCTTCAGGTCAACCCCAGGAGTAAATCGCCAGGCGCCACGTGCTTATGCCTTGGTAGAAAAAAAAAACAATGCCTCATCATTTAGACCCGGGGGTCTTGTAATAGAGTAGAAAACACTTTGACTTTGCCATGCCTTCGTGCATGCTTATGGCACTTAATACTTGCATAAGCCGCCGTTACTATGCACTTGCAGTTTACATGAATCTGTGATGTCCTTGCAGAAATATCTTGTATTGCCCTGCACATAAGACAAACAAAAAAACCCTTGGCGACTTATCGTAATGAGGATCATGTGAGCCTTAATAACCCGGAGCACATACCGAATAATTAAAGGAAAAACAACTTATGATTAAGCTTAGCAGTCATAATCATAATAATATACCTGTGATGCTTACGGTTATTTCTCCGGCTTATGTAGCCCGACCCCTGAGATTGAGTTTAATTCCTGAAAATTGGCACATAAAGTTCACCTAGTACTTATCAACCTGATGTAACCAATGTTAAGCCGGAGGATAGTAGTACACTCCATTGCATTTTCAAGAGATTCTCAAGATAATCAAGTATGATGAATAAAATTTACAAGGCTTCTGATTCGAATACGATCAGTGAACCGTTCCAAAGGGGTTAAGCTAAGATTCGGATAGATCATATAGCCCCAGTGGCTGTGGCGATGTCGATCAAGTGGGTATTGACAGCTATGTCCTCTTTGGTTCGAATACGACCTATGTTTGAACAGGAAGCCCCCAAGTGACCATAAGAGTTGTTTAATGACACTGATTCGAATACGATCCACGTCAGACCCAAAGGGGTTAAGCTATGATTCAAATATGATCAAGAAGCCCCCAAGTGGGTTTGGCAGTATGCCGATCAAGTGGGTATCGACAGCTATGTTCTCTTTGGTTCGAATACGACCTATGTTTGAACCGGAAGCCCCCAAGTGACCATGGCTAGATTCAGATATGATCATAAGCCAGACCAAAAGAAAAGCCGGATTCAGATATGACCCACTTCCTCTTGGTTATCTCCACCACCTGACAAAAAAGACACATAAACCTTTCTGGGAAGTGAAAAAAAGGACAGAGGTCCTGCTTTATTGCTTTATGTAATATATACATAGTAGAAATATATACACATTAGAGCCGGTGGCTCAAGTATAGTAAGGCCGAAGATGAGCGATATTCCACGGCCGACGGGTCTCCTCCTCCGACTTACGCGAGTCTCTGTGCTCTCGAACGTCAATAAGGTAGTATGATCCGTTATTCAGATTCTTGCTGGCCACAAAGGGTCCTTCCCAAGGAGGGGATAGCTTGTGCATGTCAGATTGATCCTGGATGAGCCGGAGTACTAAATCGCCTTCCTGAAAGGCTCTGGACCTAACCCGGCGGCTGTGGTAGCGGCGCAGGTCTTGTTGGTAAATCGCCGAGCGGGCTATTGCCAAGTCTCGTTCTCCGTCCAATAGATCAAGTGCGTCCTGACGAGCTTTTTCGTTGTCAGCCTCAACGTAAGCCGCCACGCGAGGTGAGTCATGCCGGATGTCACTTGGCAGAACCGCCTCTGCTCCGTACACCATGAAGAAAGGTGTGTAACCCGTGGATCTGTTAGGTGTAGTGTTGATGCTCCAAAGTATAGAGGGTAACTCCTCCACCCAACAACCCGGCGTCCTCTGTAAGGGGACCAAGAGCCGGGGCTTGATACCTTTCAAGATCTCTTGATTAGCTCTTTCCGCCTGACCATTGGACTGAGGATGAGCCACAGCCGAAACGTCAAGCCGGATATGCTCTCGTTGACAGAAGTCTTCCATGGCTCCTTTGGAGAGGTTAGTGCCATTATCAGTTATGATACTATGTGGAAACCCGAAATGGAAAATCACCTTTTTCATGAACTGGACCGCCGTGGCTGCATCACCACTACTAGGAAAAGGGCTATAGATAGGATTGATACTAATGGCGCACCAGGGAAGTAGTGCGCCATTACTATATACTAATGGCGCACCTGTTGGTGATGCGCCATTAGTGTGGAAGACACTAATGGCGCACCAGAAACAGGGTGCGCCACTAGTATTAATTTTTTTTTTCCATTTTTCCATACATACTAATGGCGCATCACGTCGATAATGCGTCATTACTAGTTCTAACTAGTAATGGCGCACCAGGCAGAGAGTGCGCCATTACTGTAATTTTTTTTATTCTTTTTTTGCAAAACTACTAATAGCGCACCGTTTCAAAAAAAATTAAATTTCATGGGCACTTTTTGAATTCATGAGGACAGTTGATCTCGATCCCCCTCCATCTCGATCTCGATTCCCCCTCCATCTCGATCTCGATCCCTCCCCCGCTCCACCGCCGCCGACGAGCACCCCCCGCACCCTCCCCTGCTCCACCGCCGCCGCCGATGATATTTTCAAATAACAAATTTGATATATTTTTTAAAAAATTATTACTGTTTTTATAAAAAATATTACTATTTCATATTCATATTCATTTTTTAAAAAATAATAAAAAAAGTGTAGACTACAGTTGTTGTTAAACAACAATTATTACTGTTTGTATAAAAAATATTACTATTTCATATTCATTTTTTTTAAAAAAAATCTTACTTATGGCGCACGGGTGGCTGGTGCGCCATTGCTATGTAAAAAAACATTCTAATGGCGCACCGCCTGGGGGTGCACCATTAGTAATCTTCCCCCATCCATACACTTCGTCCCTCCCTCGTCCCTCTCCCTCTTGCCAGATCGACACTTCCTTCCTCTCCCTCCACCGCGCCGCTCCCTCCCTCCACCGCGCCACCGCCGCTGCCCCGACCCACGGCGCCGCAGCCGCCCACGCGCCCCCGCCGCCTCCCTCTCCCCTTCCCCCCCCCCTCGAGCGCCGCCTCCCCCTCGAGCCCCACCTCCCCCGCGAGCGCCGCCTCCCTCGCCTCCCTCGAAACCCTAGAAACCCGCTGGAGATTTGGAGCCTCGGAGCCGGCGGAGACTTGGAGCCTCAAAGCCGCCCCAAGTTCACCAGGAGAGGAGGCCCCACATCCACCAGGAGAGGAGGCCCGCGACCTCCCCGCCGTCTATCCCCGCCTCCCCCAAGCTCGCTGTCTCCGCCCTCCGTCGTCGCCGCTCCGGCCACCACCTCATCGTGGTCAGGTAACCCTCCTCCCTCTGCCTCTCTTCTCCTCTCTTCCTCCTCTCCTCCCTCCCGGCCATGCCCTCTTCTTCTCTCTTTTGCTAGGGACTGTTCCAAGCGCCACACTGTCAGTGAATCCCCTAAATCTACTTACTCTGATCGCTAACAATGTAGTGTCTGTCTGAAGAGACTAAAGTTTAGTATTGCCATGGTTACCTTGTTAATTTTAGTGTCAGTGTTCATATTAGATGTATATAGTTGTATACTGTAATTATAGGAAGGGTCCCCTGTTAGCATGATTTTCTTTCTGCACTTTTTTGTGTGGAGTTGAGTAGTGTGATGGTGGGTTTCTTATTATTGCGCTGTATGTAGAGTATCGTGTTGATTTTGGTGCCAGCGTTCGTGTAGTACTATGCATTAATAAATCTATGAGCTGAGATACATATCTCTAACAATGTAGTGTCTATCTGAAGAGACTAAAGTTCAGTATTGAAACTGACAGCATAGCATGGATGGAATTCACTGCTAAAAATCACCTCTCAAATTTAGTGTGGTATTTGTCCATGGTATTGAAACTGATAGCATAACATGTATTTGTCCATGGTTTGTATCATGCATACTGGATTGTGAAAACCATTAATTTAATACTAGTATTTTTTGATGCAAAGGGTTCTCATCAGTGACACAGTTTTGGTCAATCATTGTCTTGAGGTTGCCAGTGGGGAAGTTGTTTCTTCCCAGCGAACCTTGATGGACTGGTCGTGAGTAGTTGCTGTTGAAGAGTGAACGTTGGCCTGTCGAATCTTTTGACCTCGGGTTAGGCTTGATTGGTAGAGTATTAGAACTGAGAAAAATGTACAAATGTTAGGTGTGATTAAGGCTAGTAAAGATGGAGTATGGCTGCTGGGTAATCTGTGTTTGGCTGTATAGTCCTTTTTCAATGTGTTTTGTTCTCCTTCGCTCCTGTTTTTTCGGTTATGAGCTCTCAATACTTGTGTAATATGATTGCTTTTGGGCTGTTTGAAGACATGTTGAATCGGGTTTATGTGTTATTTAGGATGAACTTCTTGCACTGCTGTTAAAGCCTAAATATATTGCTGCTGTTACTTTTATGTATACATATTGTTGGTCCATTTCATCCATGATGTCTTTTGGGCTGTTTGAAGACTCTGTTATGTAGGTTGAATATTTCTTGCACTGCTGTTAAAGATGTTACCAGTCACATTTCTATGTCCACATTGTTTTTGTATGTAATTAAAAATGTCAAATACACTACACTGGCTGTGACAATCTGTAACTTGCTTAATTAGGATGAGTTTTTTGTTCTTCATTATAGTGTATACATCTAATTCAGTAAAAAATAATAGGCATCACCTTCTGTGTAAAAAGATGTCTGAACCTTGTCTATGCCATTGGAAGAGAAATTTACAGGATGCATAGATTTATTTACTTCTGTTGCATTGGAGGTTCATCTTGTCTTGAGGCAAACAAATCAGCATTGGAGGCTCATCTTTGAGGCTCATCTTTATTACATATCAGAACTTGCAAACAAATATGTGAAAGACTTGTAAAGTTGCTGGGTTTTGTCTCCGACCATCGTGTCGTGATGAATTTGCAGGTACCCCGAGAGGCCCTTGAGTTTGCCGGAATGTCGATTAACTTCCGTTCTGGCGAATTCGGGTACTCCTAGAGGCAATAATAAAGTTATTATTTATTTCCTTATATATCATGATAAATGTTTATTATTCATGCTAGAATTGTATTAACCGGAAACATGATACATGTGTGAATACATAAACAAACAGAGTGTCACTAGTATGCCTCTACTTGACTAGCTTGTTAATCAAAGATGGTTATGTTTCCTAACCATGAACAAAGAGTTGTTATTTGATTAACGGGATCACATCATTAGTTGAATGATCTGATTGACATGACCCATTCTATTAGCTTAGCACCCGGTCGTTTAGTATGTTGCTATTGCTTTCTTCATGACTTATACATGTTCCTTTGACTATGAGATTATGCAACTCCCGTTTACCGGAGGAACACTTTGGGTACTACCAAACGTCACAACGTAACTGGGTGATTATAAAGGAGTACTACAGGTGTCTCCAAAGGTAGATGTTGGGTTGGCGTATTTCGAGATTAGGATTTGTCACTCCGATTGTCGGAGAGGTATCTCTGGGCCCTCTCGGTAATGCATATCACTTAAGCCTTGCAAGCATTGCAACTAATGAGTTAGTTGCGGGATGATGTATTACGGAACGAGTAAAGAGACTTGCCGGTAACGAGATTGAACTAGGTATTGGATACCGACGATCGAATCTCGGGCAAGTAACATACCGATGGACAAAGGGAACAACGTATGTTGTTATGCGGTCTGACCGATAAAGATCTTCGTAGAATATGTAGGAGCCAATATGGGCATCCAGGTCCCGCTATTGGTTATTGACCGGAGACGTGTCTCGGTCATGTCTACATTGTTCTTGAACTGTAGGGTCCGCACGCTTAAGGTTTCGATGACAGTTATATAATGAGTTTATGAGTTTTGATGTACCGAAGGAGTTCGGAGTCCCGAATGAGATCGGAGACATGACGAGGAGTCTCGAAATGGTCAAGACGTAAAGATCGATATATTGGACGACTATATTCGGACATCGGAAGGGTTCTGAGTGGTTCGGGTATTTTCGAAGGTACCGGGGAGTTACGGGAATACGAGGAAGAAGCAATGGGCCTTGATGGGCCTTAGTGGGAAGGACCAGGAGATGGCGCGCGCCCCTCCCAAGCCCAGTCCGAATTGGACAAGGGGTTTGGGGCACGGCCCCTATCTCCCTTCCTTCCCCTCTTCCCCTCTTTCCCCCCTTGACCTAGTTGGACTAGGAACGGTGGAATCCTACTCCCGGTGGGAGTAGGACTCCCCTGGCGCGCCCAAACCTAGGGCCGGCCTCCTCCCTCCCTTGCTCCTTTATATACGGGGGCAGGGGGCACCCCATGGACACACAAGTTGATCTTCGTGATCGTTCCTTAGCCGTGTGCGGTGCCCCCCTCCACCATATTCCACCTCGAATATATCGTTGCAGTGCTTAGGCGAAGCCCTGCGCCAGTAGAACATCAAGATTGTCACCACGCCGTCGTGCTGACGGAACTCCTCCCCGAAGCTTTGCTGGATCGGAGCTAGGGGTGCGTCATCGAGCTGAACGTGTGCCAAGAACTCGGAGGTGCCAGAGTAACGGTGCTTGGATCGGTCGGATCGGGAAGACGTACGACTACTTCCTCTACGTTGCGTCAACGCTTCCGCTTCGGTCTACGAGGGTACGTAGACAACACTCTCCCCTCTCGTTGCTATGCATCACCATGATCTTGCGTGTGCGTAGGAATTTTTTTGAAATTACTACGTTCCCCAACAGTGGCATCCGAGCCTAGGTTTTTATGGTTTGATGTTATTTGCACGAGTAGAACACAAGTGAGTTGTGGACGATACAAGTCATACTGCCTACCAGCATGTCATACTTTGGGTCAGCGGTATTGTTGGATGAGACGACCCGGACCAACCTTACGCGTACGCTTACACGAGACCGGTTCCCTCGACGTGCTTTGCACACAGATGGCTTGTGGGAGACTGTCTCACCAACTTTAGTTGAACCGAGTATGGCTACGCCCGGTCCTTGAGAAGGTTAAACCGGAGTCTATTTGACGAAGTATCGTTGTGGTTTTGATGCGTAGGTGAGATTGGTTCTTGCCTCAGCCCGTAGCAGCCACGTAAAATTTGCAACAAACAAAGTAGAGGACGTCTAACTTGTTTTTGCAGGGCATGTTGTGATGTGATATGGTCAAGACATGATGCTAAATTTTATTGTATGAGATGATCATGTTTTGTAACCGAGCTATCGGCAACCGACAGGAGCCGTATGGTTGTCGCTTTATTGTATGTAATGCAATCGCCCTGTAATGCTTTACTTTATCACTAAACGGTAGCGATAGTCATAGAAGCATAAGATTGGCGAGACGACAACGATGCTACGATGGAGATCAAGGTGTCGCGCCGGTGACGATGGTGATCATGACAGTGCTGCGGAGATGGAGATCACAAGCACAAGATGATGATGGCCATATCATATCACTTATATTGATTGCATGTGATGTTTATCTTTTATGCATCTTATCTTGCTTTGATTGATGGTAGCATTATAAGATGATCTCTCACTAATTATCAAGAAGTGTTCTCCCTGAGTATGCACCGTTGCGAAAGTTCTTCGTGCTGAGACACCACATGATGATCGGGTGTGATAGGCTCTACGTTCAAATACAACGGGTGCAAAACAGTTGCACACGCGGAATACTCAGGTTATACTTGACGAGCTATGCATATAAGATATGACCTCGGAACACGGAGACCGAAAGGTCGAGCGTGAATCATATAGTAGATATGATCAACATGATGATGTTCACCATTGAAAACTAATCCATTTCACGTGATGATCGGTTATGGTTTAGTTTGATTTGGATCACGTGATCACTTAGAGGATTAGAGGGATGTCTATCTAAGTGGGATTTCTTAAGTAATATGATTAATTGAACTTTAATTTATCATGAACTTAGTCCTAGTAGTATTAGCATATCTATGTTGTAGATCAATAGCTCGCGTTGTTGCTTCCCTATGTTTATTTTGATATGTTCCTAGAGAAAATTGTGTTGAAAAATATTAGTAGCAATGATGCGGATTGGATCCGTGATTTGAGGTTTATCCTCATTGCTGCACAGAAGAATTATGTCCTTAATGCACCGCTAGGTGACAGACCTATTGCAGGAGCAGATGCAGACGTTATGAACGTTTGGCTAGCTCAATATGATGACTACTTGATAGTTTAGTGCACCATGCTTAACGGCTTAGAATCGGGACTTCAAAGATGTTTTGAACGTCATGGAGCATATGAGATATTCCAGTAGTTGAAGTTAATATTTCAAGCAACTACCCGAGTTGAGGGATATGAAGTCTCCAACAAGTTCTATAGCTAAAAGATGGAGGAGAATCGCTCAACTAGTGAGCATGTGCTCAGATTGTCTAGGTACTACAATCGCTTGAATCAAGTGGGAGTTAATCTTCCAAATAAGATAGTGATTGACAGAATTCTCTAGTCACCATCACCAAGTTAGTAGAACTTCGTGATGATCTATAGTATGCAAGGGATGACGAAAACCACTCCCGAACTTTTTCATAATGATGAAATCAATGGAGGTAGAAATCAAGAAAGAGTATCAAGCGTTGATGGTTGACAAGATCACTAGTTTCAAGTAAAGGGCAAAGGGAAGAAGGGGAACTTCAAGAAGAATGGCAAGCAAGTTGCTGCTCAAGTGAAGAAGCCCAAGTCTGGACCTAAGCCTGAGACTGAGTGCGTTTACTGCAAAGGGACTGGTCACTGGAAGCGGAACTGCCCCAAGTATTTGGCGGATAAGAAGGATGGCGAAGTGAACAAAGGTATATTTGATATACAGATTATTGATATGTATTTTACTAGTGTTCATAGCAACCCCTCGGTATTTGATACTGGTTCAGTTGCTAAGAGTAGTAACTCGAAACGGGAGTTGCAGAATGAACAAAGACTAGTTAAGGGTGAAGTGACGATGAAAGTTGGAAGTAGTTCCAAGATTGATATGATCATCATCGCACACTCCCTATACTTTCGGGATTAGTGATGAACCTAAATAAGTGTTATTTGGTGTTTGCGTTGAGCATAAATATGATTTGATCATGTTTATTGCAATACGATTATTCATTTAAGTTAGAGAACAATTGTTGTTCTGTTTACATGAATAGAACCTTTTATGGTCATACACACCCAATGAAAATAGTTCATTGGATCTCGATCGTAGTGATACACATATTCATAATATTGAAACCAAAAGATGCGAAGTTAATAATGATAGTGCAACCTATTTGTGGCACTGCCGTTTAGGTCATATTGGTGTAAAGCGCATGAAGAAACTCCATGCTGATGGGATTTTGGAATCACTTGATTATGAATCACTTGATGCTTGCGAACCATGCCTCTTGGGCAAGATGACTAAAACGCCGTTCTCCGGAACAATGGAGCAAGCAACAGATTTGTTGGAAATCATACATACTGATGTATATGGTCCGATGAATATTAAGGCTTGCGACAAGTATCATTATTTTCTAACCTTCACAGATGATTTGAGCAGATATGGGTATATCTACTTGATGAAACATAAGTCTGAAACGTTTGAAAAGTTCAAAGAATTTCAGAGTGAAGTAGAGAATCATCGTAACAAGAAAATAAAAGTTACTACGATATGATCGCAGAGGTAAAACATTTGAGTTACGAGTTTGGCCTTCAGTTAAACAATGTGAAATAGTTTCACTACTCACGCCACCTGGAACACCACAGCATAATGGTGTGTCCGAACGTCATAACCATACTTTATTGATATAGTGCAATCTATGATATTTCTTACCGATTTACCACTATCGTTTTGGGGTTATGCATTAGAGACAGCTGCATTCACGTTAAATAGGGCACCATCTAAATCCGTTGAGACGACACTATATGAACTGTGGTTTAGCAAGAAACCAAAGTTGTCGTTTCTTAAAGTTTGGGGTTGTGATGCTTATGTGAAAAAAGTTTCATCCTGATAAGCTCAAACCCAAATCGGAGAAATATGTCTTCATAGGATACCCAAAGAAGACAGTTGGGTACACCTTCTATCACAGATCCGAAGGCAAGACATTCGTTGCTAAGAATGGATCCTTTCTAGAGAAGGGGTTTCTCTCGAAAGAAGTGAGTGGGAGGAAAGTAGAACTTGATGAGGTAACTGTACCTATTCCCTTGTTGGAAACCAGTACATCACAGGAACCAGTTTCTGTGACGTCAAAACCAACTAGTGAGGAGGTTGATGATGATGATCATAGAACTACAGAACAAGTTACTACAGAACCTCGTAGATCAACCAGAGTAAGATCCGCACCAGAGTGGTACGGCAATCCTGTTCTGGAAGTCATGCTACTAGATCATGATGAACCTACGAACTATGAAGAAGCGATGGTGAGCCCAGATTCCGCAAAATGGCTTAAAGCCATGAAATCTGAGATGGGATCCATGTATGAGAACAAAGTATGGACTTTGATGGATTTGCCCGATGATCGGCAAGCCATAGAAAATAAATGGATCTTCAAGAGGAAGACAGAAGCTGATAGTAGTGTTACTATCTACAAAGCTAGAATTGTCGCAAAAGGTTTTCGACAAGTTCAAGGTGTTGACTACGATGAGAGTTTCTCACTCGTATATATGCTTAAGTCTGTCCGAATCATGTTAGCAATTGCCGCATTTTATGAAATCTGGCAAACGGATAAAACAAAACTGCATTCCTTAATGGATTTATTAAAGAAGAGTTGTATATGATGCAACCAGAAGGTTTTGTCAATCCTAAAGGTGCTAACAAAATGTGCAAGCTCCAGCGATCCATCTATGGACTGGTGCAAGCATCTCGGAGTTGGAATATACGCTTTGATGAGTTGATCAAAGCATATAGTTTTATACAGACTTGCGGTGAAGCCTGTATTTACAAGAAAGTGAGTGGGAGCACTACAGCATTTCTGATAAGTATATGTAAATGACATATTGTTGATCGAAAATAATGTATAATTATTCTGCAAAGCATAAAGGAGTGTTTGAAAGAAGTTTTTCGAAGAAGGACCTCGGTAAAGCTGCTTACATATTGAGCATCAAGATCTATAGAGATAGATCAAGACGCTTGATAAGTTTTCAATGAGTGCATACCTTGACAAGATTTTGAAGTAGTTCAAAATGGAACAGTCAAAGAAAGAGTTATTTCCTGTGTTATAAGGTATGAAGTTGAGTAAAGACTCAAAACTCGACCACGGCAGAAGATAGAAAGAGAATGAAAGTCATTCCCTATGCCTTGGCCATAGGTTCTATAAAGTATGCCATGCTGTGTACCAGATCTATTGTATACCCTACACTGAGTTTGGCAAGGGAGTACAATAGTGATCTAGGAGTAGATCACTGGACAACGGTCAAAATTATCCTTAGTGGAATAAGGATATGTTTCTCGATTATGGACGTGACAAAAAGGTTCGTCGTAAAAGGTTACGTCGATGCAAGTTTTGACACTAATCTGGATGACTCTAAGTCTCAATCTAGATACATATTGAAAGTGGGAGCAATTAACTAAAGTAGCTCCGTGCAGAGCATTGTAGACATAGAAAGTTGCAAAATACATACGGATCTGAATTTTGGCAGACCCGTTGACTAAGCTTCTCTCACAAGCAAAACATGATTACACCTTAGTACTCTTTGGGTGTTAATCACATAGCGATGTGAACTAGATTACTGACTCTAGTAAACCCTTTGGGTGTTGATCACATATCGATGTGAACAATGGGTGTTAATCACATGGTGATGTGAAGTATTGCTGGTAATCACATGGCGATGTGAACTAGATTATTGACTCTAGTGCAAGTGGGAGACTGAAGGAAATATGCCCTAGAGGCAATAATAAAGTTATTATTTATTTCCTTATATATCATGATAAATGTTTATTATTCATGTTAGAATTGTATTAACCGGAAACATGATACATGTGTGAATACATAAACAAACAGAGTGTCACTAGTATGCCTCTACTTGACTAGCTTGTTAATCAAAGATGGTTATGTTTCCTAACCATGAACAAAGAGTTGTTATTTGATTAACGGGATCACATCATTAGTTGAATGATCTGATTGACATGACCCATTCTATTAGCTTAGCACCCGATCGTTTAGTATGTTGCTATTGCTTTCTTCATGACTTATACATGTTCCTTTGACTATGAGATTATGCAACTCCCGTTTACCGGAGGAACACTTTGGGTACTACCAAACGTCACAACGTAACTGGGTGATTATAAAGGAGTACTACAGGTGTCTCCAAAGGTAGATGTTGGGTTGGCGTATTTCGAGATTAGGATTTGTCACTCCGATTGTCGGAGAGGTATCTCTGGGCCCTCTCGGTAATGCATATCACTTAAGCCTTGCAAGCATTGCAACTAATGAGTTAGTTGCGGGATGATGTATTACGGAACGAGTAAAGAGACTTGCCGGTAACGAGATTGAACTAGGTATTGGATACCGACGATCGAATCTCGGGCAAGTAACATACCGATGGACAAAGGGAACAACGTATGTTGTTATGCGGTCTGACCGATAAAGATCTTCGTAGAATATGTAGGAGCCAATATGGGCATCCAGGTCCCGCTATTGGTTATTGACCGGAGACGTGTCTCGGTCATGTCTACATTGTTCTTGAACTGTAGGGTCCGCACGCTTAAGGTTTCGATGACAGTTATATAATGAGTTTATGAGTTTTGATGTACCGAAGGAGTTCGGAGTCCCGAATGAGATCGGAGACATGACGAGGAGTCTCGAAATGGTCAAGACGTAAAGATCGATATATTGGACGACTATATTCGGACATCGGAAGGGTTCTGAGTGGTTCGGGTATTTTCGAAGGTACCGGGGAGTTACGGGAATACGAGGAAGAAGCAATGGGCCTTGATGGGCCTTAGTGGGAAGGACCAGGAGATGGCGCGCGCCCCTCCCAAGCCCAGTCCGAATTGGACAAGGGGTTTGGGGCGCGGCCCCTCTCTCCCTTCCTTCCCCTCTTCCCCTCTTTTCCCCCTTGACCTAGTTGGACTAGGAAAGGTGGAATCCTACTCCCGGTGGGAGTAGGACTCCCCTGGCGCGCCCAAACCTAGGGCCGGCCTCCTCCCTCCCTTGCTCCTTTATATACGGGGGCAGGGGGCACCCCATGGACACACAAGTTGATCTTCGTGATCGTTCCTTAGCCGTGTGTGGTGCCCCCCTCCACCATATTCCACCTCGAATATATCGTTGCAGTGCTTAGGCGAAGCCCTGCGCCAGTAGAACATTAAGATTGTCACCACGCCGTCGTGCTGACGGAACTCCTCCCCGAAGCTTTGCTGGATCGGAGCTAGGGGTGCGTCATCGAGCTGAACGTGTGCCAAGAACTCGGAGGTGCCGGAGTAACGGTGCTTGGATCGGTCGGATCGGGAAGACGTACGACTACTTCCTCTACGTTGCGTCAACGCTTCCGCTTCGGTCTACGAGGGTACGTAGACAACACTCTCCCCTCTCGTTGCTATGCATCACCATGATCTTGCGTGTGCGTAGGAATTTTTTTGAAATTACTACGTTCCCCAACATCAGGCTGAGGATGACCTAGCGCTGGTGGTGGCTGACCAAGGGCAAGAGATGGTGGTGGCTGACCATGGGCAAGAGATGGTGGTGGCTGACCATGGGCAAGAGATGGAGGTGGCTGATGATGACCTAGCGATGGTCGTGCCTGAAGGTGGCCTCGCGATGGTGGTGGTGCTTGACAATGACCACGCACCGGTGGTGGCGCCGGCGATCCCACAGCTGGGCGACATGACCACGCCAATTGAGGTAGAAGACTACATCCCAGTGCCTCCACCGCCTCAACCGCCTCGCCGCTCTTGGCGCATCAGGCTGAGGAAGGAGAAGGAGAAGAACAATGCATGAGAACCTAACTTTGTCAGGTATGTCAGATCTCCAAAATGATATATATATATATATATATATATATATATATATATATATATATATATATATATATATATATATATATATATATATACTTAGTTACCTATGTTATCTCTAATATGCTTAGTTTCCTATAGGTTAGCTTCATTTTACCTAAGTTGGCTCTAATATGCTAACTTAGAGCTTATATGCTTAGTTTCCTATAGGTTAGCTCCAAAATAACTTATGTTAGCACACAAAATGATCAAGTTTACATAATAACCTTATAGTCTTTTTCTTATTCTTCTTCTTTTCCAAAATGACATAGGTTAGCTTCATTTTACCTAAGTTGGGTCTAATATACTAACTTAGTGCTTATATGCTTAGTTTCCTATAGGTTAGCTCCAAAATAACTTATGTTAGCACAAAATGATCAAGTTTACATAATAAGCTTATAGTCTTCTTCTTATTCTTCTTCTTTTCCAAAATTGTTCTTATTCTTCTTCTAGTGTTCTTCTTCTTCTAGTATTCTTCTAGTCTTCTTCTTCTAACTTCTTGTTTATCATTTTGCAGATTTGATTTAATTCACGGAAGCTTGCATGGATGGAGTGCTTCTTTTCCATTTGTGTTTTTATTTTGTATCAATGTGAAACTTTTGTGAATTGATGGATAACGGTGTTGGATGAACAATGTGAAACTTTTGTAATATGTAACGATGGAACTATGTGTTGGCTATGTATGTATATATGATGGAACTTGTGTGTTGGCTATGTATGTTATATGGCTGCTTGTTGTATATATATGTGTTGGATATCTCATAGGTGAAATAGTGACCTGAGATTAAGAAAAAAAATTAAAAAAAATGTTACTAATGGCGCACTATAATGTGGTGCGCCATTAGTATAGCAGACACTAGTGGCGCACCATGGGAAAAACTAATGGCGCACTGCCTGGTGCGCCATTAGTATACCAGATACTAATGGCGCACCAGCGGTGCGCCATTAGTAATAAATACTAGTGGCGTGGTACTAATGGCGCACCGGTGGTGCGCCATTAGTAGGCAAAACCGGTGCACCATTAGTAGGCCTTTTCCTAGTAGTGCACACTTACTGACTGGCTCCTCCTCAACCCACTTTGTAAACTTGTCAACTGCCACCAAGAGGTGTGTATTTTTATCCTTAGACCTTTTGAAAGGTCCAACCATGTCAAGCCCCCAGACTGCAAACGGCCAAGTAATTGGAATCATCCTCAATTCCTGAGCCGGCACATGAGCCCGTCGTGAGAACTTCTGACATCCGTCGCATTTACTGACCAGATCTTCCGCATCAGCATGAGCCGTCAGCCAATAAAACCCATGACGGAAAGCTTTGGCCACAAGAGATTTTGAGCCGACGTGATGACCACAATCACCTTCATGAATCTCACGAAGGATCTCCTGACCCTCTGTAGGCGACACACAACGCTGAAACGCTCCAGTGACGCTGCAGTGATGTAACTCGCCATTGACAATTGTCATAGACTTGGACTGCCGGACGATTTGTCTTGCCAAGGTCTCATCTTCAGGCAACTCTCCCCGGGTCATGTAAGCCAAATAAGGCATTGTCCAATCCGGGATAACGTGGAGAGCCGCCACCAGCTGTGCCTCCGGGTCTGGTATTGCCAGATCTTCCTTTGTAGGTAACTTAACTGAAGGATTGTGCAGAACATCAAGAAAAGTGTTAGGCGGCACCGGCTTACGCTGAGATCCCAGCCGGCTCAAGGCATCAGCCGCCTCATTCTTCCTTCAATCAATGTGCTCCACCACATAACCCTTGAAGTGCCCAGCCACCACGTCAACTTCACGAGGATAAGCTGCCATGAGGGGATCTTTGGAATCCCACTTGCCCGACACCTGTTGGGCCACAAGGTCTGAGTCTCCTAAGCACCTTACTCGGCTCAAGTTCATCTCTTTAGCCATCCGGAGACCATGGAGTAAGGCCTCATACTCAGCTACATTGTTAGTACAAGGAAACATAAGCCGGAGCACATGACAGAATTTGTCACCTCGAGGGGAAGTTAACACGACTCCAGCCCCCGAGCCTTCCAGCTGCCTGGACCCATCAAAGTGAATCGTCCAATACGTGTTATCGGGCTTCTCCTCAGGTGCCTGTAGCTCTGTCCAGTCATTGATAAAATCCACCAACGCTTGAGACTTAATGGCAGTACGTGGCACATACTTCAAACCATGAGGCCCGAGCTCAATAGCCCACCTGGCGACTCGTCCTGTGGCCTCTCTGTTCTGGATAATGTCTCCCAAGGGGGCAGAACTCACCATCGTAATAGGGTGACCTTGGAAATACTGTTTCAGCTTCTGGCTTGCCATGAACACTCCGTAAACCAGCTTCTGCCAATGAGGGTACCTTTGCTTTGACTCGATGAGCACCTCACTGACATAATAAACCGGCCGTTGAACCAGATGCTCCTTTCCGGCCTCCTTGCGTTCCACCACAATTGCAACACTGACGGCTCGTGAATTAGCAGCCACATATAACAACAAAGGCTCTTTGTCAATAGGGGCTGCCAGGACCGGCGGCTCAGATAACTGCCTCTTCAAATCCTCAAAAGCAGCGTTAGCAGCATCACTCCAGACAAAGGTGTCTGCCTTCTTCATCATCTGATACAACGGCAAGGCCTTCTCACCTAGCCGGCTTATGAACCGGCTTAAAGCAGCAACCTGACCCGCTAGTCGCTGAACATCATTGATGCACGCCGGCTTAGCTAAAGAGGTGATTGCCTTGATCTTCTCCGGGTTAGCTTCAATGCCCCGGTTTGAGACCAAGAATCCCAAAAGCTTGCATGCAGGCACACCAAATACACACTTCTCCGGGTTAAGCATCATCTTGTAAACCCGGAGGTTATCAAAGGTTTCCCTGAGATCAGATATCAAGGTTTCCGTCTCTCTGGACTTCACCACTATGTCATCCACATAAGCATGAACATTGCGCCCAATCTGATTATGGAGACAATTCTGTACACACCGCTGATAAGTCGCCTGGGCACTCTTGAGCCCAAAGGGCGTAGACACATAGCAGAAGGCTCCAAACGGAGTGATGAAAGTTGTCTTCTCCTGGTCCTTAACTGCCATTTTGATCTGATGATAACCAGAGTAAGCATCCAGGAAACTCAAACGCGCGCAACCCGCCGTAGCATCAATGATTTGATCGATACGGGGAAGAGCGAAAGGATCAGCCAGACAAGCCTTATTCAAGTCCGTGTAATCCACACACATCCGCCAGGTGCCGTTTTGCTTGAGCACGAGCACCGGGTTAGCCAACCACTCCGGGTGAAAGACTTCAACAATGAACCCAGCCGCCAAGAGCCGGGCGACCTCCTCTCCAATAGCTTTTCGTCGCTCCTCATTGAATCGCCGCAGAAACTGCCTGACCGGCTTATACTTCGGATCAATATTAAGAGTGTGCTCAGCGAGTCCTCTCGGTACACCTGGCATGTCAGAAGGTTTCCATGCAAAGATGTCCCGATTCTCACGGATGAACTCGATGAGCGCGCTTTCCTATTTAGGATCCAAGTTGGCACTGATGCTGAACTACTTAGACGAATCGCCCGGAGTAAAATCAACAAGCTTAGTCTCTGCAGCCGACTTAAACTTCATGGCCGGGTCATGTTCCGTCGTCGGCTTCTTGAGGGAGGTCCTATCCGCCGGGTTAACGTTATCCTGATAAAATTTGAGCTCCTCTGCTACACAGACAGACTAAGCGTAAGCCGCATTGCCTTCTTCACATTCCAGGGCCACCTTTCGGCTTCCATGCACAGTGATGGTGCCCTTCTAACCTGGCATCTTGAGCTGTAAATAAACATAACACGTCCGCGCCATGAACTTGGCGTAAGCCGGCCGCCCGAACAAAGCGTGATACGGACTCTTGATTTTGACCACTTGAAAGGTTAACTTCTCAGCCCTAGAATCATGCTCGTCCCCAAAAGCCACCTCCAACTCAATCTTACCCACAGGATATGCCGACTTACCAGGCACCACTCCATGGAAGACGGTGTTGGAAGTCTTTAAGTTATTGTCAGTTAAGCCCATGCGCCGAAAGGTCTCGTAATAGAGGATGTTGATGCTGCTGCCTCCATCCATGAGCACCTTAGTGAATTTATAACCACCAACCTGCGGTGCTACTACCAGGGCCAGTTGGCCCGGATTATCAACTCGGGGGGGGGGTGATCCTCCCTGCTCCAGACAATGGGCTGCTCTGACCACCGTAAGTAACGAGGGACTGCCAGTTCAATAGAATTCACAGCCCTCTTATGAACCTTTTGATCACGTTTACACAAACTTGTGGTGAACACGTGATATTGTCCACTGTTTAGCTGTTTTGGATGGCTCTGATAACCTGACTGCTGCTGCTACTGACCTCCTTGACCAGACTGCTGCTGGTTATAACCACCTTGGTTTCCCTGAAAGCCGGGACCTGAACCGCCACCCGGGCCATGAAAGCCGCCAGCTCCTGAACCGCCGCCCGGGCCTTGATTGCCATCAAACATGTTGGAATTCTTGAAAGCCTTCATGATTGCACAATCCTTCCATAAGTGAGCCGGTGGATGCTCCCGGGTGCCATGCCTCGGACAAGGCTCATTGAGTATCTGTTCAAGAGATGGACCTGACCCGCCGGACCGAGGGGGCGGTTTCCCCTTGTGTTTCTGATTGTTACCTTGTGCATTAGCCACAAATTTCGGGTTACCGTCCGGCTTACATGTATTGCCTCCTTGATTTGCCGGGTTATGCTGCTGACCCTTTCCATTACCGTTCTTCTTTCCCTTCCCTGTCTTTTCCTCATCAGACGCGGGATCCTTGGTACTATCAGAATCGGCATACTTGACTAAAGCCGCCATCAGCGTCCCCATATCATTGCAATCGCGTTTAAGACGCCCCAGCTTCTGTCTCAGAGGTTCAAAGCGGCAATTCTTCCCCAGCATAAGAACTGCTGAGCCGGCATCCATCTTGTCAGACGAATGTATTATCTCTTTGACCTGGCGCACTCAATGAGTCGTAGATTCACCCTCCTCCTGCTTGCAACTTGTCAAGTCCACAATCGACATAGACTGCTTGCAAGTGTCTTTGAAGTTTTGGATGAAACGGGCCTTCAGCTCCGCCCATGAACTAATGGAATTGGGTGGCAAACCCTTTAGCCAAGAACGGGCCGTTCCGTCTAACATCATGGTGAAGTATTTAGCCATCGCTGCGTCACTGACCTCCAGCAGTTCCATGGCCATCTCATAACTTTCGATCCACGCTCCCGGCTGTAAGTCGGCCGTGTAATTTGGCACCTTCTGAGGTCCCTTGAAATCTTTGGGCAGACGTACATTCCGTAGAGCCGGTACCAGACAAGGAACACCTCCGGTTCTAGTAGCGACTCCCGCCTCAACAGAAGTCGTTGGATAAGCCGGTAAGTCCTGTTGTTCTATGAGCTGAGCCGCTAGCTAAGCTGCCCGCTCGTCCTCTTGATGTATACGGTCCTGCACCGGGTTATACCCACCGGGCTGGTTCCGTCGCTGAGCGTTGCTTGACAGGGCCTCCGACTCCATGCGTCTGCTGTAACTCGGGCTCCGGTTTTGACGAGGCGGAGCCAGCCAAGGCGGAGGAGTTGAGTGAATCATGTCCCAGCTGTAAGAGTAGGTCTCTTGCTGAGCCAGAGCTGTTTGGACAAGTTCCCTGATCCTCCGGGTTTCCACTGCTGTCAAATCATCGCCATCTACTGGGAGGGCCGCCAAACGTGCTGATGCTGCGATTAAGTTCTCCATGGGGTTGGAGAAGTGACCCGGAGGTATCGGTACGTAATGGGGTGGTGCCATATTCCCGTAAAGAGGCGCCGTCACCTGAGGCTGGATCGGGCCTCCCGCTCCGGATGTCATAAACTGATTTACACCTGGTGGATTACTTGGACCGGCTCCGGGTGTAGCGAAGAGATTCCGAGGATCATAAACCTGAGGTAAACGGGACTGAGTTTTCTGATGTCTCCTCCTCATTACCTCGTTAGATGCGTTCAGGCTCATATTGAGTTGAAAAGCCTCTGTCTGAAGCTGCTGCGTCCGTGCATCCAAAGCCGCCCGCTCTGTAGCCAATCTAGTATCCTCAGCTGCTAAGGTTTCCTTGGCCCGAGCAATTTCCTCACAAACCCGTGCCACCTCTGCCTCATGCTCAGACTGGTTCGTAGGGATAACGGTGACAATTAACAGGGCCATAATTCTATCCATGAGATCCATCAGCACCTGAGCCGGTGAGCACACAGGGCCTCCTGCCCCGGCTGCTCCTAACCCGGACGTTATTGCCGCTGAAGCCGTAGAATTTTGGCCGGGTTGAGTGCCAGCCATGAAGACTCCTGCCCAGTTTGGCGACTCTGAGGGGTCCGGAATAGTGCTGCCGTAGGAACAGCCCCCGAGTACGCCATCTTGAACTTGATACAGCGAATCTGTTGAGCCGGCGGACGATTCACCGTCGGAGAGGACGGCCGACTCACCATCACCTTTGGATCCTTCAGAAATTTCACCTCCATGGATGCAACCCACAAAGGCACGCCTCACGACGGGTCGAGCTCGGGCGGGTCTCGCACGCTGAGCCGTCTCGACGAGGTCGGTGCAGTGGTCCGGCTCAGGGCCCGGCTCACCGATCCGGCCGATGAAGACGTGAATTCCGCCAAAGGGGACCCGGTACCCGTACTCAATTGAGCCGGCGTCGGGGCCCCAGCCTTCGTCGTCGATGTAGATCTTGCCGCGACGACTCTTGGTCATCCGGCCAACCGCGTATCCCTTGAGCCCTTCGAAGCTGCCCTTCAAAAACTGAAATCCACCGTGCGCTGGCCCCACGGTGGGTGCCAACTGTCGTGGAATTGTCACGGCAGATGTCCTCTTGCAAGGACTTAGTCGTGGAGCCATAGCAACTAGGAAGCTTAAAGGGGTTAATCGGGATAAAGGACACGAGAGGTTTATACTAGTTCAGTCCCTTACGGTGAAGGAAGGCCTACGTCTAGTTGGGTTGGTATTACTTGAGGTTTCGATGACCAGGGAGCGAGATACGCTATGCCTGGCTCTCGATGTGTTGTTTCTTGCCCTAAGCCGCCGGCGGGTCGTCCCCTTATATACACGGGTTGACGCCCTGCGGCTTACAGAGTCCCGGCCGACTTATAAACAGTGTCCGGCTCGGTGACTAGTTAATTCTACCTTATAATACAAGTCATGCCGTCATGGCCGGTTAACCACTATGGGCCTTAAATCGCCTATGGGCCTTAGACCCTTTATTGAACCGCCATCCTCATGCTGGGTCTTGGGCTTCCTTCATGATGAGTACTCTTTGCGTAACCCGGCCCCTCTTGAGCCGGCTTACTCAAATAGTTATATCCCCGACAACTATGGAGCCGTCAATTCGCAAATATGCGGAGGAACCGACAAAGAGTGTCGTACGACCAGCACTTGGCCTGACTTTTGATTCACTTGGTGAGGCATATGACTTTTACAGACTGCATTACGCACTTGCATATACATAAATAAGAATATTTGTTCTTGCTTGGTAACTATGCTTTGACATTGAATAGATAAAACCTGAAAACTACTTTGATAATTGTAGATTTTTGGCATCCGGTTGTCGAGAGCCAGGTGGCTTCTTGTTACATGAAGGTAAGCATTAAAAACAATAAAACTTTAGCTATAACTTTATGGATGATGGGTGTACATTAAAAACAACATGATTGAATTTCGTGTGGTGATACTATTAGCACAAATCGAAGCACTGCGAGCAGCTCAGAGCCTAAATGCTGCTGGCGAACAGAACCAAGGTGCTGCAGAAGCAAACAAAGAGGACCAGCCTGGACCAGGAACTTCTAATGGTGCAGGACATCGAAACAGGGAATCTATAATGGAAGAAATCTCAGATTCCTTGAGCAGTGACGGTGATGGCAATGGCGGTGATCCAAATGATCGCATTATCAGGGCATATCAGAGAGTAGAAGACAGAGGTTTGCCTTGCAAATTTAGTGGTTTTGCTTCTTGCAATTGCTGTGCTGACATTTAACATTTATACAAACTTAATAAAGGTCAACCCCTTGGGCTAGGGAATTCGCAGGGAAGCCTCCTCCGTATTAGGAATGGCATGGAAGGTGGCCGTGTCACAGGTTTGTGCTTCAAAAATATCGTATGGCTGCTGTGGACAACATGTTTGTGAGGAGCTGTTGCAAAGCAACATCTGATTGAATAGGTGCACATGACATGTCTTGCGCCATGGAGTATGATGAGGCTGAGGCAAATACTGCAGTTGAGGGACAGTGGTGACCATGGAGCCGGTAGCAGCGGTGCCGCTGTCGGAGGCTGATCTTGCTGAAGAAAACAGTGAGCATCGAAGCAGGGAGGCACAAAGGATATGGAACGAAATGGCAGCTCTTGAGGAGAAAGTAAAGATAGACCTTGAATGTGAGGAAGCATCTTTCTTTGGTTCCTCGATTGTGGTTCTCACAATAAGAGAAAATAAATTTGGGTTGCTAGGTACTAAAAATTTGATGTTTGTTTGGTACTATACCATTGAGGGGTGGTGCAGCAGACAGTGGTGCGTTAGGGGCTTCCAGTGGACCTCTAGATGACGAACATCGGCAACGTGTGTGCAGCCTGGCTGCGGCAGCTCTAGACTTAGTGGACAGAGCAATAGACAATCCCATTCTCGACCATGTACATTGCTATGTCTTTTATTGCTTTGCATGTAGCAACCAATGCATTGCCGACAAACATGCATCTTTGATCAAGCAAGGGCTCTACTGTCAAGGCTGGTTGTCAATGGAGATATTGGACGTAAGTAATTTTGCTCCATGATGGTTGATGTTTCAACTTATGTTTTTCTCATGTCTAGGTTGCTGACTCATTTGGTGATTGTAGATGTTGTCTCTCCTGGAGGCCAAGAGCAAGGTGCATAAATGGGAGAAGATGGAGATGGTGTTGCTAATGACGACATTAATTGGGAAGAACTAAAGAATGAAAGCCAGGAAGCACCACCAATGACAACTGAAGAACAAATCGATACTGATAATCAATT
This sequence comes from Aegilops umbellulata, assembly GCA_032464435.1. Lineage (NCBI taxonomy): Eukaryota > Viridiplantae > Streptophyta > Magnoliopsida > Poales > Poaceae > Aegilops > Aegilops umbellulata. Next base: position 466,219,193 of record CP136056.1, on the reverse strand, counting down.
TGCGTGGAACCTTGATCACTATACAATATCACAGGTACACGGCCACAGGACAAAATTCTTTTTCCTTGAGGGGGTTGCATTTAACTGTGCTGTTGTTGCTGAAAAAAATGTGTTTTCATCTTTCAGAGCTGGACGATGAATTCCAGGATGTGGCATCGAAGGTGACAACAAATTACATGGGAGAGCAAGTTGCATCGGGGGGAGCGTCCGATACAATTTATGAAGATCACATAGATTCGATGCTGGCCTCCTTGAACACGTGCATTCGCTAGATTGCATGGATTGGAGCTATGTTTCAGTGGTGAAGACAACTACCTTTTTGTATGAAACAACTAGAGTAATATTTATGGGATTGTGGGTACTGTATGAAATTTTGTATTTGTGTTAGTAAAGAATACTGATCGGTAACCATGTGTTTTTTGGATTAAGCAGCGATGATGGTGGTTGGGAGTGGCAGGCCTGGAGATGACATGGATGAAGATCCTCCGTGCAATGGTGTGATACTGCTTGGCTGGCATAGTGAAGACCGTGAAGCACAAGTTGAGTCTAGCAGAGAAGGTGTCTCTGCTAGCCAGAAGCGGAAAATCCTGTCGCCGCTTTGTGGATGTGGTTACAAACTGTCGGCCTGGACAGTCTTTTCATTGAGATGATGAAGGTATTCATCCTCCCTAGGCAGGCACAGTTGCTGTAACTATGATGCACCATCTGACATATGTGTATGTCTGCTGTTTCTGGGTTCAGATGGATGTGATGGTGCTGCTCCGACGAAGAGCATGGCAGGTGAAAGTGGTGGCTCAACATCTAGGTTCCAGAATAGGTTTTGCAACCTTTTTAATGACCTGTTCGGTGCAGGATTTGTTGAGACAACTCATGAGCCATGCAGCAGGTGTTTGCATCTGCTTGTTCAAACAAAGTTAGATAAACATGGTAACTCTAGCCTAAGTAGTCACTAATGGCCATGAGGTTTGCTTGCAGGGAGGACAGTGGACTGTACATCATGTTCTACATCTTGGAGTTCACCAGGCTTTACCTACGTTCAACACTGACTCATGTATGTAGTTGCCTGATCGATAAGCAAAGTACATAGGACTCTCAAAGTACAAATTGTTGCAAGTACCTAACTGGTTACCCCATACTTGCCTTATGGCAGGGGCAGATCGAGCATTTGCGGAAGAAGATTGCCTATGAAAGGCAACAAAAGGATCGAAAGGGCAGGGGAGAGTGAGGAAGGCCGCGGCTCCTCCCGCGACTAGGGTTCCTCCTCCCGCTCCTCCCCGCCGCCACCGGCCGCCCTCCCCTCCCGCCGCCTTCGGCCACCGGCCGCGCGCGTCGCGCCCCTCCTTCTCCCCCCTCCTTGTCCGCTCGCCCCCCCCCCCCCCCCCCGCGGGCGTCGGGCCTCTCCTCCAGCCCCACCTCCCCATCCTTCTCCTCCCGCCACCGCCGACGAGGTCCGTCGGGCCCTACCCGCGCGACGCCGGCGGCGGCGGGCCGTTCTTTCCCCGCACGCGCTTGGGGAGGAGCGGGGGCCTCCTGCTGGTAGCAGTGCAGCTCGCCCAGCAGCGGTGCGGCTCGGCAACGGGCCTCGGGGTCCTCGGTGCGGCGGCGTGGCCATTGGTCGCGGGGCGGCGTGACGGTGCTGGTGGCCGGCGGCGCCCGGGCGGCCGAGATCTGGGCCCTTTCGGGCTCCATCTGGGCTAGGGCGGGCCGGCGGCTCGATGCACGGCGACGCTGCTCCCTGGTTGGTGGCGAGGAGGTGGTGGCGGCTTCGTCAGCCGGCGAGCTGCAGCGTGACAGCAGGGGCTGTCCGGACCCTTTTTGGGTCCGGCCGGGCCTTGGCGCCTGGCAGGCCCCTTGTTCGTGCGTCCGGTCGGCTCCGCGGCGGCGGCGGTGGTTGTCCCCTCACGTCGGCGATGTTGCGGATGCCCCCGAGGCCACTATCTCTTCTCCCGTCCTCCAGGTCTCGTGTTGGTGACCTCAGGGAGACGGCGAAGTTGATTCGGTGACTGTGGTGGCACATGTTGGTGGGCGACGTGATGGGCGGTGCACTATGATTCGTCTGGGGTGGTGCTGGGGGTTTGGGTTGGGAGAAATCTCTGGCGGCTCATCTGACCCCGACACGACGACGCCTGTGGGTGCCGCTAGACCTTCCTGAAGGGCGTCGGGTACACCCTCCCCGGCCCCACTGCCCCCCCCCCCGCATACTGGGGGAAACCCTAGGACTAGTCCGGGCAACAGCGGCGTCATCGTCGCCTCCTTCTTGAAGGTGTTACTTGGTACGCGGAGCTTCGGAGTGCTGGGAGAGTGGTGGTACTTCTCTGGAGGGTGCAGCGGTTGCCGATCGTCTTCATTCCGTTGATCTGACGATGTTGGCATTTATTTATCTTTCTTTTTTCTCTATTTTTCTTTGGGCTTATTTATGCTGCGACCCCAACACCTATCGTTGGATGTATCGGTGGTTGGTTTGTAATACAAAGCGGGGGGAAACCCTTTTTCTTAAAGGCAACAAAAGAGATATTCCAGAGTTCCTGATTGACGCGATCGTTGACTAAAGTGGAACACAATAGAACTTCCAAACTTTGTGCAGCCCGGCGGTATCTTTTGGTTGTGCATGTGCTTGGCAGTTAGATTAAACCGACTAAGTAATTGGGTTATTTTGCGGCACAAAACCCCTTCCATCGTGTATTTTGGGAAAACTATGTTCGTGTAATATTTTCCCAGGTGGGAACCTAATTAGGCCAAGTGAAAACTGGTTATGAAACGTGGAGCGAGGATGAAGAAGCAGCAAAGATGGCGGCAGAGATGCAAGCGGGCTAGCACTACGGCAATGGGGATATTTTTTGCTTCAGTTCAGTGTTGGACGGCTGGCTGGGGGACTCATTTAAGAGGGGCATGTCTGGTTGCCATCTGTGCATTCGGTGGGCGGTGGCATGCACGGCTCAGCCCGGCTCAGAGAAGGGAGTGAGCCATCCAACGGTTGCCTGTTCCGCGCATACAGTGTACGGCGCTGTCGCTTTCATTGCACACCTAAGCTTGGCTAGAAAAGGTGATATACGGTCTGGAAATACAACTTTTGGCACAAATCCACATGCTAGCTAGCGGTGTAGATTTCAGGAGCATCTGAGCCCAGGCTCAGAAACGAATATTCATATATGATATACACGTTATTGATGTGTACCTTACTAATGCTCGTAGTAGTGCCTGGGTATTTGATACTGGTTCTGTTGCTAATATTTGCAACTCGAAACAGGGACTACGGATTAAGCGAAGATTGGCTAAGGACGAGGTGACGATGCGCATGGGAAATGGTTCCAAAGTCGATGTGATCGCCGTCGGCACGCTACCTCTACATCTACCTTCGGGATTAGTTTTAGACCTGAATAATTGTTATTTGGTGCCAGCGTTAAGCATGAAAATTATATCTGGATCTTGTTTGATGTGAGACGGTTATTCATTTAAATCCGAGAATAATGGTTGTTCTATTTATATGAGTGCTGCCTCTTGAGCATGCGTTGGTTTTCCCTTGACGAGGAAAGGGTGATGCAGCAAAGTAGCATAAGTATTTCCCTCAGTTTTTTAGAACCAAGGTATCAATCCAGTAGGAGACTACACGCAAATCGTCTAATACATGCACAAACAATCAAGAACCTTGCAACCAACGCGATAAAGGGGTTGCCAATCCCTTCACGACCACTTGCAAAAGTGAGATCTGATAAAGATAATAAGATGAATATTTTTGATATTTTTGTTGTATAGATTGGAAAGTAAAGATTGCAAAATAAACAGCGACAGAAATAGCTAGTTGACGGGAAACTAATATGATGTAAAGTAGACCTAGGGGCCATAGGTTTCACTAGTGGCTTCCCTCATGATAGCATATATTACGGTGGGTGAACAAATTACTGCTGAGCAATTGATAGAAAAGCACATAGTTATGAGAATATCTAGGCATGATCATGAACATAGGCATCACGTCCGTGTCAAGTAGACCGAAACGATTCTGCATCTACTACTATTACTCCACACACCGACTACTATCCAGCATGCAACTAGAGTATTAAGTTCATAAGAACAGAGTAACGCATTAGGCAAGATGACATGATGTAGAGGGATAAACTCAAGCAATATGATATAAACCCCATCTTTTTATCCTCGATGGCAACAATACAATACATGTCGGTTCCCTTTCTGTCACTAGGATCGAGCACCGCAAGATTGAACCCAAAGCTAAGCACTTCTCCCATTGCAAGAAAGATCAATCTAGTAGGCCAAACCAAACTGATAATTCGAAGAGACTTGCAAAGATATTAAATCGTGCATATAAGAATTCAGAGAAGAATCAAATATTGTTCATACATAATCTTGATGATAAACCCACAGTTCATCGGATCTCGACAAACACACCGCAAAAAGTATTACATCGAATAGATCTCCAAGAACATCGAGGAGAACTTTGTATTGAGAACCAAAGAGAGAGAAGAAGCCATCTAGCTAATAACTATGGACCCAAAGGTCTGTGGTAAACTACTCACACATCATCGGAGAGGCTATGGTGTTGATGTAGAAGCCCTTCATGATCGAATCCCCCTCCGACAGAGCGCCGGAAAAGGCCCCAAGACGGGATCTCATGGGTGCAGAAGGTTGCGGCGGTGGAAAAGTGGTTCCGTGGCTCCGCTGGATGTTTCCAGGGTATAAGAGTATATATAGGCGAATGAAGTAGGTCGGTGGAGCTACGAGGGGCCCACGAGGGTGGGGGTGCGCCTACCCCATGGGCGCGCCCTCCTGCCTCGTGGCCGCCTCATTGCATCTCTGACTTTCACTCCAAGTCTCCTGGGCTGCGTTTGTTCCAAGAAAGATCCTCGCGAAGGTTTCGTTCCGTTTGGATTCCGTTTGATATTCCTTTTCTACGAAACACTGAAATAGGCAAAAAACAGCAATTTGCACTGAGCCTTCGGTTAATAGGTTAGTCCCAAAAATAATATAAAAGAGCATATTAAAGCCCATTAAACATCCAAAACAGATAGTATAATAGCATGGAACAATAAAAAATTATAGATACATTGTATCAATGAGTAATGTCTTTTATGGTCATGCACCCTTGAAGAGTGGTCTATTTGTGTTGAATCTCGATAGTAGTGACACACATATTCATAATATTGAAGCCAAAAGATGCAGAGTTGATAATGATAGTGCAACTTATTTGTGGCACTGCAGTTTGGGTCATATTGGTGTAAAGCGCATGAAGAAACTCCATTCTGATGGACTTTTCGAATCACTTGGTACTTGCGAACCATGCCTCATGGGCAAGATGACTAAAACTCCGTTCTCCAGAACAATGGAGCGAGCAACAGATTTATTGGAAATCATACATATTGATGTATGTGGTCCAATGAACATTTAGGCTCGCGCCGGGTATCGTTATTTTCTGACCTTCACAAATGATTTGAGCAGATATGGGTATATCTACTTGATGAAACATAAGTCTGAAACATTTGAAAAGTTCAAAGAATTTCAGAGTGAAGTGGAAAATCATCATTGTCGGAGTAATGGGCCACGGGTAGGCTAACCCGAAGCCCAGAACCTTTCAAGACATCGGGGCAGGCTACGCCCCTCAGGAACCCCAGGACGGAGGGCCGCCTCTGGGAGTCGGCAGCGGCGCTGCTGACTACCCACTCACGGTCGAGTCCTAGGGACGACTACAAGATGAGCCGACTCCTAACTAGCGGCTTCCAGAGAAGCCGGCTATGGGGAGTCAGCCCGCGACTCCAACCACCCTCTGCCTTCGTAAGAAGGGACGGGATGGGGAACGGCCGCAGTATGGCCCGCCCCCACCCCGATTACCAAGGGCAGGCATGGCCACAGTGCGCCATACCGATGGAGATCTCCGTCCGGCGCAGCACTGTTGCCATGCCAGCCCTGACATCAGCCCCAGTGGCGGAGCCCCATGCCCACGTCGGCCTGACTGTACGGCCCAGAGACTGCGGGCCATGCCGGTCAGCGGGGGGGGGGGACAGAAGACGGCGAGAGCGCCACACGACGGACCCCGTGGGAGCCGGCCTCCAAGAGTCGGCCGGCCCTTCCCATGGGCCCCGCATGCCATTAACCAGACAAGACGGGGAGTGGCAATAGTGATCACCCGTCAGGCGGCGACACTATTGCCATGACCCCATGACCAAGCGAGCATCATTAGAAGCACGACTACAGTAATCCGCAGCTGGCATGACCCGCCCGCGGCGGACAAGGCCTGTCGGCTCCGTACCAGGCCAGTCGGCGGGGCCCACCAGTCGGCGGGCCCCAGTAGTCGGCGGAGAAGACGGCGGCTTGAGAGACAGACGGCTGGGACCTGCGCCCAGCCAGATTACCATTTCACCCCTGGGGGTAGGCCTATATAAACCCCCCGGGGCACCCATGAAAAGGGTTCGAATCCATTAGCACTAGACCAGAGAATATAGGAAGGTGAGAGCTAGCCTTGCCTTCTCCTACCTCCAGGAAACAGCTCAAGGAGCAACCTTGTACCCACTTTGCCATAGTGATCATGCGGAGACCCCGCAGAGCAGCAGTAGGGGTGTTATCTCCTCACAGAGCCCTGAAGCTGGGTAAGATTCGCCGGCGTGCATGACTACGCCTCATCCCGCTTCCAGGCACCGGCGATGTTCTACTCGCCCCCACCATGATAAGCCATCCCTTGGCATATGTCGCACCCAACCCCCGACATTTGGCGCCCACCATGGGGCGAGGTGCACCGTTGTCCGGTGACCTGCCCTGGACGGGAACCCTCTTCCTCCCTGGCGAGCGCAGCCAGCCCAGCACGTCAGATGGAGTTTGCGCCGACGCGCTGCACGGCGCTGAGATCACCTGCGCAGCCAGCTGCCTCGCCGAACTTGTCGGCGAGGTTCGCCTCTCCGACGAGCCTGCATCCGACGCAGGCACGGGCGGCCCCGATAGCCTCCTCGCGGGCCTCCTCGATCAACTCCACGTCGCCGGCGAGCCTGCCGTGGACCTGGAGTCCGTAGGTTCCACCGACCCGATGCTGGTCGACTCCGACACTGCGTCGCTCGACGCATTTCCCACCAACGTGGTGGTCTACGACGAGCCGCTCCCTCGCGCGGAGAGCGGCGGGAGCACCATCACAGAAGTGCTTGTCATCGGTCATGGCGAGCACTCCGACGGCGGAGCTCATGACCCACTCGACGCAGCACTGCAAGACCTGGCCGCGCCAATTCCAGAAGACGCTAACGCAGAGACGCTGGAGGCATGCCGCCTTCAGCTCGTCGAGGGCGCGAAGAAGCTGGCAAACATGAGACGCTTGTCAGAGGCCTACCAGCGAGAGATGGATCGCGCTGTGGGCGGCTCTCCGGCCCCGACGGGGCCTAGCCGCCTAGGCGCAGTCCGGCAGCACGGCGTGGACATCACCAACCTGTTCGGGGTCAATCGTCCTGTGTACACCATGCCTGCGGAGAACATCCGAGCCGCCCAGGCGGCGGCAGACGAGCTGGACAACTTCGAGGGTGAAGAGCGCCGCCTGATGACGGAGCGAGTCTAGAGACTCCTCGACGCGGCTGCCGTGCAGAACGAAGCCGGCTGCCGCACACAGGCGCCGCAACGGCAAAATGACGACCTGCCTTCCCATCGGGATCAAGGCACGACGTCTCGGACGCCGACTGGCAGTGTCCGCGGAAGAAAGGACAAGGATCCGGTTGTCAGCCACAGTCGGACTCGCATCACCATCGAGCGCGACCAAGATGGCCGCCCAAGAGCAGTGGAACGACGGGACGACTGTCCGCCTCCTCCCCCTCGCAAGGAAAGGCGAGTCTCCCCCCCGCCTGTTGACCATCTGACTCTCGGCGACCGCCTTGGCCGCCGAGAGGGAGTCGGAGAAAACGACGCCCGCCATCGGATCGACCGACTTCACCGATCCCTGGCGCTGGAAGAAGAAGACGAGTTGGGCCCGCCCTGTTTCGGACCCCGCATCCGAGATGAGCCCTTTCCCAAAGGGTTCACGCTCCCCCGAGATACGCCCAAATACACCGGCTCCGTGAAGTCGAAAGACTGGCTGGTTGACTACTCAACAGTCGTCAACATAGCGAATGGCAACAAGCGCGTTGCCATGAAATATGTTCCGCTCATGCTCCAGGGCACGGCCCGGACATGGTTGAACAGCCTGAAGCCCCGCAGCATCAACGGCTGGGTCGACTTCACCGAAGCTTTCGTCTGCAACTTCACAAGCACGTACAAGCGACCTCCCAAGCCTCGTCAGCTCTCCTTGTGCGTGCAGGGTCCCAACGAGTCAACTCACGACTACCTCACGCGTTGGGCCAAGCTTCGGAACTCCTGCGAGGGCGTGCACGAGGTGCATGCTATTGAGTACTTCACCGGCGGGTGCAGAGAAGGCACCCTCCTCAAGCACAAGCTCCTCTGCGACAAGCCAGAAACCCTTAACGAGCTGCTAATCATAGCAGACAAGTATGCCACAGCCGACTCCTCCATGAAGGTGGAGATTCAAGTTAGTGCGACTGGCAAAGTGGCCCCTCAGGCTCCCAGAACTCCGGCTGGAGACGCCAGTCGGCGACAATAGCAGAACGACCACAAGCGCAAGGCCCCACAGCCGGCTTACAGCAGTCGGCAGGTTGCGACGGTCGAAGACCAGCAGCCAGAGGGGCAGCCTCCGCCCAAGCGACAGAAAGGCGGCAAGTCCAACTGGTTGCCGGCCTTCTCTTACGAGCAGACTCTAGATGGTCCTTGCAAGTTCCACAGCGGCGCGAAGCCGTCAAATCACACCACCCGGAAGTGCCACTGGCTCACTAGGATCGCCAAGGGAGACGGCCTCCTGCCTCCCCCGCCTGCTGGGCAGCAGCCTCTGCCTCCACCCCAGCAGCCGGCTGTCAGGCCAGTCGGTGCAGTACAAGATTAGTACCCAAAAGAGCACGGAGCCTATGTGGTGTTCACCAGTGTGGCTGGCGATCGACGCATCAAGCGGCAGCAGCAGCAAGAGGTGAATGAAGTGGCATCAGATACTCCAGAGTTCATGCACTGGTCCGAGAAGCCTATCAGTTGGAGCAGAGCTGATCACCCAGAAGTGATGCGGAATCCGGGCTCCTACGCCCTGGTCTTGGGTGCCACCTTTGCCACAGACAAAAGGGCCGCTCGTTTCTCGCGAGTGCTGATAGACGGAGGCAGCAGCATCAACATCCTGTACAAGGATACCATGGAGAAGTTAGGAATCAAGCAAGAACAACTTCAGAACAGTCGGACTGTGTTCCACGGCATTGTCCCTGGCCTTTCCTGCTCACCAATCGGCAAGATTCTGATAGATGTCCTCTTCGGAGACAACGATCATCTCCGCCGAGAGTCAGTCTGGTTTGAAGTGGTGGACCTTGAGAGCCCGTACCATGCGTTGCTTGGCCGACCTGCCTTGGCCAAGTTCATGGCGGTCCCCCACTACGCTTACCTCAAGATGAAGATGCCGAGTTCCAAGGGGATTCTGGCCATAGCCGGTGACTACAGAAAGTCATCCGCATGTGTGGCTGAAAGCAGTCGGATAGCCGAGTCCCTGGTGATCGCGGCCGAGAAGTGGCTCCTTGATCGGGTTGTGGCGATGGCAGACAAGCGGCCGGAGATGTCGCCTAACCCCAAGGAGTCAGAAGCTGAAGGTTCGTTCAAGCCGGCCAAAGAGACAAAGAAGATACCCTTGGACCGGGAGCACCCAGAGAGGTACGCTGTCATAGGTGCAAACCTTGACAGCAAATAGGAAGGCAAGCTCGTCGATTTCCTCCATGAGAATCGGGACATCTTCGCATGGTCCCCTAAAGACATGCCAGGTGTACCGACAGAATTCGCCGAGCACAAGTTACATGTCCGATCTGCTGTGAAGCCCGTCGGGCAGCCCTTGCGCCGCCTGTCAGAAGAGAAGAGAAGAGTTGTTGGGGAAGAGATAGCCCGACTCCTTGCAGCCGGCTTTATTATGGAAGTGTTTTCCCCAGAATGGCTAGCGAACTCGGTCCTGGTGCTGAAGAAGAACAAGCAGTGGCGGATGTGTATCGACTACACAAGCCTCAACAAAGCATGCCCAAGGACCCATTTGCTCTGCCAAGGATTGATCAGGTGATAGACTCCACAGCCGGATGCGAGCTGTTGAGCTTCTTAGATGCATATTCAGGATATCACCAGATCAAGCTGAACCCGGCAGACAGACTGAAGACCGCCTTCATCACGCCGTTTGGAGCCTTCTGCTACCTGACCATGACGTTCGGCTTGAGGAATGCCGGCGCCACCTTTCAGCGTTGCATGCAGAAGTGCCTCCTCAAGCAACTCGGCAGGAACGCCCACGTCTACATGGATGATGTGGTGGTGAAGACAGAGAAGCGCGGAACACTGCTGGAAGACCTCAAGGAGACCTTTGAGAACCTGCGCCGATTCCAGATCAAGCTCAACCCTGAGAAGTGCGTCTTCGGAGTACCAGCCGGCCAACTCCTTGGCTTCCTGGTCTCTGAACACGGCATAGAGTGCAACCCTGTGAAGATCAAAGCCATCGAGAGGATGGAGGTACCCAGCCGACTGCTGGATGTGCAAAAATTCACTGGCTGCTTGGTGTCCATCAGCCGATTCATCAGTCGGCTGGGCGAGAAAGCTCTCCCCTTGTACCAGCTCATGAAGAAGACCACTTTTTTTGAGTGGAACCACAAGGCGGACGAAGCTTTTCTCCAGCTGAAGAAGATGTTGGCTACTCCCCCTGTGCTGGCGGCTCCGACTCCTAAAGAGCCCATGCTCCTGTACATCGCCGACACCAGCCGGGTAGTCAGCACAGTCATCGTAGTTGAACGCAAGGAGGAAGGCAAGGCACTACCTGTCCAGAGACCGGTATATTACCTAAGTGAAGTACTGTCGACCTCCAAGCAGAACTACCCCCACTACCAGAAGATGTGCTATGGCGTACACTTTGCCGCCAAGAAGCTGAAGCCTTACTTTCAAGAGCATCCTATCACTGTGGTTTGCACTGGCCCACTAGCCGATATCACCGGAAGCCGAGATGCCTCCGGCCGAGTGGCCAAATGGGCCATAGAGATGCCCCCCTACACAATCTACTACCAGCCCCGCACCGCCATCAAGTCGCAAACGCTGGCCGACTTCCTTGTCGACTGGGCGGAGACCCAGTACCTGCCGCCAGCGCCCGACTCCACCCATTGGCGGATGCATTTTCATGGCTCCAAGATGCGCACCGGCTTAGGAGCCGGCGTTGTCCTCACTTCTCCCAAAGGCGACAAGCTCAAGTACGCACTACAGATCCATTTCGCCGCCTCCAACAACGTCGCCGCATACGAGGCGCTCATTCACAGGCTCCGGCTTGCCAAAGAACTTGGCATTCATCGGATCATGTGCTATGGCGACTCCGACTTGGTGGTCCAGCAGTCATCTGGCGACTGCGACGCCAAGGATGCAAACATGGCAAGCTACCGCTTCCTCGTGCAGCAACTCAGTGGATATTTCGAGGGGTGCGAGTTCCTTCACGTGCCAAGAAATGACAACAACCAAGCAGACACCCTGGCGAGAATCGTCTCCACCCGCCAAGCAATACCATCCGGCGTCGCCCTTCAGCGCCTCCTCAAGTCCTCTGTTAAGCCTTCACCAGAGTCAGACTCCATCTTTGTGCCGGCTCCCCCCGAAGAAGTCGGATCCGACTCAAGAGCCCCAGCAGACGGCACAAGAACTCTTGCAGATGGCTCCAAGAACGCCGCAGTCGAAGCCGGCCCGGGGACTTCAGAACCCGGCCCGGGGACTGCGGCGACCAGACTGAAGACTCTAGAGCTCGGCCCGGGACTACATCAGTCGGCCTGGGGACTTCATCAATCCAGCAAGCAGCCGCGGACTCCAGCCCGCCGCCTCCCAACCCAGCCGCCCTCGTCCAAGTTGCAGTTCTAGCAGTCGAAGAAATAGCAGCACCCTCATGGGCACAGCCCATCCTCAAGTTCCTAGTGAGCAAAGAGCTGCCAACCGATGAAATCTTGGCTCGGCAAGTACAACGCCGAGCGGCAGCCTACACCATAGTCAATAGAGAGCTGGTCAGGTGCAGCGTCACTGGTGTCTACCAGCGTTGCATCGAGCCAGAGCAAGGCCAAGAAATTCTCAGAGACATCCATCAAGGCAAGTGCGGCCACCATGCGGCCTCAAGACACTCGTCGCCAAAGCCTTTCGACACGGTTTTCTTTTGGCCAACTGCCCTAGAAGAAGCCAAGGAATTGGTCCAGAAATGCAAGGGGTGCCAGAAGTTCCGTTCCAAGCCGCATCAGCCGGCTTCTGCACTCAAGACCATTCCTATCGCCTGGCCCTTTGCAGTTTGGGGCCTGGACATGGTGGGACCATTCAAGACGGCGCGAGGAGGCCTAACTCACCTACTTGTTGCGGTGGACAAGTTCACCAAGTGGATAGAAGCAAAGCCCATCAAGAAGTTGAATGGCCCGACTGCCGTGACTTTCATCTCCGACATCACGATTCGGTACGGCATACCGCACAACATCATCACCGACAACGGCACAAATTTTGCCAAAGGCGCCTTGGCCCGTTTCTGCGCGACACAGGGCATCCGACTGGACTTAGCGTCTGTTGCCCATCCGCAGTCAAACGGCTAGGTGGAGCGAGCAAACGGCCTCATCCTATCTGGCATCAAGCCTCGACTGGTCGAACCACTACAGCGTTCGGCCGGCTGTTGGCTTGACGATTTGCCAGCCGTCCTCTGGAGTCTGCGCACAACTCCAAACAAGTCGACCGGCTTCACGCCCTTCTTCCTCATCTATGGTGCTGAAGACGTCATCCAAACGGACATAGAGTTCGACTCCCCACGAGTCACCATGTACACCGAGGAGGAAGCAGAAGAAGCACGTCAAGACGGCGTCGATCTGCTGGAAGAGGGCCGGGTGTTGGCACTCATCCGGTCCAACATCTACCAGCAGAGCCTGCGCCGATACTACAACAGGAAGGTCAGGCCGAGATCTTTCCAAGAAGGCGACCTTGTGCTCCGACTGATCTAGCGGACAGCCGGCCAGCACAAGTTGTCGGCGCCTTGGGAAGGCCCCTTCATCATCAGCAAAGTACTGGGCAACAACTCCTACTATCTGATCGATGCTCAGAAGCCCCGAGCACGCAAGAGGGATGACTCCGGCAAAGAGACGAAACGGCCATGGAATGCAATTCTTCTCCGAAGATTTTACAGTTTATGCAGTATGTACCACGCTACCCTTTGTATTAAAGTACTAAGATTTCGGCCCCCCCGAGACGAGCTCGGGGACTGCTCTTTTTGTTATCTGTATGATAAGAATCATGCCTTCGAGTATGCCACTCTTTTTTATGCCGCTTGGCACCGGGTCCGACTAGTCGGCCCGGGGACTAGCCGTCTTGCGCTATGAAATGCTTTCTGCAGTCGGACAAGTAGTGTGTGCTGCCTAAGCCGTCTCCTGTCAGAAGCCGCAGCTCGCAGAGCGACTGTCTGGTGGGCAGGAGCAAGGAAGAATGGGCGCCCACGTGAAAAATGGCTAAGGACTCAAAGCATAAACATAGCTTAAAGTCGGCTTTCCAGCCGCTCTTTGCAAAGCCGACTCCCGAGTAATCGGCTCACCGCCTTCTATTCAACTTGCTAAGAAACTCTAGAACGGCCAAGTACTTGCCTTCCCAAAGTAGCCGAGCGCTTGATCCAGCGACAGTCCGCAGAGCGGCTGCCCGACTGGCAAAGACGGCAACTAAGGGAAGGCGGCAAAGGAAAAAGCCAAGAGAGCAATGAGCAAGAAATGATAGAACTCGGATAGATATTTACATAACATAGGCCCTTGGCCGAATCTTCGAACAGAAGTTCAAAATACACCCCACGGGTGGAATTGTGCGAATTAACAAGTTCTTCAAAGACTACTAGAACAGATAAAATAAAGACAAGGCAGCAGCCTAGGAAGCAGCAGACGGGTTCGGAGGCTCGGAGGAGATGGCGGTGTCAGACGTTGGGGCGGCCGGCTGGGCAGTCTCGGCTTGATCACCTCCAGCGGCAGCCGGCTCGGTTGGGCGCGGCTCGTTGCTGGAGGTGCGGTCGAGCTGAGGCTGGCCGTCCGCTCCGCCTCCTGGCGTCTCCGTCTCACCTCCGTCCTCCGCCTCGCCTTCCTCCTCGGCGCTGGAGCCGATCACCTACGCCGAGTCCTCGTCGTAGTCCGGGTTCATCCCAAACCACTCCGGTGGTGCCTCCTCGCCGTCTTCGGCCCGCTCAGGAATGAAGACGCTGGTATCGGCGTACTCGGCGATCGCCGCGGCGCACTTGACGAGGACGTCTTCCGCGGCTGCCAGCTCCGGCTGGGCCTCTGCCCGGAGCATGGCTAGCTGGTCCAGGTCCAGCCCCGGATACCACGCCTTGACGAATTCCAAGGCCTGACACGCTCCAGCCCGGGCCGAGGAGCCCTTCCAAGCTTCAAGACGGCCAGCTGCGACCTCCAGCCAGTCGGCAGTCCGACTAGGAGTGCGCAGAACCGGCATGTCTGGCCACAAGGCAGAAATCGCCTGGGCGCCGACACGTTGAAGCCGGCGCAGCATCCGATGGGCCGGCCGCAGACGAGCCTCGATGCTCAGAAGCTGCTCATCAAGGGTCCGGGGGGCATTGGCGGCAATCTCCTCGCCATTTGCCCCCGCACCTCGCGATCAGCCTCGATGGCTTGAGTGGCAGCTTGCGTGTGGCCAGGGAAGAAGTCTGCCAAGACGAAAAAGAAGCAAGTCAAAAAATCAGGAGTCAGCCCGACCTGCAGTCGGCGGCTCAAAGAAAGAGAGTAAAGAAACTCACCGCTTGCGATATCCTCAATCTCATGAAAGCCAGAGGTCAGCATTGCCTCCTTGTCGGTCCAGGAGGAGCGCTCGCTTTCGAACTCGGCCAGGAGTGCAGTCTCTTTCGTCTTCGCCTCCTCCTGCGCCTTCTTAAGCAGCTCCCTCTGCTCCGCCAGCTGCGTAGCCAGCAGGTCACGCTCTGCGACGAGCTTGCCACACTCCTCCCCCTTGGCACGCAAGGCGGTGTTGGCTTCGCCCAGTTGCTGCTGAAGAACGGCGTTGGCCTCTGAAGAAAAAAGAAGAAGAAGGCTCTAAGCCGTCAACAAAGAAGGTTGCCGGGAAGATCCGGCCCGACTGCTCAGCAGTCGGCCCGAATCTCGGGGACTACAGCCCACGGGTGCGCCAGCACGCCCCCGTGAAGAAGAAGGAGAACTCACTCCGGCTCTCCGACAAGTCGGCAGTCTGCTTGCCCAGCTCCTCAACATTGCGGTTGAAGGTGGTGACCCGGAGGTTGTGATAATCCCGTGATAAATATTTCAAACAAGAGTAAGTACTTAGAACTCGCCAATGGAGTTCCGAGTCGCCTGCTCAGCAGCCGACCCGGAACTCGGGGACTACACCCAGTGGGTGCGCTGGCGCGCCCCCATAGAGAAAAGCAAGTAAAACAAAGTCAGAAGAAAACATACCCGGACGGCTACTCGCGACGCCAGATACGCCTTGGTGCAGTTCTGGATGGCGTCGCCCTCAGCTCACAGCTTCGCCTGGACGTCCAGAAGCGCCTGGTTCAGCGGGCCTGTGCTGCTTCCTCGCACCCACCCAACGGGCGCGGCGCTCGTTGCCTCGACATCTGGGATGGTCGAGCTGGCGGCGCCGGTCTCCAAGGGGCGTGGCGCTGAAATCTCCTTCTCAAGGCGGCAGCGCGTCGGCGAGGCGACTTGAAGGAGCAGCGTCGCCATGGCCTCGTCTTTAGTCGGCGGCACCGGCGGGTCCGCCGGCTATTCACCTCGCATGCTCCCAGACGGCGGCGGAGGCGGCGGCGGCGGCACGACCGTGTCCGACATGGAGGCCTCGCCGCCTTCCCTCTCCATGATGGGGTTCTCGCCGCCGACCTCCCTAGTCTGCTCCGTGAATTCCGGAGGCGGCCGCGCTGAGTTCAGCGGGATGACGAACAAAGCCGACTGGCAGCGCGCGGCTTCCTCAGCCTGCCGCTTTGTCGCAACAGCGGCTTCGGCATCGTCCAGCTTCTTCTGGGTGGAGGTGGCCGCCTTCTCGGCCTCCGCCTTCTCCCGGCGGTCGGCTTCTTCCTCGTTGCGCTTCTCCTACGCGTTCCTCTCTGTCGCCTCCCGGAGATCGGCGACGGGGTCAATCCGCCGAGTGGTGGCGAACGTCTCTGCCGACCCCATGATGGAGGCGGCGGTGACCCTCTCAAGGGTGAGGGGAGCCCTGGAACAGGGGAAGCATGAAAAAGACTTAGACAAAATCAACCAACAGAAAACAAGACGAAGGGTGGCGGCACTTACGCGAAGACCAGCGGCGGTTTCTTCACTTCCTTGCGGAAGTGGTTGGCCTGGGCGATCGCCTCTTCCCGCCTGGTCGCGGTGGCCGCCCCCTTGAACTTCTTCGACCGGCCGCCAAGAGAACTCGGCCCGGCCCGGCGCTTCCTCGCGCCGCCTAGACCATCCAAGGCGGCGGACGAACTCGCGCCGGGGTGGCCGGCCTTCGGTTGGTGGCGCGGGGCGACTTCCCCCTCAAAGTCGTCATTAGGCCAGTCGGCAAAGGTGGCCGAAGGCCTGAGGCCGCCTCCTCCTCCTCCTTCGCCCCCTCCTTCGGCGTCGACCTCCATCGCTGCCGCCCCCAAGTCGGGGTCGTCGACGTCGCTCTCCGCTCGGTCGGGGACGAACTAGCGGTCCGGCCCCGCGGTGCCGGCCGAAGGCTGAACAAGAGGGTTCTGTTTGGAGTACTAAAAAAAGATTAGAAGTCGGACTCGGCTGAAGAAAGAAAGCAGAATAAGAAGAGAAACGACTTACAACAGGCGGGGGGTTGGCGCGCGAGTACGGCTCCTTGCCGAACTGCCAATCCTCCGAGAGACCGCAGTTCGCGATGTAGTTCACCGTGTCCGCCACCTCCGTGTGAGGCATGTCCTTGGAGCACATCTGGCTTGGGTCCCGGTGGCCACTCATCTGACATATCATATGAGGCCGGCCTTGGAGTGGGAGGACTCGGCACGCCACGAAGGCGGCCAGCAAGTCGGCCCCAGTTAGACCCTCCGACTGCGTCAGCACTCGGAGTCGCGCGACAGCGGCGGCACCGGAGGAGCCAGCGTCTTGGCCCGGTGGGACCAGCTGGGAAGCCTTCCAGCCGGCGCGCCGGCTTCGTAAGGCGGCAGGTTGACCCAGTCGCCTTGTGGGGCGACGTTCTTCACGTAAAAATAAGATCGCTGCCACATCTTCACCGATTCGATCAGCGAAATGGTGGGAAACGGGTTGTCGGCCACCGACCTCCGTATCGCGATGAAGGCACCGCAGGGGGCTGGCACGCCGGCGACGTGCGTGTCGAGCTTGGACAGAATTCCCCCCCACAGCTCGATGGTGGGGAGAACGCCGAGAAAGCCTTCGCACAGGGTGGCGAAGGCGGCCAGCAGCACCACCGTGTTTGGTGTGAGGTGGTGCGGCTGGAGCCCATGGAACTCCAAGAAGGAGCGAAAGAAGCCGCTCGCCGGCAGCCCTAGGCCACGCATGAGGTGCGAGCGGAATATAACCCGCTCGCCCTCCTCCGGCGCCGGCGACACCTCCCTCGCCGGCGCGGCGCGGGCCCGCACTAGGTCCTTGCCGGGGAGGCGACGCGTCTTGCGAAGGAACTCAATGTGGTCGTCGTCAACCTCGGAGCCGTCCCACACGCCGGAGCGCACGGCGGCGGGCGCGGCAGCAGAGTAAGAGCTCATCGCTGCGGGTGTGATGAGGTTCGGCGCGGCGGCGGCGAAGGAAAGAAGAAGAAAGAGGAAGCCGAGGGGAGTAAGGGAGAATGAGCGCGCGTGCTTTGCCGCCCCGCTCCCTCCGCCTACTTATAGGCTTGTAGGCTGAGAAGCCGATGAGGCGTCGTGGGATTAACTGCGCCCAGGACCCCAGGACCCCCACGATTTACCGCACGAAGTTACTGCGCGTAGTTACTGCGCAGGAATCCCAACCGTCCGCACGGCCGCAACAGATCTGTTCGAAGACCGAGGCACGGTAGTGGCGGGCCCCACCTGCGGGCCTGTCCCGTCGCGCGCGTGGGCAGGCAGGTTGGCCCGGCCACGTGGCGCCACACGGCGGGTCCGCAACGGGCGGCAACCTGGAAGCTTATCAGGCACGCCGTCTGGATCCCGCTTCGACTTTCAAACTCTTTAAGAGACGAAACTGCCTTCAGTGAGTCCGGCTCCCGGTAGTCGGCTTGAAGGAAGACGACGGGCGAAGCCCAGATCCAACCACCGGAAGGAAGAAACTGTTGAGGCTCCTCGACATGTCTCCCTCGGCGCCTCACCAGCTTCGAGGACTACTCTCGGAGTAATGGGCCACGGGTAGGCTAACCCGAAGCCCAGAACCTTTCAAGACATAGGGGCAGGCTACGCCCCTCAGGAACCCCGGGACGGAGGGCCGCCTCTAGGAGTCGGTAGCGGCGCTGCCAACTACCGACTCACGGCCGAGTCCCAGGGACGACTACAAGATGAGCCGACTCCTAACTAGCGGCTTCCAGAGAAGCCGACTATGGGGAGTCGGCCCGCGACTCCAACCACCCTCTGCCTTCGTAAGAAGGGACGGGACGGGGAACGACCGCAGTATGGCCCGCCCCCACCCCGATTACCAAGGGCAGGCATGGCCACAGTGCGCCGTATTGATGGAGATCTCCGTCCGGCGCAACACTGTTGCCATGCCAGCCCTGACATCAGCCCCAGTGGTGGAGCCCTGTGCTCACGTCGGCCTGACTATACGGCCCAGAGACGGCGGGCCTCGCCGGTCAGCGGGGGGGACAGAAGACGGCGAGAGCGCCACAAGACGGACCCCGTGGGAGCCGGCCTCCAAGAGTCGGCCGACTCTTCCCATGGGCCCCGCATGCCATTAACCAGACAAGACGGGGAGTGGCAATAGTGATCACCCGTCAGGCGGCGGCACTATTGCCATGACCCCATGACCAAGCCAGCGTCATTAGAAGCACGGCTACAGTAATCCGCAGCTGGCAAGACCCGCCCGTGGCGGACAAGGCATGTCGGCTCCGTACCAGGCCAGTCGGCGGGCCCCAGTAGTCGGCGGAGAAGACGGCGGCTTGAGAGACAGACGGCTGGGACCCGCACCCAGCTAGATTACCATTGTACCCCCGGGGGTAGGCCTATATAAACCCCCCGGGGCACCCATGCAAAGGGTTCGAATCCATTAGCACTAGACCAGAGAATATAGGAAGGTGAGAGTTAGCCTTGCCTTCTCCTACCTCCAGGAAACAGCTCAAGGAGCAACCTTGTACCCACTTTGCCATAGTGATCATGCGGAGACCCCGCAGAGCAGCTGTAGGGGTGTTATCTCCTCGGAGAGCCCTGAAGCTGGGTAAGATTCGCCGGCGTGCATGTCTACGCCTCATCCCGCTTCCAGGCACCGGCGATGTTCTACTCGCCCCCACCATGATAAGCCATCCCTTGGCATATGTCGCACCCAACCCCCGACAATCATAACAAGAAAATAAAGTTTCTACGATCTGATCGTGGAGGAGAATATATGAATTACGAGTTTGGTCTTCATTTGAAACAATGCGAATAGTTTCGCAACTCACGCCACCCGGAACACCATAGCGTAATGGTGTGTCCAAACGTCGTAATCGTACTTTACTAGATATGGTGCAATCTATGATGTCTCTTACTGATTTACCGCTATTATTTTGGGGTTATGCTTTAGAGACGGCTGCATTCATGTTAAATAGGGCACCATCTAAATCCGTTGAGATGACACCTTATGAACTGTGGTTTGGCAAGAAACCCAAGTTATCGTTTCTCAAAGTTTGGGGCTGTGATGCTTATGTGAAAAAGCTTCAACCTGATAAGCTTGAACCCAAATCGGAAAAATGTGTCTTCATAGGATACCCAAAGGAGACTGTTGGGTACACCTTCTATCACAGATCCGAAGGCAAGCCATTCGTTGCTAAGAATGGATCCTTTCTAGAGAAGGAGTTTCTCTCGAAAGAAGTGAGTGGGAGGAAAATAGAACTTGATGAGGTAACTGTACCTGCTCCCTTATTGGAAAGTAGTTCATCACAGAAATCAGTTCCTGTGACTACTACACCAATTAGTGAGGAAGCTAATGATGATGATCATGTAACTTCAAGTCAAGTTACTACTGAACCTCGTAGGTCAACCATAGTAAGATCCGCACCAGAATGGTATGGTAATCCGGTTCTGGAGGTCATGTTACTTGACCATGACGAACCTATGAACTATGAGGAAGCGATGATGAGCCCAGATTCCGCGAAATGGCTTGAGGCCATGAAATCTGAGATGGGATCCATGTATGAGAACAAATTGTGGACTTTGGTTGACTTGCCCGATGATCGGCAAGCCATCGAGAATAAATGAATAAGAAGAATGACATTGACGGTAATGTTACTATCTACAAAGCTCGGCTTGTTGCGAAAGGTTTTCGGTAAGTTCAAGGAGTTGACTACGATGAGACCATCTCACCCATAGCGATGCTTAAGTCCATCCGAATCATGTTAGCAATTGCTGCATTTTATGATTATGAAATTTGGCAAATGGATGTAAAGACTGCATTCTTGAATGGATTTCTGGAATAAGAGTTGTATATGATGCAACCCGAAGGTTTTATCAATCCAAAGGATGCTAACAAAGTGTGCAAGCTCCAGTGATCCATTTATGGACTGGTGCAAACATCTCGGAGTTGGAATAAACGTTTTGATAGTGTGATCAAAGCATATGGTTTTATACAGACTTTTGGAGAAGCCTGTATTTACAAGAAAGTGAGTGGGAGCTCTGTAGCATTTCTAATATTATATGTGGATGACATATTGTTGATTAGAAATGATATAGAATTTTTGGATATCATAAAAGGATACTTGAGTAAGAGTTTTTCAATGAAAGACCTCGATGAAGCTGCTTATATATTGGGCATCAAGATCTATAGAGATAGATCAAGATGCTTAATTGGACTTTCACAAAGCACATACCTTGATAAAGTTTTGAAGAAGTTCAAAATGGATCAAGCAAAGAAAGGGTTCTTGCCTGTGTTACAAGGTGAAGTTGAGTCAGACTCAATGCCCGGCCACTGCAGAAGATAGAGAGAAAATGGAAGTCATTCCCTATGCTTCAGCCATAGGTTCTATCATGTATGCAATGCTGTGTACCAGACCTGATGTGTGCCTTGCTATTAGTTTAGCAGGGAGGTACCAAAGTAATCTAGGAGTGGATCATTGGACAGCGGTCAAGAACATCCTGAAATACCTGAAAAGGACTAAGGATATGTTTCTCGTTTATGGAGGTGACAAAGAGCTCGTCGTAAATGGTTACGTCGATGCAAGCTTTGATACTAATCCGGATGACTCTAAGTCACAAACCGGATACATATTTATATTGAACGATGGAGCTGTAAGTTGGTGCAGTTCTAAGCAAAGCGTCATGGCGGGATCTACGTGTGAAGCGGAGTACATAGCTGCTTCAGAAGCAGCAAATGAAGGAGTCTGGATGAAGGAGTTCATATCCGATCTAGGTGTCATATCTAGTGCATCGGGTCCAATGAAAATCTTTTGTGACAATACTGGTGCAATTGCCTTGGCAAAGGAATCCAGATTTCACAAGAGAACCAAGCACATCAAGAGACGCTTCAATTCCATCCGCGATCAAGTCAAGGAGGGAGACATAGAGATTTGCAAGATACATACGGATCTGAATGTCGCAGACCCGTTGACTAAGCCTCTCTCACAAGCAAAACATGATCAACACCAAGACTCCATGGGTGTTAGAGTCATTACTGTGTAATCTAGATTATTGACTCTAGTGCAAGTGGGAGACTGAAGGAAATATGCCCTAGAGGCAATAATAAAGTTGTTATTTATATTTCCTTATATCTTGAGAAATGTTTATTATTCATGCTAGAATAGTATTAACCGGAAACTTAGTACATGTGTGAATACATAGACAAACAGAGTGTCACTAGTATGCCTCTACTTGACTAGCTCGTTGAATCAAAGATGGTTAAGTTTCCTAGCCATAGACATGAGTTGTCATTTGATTAACGGGATCACATCATTAGAGAATGATGTGATTGACTTGACCCATTCCGTTAGCTTAGCACTTGATCGTTTAGTTTACTGCTATTGCTTTCTTCATGACTTATACATGTTCCTATGACTATGAGATTATGCAACTCCCGAATACCGGAGGAACACTTTGTGTGCTATCAAACGTCACAACGTAACTGGGTGATTATAAAGATGCTCTACAGGTGTCTCCGATGGTGTTTGTTGAGTTGGCATAGATCAAGATTAGGATTTGTCACTCCGATTGTCGGAGAGGTATCTCTAGGCCCTCTCGGTAATGCACATCACTATAGGCCTTGCAAGCTATGTGACTAATGAGTTAGTTACAGGATGATGCATTACGGAATGAGTAAAGAGACTTGCCGGTAACGAGATTGAACTAGGTATTGAGATACCGACGATCGAATCTCGGGCAAGTAACATACCGATGACAAAGGGAATAACATATGTTGTTATGCGGTTTGACCGATAAAGATCTTCGTAGAATATGTAGGAACCAATATGAGCATCCAGGTTCCGCTATTGGTTATTGACCGGAAATGAGTCTCGGTCATGTCTACATAGTTCTCGAACCCATAGGGTCCGCACGCTTAATGTTCGATGACGATCAGTATTATGAGTTTATGTGTTTTGATGTACATAAGGTTGTTTGGAGTCCCGGATGTGATCACGGACATGACGACGAGGAGTCTCGAAATGGTCGAGACATAAATATTGATATATTGGACGGCTATGTTCGGACACCGGAAGTGTTCCGGAGAAGTTTCGGATAAAACCGGAGTGCCGGAGGGTTATCGGAACCCCCGGGGGAACTAATGGGCCTCGATGGGCCTTAGTGGAGAGAGAGGGGTGGCAAGGGCAGGCCGCGCCCCCTCCCCCTTGAGTCCAAATTGGACTAGGAAGGGGGGGCGGTGCCCCCTTTTTTCCTTTCCCCTCTTCCTCTCCTTCCTTCCCCCTCTCTCCCTTTGATGGAAACCTACTAGGACTTGAGTGCTAGTAGGATTCCCCTCTTGGGGCGCGCCAAGGAGGGCTGGCCGGCCTTCCCCTCCCTCCTTTATATACTAGGGGAGGTGGGCACCCTAGAACACACAAGTTGACTGTTTAGTCGTGTGTAGTGCCCCCCTCTAGATTTTGACCTCGGTCATATCGTTGTAGTGCTTAGGCGAAGCCCTGCGTTGATAACTTCATCATCACCGTCATCACGTCATCGTGCTGACGAAACTCTCCCTCCATACTCAGCTGGATCTAGAGTTCATGGGACGTCACCGAGCTGAACGTGTGTAGATCGTGGAGGTGCCGTATTTTCGGTGCTAGGACCGGTCGGACCGTGAAGACATACGACTACATGAACCGCATTGTCATACCGCTTCCGCTTTCGGTCTATGAAGGTATGTGGACAACACTCTCCCCTCTCATCGCTATGCATCACCTAGATGGATCTTGCGTGTGCGTAGGATCGTTTTTGAAATTACTACGTTCCCCTACACTTTATGCATCTTCGTATTGTTCTTGGGTAATCGTAGGGCATTTTTTCTGCTACGTTTCTCAACAGTCGTTAGGACTACAACCCAAATGAACCATAGTCATAAACTTTGGGGTTCCAATAGTTAAATTGCTGCATAGCCCCCCTAATACGAATTAGGCAAATCCTTGTTTTAAAGTTAGTGCACCATTGAGGTAAGTAAATATTACTCCCTCTGTTCCATAATATAAGAGCGTTTTCGACACTAATGTAGTGTCACAAATGCTATTATATTAAAGGACGGAGGGAGTAGTAGGTACATAGGCAAACCATTGCAAGGAAGGAAAGAGCAACATTTAGGGCTAAGTGCTCGAGTTACAATTGTTGGCTCGAAATTGCAAGCCGAAGAAGCATTCCTGCAACTTGGCCGTATGTATGGTTTATTTTTCAATATCAGAGCTAAATAATTAGGCATGAAATCCAAAAATCCCCTCATGCAATAGTTCATAAAGTTCGGGTTTAATAATTTATGTCACTTCAACCACTGGCATGAACAAACTAATCACACAAGGCTCTACTCTAGGCCCATAAAGGTGACGTGGTATGAAGTTGATGTTCGCATATCACCACTAGAGAATTGCACAACAACACAATATCAAAATATTGAACTATATTCAACTTCACAAGATTAATAACAACAAGGTTTATCCCATGTCCTCAAGAATGTAATGGAGTGCTCACAACGCATCATATAGATCCTGATCAGTGGAGATGAATATATGAATAATAATCTGAACATATGAATCTTTCACCAATGAAACTTGTAAGCATCAACTACAAGGAGTAATTAACTTAGAAATTATAATCGGCAAAGAGTGTGAGGTAAAAGTTCATTTGGCGACAGTGTTGATGTAGCTGTTGACGTAGATGATGATTGGAGTGTTGATGATGCGATGACTTTGAATCCCCCCCTCCCAAAGGGATGGATATTTGACAAAACCAGCCCGCCGGAGGGCAAAAGTGCTCCACCTCGAGACGGTGGCAAAAAATCCCTCACTGATTTTAGGTCAGATGAAAAAAAAATGCCAAAGGGCGTCGGAAGGCAGCAACAGCTAGGGGCTCCACGCGGCCTAGGGGATGCGTGGAGGCCCTGTGCCCCCCGTCCTATCTTGTGGCTCATGTCTCCTTTTCTTCCGAAAGAATTTCTGGTATTTTTGGAGCTCCAAAATTTTGTTTTTTCTTCTTATACATTTTTGCTCATGTTTTCGTAAATACATTTTTGCTCATGTTTTCGTAATTTCCTGGCAAATTCTCTCTTCGTGTGTTTCATGCAAATTGGAAGGAAAAAACATTATAATTGAGCAACAATGTGTAAAATGTCGATAATAAAGAGAAAATTATAATAAGAAATGGTGATACAAAATGGATGTATTACCAAGCACCTCGGTGAGGTTTTCTCCCTCAACTATATTATTGTCTTCACTCTAATACCACATTTAGCCCCGTCTCATAGTTCACCGACGTGCGAGGTTGTCTCCAACTACATTTTAAAGAACAAAACCGATGGCAATGCTATATTTGAAGCCATGTGTCTCATTAAAGTAAATTATTTTTTCCGTGAGAGACGATGTTTCTATTAATAGAGATACGGTGAATTCTTTGATCTTGAAAGCTCTGAGATTCTAATTTCGAAGTATGCATTGTGTGTGTGTGTAATGGTGTGCGTGTTGACATCTAAGTTGTACCACTATTTGCAAGAAAGTCAACACTTTGTTTAAGAAAATGCTAGCTTGCTAATTTTCAATTGAATCATTGTTTTTGTAAGTAGTCAAAACTTATTGAAAAAACAAACTTCCCACTTTTTCTTGCTTGAGATCATCGTTTGTTATTTTCTGGAGGTAAGTGCTTCATTTGTGAGACGCCGCCTTAATCTCACATTAGCTAGTAAGATTACAGAAATGAAATGAGTACTATGAGCAAAAAATCATTAGTTGAGCGTGCGCTTGTGGGTGAATCTGACCCGAGATGTCGGTGCAAAGATATGGCCACCGAAGACCGCCACAAGGCAGGTGACTACGAAACACATGAGTGCGCCGACGTAAACCAAAGCGGAGCCATGGCCAGCCTCGAAGGCACTCGCCGCCCTCGCATTCCCTTCCCTATTGTCACCATCCTCGAGATATGCCTTCACCACCATCTCTTCTTCTCACCAGCCAACCACCTCGATGAGCTTTTCTCCCGCAACTATATTGTCGCCTTCGTTCCAGATATCATCAGTTGACCCGTCTCACCGCCCACCGATTGCAAGGTTGTCATCGATTACATTTTAACGAATAAACCCCCATGGCATTGCTATATTTGATTGGTGACACATGTATTTTTGATCAATAACGACGTGGTGGACCTCCAATGCCGAAAGCTCCGACGCTCTAGTTTTTAAGCATGCGTAGTTTGAGCGAATGCGAGCGTGATGTTGATTTAACAATTTTGGTGTTGCTAAATGTGCATACCGCACATGGCTCCGCCACGACACAAGCTTGATCCAGCTCGTGCGTCGTCGTGATGGTGCGTGCGTCGACACCTACATTGTTCCACTGTCTTGCAAGAAACTCGAAAATTATGTTAAAAAAATGCACATTTCGTTCAAAACCCGTTTGAGATACAAGATGGCACTGCCTTGACATCCCTCCTGCCAAAGGGAAAGGAGCCCCCATATGTGGACCAAACCGATCTTCCCCTTGGCTCCGATCTTCCCCTTGGCTCTGTGTCGGTGCCAGTCCCCCTCGCAGACGCAGCACACGTGGCGCCTGCACGGGCCCCAACGGCCCAGATGCTCCCATGTGCAGGCTTGACTCCGGACCGGATAGCGATTACCCACGCAAGCCGAGCCCCTCCTCGTAGCCCGCAACCAATAATCAATTTTATCTTCCCTCAAAAAAAAATCAATTTTATCCATCGCACCATTCGTCCGCCTAACGGTTCGGCGCGGCCGCACCTGCGTGCGCGACACGAAGTACCGGAAACGCCCCTGCCCTCTTCGAGCCCGTCGTCCCCAGGCACGGCCGGAGGACGGGGGCAGCTTCGGCACACCGGCTCGCTGGTGTGTGCGCCTGGGCAGCCTCCACTTTGTCGGTCTGCGTAACTCGCCGTCTCTCTTCCGCGAGCAGAGGCAGAGAATGGACGGTGCCGAGTTTCAGTTCGCCCCCTGCACTTTCCTGCATGCTCAGGCCAGTTCGGTTGTGATTAACTCCACATGTTTTTTATGGGTATTTTGAAGCTACTGGAAGCAAGATGTGAGCAGAAGCCCTTTGACACGAATCTGTGCTGGTGAAGTGGATTGGAGATTGAATTTGGACGCTATTTGGTACGCACCTGCGTGTACTAGAAGGAACGAATTAGTATTTCCCTAAAAAAAGGAACAAGTTAATAATGATCCTAAAGGCGTGGGTCTAAAGATGGTACGAATTAATAGGGCAATAGTTTCATGCCATTCACATGCTTGAGTATATCGGGTAATCCTAGTAGCCAATTATGACGGACCAAAGTAAGCACTGCGGTGATCCAAAAAAAACCCGCGGTTTCAGCGAGTTTTTCACATTCATCCACAGGGCCACCAAGGTCGTCTTCAACAAGAATCTAACGTGATTAATGTAAATTTTTGGAAAATACCTGGACCGTGTTTGGTGTGATGGTGGATTTTGATCATCATGTTTTGTCTAGCCTTTGCATATTTACAAAATGCAAAAATAGTTCAGCACAACATCATACTCCCTCCGTTTTTAAATATTTATCTTTTTAGAGATTTTAACAAGTGACTACATACGGAGCAAAATGAGTAAATCTACACTGTAAAATATGTCTATATACATCCGTATGTGGTAGTCCATTTGAATCACTAAAACGACAAAAAATTAGGAAAGGAGGAAGTACTCCCTCCGTCCCACAATATAAGAACATTTTTGACATTAGTGTAGTGTAAAAAACGTTCTTATATTACGGGACGGAAGGAGTATTTGGTAACAGGATAATAAGCATTTCATGCGTGCAGAAACGGAGGAAAATATACGACTCATTCTTTAGAAAAAAATTAAACCCATTATTTCCCCCCAAGGAAAGAGAGGCAAGATGTTAATACTAGGGACCTCCTAAGGAAACAAGTAAACACCAGGGGCTTTCATGGAAACTCAAAACCTCGCAGAAAAGCCCTTTCCCCTTTCGTTCTCGACGGGATATTCCCACGGAATTTATATTTCCGCTCCTCGCCTCGCCTCGCCTCTCCTCTGACCTCTCCCTCTCCTCCGCTCCCCCGTTGCCCCCTCGCCCTCCGCCTCGCGCCCTCCAGGAGCTTCGCATCGCGATCGCCGCCGCCGCCGCGAGCTCCCCTCCCATGGTGGGCGCGCCCGCCGGCGGCTAGGGCTCCCGCCTCCCCACCCGGTCCGTCCCGGCCCGGCCCGCAATTTTCGGCGATTTCTCGGGCGATTTCCCCGGAACCCCCCGCCATTTGTCGGCGCTGCTCCCCCGAATCGTACGTAGGGTTTTGGCGGGGCTCCTCCGGCGGAGGAGGAGATGAGCGGGGAGGTGGAATGCAGCGTGTGCCACGCCAAGGTGGCCGTGCCGGCGGCGGCGGTGTCCAAGGCCTACGACAGCCACCGGAGCACCGTGTCGTCGCGGCAGCGCGCGCTCAACGTCCTCCTCGTCTCCGGCGACTGCGTCCTCGCCGGCCTCCAGGTCACGCTTGCTTCCTCTCTGCATTCTGCTCGGCGTTATCAGTGTGTCTGGCCGGTCTCGAATTTGCTAACTGTCGTACTGTCGTGTAACGATTGAACCGTTAGTGCTGTGCTGCGATAGGATGGTGGAGGAGGCGAATTGAGTGGTTTTGGATGTTTTATGCATATAGTTAGCTACAGTGTAGGCTAATGCTTAGAGAAAGTGTGGAGTTTCATGAGCTCTGTTTTCCAGTTTCAGTTTCATTTAACTGGACAGTGCCCAATGTTGCAGAAGGGTGTCGCCGGTACATGCGCAATTATTGATATTTTGGAGTGTTTGTTTAAATGCACGCATCAGCTGCCTGTAGAACAACAACAAATGTTTTGTGCACATGGCTAGCTACAGTACAAGCTGATGCTAGTTTTTCAGTATGGAGTTTGCCGAGCTCTGTTTTTCAGTGTCACTTTTATTTTACTAGAGTAACTAGACGGTGCCCAATGTTGCAGAAGGAGGTCATTAATAGATGAAAAGTACTGATATTTTGGAGTGCTTACTTGGATGCTCTCCACTGTATATTGATGTTAGCATTTGTCTAGAAACACGCGCCAGCTGCCTGTAGAAGAACCGATATAGACTTTTCTATAACTCGTATCGCTGATACCTAACAGTAAATTAATTCTAGGATTTAAGACTAGAGTAACAGTGTTAATAAAGTGTAGCTAACTGAGCATGTTCATCCAGCTTTTCATCAACTTATTGGCATTTCATGTTGCACATCCTCATGTCTGTTGACACATTTCTACCTCCTTTTCTGTAGCCGATATTGGTATACATGTGTAAAGTGGATGGGAAATTCAAATTTAGCCCAGTCAGTGTGAACTTCTTGACAGAGATTACAAAAGTTATCTTTGCCATCATCATGCTGTTCTTCCAGGTATGTTGAATCATCGCCAGTTCCGTTGTAATCCGTTGCTTTGATATGATGCGTCTATATGTCCATATTCTTTAGTTTGATTATTATCGAGATTAGAAAATAATCTAATTTGTGTGAGGTTAGGTGTTCTGTTTGTTCACTTGTGCATGCTGCCAAGTGAGCTGAATGAGCATTCTGTATAATATTCCCACGTTTTATTCGCAACATTGATTAGATAAGACTTCCTTTCGTAATGATTTCTGTGACTGACTCCCTTATCATGTTTGGTTTTACCTCATGCAGGCTAGGCGTGTAAAGGTGGGAGAGAAGCCACTTCTCACAGTTTCAACATTTGTGCAGGTGAGTAGCTATGCAACATCTTGTCAATTCCTTGCCTGATTTCAATTGAAAAAACCCGCATGATGGATATGCATGCTATCTTGTTTAAAGAGAACTTGTGGTTGTGTATCCCCATTACCTGGCCATATGCTGTCAAATTGCTACACGATAGCACAACTTAACTGACGGCTAATCATTTATTATTCTACTGTCCATCAGTCTACCTATATTTTTGTTGTGAAGGCAAAAATATTAGAAATTCAGTGATCTCATATGTGATGCTAATTATTTACCATTTGACAGGCTGCCCGCAACAATGTTCTTCTCGCGGTGCCTGCTTTTCTCTATGCCATCAACAATTATTTGAAGTTTACAATGCAGGTAAAGAATTGATAAGACCTTGGAAATTAGACTTGGCATAGTAATCTTTTCTTACTCTCTCTTTTCTGTTAAAAAAGTAAAATAGCAGAACCCAACATTTATATTGGTATAACTTGAATCTGGTACAAAATTTCTAACCAACGGAATTGATCCTCTGTGTTATGCAGCTATACTTTAATCCCGCGACAGTGAAAATGCTGGGTAATCTCAAGGTATTGTAGTTTTCTTTTTTACAAGATGCTAGATGTCTGAGTCTTGGTAGTTGCACAATCTCAAGGTTGGTCCATGCATGCATGGGCCACACACGTTCATTTGGATGGGCACACATTCTTTTGTTCATGATTTACTTATAAGATACACAACCTCCTTTTTTTGAGTTGGAGGCATAACCTCCTAGTAATCTCAGTTTTGCAATATGCCTTTCAGTCATTAATTTCATTTGGGGCCTGGCTGCATCTGGAGTTTACTTTTGTGGTCTGTGATCATAAGTATGTATTATATCGATGTTTGTAGGTTCTGATAATTGCTGTGCTCCTAAAGGTGTTACTGAGGAGGCGTTTTTCCACAATTCAGGTAAGTTTTCTCTTAATTACCATCAGTCATGTATCTGAACTTGGACATGTTAGTGTCTCAATATTTATAAGCATTAGTGGTCCGGGTGTAAGTCTATTTTTTGTTGGTGCAAGTTAAAAGAAAATTGATAACTTATGTCTTCATATCTATATATAAATGTCCAAATGTAATGCTATACTTATTTTGTGATGCCATGAACTTGTGTGATTGACATCATCCTGTTTTTTGTCGACAGTGGGAAGCCCTTGCTCTGTTGTTAATTGGAATATCTGTTAATCAGCTGAAATCACTGCCTGAAGGTTCTACTGCACTTGGTCTTCCTGTTGCAGCTGGGGCCTACCTATACACACTATTTTTTGTAAGTTTTGACTTTCGGCTCAGTTTTTAATTAATTTATCTCATACTTACTTTCAAACAATTTGTGCCTGAGTAACCTGCCGATGAAATTTGGGAGGCTAGCAGAACTATCATTTATGTAGTAGTTGTATAGGCGCTGCTCCTTAGCTGTAACTAATCAGAAATGTTGTAGTTTTTTGTCTAGTTGGTACAGTGCTTGGTACATGCTATTTCTTGCTTTCAGCCATATTACTTGATATTACGGTTCAGCTTTTGGTTACCCGCAACTTCAGCATCTACCTAATATGATCCAGAACTTGTAGTAATTTTCCAGTGGAAAGTATAATTGGCAGTGTAAGCACTCTGGGATAGAATTTATACATTCAAATGCTTCACATGGGAACAATATGGAGCTTTTCTTTTTCATTTGAATGTTGTTAACAAAGTGTTAAAAGGAATTTTTTAGAGAGTAGAATTAATGTGACATGTGACATTGCGTACTAATTTTGTGCACAATCAGATAACAGTTCCTGCATTGGCTTCAGTTTACAATGAAAAGGCTCTGAAAAGCCAGTTCGATACCAGCATATATCTTCAGGTATGACCATATCCTTGTGTACTCTTCTATGGCTGTTTCAGTCTGGCACTATTTGCTACTCAATGACAATGTCCTAAGTATATTAGTGCATTTGTTCTATTTCTCTAAAAAAGCTACTTCTCATCATGTTTGTCATCTTTACAGAACTTATTTCTGTATGGATATGGTGCAATATTTAATTTCCTTGGGCTTGTGATCACTGCCCTCGTCCAAGGTACGTCTCTCTCATGATAAGCAGTGTAACTTTTGTGTCCTTTTCCTTTGTTCTGTGTTGTGTTGCCAAAACATTTTGCTCTGTGGGTACAAATTGGCCTTATGTTAGCTTGCTATAAGATACTGGCTGTGTAAAATTTACAGGGCCTCGTAGCTTTCACATTCTGGAAGGGCATTCAAAGGCCACCATGTTTCTTATTTGCAACAATGCTGCACAAGGCATACTTTCGTCATTTTTCTTCAAATATGCAGGTATGTTACCAGCATAAAAACTTCCCTAGTAATTGTTTGACATGCTCTTGAAATGTACCACATATCTTCAGTATCCTTGAAGACTTCTTATTCTATTTACATGGCATGTACACACCAAAACTTTGCCATTAAATGTTCAGCATCTAAGTAATCGAAGTTTTGCTTACAATCGGAGTACACAAAACACACTGAACATGAGCACTAATTATTCAGTCGTAAGTCGTGAGAGCATAAACATGTATTCCCTCCGTCCCAAAATAAGTGACTCAACTTTGTACTAACTTTAGTACAAATTTAGTGTAAAGTTGAGTCACTTATTTTGGGAGGGAGGGAGTATATTCTAATCCTATGATGTGCAGTTTGGTTACTGTATGTTAGTTTTGGAAAGTGAATGTGGTGAGATTCAGCACATTTATGATGAATGCAGATACAATTTTGAAGAAGTACTCATCCACAATCGCCACAATCTTTACTGGGGTAGCGTCTGCTATACTGTTCGGTCATACTCTGACTATAAATTTTGTTCTTGGAATATCAATAGTAATTATATCTATGCATCAGGTAACCTGCCTTCCCTTATTTGTTGATTCAATCATTGAAGTTACTTCTACCCTTACATGTTTTTTATGGGTCTTTGTTGCAGTATCTCGCAAACCAAATTAAGGATCAAGTGCCAAGCAGCAAAATTGAGATGTCTGATGCTGAGGATGACAGGTCAGTCATGTTTTGTACTCAACTAGCTTCGTCCTGCGATCCGCCTTGAGAAGAAATCAATTGTTTTCTTACTGTAGCCAATGAAAACTTGATGCACTTCATTAGTACGTAATATACTAATATGTGTGTTTTGATGGATGCCTTTCCAGCAGATTAGAGGAATCTGTAATTGTCAAAGTTGACACGGTGGCAAGTGAGGTAACTATATACTTTCAAGGCGCTGTTTTTGCCAAATTTGTAAGTCTGACAGCCATTCCATATGTGCATACAGGCTAAACACCGCCATGGATCTGATGAGAGGCAGCCA
The DNA here is from genome assembly GCA_032464435.1 of Aegilops umbellulata. Taxonomy (NCBI): domain Eukaryota; kingdom Viridiplantae; phylum Streptophyta; class Magnoliopsida; order Poales; family Poaceae; genus Aegilops; species Aegilops umbellulata. The sequence goes on along the minus strand of CP136056.1, from coordinate 466,186,327 downwards.
CTTCTTCCTGTCTGATGTTGTCTCGGAGGTATTTCTCTTCTTTTTCCCGAACAGTACTAGCACAGGGCTTATGCTCTCCACCATGCACCCATGTGTATCTTATCAATGGATTCATCCCGTCTAACGGTCTGTCTTCTGATTGTTTATCGACAATTTCAGTTCCTCCGGTCCATATGTATACCCGAGCTCTTCCCTTCGACAGGGAGACAAGCAGCATAGATGTCGCCAACGCAGCATCTGCACCTGAAGCAGAGCATGTGATGATTTATATAGCCTTGTAGCCTTTTGACCTGATGTTCCTGAGGCTGCACTATGATGTTTAAAGGAGTACTATCAGAGAGATGCCCATTCGGTGGCACGATGGCGAGCTTGCTGAGATACTGTAGAGGGGAACAAAGGAATTGACCTTTGTTGTCGTGAAACTGATGTGATGGATTAAAGAATAAATATATTCAGCATTTCAGCCCACATTCAAATGTTTTCATCCTTTTGTTTTTGCTCAACCCAGTAGCAGTTTCTTTGTGCACTATGCTAGTAGTAGTTTACTCTATCATGTTAAAAACTGTTAATATGTTTTTTTAGACAAATGGCAACTTAATTTATACAAACAGAGATTGTTCACTACATACAATGTTGTTCATTACATACAATGTTCCTGATTATCTCAGGAACTTCATGGAACCAACATGACCCAAGATCATGTTCCGATGATTTTGCCAGAACATAAGCTGCCATATTACATGACCGACTAGCATGAGTAAACAAAAAGGGTACAAACTTTGGAGCCTTACTCTTAATATCAGAAACTATGACACCTATTTGAGATCTGTCCATCGCAGCACTTGTCACTTTGCTGACCAAATTGGTGCAATCTGATGCGATGATAATTCTTTGGAAGCCCGCTTCTTCAGCAAATTCTAGTGCACAAAACATAGCAATGGTCTACGCCAGTTCAGGGTTAACCCTAAACCACATACATCCTTTTGGTTGCCAGCACTAGTCCCAGGTGACTTCTTATTACTATGCCCACTCCCATTCGTGGTGACTCTGAGAAGATTGCAGCATCAACATTTATCAACACCGAACCCTCCGGCGATGAAGACCATTTCTGGACTGATGTTTGGCTCTTACGCCTAGTGGACTGCTTCGATCTAAAATTGTTCAATAAGATGAAATCAATATAGGCTTAAATCTTCCCAGCCACACGATGCAGATGAGGCAAACTCTCACCATTTCTTATGTTATTTCTGTTATCCCAGATGTGCCATATAGCCACAAAAAAATACATTGCGTAAATATCTGATGCAACATTTATCGATTCCAGCAACCATTGTCGAATATTGATAAACCCCTTCAGATTTAGCAAGATATGAAAAGACCTTTTCAGCTCGGCCCAAATTTCTTTGACATAATGGCAAAAGAAGAAGCAATGTTCCTTTGTCTCAATTCTGTTACACATAAAACACTCATACCTCGTAGGAATTGTGCGTTTCTAGAGTTGATCACCATTAGGTAGACAATTATGAGCCATTCTCCATAAGATTATCTTCGTTCTATTTGGGCATTGTATCTTCCAGAGTTTCCTCCATATTTTCCCCGTTTCCTCCATGTTTGAGGTTGATCCTCTACCATCAGAGTTGCAGTATTGCCATCAGGATAAGGATCTTGCAAGGTTATACCCAGACCGTAATGTGTAGGTGCCTTGATACGTCCATTTTGCATCATGTTTTTCTACTGTTATTTATAATGTTTTTATGCATAATAATGCTTTTTGGAGTATTTCTAATGAATTTTCTCTCATAATATGCAAGGTTTACACAAAGAGGGAGAATGTCGAGAGCTGGAAATCTGGACCTGAAAAAGCTACGTCAGAGTTACCTATTCTGCACATCTCCAAATGAGCTGAAAATTTACGGAAAATTGTTTTGCAATATATGAAGAATATTGGAGCAAATAACTACCAGAGGGGGCCCACCAGGTGGGCACAACCCACCTGGGCGCGCCAGGGAGCCCAGGTGCGCCCTGGTGGGTTGTGCCCTCCTCGGCCCACCTCCGGTGCCCCTCTTCTGGTATATAAGTCATTTTAACCTAGACAAAAATAAGGAGAGGACTTTCGGGACGAAGCGCCGCCGTCTCGAGGCGGAACTTGGGCAGGAGCACTTTTGCCCTCTGGCGGAGCGATTCCACCGGGGGAACTTCCCGCCCGGAGGGGGAAATCATCGCCATCGTCATCATCAACAACTCTCCCATCTTCAGGAGGGCCATCTCCATCAACATCTCCAACAACACCATCTCCTCTCAAACCCAAGTTCATCTCTTGTGTTCAATCTTGGTACCGGAAACTTAGATTGGTGCTTGTGGGTGAATAGTAGTGTTGATTACATCTTGTAGTTGATTACTATATGGTTTATTTGGTGGAAGATTATATGTTTAGATCCATTATGCTATTTAATACCCCTCTGATCTTGAGCATGATTATTATTTGTGAGTAGTTACTTTTGTTCTTGAGGTCACGGGAGAAGTCATGTTGCAAGTAATCATGTGAACTTGATATGTGTTCGATATTTTGATGATATGTATGTTGTGATTTCCTTAGTGATGTCATGTGAACATCGACTACATGGCACTTCACCATATTTGGGCCTAATGGAGTGCAATGTGGAGTATTTATTAGATGACGGGTTGCTAGAGTGACAGAAGTTTAGACCCTAGTTTATGCGCTACTTCGTAAGAGACCGGTTTGGATCCAAAAGTTTAATGCTATGGTTAGATTTTATCTTAATACTTATCTCGTAGTTGCGGATGCTTGTGAGGGGGTTAATCATAAGTAAGAGGTTTGTTCAAGTAAGAACAACACCTAAGCACCGGTCCACCCCAGATATCAAATTATCAAAATGGCGAACACGAACCAAACCAACATGATGAAATTCCCGTGTACCCTCAAGAACGTGTTGCTTATCATAAGAGACCGTTTTGGCATGTACTTTGCCACAAAAGGATTGGGACACCTTGCTGCACTTTATTTACCATTACCGTTACTTTCTCGTTACAAATTATCTTGCTATCAAACTATCTGTTACCGGCTATTTCAGTGCTTGTAGAAAATACCTTGCTGAGAACCACTTGTCATTTCCTTCCGCTCCTTGTTGGGTTTGACACTCTTGCTTATCGAAAGGACTAAGATAGATCCCCTATACTTGTGGGTCATCAAGGCTATTTTCTGGCACCGTTGCCGGGGAGTGAAGCGCTCTTGGTAAGGAAAAATTATTACTACGTGCTAAAATTTATTGTTACTTGTTACTATGGAGAATCATCCTTTGATGGGTTTGTTCGGGGTATATTCACCTCGACCGGAACCACAATTAGTTGCCCCTCAACCTACTGCACCTACTAAAAATATTGGTTGAAATTCCTTCGGGTATGATAGAACAACCGCTAGCTAATCCTTATGTAGGAGATGGAACTGAACATCGTGATATGCACTTGATATATGTGGATGAAATTTGTGAGTTATTTAAGCTTGCAGGTTTGCCCGGAGATGAAGCTAATAAGAAGGTTTTTCCTTTATATTTGAAGGGAAAAGCATTGGCATGGTATAGGCTATGCGATGATATTGGATCTTGGAACTAGAATTGATTGAAATTGGAATTTCACCAAAAAAAATTATCCTATGCATCTAGTTCATCGTGGTCGGAATCATATATATAATTTTTGGCCTCGTGAAGGAGAAAGTATCGCTCTAGCTTGGGGCAAGCTTAAGTCAATGTTATACTCATGCTCCAATCATGAGCTCTCAAGAGAAATTATTATTCATAATTTTTATGCTCGGCTTTCTCGTGATGATCAATCCATGCTCGATACTTCTTGTACTGGTTCTTTTATGAAGAAGACTTTTGAATTTAGGTGACAACTCTGAAGATTGGGAACTCGAGAAGGTAAAGAGATAGGTATTAAGCTTGAATTTGATTGTGTTAAATCTTTTATGAATATTGATGCTTTTTCAGAAATTTAGCACAAAATATGGACTTGACTCTGGGATACTAGCCTCTTTCTGTCAATCATTGCTACTCATTGATAACCCACAAATATAGGGGATCGCAACAGTTTTCAGGGGTAGAGTATTCAACCCAAATTTATTGATTCGACACAAGGGGAGCCAAAGAATATTCTCAAGTATTAGCAGTTGAGTTGTCAATTCAAGCACACCTGGCACAAGTAGTATGGAAGTAACGGTAACAGTGGCAAAAGTAACAGTAGCAGTTTCATAGTAATTGTTAGAGTGATAACGGAGAAGTAACTAAGCGGAGAACAATATGTGAAAATCTCGTAGGCATTGGATCAGTGATGGAGAATTATGCCAGATGCGATTATTCATGCAACAGTTATAACATAGGGTGGCACAGAACTAGCTCCAATTCATCCATGTAATGTAGGCATGTATTCCGAATATAGTCATACGTGCTTATGGAAAAGAACTTGCATGACATCTTTTGTCCTACCCTCCCGTGGCAGCGGGGTCCTAATGGAAACTAAGGGATATTAAGGCCTCCTTTTAATAGAGTACTAGACCAAAGCATTAACACATAGTGAATACATGAACTCCTCAAACTATGGTCATCACCGGGAGTGGTCCCGATTATTGTCACTTCAGGGTTGCCGGATCATAACACATAGTAGGTGACTATTGACTTGCAAGATAGGATCAAGAACTCACATATATTCATGAAAACATAATAGGTTCAGATCTGAAATCATGGCACTCGGGCCCTAGTGACAAGCATTAAGCATAGCATAGTCATAGCAACATCAATCTCAGAACATAGTGGATACTAGGGATCAAACCCTAACAAAACTAACTCGATTACATGATAAATCTCATCCGACCCATCACCGTCTAGCAAGCCTACGATGGAATTACTCACGCATGGCGGTGAGCATCATGAACCTATTAGTTTCTGATCAGCCCTCCCGAGAGAGATTAGGGCTTGGCGGCGGCTCCATATCGTAAAACGCGATGAATCATTCTCTCTGATTTTTTCTCCCCGAACATGAATATATAGAGTTGGAGTTGAGGTCGGTGGAGCTCTAGGGGGCCCACGAGGCAGGGGGCGCGCCCAAGGGGGGCAGGCATGCCCCCCACTCTCGTGGACAGGGTGTGGGGCCCCTGGCCTTGATTCTTTCGCCAATATTTTTTATTATTTCCAAAAATAATCTCTGTTGATTTTTAGGTCATTCCGAGAACTTTTATTTCTGCACAAGAATAACACCATGGCAATTCTGCTGAAAACAGCGTCAGTCCGGGTTAGTTCCATTCAAATCATGCAAGTTAGAGTCCAAAACAAGGGCAAAAGTATTTGGAAAAGTAGATACGACGGAGACGTATCAACTCCCCCAAGCTTAAACCTTTGCTTGTCCTCAAGCAATTCAGTTGATAAACTGAAAGTTATAAAGAAAAACTTTTACAAACTCTGTTTCTCTTGTTGTTGTAAATATGTAAAGCCAACATTCAAGTTTTCAGCAAAGATTATGAACTAACCATATTCACAATAACATTTAGGTCTCATGTTTACTCATATCAATGGCATAATCAACTAGCGAGCAATAATAATAAATCTCGGATGACAGCACTTTCTCAAAACAATCATGATATGATATAACAAGATGGTATCTCGCTAGCCCTATCTGAGACCGCAAAACATAAATGCAGAGCACCTTTAAAGATCAAGGACTGACTAAACATTGTAATTCATGGTAAAAGAGATCCAGTCATACCCAATATAAATTAATAGTAATGCATGCAAATGACAGCGGTGCTCTCCAGCTGGTGCTTTTTAATAAGAGGGTGATGACTCAACATAAAGGTAAATAGATAGGCCCTTCGCAGAGGGAAGCAGGGATTTGTAGAGGTGCCAGAGCTCGATTTTAAAGCAGAGATAAATAATATTTTGAGCGACATATTTTCATTGTCAACATAACAACCGAGAGATGGCGATATCTTCCATGCTACACATATTATAGGCAGTTCCCAAACAGAATGATAAAGTTTATACTCCCCCTCCACCAACACGCATCAATCCATGGCTTGCTCGAAATAACGAGTGCCTCCAACTAACAAGAGTCCCGGGGGAGTTTTGTTTGCAATTATTTCGATTTGATTTGCATAAAGCATGGGACTGGGCATCCCGGTGACCAGACATTTTCTCGTGAGTGAGGAGCGGAGTCCACTCCTCTTGAGAATAACCCACCTAGCATGGAAGATACAGACAACCCTAGTTGATACATGAGCTATTCGAGCATGCAAAACAAAATTTCATTTGAAGGTTTAGAGTCTGGCACATACAAATTTACTTGGAATGACAGGTAGATACCGCATATAGGAAGGTATAGTGGACTCATATGGAATAACTTTGGGGTTTAAGGGATTGGATGCACAAGCAGTATTCCCGCTTAGTACAAGTGAAGGCTAGAAAAAGACTGGGAAGCGACCAACTAGAGAGCGACAACAGTCATGAATATGCATTAAAATTAATAAACATTGAGTGCAAGCATGAGTAGGATATAATCCACCATGAACATAAATATCATGAAGGCTATGTTGATTTTGTTTCAACTACATGCGTGAACATGTGCCAAGTCAAGTCACTCGAATCATTCAAAGGAGGATACCACCCTATCATACCACATCACAACCATTTTAATAGCATGTTGGCACGCAAGGTAAACCATTATAAACTCCTATCTAATTAAGCATGGCATAAGCAACTATAATCTCTAATTGTCATTGCAAACATGTTTATTCATGATAGGCTGAATCAGAAACGATGAACTAATCATATTTACAAAAACAAGAGAGGTCGAGTTCATACCAGCTTCTCTCATCTCAATCAGTCCATCATATATCATCATTATTGCATTTCACTTGCACGACCGAACGATGTGTATAATAATAATAGTGCACGTGCATTGGACTAAGCTGGAATCTGCAAGCATTCAATAAACAGGAGAAGACAAGGCAATACGGGCTCTTGGTTAAATCAACAATAATGCATATAAGAGCTACTTCAACATTTTCATTATGGTCTTCTCCTATCGACCCCCAAAGAAAAGAAAATAAATAAAACTATTTACACGGGAAAGCTCCCAACAAGCAAAAGAAGAACGAGAAATCTTTTTGGGTTTTCTTTTTAATTATTACTACTACAAGCATGGAAAGTAAACTAGCTAGAAGCTACAACTATTTTTTTTGTTTTTCTTAAGGTTTATCAAACACACAAGAAGAAAGCATAAAAAGGAAAATAAACTAACATGGATATTACAATGAAAAAGTATGAGCACCGACAACTAGCATGAGTGTGTGAACATAAATGTAATGTCTGTGAGAAATACATACTCCCCCAAGCTTATGCTTTTGGCCTAAGTTGGTCTATTGCCACGGCTGGCCTGGCGGACATCCAAAGTTGTAGTTGGGGTCGTACTGAGATGCAGCGGCTATTGCATCGTGGGCTGCAGCTTGGAGGCGGGTTATCTCCATCCTCCTCTTATACTCGTCCGCCTCCTCTCTGGTTATAAAACATCTCCCTTTTGCCTGAAAGTCAAAGAAAGTAGGAGTAGGGAGAGCGACGTGATAGGTATGTCGTCTGTCAAAGGTTTGTACTGGAGGAACTGATAGTTCCTCTCAACAAATTGATGACGAACCATAGCCTCATAATCTAAATAAACAGGAGGCAACTCAATATCATAATCACGAATAGGTATTCCAAGAAAATCAGCTAGACGGGTTGCATAAATTCCGCCGAATAAATCTCCATTAATTCTATTATTATGTAACCTACGTGCAGCAATGGCTCCCAAATTATAATGTTTATCTCCTAATACAACACTCCTGAGAACACTGAGATCAGGACACATGACATGCTTCATCCTTACCATTTATGCACCTACCTATGAAGAGAGCAAAATAATGTATGGCAGGAAAATGAATGCTCCGTATGGTATCTTGTGTTATATCTCTAGACTCTCCCACAGTTATACTAGCAAGGAAATCTCTAAACTCAGATTTGTGAGGCTCACTAGTGCCACCCCATTGTGGAAATTTGCAAGCAGTATTGAAATCCTCTAAGTCCATAGTATAAGAATTTTCATAAAGATCAAACAAGACAATTTGAGAATTGCGTGATGATGAAAACTCAAACCTCCTCACAAAGGAATCAGTGAGATAGTGGTACTGTCGGCACTTATCTGCCTCGAAGCTCACAAGATCAGCGTTACGCACATATGCGTTAAATTCTTCCTTGATTCCTGCTCGATCCATGAAGTCCTCGGAAGGCCATTCACAAGCCCGCACTTGAGCTTCCCTTGGTGGTTCATCGTTGACGTCGCGCATTGCGAGCCTGGGTCCTTGCTTCCTTGAAGGGCCATCTTGGTAAATTTTCCTAAACATGTTTCTTCCTCTGAAAAATTTCTAAAAATTTTAGTAACTTCAAATAAAAGTGAACCAAGCTCAACAAAATTGATAGCAACTACTCCTACAAGTGCCTAGAGACTATGTCATGCATTAGAACTACTTGGAACCATATAAATTTGACATGCAAGCTCAAGAACATGGTCACCTAGGCAGCAAAAATTTGCAATGAATAAAGCACTAGAACAAAAATTAATTGGACCATTGGATGAGTTACATACCAAGGAACAATCCCCCAAAGCAGTTTTGTGAGGGGTGCTTTGAGCAAGGAGATCGAAAATCGTAGCAAAATAAGCTAGAACTCGCGCTTGAGCTGGTTGGTGATTTTTTGGGAGGAAGAAGGAGTGTGTGGTTGCTGGAATAAGTGGAGGGGAGCCACCTTGGGCCCATGAGGCAGGGGGCGCGCCCAGGGGGTGGGCGCGCCCTGGACCCTCGTGGCCAGGTGCCAGCTTCCCCTGCTATGTTCTCAGTGCCAGATACTCAAATATTCTAGAAAAAATCATATTTCATTTTTGGGGCATTTGGAGAACTTTTATTTATTTTTTATTGCATGAATAATTCAAAAAATTGACAGAAAATACTATTTTTACTTTATTTAATCTAAATAAAAGAAAGTAAAATAAGGGTACAGAAGGTTGTGCCTTCTAACTTCATCCATCTCATTCTCATCAAAAGGAATCCACTAACAAGGTTGATCAGGTCGTGTTAACAAACTCATTTCGAATAACAGGAAACCGGAGAAATTTCGAATAACACTATGTTACCTCAACGGGGATATGCACGTCCCCAATAATAAGAATATCATATTTCTTTTTGACAGTAGGAAGAGGAAATTCAAAACCTCCAATGATAATTGATGGAATTTTTCCAATAGAATTGATACTGTGGACTTGAGGTTGTTTCCTCGGAAAGTGTACCGTATGCTCATTACCATTAACATGAAAAGTGACATTGCCCTTGTTGCAATCAATAACAGCCCCTGCAGTATTCAAAAAGGGGCTTCCAAGAATAATAGACATACTATCGTCCTCGGGAATATCAACAATAACAAAGTCTGTTAAAATAGTAACATTTGCAACCACAACAGGCACATCCTCACAAATACCGACAGGTATAGCAGTTGATTTGTCAGCCATTTGCAAAGATATTTCAGTAGGTGTCAACTTATTCAAATCAAGTCTACAATATAAAGAGAGAGGCATGACACTAACACCGGCTCCAAGATCACATAAAGCAGTTTTAACATAGTTTCTTTTAATGGAGCATGGTATAGTTGGTACTCCTGGATCTCCTAGTTTCTTAGGTATTCCACCCTTAAAGGTATAATTAGCAAGCATGGTGGAAATTTCAGCTTTCGGTATCTTTCTCTTATTTGTAACAATATCCTTCATATACTTAGCATAAGGATTCATTTTAATCATATCAGTAAAACGCATACGCAAAAAATAGGTCTAATCATTTCAGCAAAGCGCTCAAAATCCTCATCATCCTTTTTCTTGGATGGTTTGGGAGTAAAAGGCATGGGGTTCTGAACCCATGGTTCTCTTTCTTTACCATGCTTCCTAGCAACAAAGTCTCTCTTATCATAACGTTGATTCTTTAATTGTGGGTTATCAAGATCAACAATAGGTTCTATTTCTACATCATTATCATTGCTAGGTTGAGCATCAACATGAACATCATCATTAACATTATCACTAGGTTCATGTTCATCACCAGATTGTGTTTCAACATCAGAAATAGAAATATCATTGGGATTCTCAGGTGTGTCTACAACAGGTTCACTAGAAGCATGCAAAGTCCTATCATTTTTCTTTTTCTTCTTTTTAGAAGGACTAGGTGCATCTACATTAGTTCTCTGAGAATCTTGCTCAATTCTCTTAGGGTGGCCCTCAGGATACAAAGGTTCGTGACTCATTTTACCCCCTCTAGTCATAACTCTAACAACATTATCATTCTTCTTATTATTTAATTCATTGAGAAAATCATTCTGAGCTTTAAGTACTTGTTCTACTTGAGTGGTAACCGTAGAAGCATGTTTACTAATGAGTTTAAGTTCACCTTTAACTCTAGACATATAATCACTCAAGTGTTTAATCATATAAGCATTGCGTTTTAATTGTCTACCAAAATAAGCATTGAAATCTTCTTGCTTAACCATAAAATTATCAAACTCATCTAAGCATTGGCTAGCAAACTTAGTAGGTGGGATTTCAGCTTTATCATATCTATAGAGAGAATTTACCTTTACTACCTTTGTTGGGTTATCAAGGCCACGTATTTCTTCGATAGGTGATGAATTAAGACCATGTATTTCTTCAACAGGAGGTAAATTCTTAACATCTTCAGCTTTAATACCTTTTTCTATCATAGAGTTCTTTGCCGCTTGGATATCTTCAGGACTGAGAAATAGAATACCCCTTTTCTTAGGAGTTGTCTTAGGAGTTGGTTCAGGAAGTGTCCAATTATTTTCATTGGTCAACATATTATTCAATAGAATTTCAGCTTCATCAACAGTTCTTTCCCTGAAAACACAACCAGCACAACTATCCAGGTGGTCTCTGGAAGCATTGGTTAGTCCATTATAAAAGATATCAAGTATTTCATTTTTCTTGAGAGGATGATCAGGCAAAGCATCAAGTAATTGGAGAAGCTCCCCCAAGCTTGTGGGAGACTCTCTTCTTCAATTTGCACAAAATTGTATATATCCCTTAAAGCAGCTTGTTTCTTATGAGGAGGGAATTATTTAGCAGAGAAGTAATAAATCATATCCTGGGGACTACGCACACAACCAGGATCAAGAGAATTAAACCATATCTTAGCATCAGCCTTTAATGAGTTTTTTCATCATTAGTGAATAGGGTGGCTATATCGTTTAATGTAGTAAGATGTGCCACAACAGTTTCAGATTCATAGCCATAAAAAGGATCAGATTCAACCAAAGTAATTATATCAGGGTCGACAGAGAATTCATAATCCTTATCAGTAACAAAGATAGGTGAAGTAGCATAAGCAGGATCATATTTCATTCTAGCATTCAAAGTTTTTTCTTTAAGCTTAGCTAATAATTTCTTAAGATCACTTCTATCATTGCAAGCAAGAAAGTCTCTAGCAGTTTCTTCATCCATAACATAACCCTCAGGCACAACAGACAATTCATATCTAGGGGGAGAATCTTCATCATCACTTTCATCAGTATTATCAGTTTCAATAATTTCATTCTCTCTAGCCCTAGCAAGTTGTTCATCAAGAAATTCACCTAGTGGCACAATAGTATCAAGCATAGAAGTAGTTTCATCATAAGTATCATGCATAGCAGAAGTGGCATCATCAATAACATGCGACATATCAGAATTAATAACAGAAGCAGGTTTAGGTGTCGCAAGTTTACTCAAAACAGAAGGTGAATCAAGTGCAAAGCTAGATGGCAGTTCCTTACCTCCCCTCGTAGTTGAGGGATAATTTTTTGTTTTCTCGTCTTTCAAGTTCTTCATAGTGACCAGAAGATATAAATCCCAAGTGACTCAAAGAATAGAGCTATGCTCCCCGGCAACGGCGCCAGAAAATAGTCTTGATAACCCACAAGTATAGGGGATCGCAACAGTTTTCGAGGGTAGAGTATTCAACCCAAATTTATTGATTCGACACAAGGGGAGCTAAAGAATATTCAACCACACCTGGATAACTTAATATCTGCAGCAAAGTATTTAGTAGCAAAGTAGTATGGAAGTAACGATAACAGTGGCAAAAGTAATAGTAGCAGTTTTATAGTAATTGTGACAATGGCAACGGAAAAGTAACTAAGCGGAGAACAATATGTGAAAAGCTCGTAGGCATTGGATCGGTGATGGAGAATTATGCTGGATGCGATTCATGCAACAATTATAACATAGGGTGACACAGAACTAGCTCCAATTCATCAATGTAATGTAGGCATGTATTCCGAATATAGTCATACGTGCGTATGGAAAAGAACTTGCATGAGATCTTTTGTCCTACCCTCCCGTGGCAGCGGGGTCCTAATGTAAACTAAGGGATATTAAGGCCTCCTTTTAATAGAGTACCGGACCAAAGCATTAACACATAGTGAATACATGAACTCCTCAAACTACGGTCATCATGGGGAGTGGTCCCGATTATTGTCACTTCCGGGTTGCCGGATCATAACACATAGTAGGTGACTATTGACTTGCAAGATAGGATCAAGAACTCACATATATTCATGAAAACATAATAGGTTCAGATATGAAATCATGGCACTCAGGCCCTAGTGACAAGCATTAAGCATAGCAAAGTCATAGCAACATCAATCTCAGAACATAGTGGATACTAGCAAACCCTAACAAAACTAACTCGATTACATGATAAATCTCATCCAACCCATCACCGTCCAGCAAGCCTACGATGGAATTAGTCATGCACGGCGGTGAGCATCATGAAATTGGTGATGGAGGATGGTTCATGATGACGATGGCGACAGATTCCCCTCTCCGGAGCCCCGAACGGACTTCAGATCAGCCCTTCCGAGAGAGATTAGGGCTTGGTAGCGGCTCCGTATCGTAAAATGCGATGAATCCTTCTCTCTGATTTTTTTCTCCCCGAACACGAATATATAGAGTTGGAGTTGAGGTCGGTGGAGCTCCAGGGGGCCCACGAGGCAGGGGGCGTGCCCAAGGGGGCAGGCGCGCCCCTCGCCCTCATGGACAGGGTGTGGGCCCCCTGGCCTTGATTCTTTCACCAGTATTTTTTATTATTTCCAAAAATAATCTCCGTTGATTTTCAAGTCATTCCGAGAACTTTTATTTCTGCACAAAAATAACACCATGGCAATTCTGCTGAAAACAACGTCAGTCCGGGTTAGTTCCATTCGAATCATGCAAGTTAGAGTCCAAAACAAGGGCAAAAGTGTTTGGAAAAGTAGATACGACGGAGACGTATCACTCATGTTGATCTCCCTAAGGAGAAGTGGTTTAAATATCACCCCCTATCAAAGAGCCAAAACGCCCAAATAGCATTTTCTAGGCAACTCAAGACTCAATAATGAAGCTCTAAGTCCACCGAACTACGCGTACTAGTCCCTTTGTTCACTATTATATGATGTTTTAGATATTTCAATATGAACTACAATATAGACTGAAATGAGTGAACAAACACACGAAAATGTGTATATATACATCCGATTTGGAGAAAAAGATAAAACATCTTATAATAATGAACGGAGGGAGTACTAAGTTGCAATAAGGGTCTGCTACCTCTTGAGCACTGCGTTGGATTTCCCTGAAGAGGAGAGGATGATGCAGCAAAGTAGCGTAAGTATTTCCCTCAGTTTTTGAGAACCAAGGTATCAATCCAGTAGGAGGCTACGCTCGAGTCCCTCGTACCTACACAAAAACAATATCTCAACGCAACCAACGCGATTAGGGGTTGTCAATCCCTTCACGGTCACTTACGGGAGTGAGATCTGATAGAGATGATAGATAATATTTTTGGTATTTTTGATATAGAGATGCAACGTGAAAAGTCAAAAGGCAAAGTAAAAAGCAAGCAAGATTAAAGTGATGGAGATTAATATGAGGAAAATAGACCCGGGCGCCATAGGTTTCACTAGTGGCTTCTCTCAAGAGCATAATTATTCTACGGTGGCTGAACAAATTACTGTTGAGCAATTGACAGAATTGAGCATAGTTATGAGCATATCTAGGTATGATCATGTATATAGGCATCACGTCCGAGACAAGTAGACCGACTCCTGCCTGCATCTACTACTATTACTCCACTCATCGACCGCTATCCAGCATGCATCTAGAGTATTAAGTTAAAAACAGAGTAACGCCTTAAGCAAGATGACATGATGTAGAGGGATAGTTTCATGCAATATGATAAAAATCCCATCTTGTTATCCTCGATGGCAACAATATAATACGTGCCTTGCTGCCCCTTCTGCCACTGGGTAAGGACACCGCAAGATTGAACCCAAAGCTAAGCACTTCTCCCATTGCAAGAAAGACCAATCTAGTAGGCCAAACCAAATTGATAATTCGAAGAGACTTGCAAAGATAACCAATCATGCATAAAATAATTCGGAGAAGATTCAAATATTATTCATAGATAGACTTGATCATAAACCGACAATTCATCGGTCTCAACAAACACACCGCAAAAAGAAGATTACATCGAATACATCTCCACAAGAGAAGGGGAGAACATTGTATTGAGATCCAAAAAGAGAGAAGAAGCCATCTAGCTAATAACTATGGACCCGAAGGTCTGAGGTAAACTACTCACACTTCATCGAAGGGGCTAGGATGATGTAGAAGCCCTCCGTGATGATGGCCCTCTCTAGCGGGGCTCCAGAACAGGCCCCAAGATGGGATCTCATGGGTACAGAAGGTTGCAGCGGTGGAATTATGTTTTTGGCTCCGTATCTGATCGTTTGGGGGTACGTAGGTATATATAGGAGGAAGAAGTATGTCGGTGGAGCTCCGAGGGGCCCACGAGGCAGGGGGCGCGCCCTAGGGGGGTGGGCGCCCCCCCACCCCCGTGACTGCCTCGTGGCTTTCTTGACGGAGGGTCCAAGTCTCCTGGGTCTTATCTGACGAGAAAATCACGTTCCCGAAGGTTTCATTCTGTTTGGACTCCGTTTGATATTCTGTTTCTCTGAAACTCTGAAATAGGCAAAAAACAACAATTCTGGGCTAGGCCTCCGGTTAATAGGTTAGTCCCAAAAATAATATAAAAGTGGAAAATAAAGCCCAGTATAGTCCAAAACAGTAGATAATATAGCATGGAGCAATCAAAAATTATAGATACGTTGGAGATGTATCAGGCATCCCCAAGCTTAATTCCTGCTCGTCCTCGAGTAGGTAAATGATAAAAAGAGAATTTTTGATGCGGAGTGCCACTTGGCATAATTTTAATGTAAATCTTCTTAATCGTGCTATGAATATTCAGATCCAAAAGATTCAAGACAAAAGTTCATATTGACATAAAAATAATAATACTTCAAGCATACTAACAAAGCAATTATGTCTTCACAAAGTAACATGGCCAAAGAAAGTTTATCCCTACAAAATCATATAGTTTAGTCATGCTCCATTTTCGTCACACAAGAATGCTTTCATCATGCATAACCCCGATGACAAGCCAAGCAATTGTTTCATTCTTAATAATCTCAAACTCATAAACCTTCACGCAATACATGAGCGCGGGCCATGGATATAGCACTATGGGTGGAATAGAATATGATGATGGGGGTTATGTGGAGAAGACAAAAAAAGGAGAAAGTCTCACATCAACGAGGATAATCAGCAGGCTATGGAGATGCCCATCGATTGATGTTAATGCAACGAGTAGGGATTGCCATGCAACGGATGCACTAGAGCTATAAATGTATGAAAGCTCAACAAAAGAAACTAAGTGGGTGTGCATCCAACTTGCTTGCTCACGAAGACCTAGGGCATTTGAGGAAGCCCAACGTTGGAATATATAAGCCAAGTTCTATAATGAAAAATTCCCACTAGTATATGAAAGTGACAAAACAAGAGACTCTCTATCATGATGATTATGGTGCTACTTTGAAGCACAAGTGTGGCAAAGGATACACTAGTAGAAAACCGGCCTATTGTCCCGGTTCGTAAGGGCCTTTAGTCCCGGTTCCTGAACCGGGACTAAAGGGTCGTTACTAATACCCTCACCCTTTAGTCCCGGTTCAAACCAGAACCGGGACAGATGGGCCTCCACGTGGCCTGTGCGCCGAGCCCAGGCAGGAGGGCCTTTGGTCCCGGTTGGTAGCACCAACCGGGACCAATAGGCATCCACGCGTCAGCATCTCTATGGCTGGGGTTTTTGGTTTTTTTGGAAAGGGGGGAGGGGGTTTGGGGATTTTGGGGGGTTAATTTAGGTATTTCATATATTGTGTTAGCTAGATAGCTAATTAATAGAGAGAAGTGTCCTCTCTTATGTCCGTGCTTGGTCGACGTTACGTACTAAACATACGTATAGAGAAGACTAGGCATATGCTAGCTAGTAAGCAAACGAAGGAAACAGAAGATCGCCATGAACATATATGCATACAGAGAGAAGTGATATCGACCACATCTCGTTCTCCGAGAGATTGGTCGAACAACAAGTTCTCGTATATCTATCGTCCGACACTACCGGCTACATATATACAATAATTATCTTTTACAAATATAATCTCTTAAATTACGGACGCATGGTCCACATAGTATTCTCCGTCTTCAGCGATCACATGGTCAAGAAAGAATGCCGCTGATTCCTCTTGAATTGCTCGCATGCGATCTGGTCCTAGGAGTTCATTCCGCTGCCGAAACATCTAATTTGAAGAAGGGGGTCAATACACACACACATATATATATATATGAATGAATGAAACTCAACACAAATGATGGTAATAAACAAAAATTGTGAATATTATTTCTTACGCACTTCATATTGTTTCTCAGAGTACCCGCCCCGCTCACAGGTCGTGTGGCGGATGGACTCGCAGACGTAGTATCCACAGAAATCATTCCCTTGTTCCTGCCACAACCACTTTACAAGAAATAGAGGTCAATCAAACAGATAAGCAAGAATGCCAAATGGTATTGATGAAACTAGCGCTTGAATCAATAGCTAGGAGACGCGCGGAACATGGTACTATAGTACTTACTTTCGGGTATCTAAATTCCAGCTCCTTCGGGAGTCCCGGGGAATTTGTGCTGAATTTTCTCCAAACACTGCGAGACAAAAGAAAACAATTACTTGATATCAGGAAATGAACAAATTTGCTGATATGGTGGATAATGATCGATTTAACTTACTTCTTGAGGATTTCAGTCATGTCCGCATACTCCTGGGGATCTTTTCGTCTCGAGTCCAAGACAGTTACTACTCCCTTCTCAAGCCTAATCTCCAGGAGAATATAGTGGAAACTGCGCACGCATGCATAACTCATCAATTACATTACTATAACCTGGACTAATATATAAGGGAAACCGAATATGCACAAGACAACACTCACTTGAAGTTGTAAGGAAAGAGTATTATATTTTTGTGTTCATTTATTTTGAATGATCGTAGCAAGCTGGCCTTGGTTTCTGCGGCATGATCTTTAACCTGAACTGCATCTATGAGATTTGTGTTAATGAACCCAATATCACCGATTTGTCTTTTCTTCAATTCCGCGATCTTCAATCTGCATAATATAGTGAGGATAATTATAAATACATGCAATGAAAGAGCTGAGCTATGTAGAGAGACTTAATGACAGAAGTAGTAGTACTTACAGACAGTAGCAGGTGATCGTTGCTTTATCGAGGGCCAATTGATTGAAAAACTGATAGAACTCCTCAAATGGAACATGCAATAGTTCAATTCCAACGAGGTCATGCTCCGGTTTAACTCTCATATACAAAGTATTCCTCCCCCCAGACTCTCTGCAGGTTTTCATGTACCAATCATGCAATCTTCGCATCATCGTTGTTAGAGATCTTTCATCTTTGACGAGAGGCTTCCCGTACTCGTATCTGTGTATCTGCACGTCCAGGAAACCATAATCTACATTGTCGGGCAGGTAATCGTCAAGATTGGTATAACCGGGCGCCATCCTCGGATCGACGCTAGGCACCTTGAGCGGGGGGCACGATTGCTTTGCTTGTTCGCCGAGCTGGGCAATTTGTTTCCCAGCTACTCGTCGTTCTTTCAGCCTTTGATCACTGACTGTACTTCCCGACCGCGACGCTTCGACCCATGTCTTTGCAATAATGCGCTCATAGTTGCCTTTCGGCGGAGACTTGGGTGGTTTTGCCAGGGCAACCAGAGTGCGCTTCACTTTCACCGAATCTACCTTCTCCTTCGGAGGTGGATGTCTCTGTGCTTTCAACCCTTGAAACCAGTCATCCTTCTCAGTTCGCGCGATCCTCGCGTTCTCCTCCGGGCTCATCTCGTATGGTAACTTCTCTGGAGATTTCAGAGAAGGACCGAATTTGTATTTTCTCCCGCCTCTGGCTGTACCGCTAGACGCCGGCAGAGCAGATGGAGCGGCAGTCTTCTTTACTGCTTGCTTTTTGCGAGGCAGAGGAGAAGGACTACGACACGCCGGAGCAGTTGCCGGAGCGGCGGCGGGTCTCTTCCGCCCTTGCTGACGAGGCGGAGAAGGAGTAGGCTGGCTGCTCGGGCGCGCCGGCGCAGGCGGAGAAGGAGGCGGAGTGCCGCCACAGCCGGAGAAGGAGACGGCCGAGGGCCCTGATCGTCACTCGCCGGAGGAGGAGGCGGTGGAGGAGGCGGAGTCCCCTGACTCGCCGGAGGAGGAGGAGGCGGCGGAGGCGTCCAGTTTGGAAGGTTGATGAGCTCCTTCCGCCATAGGCATGGAGTCTTCAGAGCAGAACCCAGCCGAGTCTCCCCTTCTCCGGTAGGGTGGTGAAGCGGGAGGTCCTCAAATCCCTCCGTTATTTCATCCACCATCACCTTAGCATATCCTTCTGGAATCGGCCGGCAGTGAAAAGTTGCGCCGTGTTCATTAGGATAAACAGAGCCAACAGCCGCCTTGACCTTCATATTCATCCACTGCGTCATAAGGTGGCAATTTTGAGCCTCCGTGATAGCATCCACGGGATAGCTAGCAGGAGCCGTCAAGACAAGCTCTGGCTGAAGCAGCTCGGTGGAAGCCACGCTGCTTCTCCGCTGAGATGGCGGGGTAGCTTCAGGGGAAGCTTCGGCAGTTCGTTTCTCCCGGTCTGCTTCTCATTCCTCTATCCCGAGTACCCTTTCTTTAAGCGCCTGCAGTTCGGACTGCTGCACTTTCTTCCTCCTCTCCTGGCTTTTGTAACCGCCTGCGTTCGGAAACCCAGCCTTCCACGGAATGGAGCCTGGCGTGCCTCGTGTCCGTCCAGGGTGCTCAGGATTCCCGAGGGCCTTTGTGAGCTCGTCGTTCTCTCTGTCTGGAAGGAACGTCCCTTCCTGCGCTGCAGCGATATAGTACCGAAGCTTTTTCAAGGGTATGTCAGCTTGCTCATCCGTCCAAATGCACTTCCCTGTTAGAGGGTCCAAGGTTCCGCCAGCCCCGAAGAACCAAGTCCGGCAACGGTCTGGCCAGCTCATTGTCTCTGGTTCGATCCCTTTTTCAACCAGATCATTCTCAGCCTTGGCCCACTTAGGCCGGGCTACCAGGTAGCCACCTGACCCCGTGCGATGGTGAAGCTTCTTCTTCGCAACATTTTTCTTGTTTGTCTCCGACATCTTCTTACTCTTTTCCGATGTCTTGTGGGCCACAAATGTAGGCCAGTCATCTTTGATCTTCTCATATATGCCCTTGAATTCTGGTGTCTCTTTTCTCTCGACAAACCTATTCAGGTCTTCCTCCACCTCCTGAATAGGTGTGCCATCCTCTTAAGAGCAAAAGACTTGATTAATTGCTCTTTAACTGGCTTCTCCGGATCATCCTCTGGCGGTAGGGTGAAATTTGACTTCAGCTCAGTCCAAAGATCATTTTTCTGCAGATCATTGACATAAGACACCTCAGGGTTTTCGTTCTTAGGCTTATTCCATTGCTGGATGCTGATCGGGATCTTGTCCCTAACCAGAACCCCGCACTGAGCAACAAATGCCTTCTTTGTTCGGATGGGTTCAATAGGTTGGCCGTCGGGCGCGATTTCTATGATCTCAAACCTTTCATCCGAGCTCAACTTTCTCTTCGGGCCTCGTCTCTTTACCTCAGTTGTGCTCGATCCGGAGGGCTAGAAAAAAGAACAAAGACTTAATTAATATGTGTACATACCAAAACAATGAATGCATCAATTAGCTAGTCAGCACAGGCTTAACTAATATATATACCTGGCCGGACTCGGCTCGGTCGCCGGACTCGTTTCGGTCACCGGACCCGTCGTCACGTTCTTCTTCTTGCACCGACATTAGGTCACCAGAGCCAGCTTCTTCACCCTCTCCTTCCAGAGTACCATCGGTGTCGTTGAGATACAACGAAACGGCATCACTTCCTTCCGCGATTATGTCCCTCAACAACGCTTCTCTTGCTTCGTCTCGGGCGATAGTGTCCATAGTTTCTACAAATATTTACAACATGGCAATTATTATTCAAACATGACAAATGGATATATTAGTGGCAAACGTAGAACCCTCGGCGATCCTCGACCCCTGGAACCCTCGATGACCCTGGAACCCTCGACCCCTAGACGACCCTGCTGGAACCCTCGACCCTAGAACCCTCAAACCCTCGACCCTGAAACCCTCGACCCTTGACCCCTTAACGACCCTCGACCCTCTACCCTAGTTCCCGACCCTCGACCCCTCGGCGATCCTGGACACCCTCGTTCCCGAAAAAAATTAAGAAGAAGAAGAAGAAGAAGAAGAAGAAGAAGAAGAAGAAGAAGAAGAAGAAGAAGAAGAAGAAGAAGAAGAAGAAGAAGAAGAAGAAGAAGAAGAAGAAGAAGAAGAAGAAGAAGAAGAAGAAGAAGAAGAGGAGGAGAAGAAAGGAATAGCTAGCGGAGAAGATCGAAGAAAAAAATAAGAAAAAAAAGAGGAGAAGAAGAAAGGAATAGTGGAGAAGAAGAGAAAATAGAATATTCTACTTTCTCTTCCTCTCCACTATTCCTTTCTTCTTCTCCTCTTCTTTTTCTTCTTTTTTCTTCTTCTTATTTATTTCTCCTCTTCTTTTCCTCTCCTCTTCTTCTTTCTTTCCTCTTCTTATTTTCTTCTTTCTTTCCTCTTCTTTTCCTCTCCTCTTCTTCTTTCTTTCCTCTTCTTATTTTCTTCTTTCTTATCCTTCTTTTTCTAAAATTGTAACTTTTGCATATATAAAACTTTTCTAAAATTGTAACTTTATATATATAAAACATTTTTAACATATATATTTTTAACATCACATACACATATACATTATAGCCACATACACCTATACATCACATATGAACAAAAAAATAAACTAATAAAAATAAAAAAACATATTGCAACATATGAACAGAAACATATAGCCACATACATACACATACATTATATATATATATATATGAAAAAAATTAAACTAATAAAAATTAAACATATATATATATATATATATGGCGGCAGCGGTGGCGCCGGCAGGGCAGGGCAGGGCGGCTGGGTGGCGCGCGGCGCCAGCGCAGGGCAGGGGGCGGCGCACGGTAGCCGCACAGGGCAGGGGCGGCGGCGCGGCGGCCGTGCAGGAGAGGGGCGCAGGGGCGCGGGACGGGAGGGGGCTGTGCTCACAGGGGGCGGCGGCGACGGCGAAGGCGATCAGCCTGACGACGTCGGTGGCGGCAGCGACGGCGAAGGCGAGCAGCCTGACGACGTGGGGCGGCGACGGCGACGAGGAGGAGCAGGGGCGTCGGGCGGCGACGGCGACGAGGAGGAGCAGGGGGCGTTGGGGGAGAACTGCGTGATTTGGTCGAAAACTGCTAAGTGTTTGCTTATATAGAAAAGGTTTTAGTCCCGGTTGGTGGCTTAAACCGGGACTAATGCCACCCTTTAGTCCCGGTTTGTGCCACCAACCGAGACCAAAGGCCTTTTTCAGCAGCCCAAAGGGCGGGAAGCGGCGGCCTTTGGTCCCGGGTGGTGGCACCAACCGGGACTAAAGGGGGCGCATTGGTCCCGGTTGGTGGGACGAACCGGGACCAATGCACCCCTTTGGTCCCGGTTCGTCCCACCAACCTGGACCAATGGCCTTGTGCTGGAACTGGCGCGGTGCGGTGGGATGTTTAGTCCCACCTCGCTAGCCGAGAGTCTTCAGCAGTGGTTTATAAGCGCTGCTGCGCTGACCACTTCGAGCTCCTCTCAAATGCAGGCTTACGGGCCTAAAGTCACTTTATCTGCCTGTGGGCCTACTGGGCCTCCTGCGGGCCTGAATCCTGGCCCATGGCCGGGTTTCTAGTCGTATTCAGGCCGTGTGGGCCCAGTAGGTGGCACTTTTTTGTTTTTTTGTTTTCTTTGTTGCTTTATTTATTTTATTTTGTTTCTACTTACAACAAAATACTTATTGTTGCTATTTTTATTTTTTTCCAGTTTTTTGTTTTGTTTTCTGCATTATTTATTTTCTTTTGTTTTTTGCTTTTTTTAATTCATTTTGCTTTTAGTTTTAGAAAAATTATAAGCTTTCTGTTAGTGCCATTAGTTTTCAAATTTGAAAACACTTTTTTTCTTTGTTGCTTTATTTATTTTATTTTGTTTCTACTTACAACAAAATACTTATTGTTGCTATTTTTATTTTTTTCCAGTTTTTTTGTTTTGTTTTCTGCATTACTTATTTTCTTTTGTTTTTTTACTTTATTTTTAAATTCTTTTTGCTTTTAGGTCAGCAATATTATAACTTTCTGTTAGTGCCATTAGTTTTCAAATTTGAATAGTTAAAATTTGAATTCTTTGAAATTTGTGTGAATCACAAGTTTGTGATTAACTTTAATAAAAAAATTAACATAGATGCACCTACTCGTTTGTTTTCAAATGAACTCTAAAATACTTGGCATAACATACTCGTCTGTTACAAATTTGGCATGGTATCATCATAATAGCTGCGGGAGAAAGTCTTCACTTTTTCTTCGCTTGTGTCATTTGCTTATTGCGCCGTAACCATGGATAATCTTCATCGTTTATCATGATGCTTGGGTCAGCCTTGACATTGAAGGGAGGAATTTCATGAAACCTTTCATAATCTTCAGACATGTCTGTCTTGCCCTCCACTCCCAGGATGTCCCTTTTTCCTGAAAGAACTATGTGGCGCTTTGGCTCATCGTATGATGTATTCGTTTCCTTATCTTTTCTTTTTCTCGATCTGGTAGACATGTCCTTCACATAGATAACCTGTGCCACATCATTGGCTAGGACGAACGGTTCATCAGTGTACCCAAGATTTTTCAGATCGACTGTTGTCATTCCGTACTGTGGGTCTACATGTACCCCGCCTCCTGATAGATTGACCCATTTGCAATTAAACAAAGGGACCTTAAAATCTTGTCCGTAGTCAAGTTCCCATATGTCCACTATGTAACCATAATATGTGTCCTTTCCCTTATCGGTTGTTGCATCAAAGCGTACACCGCTGTTTTGGTTGGTGCTCTTCTGGTCTTGGTCAATCGTGTAAAATGTATTCCCATTTATCTCGTATCCTTTCCAAATCAATACAGTCAAAGATGGTCCCCTGGACAACAAGTACAACTCATCACAAACAGTGTTGTCACCTCTGGTACGTGCTTCCAACCAACCGCTGAAAGTCCTGATGTGTTCACATGTAATCCAGTCGTCGCACTGCTCCGGGTGTTTGGAGCGCAGACTGTTCTTGTGTTCATCGACATACGGGGTCACCAAGGTAGAGTTCTGTAGAACTGTGTAGTGTGCTTGAGACCAAGAATGCCCGTCCCTGCATATTATTGAGTCCGCTCCTAGCGTGCCTTTTCCAGTCAGTCTCCCCTCATACCGCGATTTAGGGAGACCTATCTTCTTAAGGCCAGGAATGAAGTCAACACAAAACCCGATGACATCCTCTGTTTGATGGCCCATGGAGATGCTTCCTTCTGGCCTTGCACGATTACGGACATATTTCTTTAGGACTCCCATGAACCTCTCAAAGGGGAACATATTGTGTAAAAATACGGGCCCCAGAATGACAATCTCGTCGACTAGATGAACTAGGACATGCGTCATGATATTGAACAAGGATGGTGGGAACACCAGCTCGAAACTGACAAGACATTGCGCCACATCACTCCTTAGCCTTGGTACGATTTCTGGATCGATCACCTTCTGAGAGATTGCATTGAGGAATGCACATAGCTTCACAATGGCTAATCGGACGTTTTCCGATAGAAGCCCCCTCAATGCAACCGGAAGCAGTTGCGTCATAATCACGTGGCAGTCATGAGACTTTAGGTTCTGGAACTTTTTCTCTGGGATATTTATTATTCCCTTTATATTCGATGAGAAGCCAGTTGGGACCTTCATACTGAGCAGGCATTCAAAAAAGATTTCTTTCTCTTCTTTCGTAAGAGCGTAGCTGGCAGGACCTTCATACTGCTTCGGAGGCATGCCGTCTTTTTCGTGCAAACGTTGCAGGTCCTCCCGTGCCTCGGGTGTATCTTTTGTCTTTCCATACACGCCCAAGAAGCCTAGCAGGTTCACGCAAAGGTTCTTCGTCACGTGCATCACGTCAATTGAAGAGCGGACCTCTAGGTCTTTCCAGTAGGGTAGGTCCCAAAATATAGATTTCTTCTTCCACATGGGTGCGTGTTCCTCAGCGTCATTCGGAACAGCTAGTGCGCCGGGACCCGTTCCAAAGATTACGTGTAAATCATTGACCATAGCAAGTACGTGATCACCGGTACGCATGGCAGGCTTCCTCCGGTGATCTGCCTCGCCTTTAAAATGCTTGCCTTTCTTTCGACATTGATGGTTGGTCGGAAGAAATCGACGATGGCCCAGGTACACATTCTTCCTGCATTTGTCCAGGTATATACTTTCAGTGTCATCTAAACAGTGTGTGCATGCGTGGTATCCTTTGTTTGTCTGTCCTAAAAGGTTACTGAGAGCGGGCCAATCGTGGATGGTCACGAACAACAACGCCTTTAGGTTAAATTCCTCTTTATTGTGCTCATCCCACGTACGTACACCATTTCCATTCCATAGCTGTAAAAGTTCTTCAACTAATGGCCTTAGGTACACATCAATGTCGTTGCCGGGTTGCTTAGGGCCTTGGATGAGAACTGGCATCATAATGAACTTCCGCTTCATGCACATCCAAGGAGGAAGGTTATACATACATAGAGTGACCGGCCAGGTGCTGTGATTGCTGCTCTGCTCCCGAAAGGATTAATGCCATCCGCGCTTAAAGCAAACCATACGTTCCTTGGGTCCTTTGCAAACTCATTCCAGTACTTTCTCACGATTTTTCTCCACTGCGACCCGTCAGCGGGTGCTCTCAACTTCCCGTCTTTCTTATGGTCCTCACTGTGCCATCGCATCGACTTGGCATGCTCTCCGTTTCTGAACAAACGTTTCAACCGTGGTATTATAGGAGCATACCACATCACCTTCGCAGGAACCCTCTTCCTGCGGGGTTCGCCGTGAACATCACCAGGGTCATCTCGTCTGATCTTATACCGCAATGCACCACATACCGGGCATGTGTTCAGATCCTTGTATGCACCGCGGTATAGGATGCAGTCATCAGGGCATGCATGTATCTTCTCCGCCTCCAATCCTAGAGGGCATACGACCTTCTTTGCTGCGTATGTACTATCGGGCAATTCGTTATCCTTTGGAAGCTTCTTCTTCAATATTTTCAGTAGTTTCTCAAATCCTTTGTCAGGCACAGTATTCTATGCCTTCCACTGCAGCAATTCCAGTACGGTACCGAGCTTTGTGTTGCCATCTTTGCAATTGGGGTACAACCCTTTTTTGTGATCCTCTAACATGCGATCGAACTTCAGCTTCTCCTTTTGACTTTCGCATTGCGTCCTTGCATTGACAATTACCCGGCGGATATCATCATCATCAGGCACATCGTCTGGTTCCTCTTCATCTTCAGCAGCTTCACCTGTTGCAGCATCATTGGGCACATCGTCTGGTTCCTCTTGATCTTCACCAGCTCCCCCCATTGCAGCATCACGGTATTCAGGGGGAACGTAGTTGTCATCGTACTCTTCTTCTTCGTCGTCTTCCATCATAACCCCTATTTCTCCGTGCCTCGTCCAAACATTATAGTGTGGCATGAAACCCTTGTAAAGCAGGTGGGTGTGAAGGATTTTCCGGTTAGAGTAAGACATCGTATTCCCACATTTAGTGCATGGACAACACATAAAACCATTCTGCTTGTTTGCCTCAGCCGCATCGAGAAACTCATGCACGCCCTTAATGTACTCGGAGGTGTGTCTGTCACCGTACATCCATTGCCGGTTCATCTGCATACATTATATATAATTAAGTGTCCAAATTAATAGAAGTTCATCATCACATTAAAACCAAAGTACATACATAGTTCTCATCTAACAACATATAGCTCTCCAGAGCATCTAATTAATTAAACCATACATTAATTAAAACAAAGGCGATCATAATCGCAACCAAGGTAACAATTGATCCAACGGCATAATGATACCAAGCCTCGGTATGAATGGCATATTTTCTAATCTTTCTAATCTTCAAGCGCATTGCATCCATCTTGATCTTGTGATCATCGACGACATCCGCAACATGCAACTCCAATATCATCTTCTCCTCCTCAATTTTTTTTATTTTTTCCTTCAAGAAATTGTTTTCTTCTTCAACTAAATTTAACCTCTCGACAATAGGGTCGGTTGGAATTTCTGGTTCACATACATCCTAGATAAATAAAATCTATGTCACGTTGGTCCGCATAATTATCATAAACAATAAATGAACCAATAGTTATAAAGATTAATATATATACCACATCCGAATCATAGACAGGACGAGGGCCGACGGGGGCGGATACCAAAACCATCGCACTATATAAGATGCAATAATAAAAGTAAGAAAATGAAACAAGTATCTATCTAAACATACAAGTAAGAATATTTTTCCTTTCAGAAAGAAGATAAGAGCAAGAGGCTCACCACGGTGGTGTCGGTGATGAGATCGGCGCGGGTGATCGACGGCAGTGAAGACATGGGTGGGGCGTGACGGACCGCTAAATCTAGACAAATCTCGAGGAAAATGGAGCTTTGAGGTCGAGCTTCGAGAGGAGAAAGCTTAACTAGTGTGGCTCGGGCATTTCATCGAACACCTCATGTGCAAAGGAGGTGAGCTAGAGCACCACAAGCCCCTCCTCTCGCCGGCCCAGAAAAACAGAGCACTCAGTGCTCTGCTCCGGCGCGAGGGGTATATATAGGCGGCATCACTGGTCCTGGTTCGTGGCATGAACCGGGACTAAATGGGAGCCTTTGGTCCCGGTTCATGCCACGAACCGGGACCAATGGTGGTGGGCCAGGAGCCAGGCACATTGGTCCCGGTTCGTCCCACCAACCGGGACCAAAGGGTCCATACGAACCGGGACCAATGGCCCATGTGGCCCGGCCGGCCCCCTGGGCTCACGAACCGGGTCCAATGCCCCCATTGGTCCCGGTTCTAGATTGAACCGGGACTAATGGGCTGACCCGGCCTGGACCGTTGCCCCCTTTTCTACTAGTGATTGTAACATTGTCCCTTCTCTCTTTTTCTCTCTTTTTTTTCTTTTTTTCTTTTTTTGGGCCTTCTCCTTTTTTATGGCCTTTTTTATTTATTCCTCACTTGGGACAATGCTCTAGAAAATGATGATCATCACACTTCTATTTATTTACAACTCAATGATTACAACTCGATACTAGAACAAGGTATGACTCTATATGAATGCCTCCGGCGGTGTACCGGGATATGCAATGAATCAAGAGTGACATGTATGAAAGAATTATGAACGGTGTCTTTGCCACGAATACTATGTCAACTACATGATCATGCTAAGCAATATGACAATGATGGATGTGTCATGATGAATGGAATGGTGGAAAGTTGCATGGCAATATATCTCGGAATGGCTATGGAAATGCCATAATAGGTAGGTATGGTGGCTGTTTTGAGGAAGATATAAGGAGGTTTATGTGTGAAAGAATGTATCATATCACGGGGTTTGGATGCACCGGTGAAGTTTGCACCAACTCTCAATGTGAGAAAGGGCAATGCACGGTACCGAAGAGGCTAGCAATGATGGAAGGGTGAGAGTGTGTATAATCCATGGACTCAACATTACTCATAAAGAACTCACATACTTATTGCAAAAATCTACAAGTCATCAAAAACCAAAGCATTACGCGCATGATCCTAGGGGGATAGATTGGTAGGAAAAGACCATCGCTCGTCCCCGACCGCCACTCATAAGGAGGACAATCAAATAACACCTCATGTTTCAAATTTGTTACATAACGTTTACCATACGTGCATGCTACGGGACTTGCCAACTTCAACACAAGCACTTCTCAAATTCACAATTACTCTACTAGCATGACTTTGATATTATCACCTCCATATCTCAAAACAATTATCAAGCATCAAACTTTTCTTAGTATTCAACGCACTCAAAAGAAAGTTTTACAAATCTTGAACACCAAGCTTATTATTATTATTAAGCAAATTACCATGCTATTTAAGACTCTCAAAATAATCTAAGTGAAGCATGAGAGATCAATAGTTTCTTTAAAACAATTCCACCACGGTGCTCCAAAAGATGTAAGTGAAGCACATAGAGCAAAACTATAAAGCTCAAAAGATATAAGTGAAGCACATAGAGTATTCTACCAAATTTCAATTCATGTATGGCTCTCTCAAAAGGTGTGTACAGCAAGGATGATTGTGGCACACTAACAAACAAGGACACAAATAATACAATACGCTCCAAGCAAAACACATATCATGTGGTGAATAAAAATATAGCTCCAAGTAAAAATTACCGATGGAAGTAGACGAAAGAGGGGATGCCTTCTGGGGCATCCACAAGCTTTGAATTTTTGGTGTCCTTGGATTATCTTTGGGGTGACATGGGCATCCCCAAGCTTAGGCTCTTTCCACTTCTTGTTCCATAATCCATCAAAAGATTTCACCCAAAACTTGAAAACTTCACAACACAAAACTCAACAGAAATCTCGTGAGCTCCGTTAGCGAAAGAAAACAAAAGACTAATTCAAGGTACTGCAATGAACTCATTGCTTATTTATATTGGTGTTAAACCTACTGTATTCCAACTTCTCTATGGATTATAAACTATTTTACTAGCCATAGATTCATCAAAATAAGCAAACAACACATGAAAAACAGAATCTGTCAAAAACATAACAGTCTGTAGTAATCTGTAACTAACGCAAACTTCTGGAACTTCAAAAACTCTACCAAAATAGGATGACCTAGACAATTTTTTTATTGATCATCAGCAATTGGAATCAGTATTTTATCACGTTCTGGTGGATTTTAACAATTGTTTTCGTGAACAGAAAGATTCTGGAAATTACAGCAAGATCAAATAACTATCATCCAAGAAGACCATATAGGTCTAACTTGGCACAAACACTAATTAAAACACATCTAAACAGAAGGTAGATGGATTATTTATTCCTAAACAGAAGCAAAAACAAAAAAACTAAAATAAAGCTGGGTTGCCTCCCAACAAGCGCTATCGTTTAACGCCCCTAGCTAGGCATAAAAGCGAGGATAGATCTAGGTATTGCCATCTTTGGTAGGCAATTCTTCAATGAGGCATCTATATTCCTTAGAAATTTCCTTCTTTCTAGTAATTATCAAACTTTTAGGCAGAAGATCGAAAAATTAATTAGTAGCAAATGGTTCCCTAATGATAGCAAAAAGATCGGGATGAATACTTATAGATTTAAGATCCGCGATTTCCTTACTAGAGGATTCACCCTTATTTTTAGGAACATACATAAGCTTGGCAGTTTTAGTAGGAGGACTTGGAGTATTCTTTATGGAAGAAAAAGCGGTTCCCAAGTTTGTAATGATACCCTCAAGTTTATCGATTCTAGTGGAATATAGATTTATTTTCTCATTAACTATGGGTTCCTTTTCCTTAATATTTTTCAAAGTCATTCCTACCTTAGATATATATTGGTTAATTTGATTGTGGATCTTTTTATCTAGATTTTCAATTGATTCAATGGTAGCAACTTTGTTTTCAATAATTTCAAGTGTTTGCATAACATGCTCCAAAGTTAACATAGTTCCATTAACCAGTAGAGGTGGCGAGCCAAATAAATCTATCATAGCATTATAAGAATCAAAAGTATGGCTACCCAAGAAATTCCCTCCGGTAATGGTATCAGGGATATATCTGTACCAAGGATTAGCACCTACACAAAAATTGCGAAGAAGAACGAAGTAGATTGCTTCCTGGTAGATCTATTCTGAGCATTGCAAATTCTATACCAAGCGTCTTTTAAATTTTCTCCTTCCCTTTGTTTGAAATTTAGAACTTTGTTCTCAGGAGACAACGGAGAAGATATAAGACTAGCCATGACGACAAGCGGGCGAGAAAAGGGCAAACGGAAAAGAGAGGGCGAATAAAACGGCAAGGGTGATGTGGGGGAGAGGAAAACGAGAGGCAAATGGCAACTAATTTAATGCGGGTGATAGGGATTGTGATGGGTACTTGGTATGTTGACTTTTGCGCAGACTCCCCGGCAACGGCGCCAGAAATTCTTCTTGCTACCTCTTGAGCACTGTGTTGGATTTCCCCGAAGTGGAGAGGATGATGCAGCAAAGTAGCGTAAGTATTTCCCTCGGTTTTTTAGAACCAAGGTATCAATCCAGTAGGAGGCTACGCTCGAGTCCCTCGTACCTACACAAAAACAATAGCTCGACGCAACCAACGCGATTAGGGATTGTCAATCCCTTCACGTTCACTTACGGGAGTGAGATCTGATAGAGACGATAGATAATATTTTTGGTATTTTTGATATAGAGATGCAACGTGAAAAGTAAAAAGGCAAAGTAAAAAGCAAGCAAGATTAAAGTGATGGAGATTAATATGAGGAAAATAGACCCGGGGGCCATAGGTTTCACTAGTGGATTCTCTCAAGAGCATAAGTATTCTATGGTGGGTGAACAAATTACTGTTGAGCAATTGACAAAATTGAGCATAGTTATGAGAATATCTAGGTATGATCATGTATATAGGCATCACGTCCGAGACAAGTAGACCGACTCCTGCCTGCATCTACTACTATTACTCCACTCATCGAACGCTATCCAGCATGCATCTAGAGTATTAAGTTAAAAACAGAATAACGCCTTAAGAAAGATGACATGATGGAGAGGGATAGATTCATGCAAAATGATAAAAACCTCATCTTGTTATCCTCGATGGTAACAATACAATACGTGCCTTGCTGCCCCTTCTGCCACTGGGTAAGGACACCGCAAGATTGAACCCAAAGCTAAGCACTTCTCCCATTACAAGAAAGACCAATCTAGTAGGCCAAACCAAATTGATAATTCGAAGAGACTTGCAAAGATAAATCATACATAAAATAATTCGGAGAAGATTCAAATATTATTCATAGATAGACTTGATCATAAACCGACAATTCATCGGTCTCAACAAACACACCGCAAAAAGAAGATTACATCGAATAGATCTCCACAAGAGAAGGGGAGAACATTGTATTGAGATCCAAAAAGAGATAAGAAGCCATCTAGCTAATAACTATGGACCCGAAGGTCTGAGATAAACTACTCACACTTCATCGGAGGGGCTAGTATGATGTAGAAGCCCTCCGTGATGATGGCCCTCTCTGGCGGGGCTCCGGAACAGGCCCCAAGATGGGATCTCGTGGGTACAGAAGGTTGCAGCGGTGGAATTAGGTTTTTGGCTCCGTATCTGATCGTTTGGGGGTACGTAGGTATATATAGGAGGAAGAAGTACGTCGGTGGAGCTCCGAGGGGCCCACGAGGCAGGGGGCGCGCCCTAGGGGGGTGGGCGCACCCCCACCCTCGTGACCGCCTCGTGGCTTACTTGACGGAGGGTCCAAGTCTCCGGGGTCTTATCTGATGAGAAAATCATGTTCCCGAAGGTTTCATTCCGTTTGGACTCCGTTTGATATTCTGTTTCTCCGAAACTCTGAAATACGCAAAAAATAGCAATTCTGGGCTGGGCCTCCGGTTAATAGGTTAGTCCCAAAAATAATATAAAACTGGAAAATAAAGCCCAATATAGTCCAAAACAGTAGATAATATAGCATGGAGCAAACAAAAATTATAGATACGTTGGAGAAGTGTCAGGGTCTGCTATGATGCTCTTAGTAAACAGACATAATTTTCTTCATTACTGCATACTCCATCAAAACTCATTCATCATGAAATATGTATTCATAGAGGTATATATCTACTTAATATAGTAAAAAATGCATGGTAATACGTGTCTTCTCTAAACCTGGCCATACTTTAATATAGTAATGACTTCAAACAAGATTTAGGGGATCCCAAAAAAGATGGGGCATGAAAGTGCGTTATATCGACTAGAGGGGGGTGAACAGGCAATTTTTATGAATTCTTCACCGAGGAATTTGCAGGTGAGGAAATTCCTTAGCGAAGAACTACTTGCAGCGGAATAAGTACTCAAAAGTAAACATACCAGAACACAAGCATGGTCATCATGATGAAATGAAGACAAGCACATAGTACATAAAGCGTAAACACAGGATAACACATGATGAAGACAAACAAACTGAAGAAATTGAACTGAGGAAATAGAGAAAGTCTTCAGTCAAAGTCTTCAAACACAGATATGAACAAGTGCACAACACAGTTATGAGGAAATGAAAGAGTCGAGGAAATAGAACCAGTAAGCTTGGTGAAGACAATGATTTGGTAGACCAGTTCCAACTGCTATCTCAGTTGTATGTATGGTTGGATCGGCTAGGTATTTAAACCTGACGACACACAGTCCTCACCTTATTCTCCTTGAGCTAAGGTCACACAGACCTCGCCCAATCACTCGTGGTAAGTCTTCAGGTGACTTCCGAACCTTCACAGACTCGATCACTCGGCGATCCACAATTCCTCTTGAGAAAATCACAGGAAACATATCGGGCCACCAAAGAGTTTAAGTTTACAACTTGATCCAGCAAAGTCATCAGAAGAACGAGAGTTGTAACTTAGCAAAAAAACGCCCATATAAGATAGACCCGTTTGAAGACTAACTCAAATTTCTCCCCCTTTGTCATCGAATGACCAAAAGGATTGAAAAATGAGGACTAACGCCCCTGAAGAATATCATGTTGATGGAGGAGCGCCAGCGTTCTTGGGGTCGTTTGTCATAGTAGGGCCTGCCCCAGTGTCGTCCAAGTCTTCATGCTCGTCGGTGTCGCGCGATGAAGAATATGAGCTGGCCACCAAGGAAGGAACCTTGACCTTCTTGTATTTCTTCGGTGGAGATGCAGACGAGTTAAAGTCCTCCTTGAGTCCCATTTGCTTCACATCATCTTCACCATACAGATTGGACAGAATAGCCCAGGTGTGACCGAAGACTTCATGGAGGTAGTAATGGTTTTTCTTCACTGCATTATGTGTAGCAGTCATGTTGTGAAGAATAGAACCAAACTGACGCTTAACCCATTTATGGTTTCGATCCACCTTCTGGTGAAGACTACGAAGCAGCTCCCGGTCAGTCATCACACGGGGAGCTTTGGCTTGAGGAGTGGACTTGGGTGCATTGGCAGCAGAATCATGAGTGGCAGAGTCATCATTGGTGGAATAAGATGCAGCTTTGCGAAACTGACCATCCAATGGACGAATGCCTTCATGAATAATAGCAGGTGCCTTGCCCCTTTCATCAGCTGATGAATAGGTCCGCTTGAGGACTTCAATGGGGGGAAAGTAGCTGAGGTGATTCTAAAAATCAGCCTTGTAGTTGAGTGAATACCTTGTTCTGAGGAATCTCATAATCCAAGGAGCATAATGCTTCAGCTCAAACGGAGAGAGTGCGACATTTGCCAAAGTCCTCATGAAGAAATCATGATAATTGATAGGAATGCCATGTATGATGTTGAATAGCAGATTCTTCATGATGCCAACAATTTCTTCATCAGACGAGTCGTGGCCTTTGATTGGACTCATAGTCTTCGTCAGAATGCGATAGACTGTTCTGGGTACATACATCAATTCCTTCACGAGGAATTTGGTCCTTGGTGCTTGACCTGGCTTCAGAGGCTTCATAAGCACTTGCATATAATGAGCAGTAAGTTCAGGCTCTTGGTACAAGTAATGAGCTCCTTCGAGGGGAGGACTGATTGGCAGAGCATGAAGTAATTCAGAGGCCGATTCTTTGTAATGAGTGTTTTCGGTCATCCAGTCCAGAACCCAGGTGTTGATGTCATCAGCATCGCCTGTGATGTGCAGGGTTGCATAGAACTGAAGAATAAGTTCTTCATTCCAATCAACAATGTCTGTGCAAAAGTTGAGGAGGCCTGCGTCATGAAGCACATTGAGGACAGGGGTGAAGCAAGGCAGTGATTCCATGTCCATGTGAGGAATATGCTCGTGGTCGAAGACTTTATCCTTATTGAAGAGCAGTGAGGAATAAAAATTGGTCTGGCTAGCAGCCCAGAAACGCTTCCTTCTAAGACGAGCAGAGTCATAGGGGTTATAGTCAGTGAAGAACATGTGCTCGCCGAAGAAGTCATCAGCCTTGAATTTTTGTTTCTTTGAGAATGGATCCTTTGGCTTGGGCTGAGGAGTGTCAGTCAATTGCATAACCACCTCAGGAATCGCAATCTCAGGTTCCACAGGCTGAGGAGTTTCAGCTTCTTCTTCAGTGGCAGCCTGGGTCATCAATTCTTCATTCACAATTTCTTCAACACTAGTGGCTGGAATCTCTCCATGGACAGACGGTGTGGCATGTGGTTCATCAGATCCCATTTGTACTTCAGTAGCAATAGGGGACTGAGGAATTTGTTGGAGTGGTGTGAACAGAGGAGAGTTGGGGTGCTGACTTCCCCAAAAGTCATCATTCATCACTGGAGTAGTGCTTCCAATGTCCACATCTTCTTCTTCTTCCAATTCTTCAACGCCGGCCTCTTCAGCAATGAACTGAAGCATGGGCGAGGAGACGATTGGAGTTGAAGGGATTGCATCCGCTTCAACTTCTTCATCCAACTGCTCTGACGAAGCAGCAGAAGGATTCTCTTCATCGGATTCACTTGGAATCACATAATCTTCATCAAAAGGAACAAGGTCCTTTGATGGCATGGTTGAGATAGGAACAACATCAATTGGGTTGTCAAATGAGCTAGTCAATGGCTTCATCTTCTTCGGGGCAGAAGAATCTGATGAAGTTGATGCCTTCCTTTTCTTCACTGCTGCATGCTCTGCAGCCTTGGTCTTCTTCACATCTGATGCAGATGGAAGGATCGGAGATGGGGTAGGCGCAGGAGGAGCAGAGGAATTTGGTTGAATTTCTTCAGGCACAACTAATGCAGTTGCCCTGACTTCTTCATTTTCTTCAGGCGCACCACTGGATGCCCTGGCAATTTCTTCAGCGGCTGGAATGCAGTCATCAGCCCTGGTGCTTTGAGTTTCTTCAGCAGCCTGATTGTCATCAGCGGTGCTGGCATTTTCTTCAGTCGGCTGAGCAGATGCTTCAGCCTGAGGATTTTCTTGTTGCGTTGGAGCTGCAACATTGGACATGAACTTCTCAGTTAAGTTCACAAACTTGACTTTGGCTCCAAGCCAGTCAGCGTAGTAACGATCAAATTCATCACTCACTTGCTTGATCTCAGCTTGCAAGGTAACGAGTTCTTCAGGGGAAAGCTTCAGAACATTTTGCTTCACAAAACGCTGCTTCTTGTACTGTGCTTTCTTCACTCTTCTTCCTTGTTCAAATTTCCATTTCTCTTCTTCAATGAAGGCAGTCAAAACATGACTTTGACCAGGAGTGAGGTTCATCTCCGGCAAAGGAGTGTTGGGATCCTTGTGCCATAGATCAATGAAGTCTAGGGTCAGCTTCAGATCTCGAAGAAGAGGAACATTGCTGCCTTTAGCTCTAGCGGCCTTGACCTGCCTATCTCTGATGATTTCCGTAAGTTCTTCTTCATCATCTTCGTCTTCATCAAACGGCACTTGGAAGGCGACCTGCTTCTTGTGAGGACTTGGTCGAGTGCCTCGTCCAGCAGTGCCCTTTGTCTTCAGCAGAGAGGGGCCAGTTGAGGAAATTGGTGCAGCTGAGGAACTAGCAGAAGCTCCTGAGGCAATAGAGATGCCTGTTGTACTTTGGCACGTGGCAAGGTGCACAGGTGCAGAGGATTTGGTTGGAGCAGATGAGGACTTTGGCGGAGGAGCTGAGGACTTTGGAGCGGGAGCAGCATGATGAGTTGGCCGTGAGGGCTTTGAAGATTCTAGCTGTGAGGGCATTGCTGAGGAATTGGGCCGTGAAGGCATTGAGCGTGAAGCACTTGGCTTATGTGCAGGATTCTTTGCCATGGCCTTCTTTGGCTTGCTAGCAGAGGCCTCAGCAGTGGCAGCAGCAGCAGCAGAGTCTTCCTTGAATTTCCTCACTTCTTCTCTTGCTTGTCTGGCCAATTTGGCCTGGCGCTTGGCCCATTCATCAGGATAATCCTCACCACGCTTGAGGCTGGTGGGATATGCTTCTTGGCCAGGTGCCAATGGAGGTCTTGGGCATGGAGGATTTAGAGCGAATTTCTTCATATACTTGGGAGTAACATACCTGTACTCCCTCCACTCTCTTGCCCATCGCCTCTCTATCCGTTGTATGCACACCTTGCGCTGATTTTTGTCCTCCTTGCCAAACTTGGCCTCATCAGGAGTGCAGCAATCTGTGTATATGTCATCAGGGATTTCAAAGGCAGTGTTGATCTCAGGCCTATTTCCTCCCTTCTGTGGATTCTTTCCATCAGCCATTTTCTTCAACTGAGGAATTTGGACAATTGAATTCTCTAAAGATGTATGCAACTTTTCTTCAAGGAACGCTGCAAATGAGTTAAGTTGATGAGAACCTAGTGATTCAGCAGCTGGCATGAGTACCTGTGAATAGAGTATAGTTGCGGGGCATTTGGAGAGGTCATATGCGTTCTCAGAAGGTTTTTAAAAAGAACAAGTTTGAGGAATTTGACCAGATGAGTCTTGAAGAATTTCACTAAGCGTTCTTTGTCTTAGGTTCCAGATTTGTATAGATTGAGAATCCACACAATTGAGGAATCTTGAAAAAAACGTAGCTTAGAGAAATGAATGAAGAACAGATGGCATGTAAGGTGTTTAGTGTGTGAAGATTTGAAGAAAAACACCTTTGAAGATTTTGTAGTAATCATTTGAATCAAAGAGGGCAGTAAAAGTAACTTTTAATTACCTTGGACAAAGAACACGACGAACTGGGAAGTGTAGATGTGAAGTTCGTCAGTTCAGATCTTCCACGCCCTAACTTGGCTGAGGAAGACAGCTACGGCGGCGGCGGAGTGAAGAAATCCGCGGCCGGCGTGAGTACGACGGTGACGAGGTCAAGGCAGTGAAGCTCTTCCTCACCGGCAACGATGAAGTTGCGGCGGCACTAGGGTTTGAGAACCTCGAGCTGGCGTAAGGTCGAGCGGAGTAAAAGAGAAGTGAGGAAGGGGAGGGGTATATACAACCATGGTGAAAAACTGTTCGCCCAAAGAAATTGGATGAACGTGCCCCTGACCCTTCTCATTCTGTCGGATCACGGGTTCCGGCAGACCCTTAAGGTTCGAACTCTGGGGTGCGCGCGGAGATTCTGCCCTCTACCTCTCCGTCTCGCAAGGATCTAACTACCGAAAGAACCGCACAAAGAACACAGAGTTTATACTAGTTCGGGACACCGTTGTGGTGTAATACCCTACTCTAGTTTGTGGTGGCTGGATTGCCTCTTGGGCTGATGATGATGATGATCAGTACAAGGGAGAATGGCCTCGCGAGGGCCGGTTCTTGGCTAGGACGATGAACTACTAGGAGGAGTTCGGGTGCCCTTCTCTCTCTTTCTCTACTTGCTTTCTTGAAGCCTACCTGCTAGTTTTCCCGATCTCTCGATGATGCCTCTACCCTGGGGGTGGCTAGTCCTATTTATAGGCAAAGGCCCTGGGCCTCTTCCCAAATATTGAGCGGGAAGGGCGCCAACAATTGGCCAATTTGAAGGGAAACATCTGGTACACTTATCTTGACCAAAGTTGGTCCTTGCCTGCCAAAGGCCCTGTGGTGACGCCGTTCTGGGCTCCACGATGAGCTCATTCCCACCGTTGGACTGGTCTTGGTCTCGTTGCACCGAAATGGATGCCTTTGCTTGATCCTCTTGCCTGCGCTTGCCCCCTTTGCACCAAAGAGGAAAGGGAGGACACTGCGCTGTCTGGCGCCCGCCTGGCACCCTTGGTCGTCATGGCTCGCGTCATGGGCACCTCGCGAGGTACCCTGCCTTGATCTCTCTGCCTCCTCATGAGCCAGCCTGAGGAGGCCGTGCCTGAGGAAGCGTCGTGTCGTCCGCCCCGCGAGGCTTGGCCCCTCGCGAGGGTCTTGAGTCTTGTGTTGATGAAGATGGGCCGTGCTGGGCCCCCATTCGAGCCACGCCGCAGGCCGCAGGCAGGCAAGTCTGGGGACCCCCGTTCCCAGAACGCCGACAGTAGCCCCCGGGCCCAAGGTGCGCCTGGACTTGGCTGTGACGAGAGGCGAAAGGGCAAGGGCGAAGCGCCGCGGGCCTTGATAGCCTGCGGCCTTATGCGCCGCGTGGCGGTTTGACAGGACGTGGGCATCTCCGCTTCCCCACGACGCCTTGGCAACTGCGTGACTTGACTAGTCCCTGCATGCGTAGATACGGGTCATTATTACCTACGAT
Organism: Aegilops umbellulata; assembly: GCA_032464435.1. Classification (NCBI taxonomy): domain Eukaryota; kingdom Viridiplantae; phylum Streptophyta; class Magnoliopsida; order Poales; family Poaceae; genus Aegilops; species Aegilops umbellulata. The sequence continues at coordinate 466,147,502 of CP136056.1, read as the reverse complement.
CGTGGTGCTCGACGGTTGGCCTTTTCCGGCTATAAGTATGGGGCCGCGTAAGCTCCGCCAGTCCGCCCCTTCTTGCTTCTCTTCTTCTTCCTCTCTCTTGCCGCCCGCCGCTTGCATGGCTCGAAAGAGGTTCTCAGCCGCAGAGAAGGGGAAGGCTAGTCGGGCGGGGCCCGACTCCCCCACGGCCAAGCGCGGCCGGGGTCGTCCCCGCAAGCATCCCGTGGTCCCCGCTGCGGCTCCCCGTAGCCACAGGGATGGTTCTCCGCGTGGTGGTGAGCGCTCGGCTGCCAAGGGGAGGCAGGCTGTGACTGCGCGGCCCCCCAGGACGCGCTTTCGCTCAGCGGAGGTGCTGCCGGAGTTCGTCGTGTGGTCGGCGGACCCGACCAACACCTGGCTCCAGCTCCCTGGCTTCTTCATCGGCGAGCTACCGGCCTACGCCCGGTGCGGCTTCTGGCTTCAGGCCGACGGTTGCTGCAACAGGGCCTCCTGGGTTTCGCTTGAGGTCTCCCCTTCTGGGAATGGGGCCCTGACCCGCGGCTGGCAGACGTTTGCCCACGCGCGCGGCCTGGGCCAGCGGTGCACCCCGCACTTCAAGTTCGACGGTGACGACACCCTCTATGTGAGGGTGTTTGGGGAAGATGGTCGCCGCGCAGGATGCTGCCCCGAGGGCGACGACCGTGGCCGGGGGCCTCGCTCCGACGACGATGGAGGAGGCAGCGCCCGCACCGATGGCGGCGCCCGGCGCTCCCCAAGCTCCACCAACTCTTCTTCAGGCGGTTCCTCTAGCGGTGGCCGCAGCCAGCCCCCTCGCCGTCGTGCCTGCCTGGGGGTGGGTGTTCATCCGCCCGTCGCCGCGCCCCGGTGAAGCATGAGAGGGAGTCTGCCTGAGCCTCGGAGGCATCCCGTGTCGCCTCTGCAGGCTGATGTGAGGCGGGCCACGCCGGGCTCGCCTTTTCCTTTTCCTTTTGCTTCTTGTGTAAGACAAAACAGTTGCATGGAGCCCCGCGGGGGCGTGTTGAGAATCATTGCCGTTGTAGCTATTACCTTGACTTTGTCGTTGCGCTTCTCAACTATTTGCCCTCGCATAGGTAGTTTTCAGCCCCAGCCAGGGGGGGGGGGCGACCGACCCAGGCCCTATGCGCGTGTCGCGGTGCCCGAGGGGCACGGACTGGAGGGGTGCTCCTGAAGAGGGCCCGGGCCGTGAAACCTTTAAGCAGATAAGGCGGAAACGCTCGCGAGGGCATTCGAGTTCCATCCCTCGCGAGGCCTTTCATGAAAGAAATCAAAACGGGGAGCGAAAATCAACGAACCACAAATCGACAACGGCGATAGTTTCGATAAGATTTCAGATGCAAATAAACACGTCAACTGCGGAAAGCAAATAAAAAAGCCACGTCCGGCACCTAATCTAGTCTTCGACGTCTTCTCACCAGCGCAGAGCTAAGTGCTGCCACTGGGCGTGGGAGGGAGCCCCAGGGCCTGAGGCCGGCGCTCCTGAGACTCCGGGGCATGTACAGCCCCACTCATTATTATGTGAGAGTGTCACGGGGCGGCGAGCTTCACAGGCATTGGCCTTCTTCACAGGCTCCGGGCCTTTCTCCTTAGAGGTGATCAGCTTCACAGGCACTTGCCTTCTTCACAGGCTCTGGGCCTTTTCAAAAAGGGAAGGTCTTCACAGGCGTTTGCCTTCTTCACAGGCTCTGGGCCTTTTCCAAAAAGGGAAGGTCTTCACAGGCGTTTGCCTTCTTCACAGGCTCTGGGCCTTTTCCAAAAAGGGAAGGTCTTCACAGGCATTTGCCTTCTTCACAGGCCCTGGGCCTTTTCCAAAAAGGAAAGGTCTTCACAGGCGTTTGCCTTCTTCACAGGCTCTGGGCCTTTTCCAAAAAGGAAGGTCTTCACAGGCGTTTGCCTTCTTCACAGGCTCTGGGCCTTTTCCAAAAAGGGAAGGTCTTCACAGACGTTTGCCTTCTTCACAGGCTCTGGGCCTTTTCCAAAAAGGGAAGGTCTTCACAGGCGTTTGCCTTCTTCACAGGCTCTGGGCCTTCTAGGGGTAGAACCTCCGGAGGTGCTGGATGTTCCACGCGTTCTGTATCGGCTCCCCCTCTTGGGTCTCCAAGCGCATGGAGCCTGGCCTAGAAACATGAACAACCTTGAACGGGCCCTCCCACATGGGAGAGAGCTTGTGCAGCCCCTCCCTAGAGAGAACCCGTCTGAGCACGAGGTCTCCTACCTCGAGGGTCCTCGGGCGGATGTTGCGGCAATGATATCGTCACAGCGCCTGTTGGTACCTCGCCGCTCGCAACGCGGCTTCCCGGCGGCGTTCCTCTCCCAGTACGAGGTCCATCCCCCGCATGGCATCCTGCTGCGCTTCGTCGAACGCTAGGAGCCGCGCGGAGCGACGCCTGACCTCGTGAGGGAGGACCGCTTCAGCTCCATAGACCAGGAAGAACGGGGTCTCCCGAGTTGGTTTGGTCGCGGTCGTGCGGATGGACCACAACACGGACTGTAGCTCGTCGTACCAACCTCTGCCGCAAGCCTCCAGCTTCTTCTTGAATGTCCTGGTCTTGAGGCCTCTCAGGACTTCCGCGTTGGCCCGTTCGTCCTGCCCATTGCTTCACGGGTGCGCCACTGAAGCGTAGCATATCTGCGTCCCAAGGTTAGCACAGTATGTTTTGAAGAGATTACTGGTGAACTGCGAACCGTTGTCTGTGATGATGCGGTTCGGCACCCCGAACCGGCTCACGATGCCCCTAATGAACTTGACTGCGAAACCAGCGGGTATGGTACGGACGGCCTCCACTTCTGCCCACTTGGTGAACTTGTCAACGACGACGTAGAGGTAGCGGTAGCCCCCTGGCGCCCGAGGGAACGGGCCCAGAATATCCAACCCCCAAACTGCGAATGGCCACGAGAGGGGTATAGTCTGCAGGCCCCCCGCCGGTTGATGGATCTGCTTGGAACGAAACTGGCAGGCCTCACAAGCCTTTACTAACTCGACTGTGTCGTTGAGCGCGGTGGGCCAATAGAACCCGCTACGGAATGCCTTGCCGACGAGGGTTCGTGATGATGAGTGATGCCCGCAGTCTCCACCGTGTATGTCCTCCAGTAGTTCCTTTCCTTGCTCCCGGGAGATGCAGCGCAGAGATACATCATTTGGTCGCTTCCGGTAGAGCTCTCCATCTCTGATGCAGTATGCCATGGCCTGCCGCGCCACACGCTCCGCTTCCTCTTCCTTTTTCGGTAGGGTCCCTTGTGTTAAATAGCTCCGGAGTTCTGTGATCCAGCACTCCTCCCGAGGTTCCATCGTCAGGAGTAGACGCGCTCCTGAGGTCGGCCCATAGATCGGGGCTCCCGAGGCTGGCGGCCGAGGGAGCTCCCCTCGAGGCTGAGCGACGTTTGATAACGTCGGCTCTGCTGAGGGTTTGAAGAGCCGCTCTTCGAAGACGCCTGGTCCCTGTGGCAACCGCCTGGATGCCCGTCCGGCTATGTCGTCGGCTTCCTGATTGGTGCCACGGGGCACGTGCTTCAGTTCCAACCCCCAGAACTGCTTTTCCATCCTGCGGACTTCTGCTAGATAGGCTTCCATATGCTCGTCCTTCGGCTCGTATATCTTGTTGGAGAAGTTGACAAGGAGCTACGAGTCGCCCTTGACGGTGAGGCGCTTCACCCCCAGAGCTATTGCGGCTTTTAACCCGGCTATCAGACCCTCATACTCTGCTATGTTGTTGGAGACCTTTTCACCTTGCTGGAAACGGAGTTGTACTGCATAGTAGAGCTTATCCTGAGTGGGTGATATCAGCACCGCGCCAGCCCCCGCGCCGTGCCTGGAGAACGCCCCATCGAAATACATGACCCAGCCTTCCGGCGCCTCACTTCCTGGAGAGAGGGACCGATCCTCGTTGTCCTTGAGGCCTGGTGCCTCCGCCCATTCAGCCACGAAATCCGCTAATGCTGCTCCTTTGATGACCCTAGTTGTGCCGAACTCGAGTTGAAACGCCTGCAGCTCTATGTTCAATTTGGCGACCCTTCCTGCCGAGTTAGGGCTCCTGAGCACTCTCTCCAGGGGGTATGATGAGACGACCTTAATGGGATGGGCCTGGAAGTAGTGACGCAGCTTGCGCGAGGCCACCAATAGCGCGAGGAGGAGCTTCTGAGGCATTGGGTACCGTGCCCTCGCGTCCCGTAGCACCGTGCTAACAAAGTAAACTGGATGCTCAACAAGGCTGAGAACATCTGGGGTTGCGGCGCCCTCGGGAGGTAAGGGCGCCTCATGAGATGACGAGGCCTCGGGAGGCGAACCATCCGAGCATGTGGCTTCTCCTGCCTCCGGTGCGCTCTTCGACAGCCGACCCTCCTCAACTGCGGTTGTGGCTTCTGCAGGCTTACCTTGCTCCTGTCTTGCCTTGCCTCGGGTTGCCGCTGCGGTCTTGGTTTGGCGCTCTTCCCTAACCGCCACCAGGGCTGCGCTGGCGGAGTAGGGAGTGGCGGCGAGGTAGAGCAGCAGGTGCTCTTGAGGGCGCGGAGCCACCATGACTGGGGGACTGGTCAGGTACCTCTTAAGATCTTGAAACGCCTTATCTGCCTCTTCAGTCCATTCAAAGGGCCCCATTTTCTTCATCAGCTGAAAGAAAGGCAACGCTCGCTCCCCCAATTTGGAGATAAAGCGCCCTAGCGCGGTCACGCGCCCAGTGAGCTTCTGCATCTCTCTGAGTGTCTTTGTCCTCGACCGCCTTGACCTTCTATGGGTTGGCCTCGATGCCACGATGGGATACGAGGAAACCCAAGAGCTTGCCCGAGGGGACACCAAACACACATTTCTCCGGGTTGAGTCGCAGGTTTACTGCGTCGAGGCTCACGAAGGTCTCCTCCAGGTCTTGTATCAGGTTCTTGGCCTCCCGAGATTTTACCACAATGTCATCAACGTAGGCTTCGACATTTTTTCCGAGTTGCGGGCCCAAGGTGATGTGCATCAACCGCTGAAAGGTAGCTCCTGCGTTACGCAGTCCAAACGACATGCATGTATAGCAGTATACCCCGCACGGGGTCAGGAAAGCGGTCTTTTCAACGTCTTCCACCACCATCCTGATCTGGTGATATCCGGAGAAGGCGTCCAGGAAGCATAGCAGGTCGCACTCTGTGGTGGAATCGACGATCTGGTCGATGCGGGGGAGCGGAAACGGATCTTGCGGGCATGCCTTGTTGAGATTGGTGAAGTCGACACACATGCGTTCCTTCCCCCCCTTCTTAGGCACAACGACGGGGTTGGCCAACCAATCCGGGTATCGGACCTCGCGAATGACCCCAGCGGCTTCTAGCTTGCGCGTCTCTTGGACAATGAAGGCCTGCTTCTCTGCGGACTGCCGCCTGGCCTTCTGCTTCACGGGGCGCGCATTCGGGCACACGTTGAGGTGATGCACGATGACACTCCTGCGAATCCCTGCCAACTGATCGGGCTCCCAAGCGAACACCTTCTTATTCGCGTGCAGGAACCTGACCAAGGCCTCCTCCTGCTCAGGCTCAAGGTTGGCGCCTATGGTGAAAGTGGCACCGGAGGACCCGTCCTCGTCCACGGGTATCTGCTTGGTTTCTGCCTTGTCCTGGGTGAACAACTGCTTTTTATTGGCGGGCGCAGCCCCCTTGGGCTCAGGGGCCTCTGCGTCGGCGGGCCACGCTAATGTTGCCGTCTTGAAGGCGAGCTTGAGTACTCGCAAGGCGTCCCCGGCATCTCCGTGCACGGTGAGGGTACCGCTGCTCCCGGGCATCTTCATGAGGTTGTACGCCGGGTGCGTGGCGGCCATGAACTGAGCCAGCGCCCGGTAACCAAGGATGGCGTTGTAAGGGAGGCCAATGGGGGCGATGTCGAAGTCGACCATCTCTGTGCGGAAGTTGTCGTAGGTGCCGAAGGTTACCGGGAGCCGGATCTGTCCCAGGGAGTCGGACGATCCGCCCCCGACGCCCGAGAAAGATCGACTGGGCCACAGCCGCTCCCGGGGTATGCAGAGGAGATTGAAGGTCTCGACCGAAAGCACACTGAGGCCCGCGCCACCGTCAACGAGGGTTCTGGTGACGGCCACCTGGCAGATGGTGGGGGTGCACAACAGGGGGAGCGCGCCCAAGCCAGCCGAGTTGGTGGGGTGGTCCTCCGAGCTGAAGGTCAGGTCGTCCTCGCGTGCCAGCCGGTCCAAGGAAGCCCCCTGCCGTGCGGAAACGGTGCTGACCCGGCGGGCAAACGGCTTGACATGGCGACTCGTGGGCGGCGCTTGCGAGCCGCCCAGGAGGGCCGCAACGACCGGAGGTGTCGATGTTGTGGCGTGGTCGCCCCGTCGCATAGGCGGATGCTGGAGTGGTGCTTGCTGCTTGTTTCCCGCCGGGCGGGCGGCGGTGCCGATGGTGGGCGACGGGGGACGACGAGGACGCCCACCGGCGAGGGCTGCTGGGGCGACGCGGGCCCGACCGGCGCCGTACATGGGTGCGGCGGCCGGAGAAGGACGGAGCGGTGGAAGACAGATTCCGGCGCACCCCTACCTGGCGCGCCAAATGTTGGATCACGGGTTCCGGCAGACCCTTAAGGTTCGAACTCTGGGGTGCGCGCGAAGATTCTGCCCTCTACCTCTCCATCTCGCAAGGATCTAACTACCGAAAGAACCGCACAAAGAACACAGAGTTTATACTAGTTCGGGCCACCGTTGTGGTGTAATACCCTACTCTAGTTTGTGGTGGCTGGATTGCCTCTTGGGCTGATGATGATGATGATCAGTACAAGGGAGAATGACCTCGCGAGGGCCTATTCTTGGCTAGGAAGATGAACTACTAGGAGGAGTTCAGGCGCCCTTCTCTCTCTTTCTCTACTTGCTTTCTCGAAGCCTACCTGCTAGTTTTCCCGATCTCTCGATGATGCCTCTACCCTGGGGGTGGCTAGTCCTATTTATAGGCAAAGGCCCTGGGCCTCTTCCCAAATATTGAGCGGGAAGGGCGCCAACAATTGGCCAATTTGAAGGGAAACATCTGGTACACTTATCTTGACCAAAGTTGGTCCTTGCCTGCCAAAGGCCCTGTGGTGACGCCGTTCTGGGCTCCACGATGAGCTCATTCCCACCGTTGGACTGGTCTTGGTCTCGTTGCACCGAAATGGATGCCTTTGCTTGATCCTCTCGCCTGCGCTTGCCCCCTTTGCACCAAAGAGGAAAGGGAGGACACTGCGCTGTCTGGCGCCCGCCGGGCACCCTTGGTCGTCATGGCTCGCGTCATGGGCACCTCGCGAGGTACCCTGCCTTGATCTCTCCGCCTCCTCGTGAGCCAGCCTGAGGAGGCCGTGCCCGAGGAAGCATCGTGTCGTCCACCCCGCGAGGCTTGGCCCCTCGCGAGGGTCTTGAGTCTTGTGTTGATGAAGATGGGCCGCGCTGGGCCCCCATTCGAGCCACGCCGCAGGCCGAAGGCAGGCAAGTCTGGGGACCCCCATTCCCAGAACGCCGACACATTCACTTGACATGTGTCACCCACATACTGGGAAGTGGAGATCGTGTGAGATCGTGGGTGAATAGATAAGTGTTTTCTTGGGATGCGGAACGGTTTGAGCGGCAAAGCCGAAAATTTAGATAAGATAGGTTAAAAGTTTCGTCCGCTGATTCTTCAGTTGACAAGGACACAGTGAAGATTTTTAACGAGTTTCAAATAGAACGCACATGAGGAATTTGTGAATAGATTGGGTGAGTTTAGCATAGAGGGGGAAGGGTCCGATCACATTCACTTAGCAGAAAAAGCAACTTGAAGAAATAGCAATAAGTGAATGTTGTAGAGGACATAAACTCATATATATATCAATGAAGAAATAGCACCAATGAAGAAAAACAACGGAAATGGTGAAGATAATGCAAAGTTGAAGAACATGAACAACTGAGGAATTTCAAAAACTGAGGAAAAGCTCAAATTGAAGATTTTCAACTTTTGGTGGTGGCGTGACCCACCGTATAAGAATGATGATTTCAGACACCGTGTACAATTGTCGCAGGGCTCTGAGAATCAAATTCTTCATTAATTTCTTCACACTTAGATTGTTAGTCTTCATTGATTGAAGAAAAACTTTTCTTCATGTGTTGCACATCTAAGTCATCAATTTTACATAAGTGTTAGGATGAGTGTCCTTCTCAAAGAACATTCGAAGATTCTTGGATATTTAGCTCACACCGCAACTTGCTAAATCTCTTCACATCCAAGGCTTTGTGAAGATATCGGCTAGCTGTTCTTCAGTCTTCACATGCTCAATAGAAATGTCGCCCTTCAACACATGATCACGAAGAAAATGATGACGAAGCTGAATGTGCTTGGTCTTCGAGTGCTGAACTGGGTTATGAGCAATCTTGATGGCACTCTCATTTTCACAGTAGAGAGGCACATTCTTAACATTCACGCAGTAGTCCTTGAGTGTTTGCTTCATCCACAGCAATTGAGCACAGCAAGAACCAGCAGCAATGTACTCAGCTTCAGTAGTAGACAGTGATACGCAGTTCTGTTTCTTCGAGGACCAACAGACCAAAGATTTTCCAAGGAAATGGCATGTGCCTGATGTTGACTTGCGGTCCACACGATCACCAGCATAGTCAGAGTCTGAATATCCAATGAGATCAAAAGTCAAGCCCTTGGGGTACCATAATCCAAGTGTTGGTGTGTGAGCTAGATATCGAAGAATATGCTTCACAGCCTTATGGTGTGATTCCTTTGGTGTAGCTTGAAATCGGGCACACATGCAAACACTAAGCATAATATCTGGCCTATATGCACATAGATACAATAGAGAACTAATCATGGAGCGGTATACCTTTTGATCGAAGTCAATACCATTTTCATCAGTGCATAGATGGCCATTTGTGGGCATTGGAATTTTGACCCCTTTGCAATCTTGCATGCCGAATTTCCTCAGTACATCCTTGAGGTACTTCTCCTGAGATATGAATATGCCATTGCGCTGTTGACGAATTTGAAGACCTAAGAAGAATTTCAATTCTCCCATCATAGACATTTCATATTCCTCTCTCATCATATAACCAAATTTGTGAGTGTAACATTGGTCAGTACAGCCAAAGATAATATCATCAACATATATTTGGCACACAAATAGTTCACCATCATAAGATTTAGTGAAAAGAGTAGGGTCAAGTGAACCGGGTTTGAAGCCTTTCTTCATGAGGAATTCCTTCAAAGTATCATACCACGCCCGAGGGGCCTGCTTGAGGCCATAGAGGGCCTTATTGAGTCTGAAGACTTTGTCAGGATGCTTTGGATCTTCAAAACCTGGGGGTTGAGCAACATATACTTCTTCCTCAAGCTTACCATTGAGGATTGCACTTTTCACATCCATTTGATATAAGGTTATATCATGACGGTTAACATAAGCAAGTAATATGCGAATAGCCTCAAGTCTAGCAACAGGTGCAAAAGTTTCATCGAAATCAATTCCTTCAACCTGTGTGTAGCCTTGAGCTACAAGTCGTGCCTTATTCCTCACCACAAGGCCATTTTCATCTTGCTTGTTGCGGTAGATCCACTTTTTGCCAATGATATTGTGCTTGCGAGGATCTGGACATTTGACCAGCTCCCAGATGTTGTTGAGCTTGAACTGATGTAGTTCTTCTTGCATAGCTTGAATCCACTCAGGCTCCAGAAATGCTTCATCTACCTTAGTGGGCTCTGTGATAGAGACAACAGCAAAGTGCCCACAAAAGTTAGATAAATGTGAAGCTCTTAAGCGTGTGAGAGGACCTGGTGCTTCAATGTCATCGATGATCTTCTCAATTTGCACTTTGTTTGCAACGCGAGGATGAGCTGGTTGTCGTCGAGGAATTTGATCAGCATTTTCTTCAGCACCATTTTCTTCAGGTGCCTCAGCTCGACATTCTTCACGCTCTAGAATGAATTCTTCAGCAGATTCTTCAGTAGGGATGACATCCTCAGTAGCCTTGAACTTTATAGTTTCCTCAGGAGCTGGTTCATCTATCACATAAGGTAGGTGCTCACTTTGTAAGCCATTAGTTTCATCAAACCACACATCTACAGTTTCAACAACCTTGTGAAGAACGTTGTTGAAGACTCTGTAGGTGTGCGAGTCCTTTCCATAACCAAGCATGAAACCTTCATGTGCTTTCGGTGCAAATTTAGAGTTGTGATGAGGATCTCTAATCCAACATTTAGCACCGAAGACTTTGAAATAACTCACATAGGGTTTCTTGTCAGTAAGGAGTTCATATGCAGTCTCCTTGAAGAATTTGTGAAGATATACTCTGTTGATGATGTGGCACACAGTATCAATTGCCTCAATCCAGAAACGACGAGGCGTCTTGTATTCATCAAGCATAGTGCGAGCCATCTCAGCAAGAGTCATGTTCTTGTGCTCCACGACGCCATTCTACTGAGGAGTATAAGGAGCAGATACCTCATGAGTAATACTGAGTTCATCAAGATAGTCATCAAGACCAGAGTTCTTGAACTCGGTTCCATTGTCACTTCTGATGTGCTTGATCTTCACACCAAAGTTGGTTGAAGCCCTCGAAGAAAATCGTTTGAAGACTTCCTGCACTTCATGTTTGTAAGTAACAATGTGTACCCATGTGTAACGAGAGTAATCATCAACAATAACAAAGCCATATTGAGATGCATCACTTGAAACTACACAATAATGATTAGGACCAAAGAGATCCATGTGAAGCAATTCAAATGGTCGAGTAGTGGTCATGATAGTCTTCGCTGGATGCTTGGCCTTGGTCATCTTTCCAGCTTCACAGGCTCCGCATAAGTGATCCTTGAGGAATTTGACATTCTCAATGCCAATGACATGCTTCTTCTTCGCAAGCGTGTGCCAATTCCACATGCTTCTTCTTCGCAAGCATGTGCCAATTCCTCATGCCTGCATGACCAAGTCATCGATGCCATAGCCAGCCTTCTGAAGCTTTTGCAAGTAGGCATACGGCTGGTTGTGGTCCCGTGGAGAAATCAACAATATACAAGTCTCCTCTCCTTAAGCCTTCGAAGACTTTGGAATTGTCAGCTTCCATGATCACAACACAACGATACTTGCCAAAGACAACAACCATATCAAGATCACAAAGCATTGAGACAGACATGAGGTTGTATCCTAAGGACTCGACAAGCATGACTTTGTCCATGTGTCGATCCTTTGAGATCGCAACCTTACCTAGGCCCAATACCTGACTTTTTCCTTTGTCAGCGAAGATGATATGCTTCAGATGCGATGGAGATAAGGGAGCATCCATCAATAGATTCTTGTCACCAGTCATGTGATTTGTACATCCACTATCGAGGACCCACTCAGTGGCTTTGGGTTGATCATCCTGCAGATGAATTAGTGCAGCTTACGAACTCATATACTTCATCACTGAAGAATATAACATCACAGTTCATCAGATCAATTTCATCAAGCAATAGAACAGATAAAGCAGTATGAGGACGTGAAAGATGAAAGTTCATTTCTTCATGATTAGCCTGCGTCCTTCCAGGCACTTCTCAGGTCTCCAGCAAATTCTTCAGACATTTTAGCACGTCTGGAGACCTGACCCTGCATAAGAGAGTAGTTCTTTTTCTTCACCACCCACATCTGGAGGGTTGGCAAAGAGTTCATCACATTGCGAGCTCCATACGAGAAAGGCGGCATAGAAGCCAGTCCATTTTGTTTCACATAAGAGGAGTTAGAATAAGCATATGAATAAGCAGAGAAATTCTTCGAGGACTTATGAACATAATGGTTAGAAGAATAATGCTCATATTCATAGCCCTTAGATCTTCCGTGCGAAACAGAGGGGTTAGCACGATGATGATCATATGAGGACTTTGATCCTTTTGAGGAATTTGATCCACGTGAGGAATTTGGTCCGTATGAGGACTTGGATCCATATGAAGAATTTGGTCCATGTGAAGAATTTGATCTCAGGTTCCTATTCTTCACAGGTGGTGTCATGAGGACATTCACCTGAAGTCTTTCAAGGTACTTTTTGGGAACCCAGATTTTCTTCATAGGGGAACCGTTCCTGCAGTTAGTGCCAACATATCTAGCAAATACTTCACCATTCTGATTTTTGAAAAGTTTATAGTTGGAGTCAATTGACTCATTAGAAGAATGAGGAGATTCACATGTAAAGCCAGATAGATTGGATGGATCTACTGGAGGTCCCTTTGCAGCAACCCATGAGGTTTTGGGGTACTCCTCAGGCTTCCAATAAGTACCATCAACATTGAGTTTCCTCTCAAAGGCAATACCCTCTTTCCTAGGGTTCCTGTTGAGGATCTGCTTTTTAAGCACATCACAAAGAGTCTGATTCCCTTTGAGACTTTTGTACATGCCTGTCATGTACAATTCCTTCAGCCCAGCAACATCAGTGATACTAGCAATGTCCTCAGATGAGGAATTAGTGATAGCAGAGACAGTTGAAGAAATTGTAGCATTAGAAGCATTTGAACATTCAGGTGAAGAATTAGCAGATTCACGTTCAATGCACTTCAAACATGGAGGAACAAATTCTTCCTGGGCAGCGCTGATATGTTGAGCAAGTAATGAATCAGGATCCTTGTGAAGATCTTCATAACTCACTCTTAGCTTCTCAAGATCTTGCTTTCTTTGAAGAAATTCATAAGAAAGATTCTCATGATCAGATAAGAGAGTGTTATGATGACCTTGATGGTTATCAAACCTAGTCTGAAGTCTCTGAAGATTTTCAGTCAAGGTTTTAGTGCGATCTATTTCTTCACCCAACATATCATCACTTTTGTCTAGCATGTTTTGAACCTTTTCAAAAGCCTTTTGTTGTTTCACAGCAATCTTAACAAGTTTAGAGTAGCTGGGCTTGAGGTTTTCATCAGATTCATTCTCACTTGATTCAGGGGAGGTATATTTGAGTAGCTTGGCACCCTTTGCCATGAAGCAATAGGTGGGAGCGTAGTCATCATTGCCTTCATCAGCCTTGTTGGTGAAGTCATTTTCTTCAGAGTTGAAGATAGACTTGTTGACGAATGCAGTAGCGAGGGCTAGGCTCGCCACACCGGACTCAGACTCCTCAGATGCCTCCTCTTCCTCATGTTCCTCAGATTCAGCCTCATAGTCCATTTCCTTGCCAATGAATGCCCGAGCCTTCTTGGAGCTGCTCTTCTTGTGAGATGAAGACTTTGCGGATTTTGATGATGAAGACTTTGAGGATTTCTTCTTATTCTTTGCATCATTAGAACTATAATCCTTGTATTTCTTCTTCTTTGATTCCTTTTCCCACTGAGGACAATCTTGAATGTAGTGACCAGGTTTCTTGCATTTGTGACACAGCCTCTTCTTGTAGTCACTGGATGAGGAATCATTGCTCCTTGAGGGTTTTCCAAAGCGACCACGTCTGGAGAACTTCTGAAATTTCTTCACGAGCAGTGCTAGTTCATGGCTCAATTCTTCAGGATCACCAAGGATGCTTCCAGAATCTTCATCTTCAGATTCAGACACTGCCTTGGCCTTCAGGGCACGTGATCTTCCATAGCTCGAACCATAGAGATATCTCTTCTCAGCAAGTTGGAACTCATGAGTTTTTAGCCTCTTGAGGATATCAGCGGGATCAAGTGACTTGTAATCAGCACGTTCTTGTATCATCAATGCCAGAGTATCAAATGAGGAATCAAGCGATCTTAGCAATTTCTTCACCACCTCATGGTCGGTGATGTCAGTGGTACCAAGTGCTTGAAGCTCATTTGAGATGTCAGTGAGCCGATCGAAGGTTTGTTGAACATTTTCATTGTCGAGTCTTTTGAAGTGGTTGAAGATATTGCGAAGAACGTCAACTCGAGAGTCACGCTGTGTTGATACTCCTTCATTTACTTTGGACAGCCTATCCCATATAAGCATAGCAGTTTCCGAAGCACTCACTCTACCATACTGCCCTTTGCTCAGATGGCCACATATGATGTTCTTCGCTTGGGAATCGAGTTGCTTGAATATCTTCACATCAGTAGCATTCAGAGAAGGTGTGACTGAGGGAACACCATTTTCCACAACATACCAGAGATCGTTATCAATTGCCTCAAGATGCATTCGCATCTTATTCTTCCAGTAGGGGTAGTCCATCCCATTGAAGGTAGGACACCCAGCAGAGACCTTGATCATACCTGCGGTTGACAAAACTAAAACTCCACGCGGTTAAACCAAAATCACACAGAACAAGGGAGTACCTTGCTCTGATACCAATTGAAAGTGCGTTATATCGATTAGAGGGGGGTGAATAGGCAATTTTTATGAATTCTTCACTGAGGAATTTGCGGGTGAGGAAATTCCTTAGCGAAGAACTACTTGCAGCGGAATAAGTACTCAAAAGTAAACATAACAGAACACAAGCATGGTCATCATGATGAAATGAAGACAAGCACAGAGTATAGAAAACGTAAACACAGGATAACACAGGATGAAGACAAACAGACTGAAGAAATTGAACTGAGGAAATAGAGAAAGTCTTCAGTCAAAGTCTTCAAACACATATATGAACAAGTGCACAACACAGTTATGAGGAAATGAAAGAGTTGAGGAAATAGAACTAGTAAGCTTGGTGAAGACAATGATTTGGTAGACCAGTTCCAACTGATGTCTCAGTTGTATGTCTGGTTGGAGCGACTAGGTATTTAAACCTGAGGACACACAGTCCCGGACACACAGTCCTCACCGTATTCTCCTTGAGCTGAGGTCACACAGACCTCGCCCAATCACTCGTGGTAAGTCTTCAGAAGACTTCCAAACCTTCACAGACTCGGTCACTCGGCGATTCACAATTCCTCTTGGATGCTCTAGACCATGACGCCTAACCGTCTGGAAGAAGCACAGTCTTCAAAGGTAACAAGCATCGGATCCACACAGGATCAATCTCTTCAGTGATGCTCAATCACATTGGGTTTGTAGGTGTTTGGGTTTCCTCACTCGATGATTTTTGCTCAAAGTCCTCGGAGGATGGGATGCTCTCAAATGACAAGTGTCAGTTTCTCTCGGAGCAGCCAACCAGCTAGTGGTTGTAGGGGGTGACTATTTATAGCCTAGGGAGCAGCCCGACATGATAAGACATAAATGCCCTTCAATGATATGACCGTTAGGAGGGTAGATATTTTGGGACAGTTGGCGCGTAGCACAGCAACGGTCGGATATTTGAGGCCAAATTCCTCAGGGCTATCATGTACCTCACTGTGTAGGCAATCCGCACTGGCAAATTCCTAACTCCTCAGTCAGAACAAATTCCTCAGAGACCAGAAGAACTTTGTCTCTGTCACTGAACAATATGACTGGACTATATGAGATTTCCAATGGCTTCACTTGAAGGGATTGGTAGGTGTAGGATTTTGAGTTGAGCATCACATGGAAATTTTTCCTTAGTATTTCCTCGACCCCCTTTAACAGTACGGTGTTTCCTATGACTCAAGAAAGAGATAAAGAAACTACGAAAACAAAAGTCTTCATGCTTCATGTTCCTCGTATGAATACCAAGTCTTCAGGGTTACACCAATTTCTTCACTTTGAAAGTCTTCAGAAATCCAAAGTCTTCAGACGAAGAACTTCATTTTTAGGGGTCGACTTTCTCTGTAAATATCAAACTCCTCATAGACTTATAGACCTGTGTACACTCATAAACACATTAGTCCCTTAACCTATAATTATTCAATACACCAAAATCACTAAGGGGCACTAGATGCACTTACAGGGCAGGGGACATCTCTGACTCTAGGCCCACATTCAAGTTGTTGCAAAGAACATTGCTAAGGTGGTGGCCACTTGACTTGCTCCTCACATGCCCAACCTTGTTTCCATTGCTCAAAGTGCTTTCATCAAGAAAAGGAGAGTCCATGATAACTTTATGCATGTCCACAACTTGGCTCGTCATCTTCACTACAACAAAACTCCAACCTTGCTCTTCAAGCATGACATCAAGAAAACCTTTAAATATTTTGAATCTCCGCCCTCTTGTCCATGATCTCATCTAGAGTCTTTCCGAACGGTGTTGCTGGTCCAATTAAGCATGGGCATGGTCTTCGGCAGAGGGTCCTCTCCCCCCTCTAATTTTTTCCTCGCTGTTGATCCGCTCCATCACATCCTTGCAAGGCTACAAATCAAGGACCGCTGCATCCTCTTTGTGATTGACCCATCCGTGCATCCTTGTATGTTGATGATGCCGCTATCTTTGTTGCATCGATCAAGGATGATATTCATTTCTTGTCATCGACTCTAAGGTACTTTGAGGAGGTAACCAGCATGGTCACCAGCTGCGCTAAAAGCCTTGTGGCGTCCATTCATTGTGGCAACATCGACCTTGACGACATCCTGCAAGCCTTCCAGGCGGTCTAGACTACTTTCCCCATGTGATATCTTGGTCTATCATTGTTGGTCACAAGGCTCAAGTGCATCCATTTTCAATATTTGGAGGACAAGGTGGGGGCAAGCTTCCACCTTGGTCGGTTGTGCATGTGTCTACGCGGGGGCGCATTGTTTTAGTCAAGGTTGTGCCCATTGCCATTGCCATTTACCACCTCGTGCCTTTTGATCTTCTAGTTGAAGTGATGAAAAATATTAATAGCATACGTCGTGCTTACCTTTGGGCAAGTTGTGATAAAGTGACCAGCAAAAGGTGCAAGTTTAATTGGGATATCGTCTGCAAGCCAAGATTTACGGTGGCCTGGGAGTGCTCAACCTCAAGAAATTTGTGACCGCCCAACACTTGTGTTGGCTCTTTTATGAATGGGCAGACCCACCTAAGGCTTGGTCTGGCTCGGGAACGCCTTGCACTAGCAACGACAAAGATCTAAAAAATTTGAGTTCCCCAACTCCAGAAACACAACAACCCCTATTAATAATACGAATGTTCCTAGGACTCGAAGATAAAACCGAAAAACTTTCCGAGTCGCCGATGAACACCGTCCTTTTCCCCTTTTTGTATCGATGGGGCTCCCGACGTCCGTAGACACAATAGAGAAGCTAGTGTCCTAAGATAAACTTGATAACCGACATTAGTCATCTCAAATCGTATTGTGATCAATCACCTTGTAATTGAATGACAATTGCACTTTCACCCAAGCTCTAGCAAGAAGAAGGATGCCTCTCCTCGAAAGGACACAACCCCTCAAAAGGTTTTATTTGTACGTGAAGGGCACAACTAGAAGGGAAAATATAATAGGTTGATAATTTGGTTGCAAGTGGGCAAGCCCACTCCCAACAAGGCAAAATAAGTGATGCCTCCATCCTATGTGCTCCATAAGTCAAAGGATGGAGATGTTTTGTAGCGACCGACCCGAATGGATCAAGTCTCTGTGCTTAAGTGTCATCCCTGGATCGGTATGCTGACACACACAGTACTCGAAGGATTTATAACAGAGGTAAATCACATGTATAAAGTAACGTAAATACTATTACCTCAATCCATATAGCCGAAGCAACAAGGTTGTGGATTCCCATCAACACCAACGGCAAAGTTGAGTGTAGAAATCGTAACCCTAACGTATCACTTACTCATCGTAAGAAACCTGCAACATGAGACGTTGCAGCCCGAAACGGGTCAGTACATTGAATGTACTGGCAAATTCACACCATAGAGAAAATGATGAACAATGGCTATCTCTACATGCATATAAGGCTGGTGGAAAAGCTCTATGGTTACAATTTTGCGCAAAGACAATTTTTCCCTACTTCAAAGGAATAAATTTATTTAACTATCATGGTGGTTGTTAAACATTGAGAATGGTTGACAGCATTCTCAATCCCAATTAAGAATCATCATTAAAACCCAACAAAATTAATTAAGTAACGTGATGAGATCAACAGGATAATCCAAGAACTAGATACTCAAGATGTCCATAACCGGGGACACGGCTAATCATGATTAGTTTGTACACTCTGCAGAGGTTTGCGCACTTTTCCCCACAAGACTCGATCGCCTCCGTTGGATTTCTCGCACTACATGGTGTTTGAGAAACGGATGACCGAGACATAGTCTTTCTGAAGCGCTAGCACCTTACGTTGGATAGACCGGTACACCTACTTTCCCCTACATCTGCTAGTCTACCCTGTAAGAGTTCGCACGACATAATCAACTATGCCAGAGCCCATAATGGCTTGTGGCTGCACACAGAAGTTTCTAGTATGAATAATCTCATGATCCCTTTGAGCCTGGGTGGCGGTCCAAAAGAAAAACAGGCAAGTCCTGGAATACCCAGGTGCCTAGACAGGCAAGTCCTGGAATACCCAGGTGCCTCAATCCACCCAGATGTGTGTTTAGGTTGCCACCTTAAGTAAACCATTAATTAACAATCTCACCTCTGTCATGAATACTCTCAAAACCCAATCCACGTCTACGAGCATAGCATAGCAATATAAGCAACGCGTAGAAGTAACTCCCAAGAGTTTGATAGTAACAGGGCAATAGGTTCCTACCTCATCAACTACTTCGAAATACCCACATTTTATCAATCCTACTCATGCACTGTTTGAGGGTTGAAACTAATGCAAAAAAATTGGGTATGAAAAGGGATATGATCAAAGTGTGAACTTGCCTGCAATGTTGATGACAATGATTCGCACTCAAAACTCTTGATAGATCTACTCGTCACACTCCTGTCAATCTATCGTAAGCAAGCAATAGTAACCACACATAAGCAATCACTCGAAAGATCGGAAAGATCGAAGAAGACACTTCAGAAAACATCAAAAACAAGCAAATAACTCTTGCAACATAAAACAATTTCTAACAGTACCAAAATTATGTGAATTTGGCCTTATCAGAAAGTTTAGGTCAAGAGCTTCGATTTGCAAAAAGAATCAAATAAATCGGAGTTATAAAACTCAAGTTATGATCAAACGAAGTTCAAATTCAAATCTGATCTATTTCAAATTTTAAATTTTCAAAAACATGTTTGAGTTGGATTACTGGATAGATGAGATCATAACGAAGAAGTGGGCGTTGGTTTCGTTGAATTTGGACAAACGAGTAAAAAGATGTGATCGTTTGAAGAATAGGGACTAATCTGTAAAGAAAGACATCACAAATAGGTCCCTGGCTGAAATTTAACAGAAAAAAAGAAAAAAAAAATATCTAACGAACGTTTGCTACAGAATCTAATCAAATGAAAACCGTTCACTACAAAGGCTAAACCAGCGAACGTCCATTAAATAAATCTAACTAAAAGGAAAAACCGACTAAAAGAAAAACCGAAGAAACCTAAAGGAAAAAAATAAACCGGACCGGGACGGTTTTATACCGGTTTGGCCGGTTCGGGCGGCGGTGGTCAACGGCGAGGCGTGCAGCGGCTCCGGCGAGGCGACGACAGCGGCGGGAGACGGCGCGGGGCAGCGCTGCGAGCGGCGGGGTGGCGCGGGCGGCACAGGGAGAGGAGCGGCTGCGGCGCGGCGTTGGCGGCGAGGTAGAGGCAGCGGCGGCGATCTGCGGAGGCGCTGTGGCGTCGGTGGTGCGGGTCGAGCGGGGCGAGGAGAAGAACGGGGCCCGGGGCTCCGGATTATAAAGGGGGAAGAGGCGGCGTGGATAAGGGGTAAGGCAAAGGCGGCGGCGGCGGGACGTGTCCCGGTCGGACACGGGGAGCGGCGGCGGCGGACGTCATGCGGGAGGAGGAGACGGGAGCAGTCGGGCGAGCTGGGCTGGGCCTCGGCTGGGAGCTGGGCCAGCCCAGTTTCGACAGGAAGTTAAAAAAACATTTTCCAGGCAAACAAAACAATAAAAAACAAAATAAATAAGACTTTCATATAGGCATATAATATATCAAAATTTTCAGAAAAAGATTTTCTACAACGTGGACATTTTTATAGAATTAAATAAAATCCACACGAATGCAAATAATTCAAACAGTGCTACTGCACTATTAAAATCCAATAAAAATCATTTTAAAAATACGAAAATTAATTCAAATTTATTTTTCTCCAATTTTCCGTTGTAGGGAATCATGTTACCCTAATTTCCATATATTTTATTTTTGAAGAAAAATAATTTGAATAAAACTCAAATAACCCAAATTGAAAATAAATTCAAAAGAACTTTAAATTTTTTATCTTTGAAACTCCCAACTCATATTTCATAATTTGAAGAAGTCATTTTATCTTCGCTCGTGAAAATCATTGAGTTGCATAAAGTTTCTGAATTTGAAATATTTTTAAATGATACCCACATATTTTCAACACCCCTTGTCATTTATATAAATAGAAGAAGTCATGTCATCTCCTCTCCAGGGTTTTGTGATGAAAAGAATTTGAATTCAAGGAGATCATAAAAGCAAAAAATGAAAGTTTGGGAAAGTCCTTTTATTCCCTCTCATTTAACTTTCAAAAAGTTTCGAATTTCACTCAATCAATCACACAACAATCAAACAATCAGTCAAATCTATCTATTTATTATAACATTCCAAAATTTAAAATTTTGGGATGTTACAAACCTACCACCCTTAAAATGAATCTCGTCCTCGAGATTCGGAGAGGCTAGAAAGAAAAAGTTTATGTTTGGGGTCTTCTCAAAATCCATTGATCATCACAGGGGTCTCGGGTGCTACCACCATTAAAAACATCGTTACGGTACCCATCAATACTCATATACTCCATCCTTATTCTTGACAGTGTCGGTCTTCTCAGGTTCTCGGAAAATTCCTTCTCTGGGCTCTTCCGATAGTGGCATAACCTTTACCACAATTCTTCTGTCCTTTCATCCCGGTAAGGTTATTCCGAGACTGGGCCTTCTTAGCTGACGTGTCTGGCGCCAATGCTAAACAACTTTCAATATCTCATGGTGGTCATCACTTTAAGGTTTCTCCTGCAGGAAATGGGTCTGGGTTGATCCTCACCGTATAACCTACGGTTGGCAAGAGCTGCCTTGTACAAGGGAAAAAATCTATACCATTCTAAGGCTCAAACAAGGTTTTGATCGTCGTCTCTTTACTATAGGTAAGTCACTCAGATTTACCATCCCATATAGCAAGGCGAATAATAAGAGTAAGTCGGTATGGTGATCAGTCCATCCCGCACCCAAATCATTACCTTGTATATGGTTTAGCGAATCTCGCATTCTAACACTCGGTCATCCTCACAAGCATTGCAGAATTTCTCTTGTAGACGAACCAAGTTCGGAAAATATCCATTTGTTCTGCAAGCCAAACAAACATCTATCGGTCCTTCACAACTCTCAGGATTTGCATAAACTCCTATAAGATCGTCTATCGAAAAATCGTAACTCCTTCCAGGGTTTTTCCTTCACCAAGAATGTGATTGCGTCTTGGCAGGTCCTGGGGCCTGTGGGTTATGGCCCATCTCATCACTTGCAAACCTTGAACTCATCATCGGGCAACGGATCTCAAATCCAACATCCAACTTCCAGCTTCCTTGCATACTAAAAATCCGTCCCAATTGTATTGTCTTCCTTCCTTCTACTGCACCAAACTAGGACATGATTACTCAGACTCATCATGGAATTTCCATTGATCCATATTTCCAACATCATACCTCCTATCGTGGAATATCCCACATAGAAAGATAAAATTTATACTCATGAAGTCCACATTCCACTTCGTGGAACATCATTATCCTTTCCAGGGTCATCAACTTAACATTCGCTTCTGACTCCTTGATCACATTTGGTCTAAACAACTGACAGTCTTCAACTTCATCCCACACACTCTTGGGGTATCAAACATATCGAGACAAAACTCATATTCATTTTGTCCGAAATCCACTCAGGGGAGTATCCTTATCGTTTTTAGGGTCAACGGTTCTTACAGGGTACTACCGCCCTTAAAATGTTCCAATATTCCATAGACCATATTTCTCATATTCCTCGAAAATGGTCAACATCTTTCCTCATAGAGTAACTCATACAACCCAAATCAGTACCAACACTGCTAACTTTATTGCTTCTCAAATGATTACAATCTCATGTTTTTCCATTACATGCCTCAACTCAACACCTTAATATGAAGGAAAATGTTCTCACTACTACTACTATATTTCTTCTGTTACAAACTCAACTATTTATCTCAAGTCTCCTTCTCCTTCGGACAATCTCTGGCAAAGTGCCTTGCTTCATTACAACGGAAACATATTACTTCTGATAAATCTCGAGGTTTCCTTGTGATTATATAGCCAGCTGGGGTCCTCGTCTTCCCTTTTGGGCAATCATTGAAGTAGTGTCCTGAATTTTTGCACCTGAAACATGTGATATGACTCGGGTCTTTCTTTGTAGAAATTGGGTTGTTCCTGGGATCCAATCTACTTCTCTTCTTGGACTTTTCCGTTCCAATCAGGGCTTCTATTTCCTGTGGGTCATACTCTACTTCCTCTGTCGGGAATTCTACTAAATCCCCATTCAAACAATTCTAGGAGATGTGTCCTTCTTCTCCACATGAATAGCAAGACTTGGTGTAGGATTTAATTGGTTCCTCTTTGGGTGTGTCCTCCACCTCTTCCTTCATGTTCTGAATCCATCGGTCTGTCTCCAATTGACTTATTGGTCCAGAAAATACAAGCTCATCTCCATTCATCCTCTATTGGGTCCATGGGTTTGGGGTGGGATAAGACAGATCGAGAGGGATGCACACAATACAAACAATGGTTTTGAAAAGACATATTTTTATTTGTGGCTGTCGGGAAAAACATCAAACAAATGACAGCTCAGAAACGTCGCATATAACGTAGGTATAAAACAGGGGTTTGGTCTTCTAAAGGTTAATAAATATTCAAAACTGCCAAACTCTTCAAGTCTTGTTCATGTCTCCGATGGCTTCTTCCAATCGTGCTCGTCCTTTTGCAAGATCATCTCTATTGACGTGAAATCTCTCGTGACATCCTTTAATATTCTGGAGTTGCATTTCAACCATCTGGGTTTCACATCCCTGGCATGAACCATGGTCCTACTGTCCTTCAATTCCTGATGAATCTTTGATGTCTTGAGGTTTTGCTCCTCCAGCTTGGCTACTTTCAGCTTCTAGGTTGTAACATCCCAAATTTTCAATTTGGAATGTTATACATTAGATCATCATGCATATCATATTTTCATGCATTCTGTTCGATCTTAGAAATTTCACGCAACTCAAGGACCCTCGGAGAGAGTTGGAGATTTCGTTATTTTCATATTTGAGTTTTCTCAAATTTTGAAAAGAGGATCATTTGATTTATTTATTTCATCTTCAATTATTTTTCCAATATCAAAAACATGAGAGAGGAATAATATGACTTTCCCAAATTTAGGAAAAATGAAGATTTAATAAATAAATCAAATTTTGGATTTTCCGGAGTTTATTTGCATTTTATTTGCATTAGGGAAAAATGCGTGTTTTCAAAATATTGCATTTAGGCCCCGAGTAAAAGTTCATTTTGTTCGACTCATTTTTAGGAGTCAGGGAAAATTAACTTCGGGATTTTTGGAGCTTGTTTAGATTTTCTTTTCTTCGTTTTTCTGCGCGTGTAACTATTTAAAAAAAATCGCGCCGCGCCCACCTGGGCCAAGGGCCCAGCCGGCCTAGCCCCCCCCCCCCCGCCTCGCGCGCAGCGCCGCCGCCGCCGCCGAGTCCGACCCAAACTCCGCCGCCGCCGCCCCTTGCCTTGCCCCCTCCCCCAAGTCTCCTCCCCCCTTTAAATACCCAGCCCCCCTCTCCTCCCCACACCGCCCCGCCGCCCGCAGCAGCAGCAGCAGCAGCCGCCTCCGCCGCCGCCGCTCGCCGCCGCCGCCCGCGCCTCGCCTCGCTGCCCCGCCGCCGCCCGCGCCTCGCCTCGCTGCCCCGCCGCCGGAGCCCCTCGTCGAGGTAGCCGCCGCGCCGCGCCACCCCTCCCCTCGGTTCGGTTTTTTTTATAAAAACCGTTCCGGTTTTCTTTTCGTTTCGTTGTTTCGGTTTTTTTAAACCCTAGATCGGTTTTCGTTTTTCTTTCGGTTTAGTTGTTTAGCGAGCGTTCGCCGGACCGTTCGTCTTAACGAACGTGATCACCGGTTATTCTCGGTTAACGAACGTCCGTTCGATTAACCGTTCGTCGTTTTTCTTTTTCGTCGGATTTATTCCACGATTTTCTGATCGTGATTTCAGATCCGATCTCTTTCTAGTTTATCTTCTCGCTCGTTTATCGGAATCAGGTGATTCAAGCGCTTGGAGTTTCGTTTTGAAACCGCCGTTCCGACTAATCAACTTAAACAATTTTTTGCTACTGTAAAATTTGACCTAGTTTCAACTTGCTAGAACCGAGTTTTCTTCCGCCGTTTGTTTTCCGTTACTTTGTTCGGTTCGTTTTCTCTTTGTAACCGGAGTTCTTAAGTTGAGCTTTCTGGTTCGATCTCTTGTTCAAGTTTTACCTGTGCATTAGATGAGTACTTATTGTATGCTTGTTGTTTGTCTGCGATAGATCACCCGGAGTGCGCCGCCTGTTACTTCGAATCTCTAGGTTTCGCGGACCATCAGCAAGGCAAGTAACACTTTGATCATACCTTCTCATTACCCAGTTTTTATTGCATTAGATCAATCCTCAAACATTGCATGATTAGGATCTAATTAAATTGTGGGATGGGAAGTAGTTGAGGTAGTACCTATTACCTGTTTTACTTATGAAACCTTTGGGAGTTACTTCTAGGTTTGCTTATTATGCCATGCTATGCTAGTAGACGTGGATTGGGTGAGTGATATCCATGACAGATGTGAGTATTGTTAATTAATGGTTTATCTAAGGTGGCAACTTAAACACACATCTGGGTGGATTGAGGCACCTGGTTTCTATCAGGACTTGCCTGTTTTTCTTTGGACCGTTACCCAGGCTCAAAGGGATCATAAGATCATTCATGCTAGTAACTTCCTTGTGCAGCCACAAGCCATTATGGGCTCTGGCATAGTTGATTAAGTCATGCGAACTCTAACAGGGTAGACTAGCAGATGTAGGGGAAAGTAGGTGTACCGGTCTATCCAATGTAAGGTGCTAGCACTACCGAAAGACTATGTCTCGGTCATCCGTTTCTCAAACACCATGTAGTGCGATAAACCAAACGGAGGCGATCGAGTCTTGTCGGGAAAAGTGCGCAAACCTCTGCAGAGTGTACAAACTAATCATGATTAGCCGTGTCCCCGGTTATGGACAACTTGAGTATCTAGTACTTGAATATCATGTGAATCTCATCATGTTACTTCTAATTAATATTGTTGGGTTTAATTTTTCACTTAATTGGGATCGGAATGCTGTCAACCATTCTCGATGTTTCAACCACCATGATAGTTAAATAAAATTTATTCCTTTGCAGTAGGGAAAAATTGGCTTTATGCAAAACTGTAACCATAGAGCTTTCCACCAGCCATATATGCATGTAGTATAGGCTTATCATTCATTATTCTCTATGTGTTACATTGCCAGCATATTCCATGTGTTGACCCGTTTTCGGGCTGCAACTTTCATGTTGCAGACTTTTCAGACGACGACTAAGGTGCTTTTAGGTCGTGGTTCTATACTCAGTGATGCCGTTGGAGTTGATGGACTCACTTATCTTCCAAGTCTTCCGCTGTTATCGTTATTAGATGGCCTTAAGCCATATTTATTGTAATAAGTTCTCTTTGAGACACCGATGTAATAAGTGTGTGATTGCTACTCTGTTATAAATCCTTCGAAGTACTGTGTGGTGTCAGCATTACTGATCCAGGGATGACACCGGAGCACAGAGACTTGACCATCTGAGGTCGGGTCGCTACAGAGATGGTATCAGAGCACACGCTGACTGTAGGACACGACCACTAAGCTAAAGCCATAGATCACTATTCTCCTCTCATTTTCTAACTCCTCATCTTTTCTACTCTTTTAGGATGACGGACGCGAAGATCAAGTATGCTCAACCGGATGAAGGCACACCTTTTGGATTTCACTTGAAGGAAGTCACCAAGTACCTGAACATTGGACTACCAAGCTTCACCGGGACCTTCAACGCCACTCTGCCTGAAGAGGAGCGCCGGAAGATTCAAGCTCATGTTCCGGGAAGGACATTCGCGCCAATCACGAAGCTCATAGATAGTGTTTTCAGTGCACCAACCTGGAGTCTGGGAAAGAGCATGGCAGCTCATATCACCATGGGACGCATTGGAGAAGTTTATCAAGAAGACCTCAAGGACACTATCTACCAAATTTGCGGACGCCGAGATGAACAATGGGAGATAGTCAGCACCAAGAAGGATAGATCCATTGGAGCTTTCATCCAGGAGTCAAACCAGCACATTCGACGCCAAGAGAATCAGATGTGCAATGACATGATAGAGTTGAAGAATGCAAAGGCAAGGATCATCGAGCTAGAAGGAGAACTGAAGGGTACACGCAAGGACTACATGGACGAGATCGTAGCTCTAGCAAGGCACAATGGCGATCTTAAGCAGGAGATTGAAGAACTCAAGGGGAAATTAGCATCCAAGAAGGAAGACAAGTACGTCGCATGTCCGGACAACTACATCATCATCGACGACACTGTTTCGGATCCAAGTGAACCCGACTTTGAAGACGAAGCTGGAGCAGACATCATGGAGTCTTCCATCGATTCAAATTTCTAGATGACCACCAAATATTAGTAGTATTTCCCCCCATGTATACATTATAGTTCGAGCACTTTTGCGATAGTTCTAGACTGTTTGTATGCCCTTGTTTGAATTGAATGAAGTGATTTTGTGTGCATTTGTCTCATGTGCATTTGGGTAGTGTTTTCTCCTTAGACCTCACTCTATTTTTAATTCTCGTCTTTTCTAAACCCTCATATGCCTTCGAGACGTGACAATGGATTTCCACCGGAGCTCACTCAGTTGATCCAGCAGCAGAACCAATTGATGCAGTTCTTAGTCCAGAACCAGCAGAACAACAACAACAACAACAACAACCCTCCGCCGCCGCCACCTGTTGATCACCTAACCCGTTTCCTTAGGCTGAATCCGCCGGTGTTTTCCAGTAGCACCGAGCCAATAGTAGCAGACGATTGGCTCCGCAAGACAGGAAGGGAGTTGACCACTGCAGGATGCACGGATGTTGAGAAAGTGAAGTTTGCCGCACATCAGCTTGACGGACCTGTGGCAGCATGGTGGGAGAATTTCACAGCCACTTACCCAATTGACACTGTCACATGGAATCAGTTTCAGCAAGCTTTCCGCACTGCCCATGTTTCAGCAGGAGCTATGGCCATGAAGAAGCGTGAGTTTTGCAACTTACGCCAAGGAGGAAGGACAGTTGGCCAGTACGTTGACGACTTCAGCAAGTTAGCACGTTATGCCCCAGATGACGTTGCTACGGATGCAGCTAAGCAGGAGAAGTTTCTGGAAGGACTGAATGATGAGCTAAGCATGCAGTTGATGGTAGCAAGTTTCAACAACTACCAGGAGTTGGTAGGTCGTGCCATCATGATTGAAGGGAAGCAACAGCAGATTGAGAACCGCAAGAGGAAGTATGGACAAGGGAAGTATAACTCTGGAGCCAAGCAGAAGCCCCGTTTTACCCCTAAACCGGGAGTTCAGTTTCAGCATACCCATGGAGGAGGTAGTTCGCACAACCATAATGGCCACAAGAATGGTAATGGGAATGGAGGAAGCAACGGCCAGAACCGTACCATCCCATCAACCCCAGCAAAGAGAGATCTGAGTCAAGTCACCTGCTTCAAGTGTTCGGAGACCGGACATTATGCCAATGAATGTCCTGAAGGCCAGAATGGAAATGGCAATGGAAGCTCTGGAAAGAAGCTGAACCCTTTCAACACGGGACAAGTGAACCACGTTAATGTGGAGGAGGTTGAAGCTCAGCCTGATGCA
Organism: Aegilops umbellulata; assembly: GCA_032464435.1. Taxonomy (NCBI): domain Eukaryota; kingdom Viridiplantae; phylum Streptophyta; class Magnoliopsida; order Poales; family Poaceae; genus Aegilops; species Aegilops umbellulata. Next base: position 466,119,716 of record CP136056.1, on the reverse strand, counting down.
GTAATCGGTAAGTTTTTGGTTAAGTCATTTACTGCACTCGTTCTTTTCGATACTGGTGCATCGCATTCATACATATCAAGGGGATTTGTGGAAAAGTATAACCTGCGCACTAGGGTTCTTAAAACACCTATGCTAGTAAGCTCGCCAGGAGCAGAGTACATGGCCAGACAAGGATGTTTTCAAGTGCCATTAAGTATAGGAAGGCATGTTTTCCCAACGGATTTAATCATTCTGGAATCCCAAGGTCTGGATGTAATTCTCGGTATGGATTGGCTGTCGATGTATGGAGGAAACATCGATTGCGCCAGTAAGACAATTTTGCTTACAACGCCCGAAGGAAGAAGGATCAAGTATGTATCTCGACATGTGCCAAACAGGACACAAGTAAATTCTTTATCACGAGTTGTGCAGGAAGAAGTACCAGTGGTAAAGGATTTCCCAGATGTATTTCCTGAGGAATTGCCAGGAATGCCACCTGATAGAGATATCGAGTTCTTAATTGAGCTTTTGCCAGGCACTGGGACAATATCGAAGAGACCGTACAGGATGCCAGCACAGGATTTGGCGGAAATTAAGAAGCAGTTTAAGGAGTTATTGGATAAAGGTTACATTCGCCCAAGTTCTTCGCCTTGGGGATCACCCGTACTCCTAGTGGAGAAGAAGGATGGATCGTTAAGAATGGTTGTTGATTACCGTGGATTGAATGAAGTAACCATCAAGAACAAGTACCCACTGCCAATGATAAATGATCTATTTGATCGTTTGCAAGGAGCTAAGGTGTTTTCCAAGATCGATTTGCGATCAGGATACCATCAGTTGAAGATTCGAGAGCAGGACATACCCAAGACAGCTTTTACCACGAGATACGGATTGTATGAGTATACCGTTATGTCTTTTGGACTGACTAACGCACCTGCCTATTTTATGAACCTGATGAACAAAGTATTTATGGAGTTTTTGGATAAGTTCGTCGTAGTGTTCATTGATGACATTTTGATTTTCTCAAAGAATGAAGAGGAGCATAAGGAACATTTGCGTTTGGTTTTGGAAAAACTAAGGGAACATCAGTTATATGCCAAATTCAGCAAATGTGAGTTTTCGTTGAAGGAAGTTGGATTTCTTGGACATGTTATATCCGGAGAAGGGATAGCAGTTGACCCCAAAAAGGTTGAGACCGTAACCGAATGGGAAGCACCAATGACAGTTGGAGAGATCCGGAGTTTTCTTGGACTCGCAGGATACTACCGGAGATTCATTGAGAATTTCTCAAAGATTGCAAAGCCTATGACTGAATTGTTGAAGAAGGATACCAAGTTCAATTGGACTGAGGAATGTGAGGCCAGTTTTCAGGAGTTGAAGAAACGATTGGTTTCTTCACCAGTATTGATTCTGCCAGATCAGAACAAGGATTATGAGGTGTATTGCGACGCTTCACGTCGAGGACTTGGAGCAGTGCTTATGGAGGAAGGAAGAGTTGTTTCGTATGCCTCACGACAACTGAAACCTCATGAATTAAATTATGCTACGCATGATTTGGTATTAGCAGCCGTAGTGCATGCATTGAAGACATGGAGACATTTCCTCATTGGAAATCATTGTGAGGTGTACACGAATCACAAGAGTTTGAAGTACATTTTCACGCAGAAGGAGTTGAAGCTCAGACAAAGGAGATGGTTGGAGCTCATCAAGGATTATGATATGAGATTGCATTACCATCCAGGAAAGGCTAATGTTGTAGCTGAAGCATTGAGCCGTAAGAGTCATGTCAATACACTAATGACAGGAGAAATACCAAGGGAGTTAGCAGAAAATCTTTGTGAGCTATGTTTGGAAATAGTTCCAAAAGGCTATGTAGCAGCATTGGAAATTCAATCTACCTTGATGGATAAAATCAGAGAAGCTCAGAAAACTGACAAGGAGATTGCTGATATAAAGAAGAAAATGAGCGAAGGAAAAGCAAAGGGATTTCGTGAGGATGAGCACGATACCCTATGGTTTGAGGACCGTGTTTATGTGCCCAATGACCCGGAGATCAGGAAGTTGATTCTGCAAGAGGCGCATGATTCACCCTATTCGATTCACCCAGGAAATACCAAGATGTATTTGGATTTGAAGGAAACATTCCGGTGGACCGGAATGAAGAAGGATATTGCAGCATATGTAGCAGGTTGTGATGTGTGTCATAGAGTGAAGGCAGAACATCAGAAGCCAGCCGGATTGTTACAACCACTGCCGATACCCGAATGGAAGTGGGATAAGATAGGCATGGATTTTATCACAGGACTACCCAGGACGAAGGCAGGCTATGACTCGATATGGGTAGTAGTTGATCGTTTGACGAAGGTAGCACATTTCATCCCAGTTAAGACCACCTACACCAGTGCTAAGTTGGCAAAGATATACATGACTAGGATCATTTGTTTGCATGGAGTTTCGAGGAGTATCGTATCAGATAGAGGAACCCAATTTACCTCAAAGTTTTGGAATTAGTTGCATGAAACTTTAGGAACCAGACTAGAGTTCAGCACAGCTTTCCACCCACAGACGGATGGACAGACTGAGAGAGTCAATCAGATTTTGGAAGATATGCTGAGAGCATGTGCACTAGATTATGGATCTAGTTGGGACGATAACTTGCCGTATGCGGAGTTTTCTTATAACAACAGTTACCAAACCAGTTTGAAGATGGCACCTTTCGAAGCTTTATACGGAAAGAGGTGCAGGACACCGTTGTCATGGAACGAAGTTGGAGATCGTCGGTTCTTTGGACCAGATTTGACTAAGGAGTCTGAACGGAAAGTTAAGTTGATTTGCGATAGGCTCAAGATAGCCCAGTCCAGGCAGAAGAGCTACGCAGATTCTAAACGCAAGGAGACAGTTTACAAAACCGGAGACAGAGTTTATCTTCGAGTATCCCCACTTCGAGGAGTTAAGCGCTTTGGAGTTAGGGGAAAATTAGCACCGCGCTTCGTTGGACCGTATAAGATTTTGCAACGTATGGGAGAAGTCGCTTATAAGTTGGAATTACCAGAGGGACTGTCAGGAGTTCATGATGTATTCCATGTTTCTCAGCTGAAGAAATGTCACGCCGAAATGGCGGAGGTACCGCTAAGAGATACAGTGCCGCTTGAAGCGATTCAGTTGAAGAATGACTTAATGTATGAAGAGAAACCAGTCAAGATTCTCGATTATGCCAGCAGAGTTACCCGCAGCAAGATTATCAAGTTTTGCAAAGTTCAGTGGAACCACCACTCAGAGGATGAAGCCACCTGGGAGAGAGAAGAAGATTTGCTCAAGGACCACCCTCACCTATTTTCTAGCCAACCAGAATCTCGAGGGCGAGATTCATCTTAAGGGGGGTAGGTTTGTAACATCCCAAATTTTCAATTTGGAATGTTATACATTAGATCATCATGCATATCATATTTTCATGCATTCTGTTCGATCTTAGAAATTTCACGCAACTCAAGGACCCTCGGAGAGAGTTGGAGATTTCGTTATTTTCATATTTGAGTTTTCTCAAATTTTGAAAAGAGGATCATTTGATTTATTTATTTCATCTTCAATTATTTTTCCAATATCAAAAACATGAGAGAGGAATAATATGACTTTCCCAAATTTAGGAAAAATGAAGATTTAATAAATAAATCAAATTTCGGATTTTCCGGAGTTTATTTGCATTTCATTTGCATTAGGAAAAAATGCGTGTTTTCAAAATATTGCATTTAGGCCCCGAGTAAAAGTTCATTTTGTTCGACTCATTTTTAGGAGTCGGGGAAAATTAACTTCGGGATTTTTGGAGCTCATTCAGATTTTCTTTTCTTCGTTTTTCTGCGCGCGTAACTATTTAAAAAAATCGCGCCGCGCCCACCTGGGCTAAGGGCCCAGCCGGCCCAGCCCCCCCGCCTCGCGCACGCGCCCACGCGCAGCGCCGCCACCGCCGCCGAGTCTGACCCGGACTCCGCCGCCGCCGCCCCTTGCCTTGCCCCCTCCCCCAAGTCTCCTTCCCCCCCTTTAAATACCCAGCCCCCCTCTCCTCCCCACACCGCCCCGCCGCCGCTCGCGCCGCCGCCGCCGCTCGCCGCCGCCAGCGCCGCCGCCTGTCGCCGCCGCCCGCGCCTCGCCTCGCTGCTCCGCCGTCGGAGCCCCTTGTCGAGGTAGCCGCCGCGCCGCGCCACCCCTCCCCTCGGTTCGGTTTTTTTTATAAAACCATTCCTGTTTTCTTTTCGTTTCGTTGTTTCGGTTTTTTTTAAACCCTAGATCGGTTTTCGTTTTTCTTTCGGTTTAGTTGTTTAGCGAGCGTTCGCCGGACCGTTCGTCTTAACGAACTTGATCACCGGTTATTCTCGGTTAACAAACGTCCGTTCGATTAACCGTTCGTCGTTTTTCTTTTTCGTCGGATTTATTCCGCGATTTTCTGATCGCGATTTTAGATCCGATCTTCTTTCTAGTTTATCTTCTCGCTCGTTTATCGGAATCAGGTGATTCAACCGCGTGGAGTTTCGTTTCGAAACCGCCGTTCCGACTAAAAATTTGACCTAGTTTCAACTTGCTAGAACCGAGTTGTTTTCTTCCGCCATTTGTTTTCTGTTACTTTGTTCGGTTCGTTTTCTCTTTGTAAACGGAGTTCTTAAGTTGAGCTTTCTGGTTCGATCTCTTGTTCGAGTTTTACCTGTACATTAGATGAGTAGTTATTGTATGCTTGTTGTTTGTCTGCGATAGATCACCCGGAGTGCGCCGCCTGTTATTTCGAATCTCTAGGTTTCGCGGACCATCAGCAAGGCAAGTAACACTTTGATCATACCTTCTCATTGCCCAGTTTTTATTGCATTAGATCAATCCTCAAACATTGCATGATTAGGATCTAATTAAATTGTGGGATGGGAAGTAGTTGAGGTAGTACCTATTACCTGTTTTACTTATGAAACCTTGGGGAGTTACTTCTACGTTTGCTTATTATGCCATGCTATGCTAGTAGACGTGGATTGGGTGAGTGATATCCATGACAGATGTGAGTATTGTTAATTAATGGTTTATCTAAGGTGGCAACTTAAACACACATCTGGGTGGATTGAGGCACCTGGTTTCTATAAGAACTTGCCTGTTTTTCTTTGGACCGCCACCCAGGCTCAAAGGGATCATAAGATCATTCATACTAGTAACTTCCGTGTGCAGCCACAAGCCATTATGGGCTCTGGCATAGTTGATTAAGTCGTGCGAACTCTTACAGGGTAGACTAGCAGATGTAGGGGAAAGTAGGTGTACCGGTCTATCCAACATAAGGTGCTAGCGCTACCGAAAGACTATGTCTCGGTCATCCGTTTCTCAAACACCATGTAGTGCGAGAAACCAAACGAAGGCGATCGAGTCTTGTGGGGAAAAGTGCGCAAACCTCTGCAGAGTGTACAAACTAATCATGATTAGCCGTGTCCCCGGTTATGGACAACTTGAGTATCTAGTACTTGAATATCATGTGAATCTCATCATGTTACTTCTAATTAATATTGTTGGGTTTAATTGTTCACTTAATTGGGATCGGAATGCTGTCAACCATTCTCGATGTTTCAACCACCATGATAGTTAAATAAAATTTATTCCTTTGCAGTAGGGAAAAATTGGCTTTATGCAAAACTGTAACTATAGAGCTTTCCACCAGCCATATATGCTTGTAGTATAGGCTTATCATTCATTATTCTCTATGTGTTACATTGCCAGCATATTCCATGTGCTGACCCGTTTTCGGGATGCAACTTTCATGTTGCAGACTTTTCAGACGACGAGTAAGGTGCTTTTAGGTCGTGGTTCTATACTCAGTGATGCCGTTGGAGTTGATGGACTCACTTATCTTCCAAGTCTTCCACTGTTATTGTTATTAGATGGCCTTAAGCCATATTTATTGTAATAAGTTCTCTTTGAGACACCGATGTAATAAGTGTGTGATTGCTACTCTGTTATAAATCCTTCGAAGTACTGTGTGGTGTCAGCATTACTGATCCAGGGATGACACCGGAGCACAGAGACTTGACCATCTGAGGTCGGGTCGCTACATAGGTTCTGAGTTCTTCACGAAATCCTTTCTTATCAAATACTGCTTCTTGTAGCTCCATCTTAACTTCTTGATGTAATACTCCAGATCTTGGTGGTACACCAGCTAAGGTTAAAACTGCATCCTTTGTTGATAGATGCTCCATTAGCCTTCTACCATCCAATCCTTCCATGCATACGCCTGCTTAACTCTGCACGGTGACAATAGCATAAGCGGGTGATAACATCATGAGTAGTCATGTTTCCGCTCTTGTCATTTCCATGAGCTATCGCTCCATAGTTGATATCTCCTGCCTTAGGGTTTTCCTTGACTGAACTTTGAGTTTTTAACTCTCCATGCTCCAGTCTTTCTCCAACACACCTTGATCTCGGGTATTGACAACTTCCATAGTCTGCCAAGTTCCATAAGGGTAGCCTTCCTAGGTCATGCAAATCTAGAAATTCTTCCGAGCCTTCAAATTCTCCTAGTCTTTAGAGTCTTCAACCGTTGTAGTTTCCATTATCATAATGTATGGTAAAATCTTCTCCATTCTGAATGGTCTTAGTTGTCAGATATCTTATCCCTCTTGGAGTGGTCTCTTCAGTCGAATCTTCGAGTGGTCAAAAGGGAAAAGCGTATGGTCTCACTAAAAGGGAATATTTGAATAAGCTCAGAAGAGAAGAGAGGTAAAAGATCTTTTTGAAAAAGAAAGTTCGTAGAGAAAATCTTTCCTATAGGCTTGCCAGTTTCTAGGGTCACGTCCTACAGTCAACATGTGCTCTGATACCATCTTGTAGCGACCCGACCCGAATGGATCAAGTCTTTGTGCTTAAGTTGTTGGAAATATGCCCTAGAGGCAATAATAAAAGCATTATTATTATATTTCCTTATTCATGATAATTGTCTTTATTCGTGCTATAATTGTGTTAACCGGAAATCGTAATACATGTGTGAATAACAGACAACAAACATGTCCCTAGTGAGCCTCTAGTTGACTAGCTCGTTGATCGACAGATAGTCATGGTTTCCTGACTATGGACATTGGATGTCATCGATAACGGGATCACATCATTAGGACAATGATGTGATGGACAAGACCCAATCCTAAACATAGCATAAGATCGCATAGTTCGTTTGCTAGAGTTATCCAATGTCAAGTATCCTTTCCTTAGACCATGAGATCGTGTAACTCCCGGATACCGTAGGAGTACTTTGGGTATGCCAAACGTCACAACGTAACTGGGTGACTATAAAGGTATGCTACGGGTATCTCTGAAAGTGTCTGTTGGGTTGACATGGATCGAGACTGGGATTTGTCACTCCGCTTGACGGAGAGGTATCACCGGGCCCTCTCGGTAATGCATCATCACAATGAGCTCAAGGTGATCAAAGTGGTTGATCACGGGATCATGCATTACGGAACGAGAAAAGTGACTTGCCGATAACGAGATTGAACGAGGTATTGGGATACCGACGATCGAATCTCGGGCAAGTAAAATACCGATTGACAAAGGGAATCGTATACGGGATTAATTGAATCCTTGACATCGTGGTTCATCCGATGAGATCATCGTGGAGCATGTGGGAGCCAACATGGGTATCCAGATCCCGCTGTTGGTTATTGCCCGAGAGCCGTCTCGGTTATGTCTGCATGTCTCCCGAACCCGTAGGGTCTACACACTTAAGGTTCGGTGACGCTAGGGTTGTGAAGATATGTATGTGCAGTAACCCGAATGTTGTTCGGAGTCCCGGATGAGATCCCGGACGTCACGAGGAGTTCCGGAATGGTCCGGAGGTAAAGAATTATATATAGGAAGTGCTGTTTTGGCCATCGGGACAAGTTTCGGTGTTATCGGTATTGTACCGGGACCACCGGAGGGGTCCCGGGGGTCCACCAGGTGGGGCCACCTGCCTTGGTGGGCCGCATGGGCCTTAGGGGGTGCGCCTTGGCCTGCTTGGGCCAAGGGCACCAGCCCCAAGGGCCCATGCGCCAAGGAGACTTGGAGAGGGAAGAGTCCAAAGAGGGGAAGGCACCTCCGAGGTGCCTTGGGGAGGATGGACTCCTCCCCCCTCTTGGCCGCACCCCTTCCTTGGAGGAAGGGGCAAGGCTGCGCCCCCCCCTCTAATGCACCTATATAAAGGGAGGGGAGGGAGTGGTGGCCGCACCCTATGCCCTGGCTCCTCCCTCCTCCCTGCAACACCTCCTCCTCCTCCCGTAGTTGCTTAGCGAAGCCCTGCCGGAGTTCTGCTGCATCCACCACCACACCGTCGTGCTTTATCTTCCTCAACCTCTCCTTCCCCCTTGCTGGATCAAGAAGGAGGAGACGTCTCCCGTCCCGTACGTGTGTTGAACGCGGAGGTGCCGTCCGTTCGGTACTAGATCATCGGTGAATTGGATCACGGCAAGTACGACTACCTCATCCACGTTCACTCGAACGCTTCCGTTGCGATCTACAAAGTGGTATGTAGATGCTATCTAATCTGAATACTCATTGCTAGATGAACTCATAGATGGATCTTGGTGAAACCGTAGGAAAATTTTTAATTTTCTGCAACGTTCCCCAACATAAGTGTCATCCCTGGATCGGTATGCTGACACACACATTACTCGAAGGATTTATAACAGAGGTAAATCACATGTATAAAGTAACGTAAATACTATTACCTCAATCCAATATAGCGGAAGCAACAAGGTTGTGGATTCCCTCGGTATGCTGACACACACAGTACTCGAAGGATTTATAATAGAGGTAAATCACATGTATAAAGTAACGTAAATACTATTACCTCAATCCATATAGCGGAAGCAACAAGGTTGTGGATTCCCATCAACACCAACGGCAAAGTTGAGTGTAGAAATCGTAACCCTAACGTATCACTTACTCGTCGTAAGAAACCTGCAACATGAGACGTTGCATCCCGAAACGGGTCAGTACATTGAATGTACTGGCAAATTCACACCATAGAGAAAATGATGAACAATGGCTATCTCTACATGCATATAAGGCTGGTGGAAAAGCTCTATGGTTACAGTTTTGCGCAAAGCCAATTTTTCCCTACTGCAAAGGAATAAATTTATTTAACTATCATGGTGGTTGTTAAACATTGATAATGGTTGACAGCATTCTCAATCCCAAATAATCATCATCATTAAAACCCAACAAAATTAATTAAGTAACGTGATGAGATCAACAGGATAATCCAAGAACTAGATACTCAATATGTCCATAACCGGGGACACGGCTAATCATGATTAGTTTGTACACTCTGCAGAGGTTTGCGCACTTTTCCCCACAAGACTCGATCGCCTCCGTTGGATTTCTCGCACTACATGGTGTTTGAGAAACGGATGACCGAGACATAGTCTTTCTGGAGCGCTAGCACCTTACGTTGGATAGACCGGTACACCTACTTTCCCCTACATCTGCTAGTCTACCCTGTAAGAGTTCGCACGACATAATCAACTATGCCAGAGCCCATAATGGCTTGTGGCTGCACACGGAAGTTTCTAGTATGAATAATCGCATGATCCCTTTGAGCCTGGGTGGCGGTCCAAAAGAAAAACAGGCAAGTCTTGGAATACCCAGGTGCCTAGACAGGCAAGTCCTGGAATACCCAGGTGCCTCAATCCACCCAGATGTGTGTTTAAGTTGCCACCTTAAGTAAACCATTAATTAACAATCTCACCTCTGTCATGAATACTCTCAAAACCCAATCCACGTCTACGAGCATAGCATAGCAATATAAGCAACGCGTAGAAGTAACTCCCAAGGGTTTGATAGTAACAGGGCAATAGGTTCCTACCTCATCAACTACTTCCCAATAACCACATTTTATCAATCCTACTCATGCACTGTTTGAGGGTTGAAACTAATGCAAAAAAACTGGGTATGAAAAGGGATATGATCAAAGTGTGAACTTGCCTGCAATGTTGATGACGATGATTCACACTCAAAACTCTTGATAGATCTACTCGTCACACTCCGGTCAATCTATCGTAAGCAAGCAATAGTAACCACACATAAGCAATCACTCGAAAGATCGGAAAGATCGAAGAAGACACTTCAGAAAACATCAAAACCAAGCAAATAACTCTTGCAACATAAAATAATTTCTAACAGTACCAAAATTATGTGAATTTGACCTTATCAGAAAGTTTAGGTCAAGAGCTTCGATTTGCAAAAAGAATCGAATAAATCGGAGTTATAAAACTCAAGTTATGATCAAACGAAGTTCAAATTCAAATCTGATCTAATTCAAATTTTAAATTTTCAAAAACATGTTTGAGTTGGATTACTGGATAGATGAGATCATAACGAAGAAGTGGGCGTTGGTTTCATTGAATTTGGACAAACGAGTAAAAAGATGTGATCGTTTGAAGAATAGGGACTAATCTGTAAAGAAAAACATCACAAATAGGTCCCTGGCCGAAATTTAACAGAAAAAAAAAGAAAAAAAACTATCTAACGAACGTTTGCTACAGAATCTAATCAAATGAAAACCGTTCACTACAAAGGCTAAACCGGCGAACGTCCACTAAATAAATCTAACTAAAAGGAAAAACCGACTAAAAGAAAAACCGAAGAAACCTAAAGGAAAAAAATAAACCGGATCGGGACGGTTTTATACCGGTTTGGCCGGTTCGGGCGGCGGTGGTCAACGGCGAGGCAGGCAGCGGCTCCGGCAAGGCGACGACAGCGGCGGGAGACGGCGCGGGGCAGCGCTGCGAGCGGCGGGGTGGCGCGGGCGGCGCGGGGAGAGGAGCGGTTGCGGCGCGGCGTTGGCGTTGGCGGCGAGGCAGAGGCAGCGGCGGCGGCAGCCATCTGCGGAGGCGCTGTGGCATCGGTGGTGCAGGGTCGAGCGGGGCGAGGAGAAGAACGGGGCCCGGGGCTCCGGATTATAAAGGGGGAAGGGGCGGCGTGGAGAAGGGGTAAGGCAAAGGCGGCGGTGGCGGGACGTGTCCCGGTCGGACACGGGGTGCGGCGGTGGCGGACGCCGTGTGGGAGGCGGAGATGGGAGCGGCCGGGCGAGCTGGGCTGGGCCTCGGCTGGGAGCTGGGCCGGCCCAGTTTCGACAGGAAGTTCTTTTAAAAAAACATTTTCCAGGCAAACAAAACAATAAAAAACAAAATAAATGAAACTTTTATATAGGCATATAATATATCAAAATTTTCAGAAAAAGATTTTCTACAACGTGGACATTTTTCTAGAATTAAGTAAAATCCACACAAATGAAAATAATTGAAACAGTGCTACTGCCCTATTAAAATCCAATAAAAATCATTTTAAAAATACGAAAATTAATTCAAATTTATTTTTCTCCAATTTTTTGTTGTAGGGAATCATGTTACCCTAATTTCCATATATTTTATTTTTGGAGAAAAATAATTCGAATAAAACTCAAATAACCCAAATTGAAAATAAATTCAAAAGAACTTTAAATTTTTGATCTTTGAAACTCCCAACTCATATTTCATAAGTTGAAGAAGTCATTTTATCTTCGCTCGTGAAAATCATTGAGTTGCATAAAGTTTCTGAATTTGAAATATTTTCAACACCCCTTGTCATTTATATAAATGGAAGAAGTCATGTCATCTCCTCTCCAGGGTTTTGTGATGAAAAGAATTTGAATCCAAGGAGATCATAAAAGCAAAAATGAAAGTTTGGGAAAGTCCTTTTATTCCCTCTCATTTAACTTTCAAAAAGTTTCGAGTTTCACTCAATCAATCACACAACAATCAAACAATCAGTCAAATCTATCTATTTATTATAACATTCCAAAATTTAAAATTTTGGGATGTTACAAACCTACCACCCTTAAAATGAATCTCGTCCTCGAGATTCGGAGAGGCTAGAAAGAAAAAGGTTATGTTTGGGGTCTTCTCAAAATCCATTGATCATCACAGGGGTCTCGGGTGCTACCACCATTAAAAACATCGTTACGGTACCCATCAATACTCATATACTCCATCCTTATTCTTGACAGTGTCGGTCTTCTCAGGTTCTCGGAAAATTCCTTCTCTAGGCTCTTCCGATAGTGGCATAACCTTTACCACAATTCTGCTGCCCTTTCATCCTGGTAAGGTTATCCCGAGACTGGGTCTTCTTAGCTGACGTGTCTGGCGCCAATGCTAAACAACTTTCGATATCTCATGGTGGTCATCACTTTAAGGTTTCTCCTGCAGGAAATGGGTTTGGGTTGATCCTCACCGTATAACCTACGGTTGGCAAGAGCTGCCTTGTACAAGGGAAAAAATCTATACCATTCTAAGGCTCAAACAAGGTTTTGATCATCGTCTCTTTACTATAGGTAAGTCACTCAGATTTACCATCCCATATAGCAAGGCGAATAATAAGAGTAAGTCAGTATGGAGATCAGTCCATCCCACACCCAAATCATTAACTTGTATATGGTTTAGCGAATCTCGCATTCTAACACTCGGTCATCCTCACAAGCATTGCAGAATTTCTCTTGTCGACGAACCAAGTTCGGAAAAAATCCATTTGTTCTGCAAGCCAAACAAACATCTATCGGTCCTTCACAACTCTCAGGTTTTGCGTAAACTCCTATAAGATCGTCTATCGAAAAATCGTAACTCCTTCCAGGTTTTTTCTTCACCAAGAATGTGATTGCGTCTTGGCAGGTCCTGGGGCCTGTGGGTTATGGCCCATCTCATCACTTGCAAACCTTGAACTCATCATCGGGCAACGGATCTCAAATCCAACATCCAACTTCCAGCTTCCTTGCATACTAAAAATCCGTCCCAATTGTATTGTCTTCCTTCCTTCTATTGCACCAAACTAGGACATGATTACTCAGACTCATCATGGAATTTCCATTGATCCATATTTCCAACATCATACCTCCTTTATATCCAATAGTAATTTATCTCTTCATCCTCGTGGAATATCCCACATAGCAAGATAAAATTTATACTCATGAAGTCCACATTCCACTTCGTGGAACATCATTATCCTTTCCAGGGTCATCAACTTAACATTCGCTTCTGACTCCTTGATCACATTTGGTCTAAACAACTGACAGTCTTCCACTTCATCCCACACACTCTTGGGGTATCAAACATATCGAGACAAAACTCATATTCATTTTGTCCGAAATCCACTCAGGGGAGTATCCTTATCGTTTTCAGGGTCAACGGTTCTTACAGGGTACTACCGCCCTTAAAATGTTCCAATATTCCATAGACCATATTTCTCATATTCCTCGAAAATGGTCAACATCTTTCCTCATAGAGTAACTCATACAACCCAAATCAGTACCAACACTGCTAACTTTATTGATTCTCAAATGATTACAATCTCATGTTTTTCCATTACATGCCTCAACTCAACACCTTAATATGAAGGAAAATGTTCTCACTACTACTACTATATTTCTTCTGTTACAAACTCAACTATTTATCTCAAGTCTCCTTCTCCTTCGGACAATCTCTAGCAAAGTGCCCTGCTTCATTACCCATGGATCCTATGACCTGTATATGGCCCATGGTAGTTGCGTCCACTAGCAAACCAGGGAAAAAGAAGACTAGGAAATAAACAAGGCCGAAACTAACGCTAGGCTATTAAGGCGATTGCACAGATTACATCCACTCGGCATCAAAGATCGCCACCAGTGCAAATATAGGGAACACCCTACAGTATACAAAAATGGCTTGTTGTTTTCTTCAGGCGGTGGCTGCATGTTAAGAATAAATTTTGTATCGCACCAAAACAAATTACAACTATATAACAAAAGGAAGGTTGGCATAAAACTTAACAGTCTAGCAGATAAATGCACCACCAGAATTTCAGAAGCTCAGTTCATTTGACCTGATTGTTATGTTTCCATGCGGTATTGTCCGATGGAGCACCATAACCCTCGCCTTCATTTCCCCTAGGCTCCTGAACAACATAGCAAATGTCTGATAGTCTGGTTTCAAAACCATGCATATCTTGATGACATTGAGCAATGTTTCTCCTTGTTTCACAAAGGGTCTCTGTTAGGGAATGGACTTGTGTCTGGAGCACAGAAACAACATTGCTTTGAGCTTGCATATCTTGATCATGAGGCAGTTTGGACGATATTGCCTTAACAACCAACCCAGTATTACGCAGGAACGTGCTTTTGGCACTGTTAGTGGACAGGTACTGACCCACTGCAGCAAGAGCTGACATTGCGGTTATAGTTGCCGCGCCACCTTCAGAAGGTGGCGGTTCCACCATTTTTTCCATAGCTTGCTGAAAAGTTGAGGTTTTACATTAGTAGTACTAGAACAGAAGATATTAAGGAGGCAGCAAAACCAAACAAAATAGCTTTGGTCTATATACAGAACTTACTCTGGTGAACCCATGTAAAATATCAGTTGTATTTTATTGCAAAGTACATAATAAAACTAGGTTCCAAACATATGACCATGTACCATCGCTAATGTATTGTCTATTTCTTCACATTGTATTGAGGGCTAAGGATAAAGAGACGAAGTTTATAATACGGTAAGCATAGTATGACATCATTCATATCACAAAACAACTGAGAACAGACAAACAGGCAATTGTAACATTGTGTAGGCAAGTCCAGCACGGAACTAGATTACGGGTCAAGATCAAAGGAACATCACTCCTCTCTTTTAAACCTTGTAAGGTGCAATGATACGCTAAGACAATTGTGTATAAAATTGAAAAGAGTAATAGACATTGGCTGCAAACCATGCAGTTCAAGGCACAAGTCAGAGTAAGTAGTAGTTAAAAGGCATGAGAATTAAGGACTTACAACAGCGGCTTTGACTGGTGTAGTCATGCCCTTCTTCTTGCTGGTGTGACAGTCCTTGAAGATTTCCACAACATTTGGTTCAGGTACTTTTTGGTCCTTGCGGGATTTCCTCTACATTTGGAACAAGTCAATATATATCTAATAATATGGTACAGTGAAAAGAGTTAAACAACAGCTAATTACAAGAGCCTCACAGTGTGCAATATAGCTACGAGATCCTGTCGTCTGTTGGAATTTCACTTTCGTACGCTTGGCCTTGTTCTTTGAACAGTTCACCTACAAGAAGATAGATTTGTGTGGCACATGTGTAAATAGGACTTCAACATGTGATCTGATGACATATATATAATGTACCTGATACTTCGGATCGGACCAGTGTTTAACGAGGCCTCTCTAGTCTTCATCAGATACATTTTCCACTAGAGATGTTTGGGCAAGTTCACTGTTATCCTTGCCTTCAAAGTGAGTTTTCCTCAAGTTATACCGATAATGTCGCAGAGCAGACTTGAAAACATGGGTGCAAGCTTGTCTGGTTGCATCATCTTGGCTATCCAACTTGAACCTCATCTGTTGAAAATTATGGGAGTCTCATTATCAGCAACCTAGAAAGTATTGGACAGAACAAGACGATATTAATAGTTTCCATACATAACCATACTTACAGATAAATGGTCGAGGAAGATGTTGAACTCGGTTTCGTCTTTGTCATTCATGTACCGAATCCATGTTGGGAGGATACGTACATGACACCTAACAGCAACCGCTACCTCTGATACTAACTTGGATGACTCTGTAGCATCACGTGGCCTTTTTAAACCTGCCTCAAAACAGATCTTCATTCTTCCTCCTTTAGATTTAGTTAACCTATCGAGCATTATCCCTGATGTTTGTTTCCTCTTGCACGTAGGTGCTAGTCCAACAACAAACATAGGAAGTGTTAGTGTACATCAAACTGTGAGACTACATATAAAGAAGCATGCAAGTGTAACTTGACTCCAGCAACTACCTTCTTGCTGTTGAAGCTCACAAGGTTCATCTGATATTGCCAACTCGTCTTGTGTCAAGAGTGCTTGGGAAGTAGTGTCAGGTGGCAAGCGAGCTTGGGAACGTGCTGCTAGCTCAGTTGACGCACGAGTACGTTGTGCAGCTGGTAGTACTATGGTAGGTGTTGCAAGAACTAGGGCTGTCTCTGCTTGTTTGGTGGCAGCTATTTGTTTCTGTTTGTCTTTTTTTGCAACTTGTGTAGCATGGGATGCCATGTTTGTAGAATTTTCTGCTGGACTTTGACCTTCTATTGCACCATCACTACCAGCAGAATCTGCAGGATTCATCCGCTTCTCATTCCCTGCCATTCTGTGTTTCTTCCTCTTTCTCTGTGCCATGTTAAGTCAAGCCGACAAGAAAAACAAATAACAATATAGTTCTTCAGAACAAATTGATGCGTGATGCAGACAAACTGAACTTTGATGTTTGACAACCACATGATAGGAGGATGTAATATGTATGAAAAATAGGACGGAAGAGATAACCAGAACTATGATGTGTAAACTAAGAAGAAGACATTTCACCAAATTAGAAGCAATGCAATTGAAGGTAAACACCATATGAAAGATGCTACAAATATCGCTCTGCCAAGTTAACAGTGTCTCATCATAAATGGCGTTTAGACAAATGTGAAGCAGTACAAGAAATAAATCATATGCAAGATGCAAACAACATCACACTACCATGTTAGAGGTCTCTCGTCATTAGTGCCATTGCATATTCACAGCATTGCATATTCACAGCTTATGATGTGTAAACTAAGGAGAAGGCATTTCAATGAAAGCTAGACACCATATGAAAGATGCAACAAATATCACTCTACCAAGTTAAAACTGTCTCGTCATAAGTGCCATTTAACAAATTAGTAGTACAAGCTAGAAAAGAATGTGAGATGTAACCTATATCACACTCCGAAGTCAAACGTGTCTTATGATAAGGGATTGTTGCAGGTTACACAACAGTAGTAATTTGATGTAAGAACATGGTGTGATAGACAGATATTGTATGTTCTACAAACAGGAACGCATGTCTTATTCAAGTATAATGTGTCAAGTAAGCAGATGGAATTCAACAAAATTAGAAGCAATACAAGCTAGACATCACACATAACATGCAACCACATATAATAGTGCCAAGTTAGAGGGAGCACCGGTGATGCTGCACTAGGGGAGACGTGCTCATCATAAACACAGCTTGTTGAGTGTCTATGCATGTGTTGTCTTGGAAATCATCTTGGGGGTGTGGAGGAGTAGAAACTATAGAGGCCCTCCGTTCGGAAGGAGCACCTTTATCCGCTGCCTTGCTAACTTCCTTCCGCTTTATTGATTTTGAATTGTCAAGTAAAACCGACAAGAAAAAGCAATAGAATTCTCTCTTCAGAACCCATTCATGCATGATACTGACAATCACTACTTTGATGTAAGGCAAACACATGATACCAGGATGGAATATGTACGAAAAACAGGACAGCATGGCATGTTCACAACTATTTGTGTAAACTAAGCAGAAACCATTCCAACAAATAAGAAGCAATGCAAGCTAGACACCACATGAAAGATGCAACCAATATGACTCTGCCAAGTTAAAAGCGTCCCATCATAAATGGAATTTCAACAAATTAGAAGCAGCGCATGCTATAAATCATATGAAAGATGCAACTAATATCGCACTGCATATACTAAAGGTGTCTCGTCATGTTGATTGATGCGGGATACAAAAAATATAATAGTTTTATGTAAGGACATGCTTAACAGACATATGTACTATGTACTAAATACAGGAAGGCATGTCACATTAACAGGTATAATGTATAAGCTAAGCAGACTAGCACATGCAGTTTAACCAGATCGGAAGAATTACAATCTAGACACCATATGCAACATGCAACCACATATCACGCTGCCAAGTTAGAGCAAGCACATGCGATGCTAGTGTAGGGGAAATGCTGTAATCAACTACAGAGCTACATTCACTATCTTCATCTAGCATGTTTGTTTCTTGAGAATCATGTCGGGAGGCTGACGTTGCATTCTTTAAATGAGGAGTAGTCCCCTTGCCTGTCTGCCTCGTCATAAGTGATTGATGAGGGATACACAAGAACATTAGTTTGATGTAAGAACATGGTTAATACACAGATGTACTAGTATGTACCAAAAACAGAAAGGCATGTCATATTGAAAGGTATAATGTGTAAGCTAAGCAGATGCAATTTAACCAAATTGGAAGCAATACAAGCTAGACATCCGGCTGGAGTGGTTAGCATGTCTAGGACCTGAGAGCCTGGTGGGAGGCGGGCTGCTTCGCCACCATCGCAGCTTTTTAGTTGGCTTCCAGGTGATGCCTATCTTTGCTGGGCTTGTCACTGGCTCGGCCAGTGCCCTGACTAGCTATTTGTCTTCTGGTGCTCACGGGATGGTGGTTCATGTAAAAAAAATATCTTTCCTTATCTTACCGACTTCGGCCTTTCGAATACAAGCTAGACACCATATGGAACATGCAACCACATATGACACCGCAAAGTTAAAGCAAGCACCTGGGATGGTGGTTCATTGCGAGCGAGGTCATCAACTCTAGAGCTACGCTTACCGTCTCCATCTGGTGGCACTGCACCCTTTATAGCGTTGTAACTTGTCTTGCCTACCAGCATACGAAGCTGGAGAGACTTCTCTCTTTTCTTTTTGGCTTCTCTCATGGCAGTAGAGTCTGAAATACCCTTGCATAAAAACACAATAGTGAGAGTGAGGGTGAAGTGTGTGCATAACTAGTGCACTATAAAAGTAGCAGATAGCACATGGCTGAAAAATAAATGACAGGAGACATATGATAGCTCTACAACATTGCATGGCAAACAAAATTAGATTCTACTCCGTATGATTTTGTAATATATGAGCACAGGAAATGCAGGTACTCCTCTAGCACACCACCACATGTGGTCATATCTAAGATAACAGTCGACTGAAAATAAATAGGTCAGTCGATTTTTTTAATGAACCGTCCGATCTATAAGGAACGGGCAGATGGCCTTCGTCTACCTCCCGCCAGTCACTGTTGACGATCTTTCTCAAACCGCCAGCGACCACCGGCCCAGACCCTTGCCTCCGCCGCCCCGCCCTCCCATCGACCTCACACCACCGCCGTGCTTGGCAGCGCCCCCAGGCCATCCCTTTAATCCCGGCCGACCTCCAGATCGGGCGCCAGTAGCTCTAGGCTACACACGCACCTAAAATAAACACCAAGGCGCTGCTTCCCCAGCGTAATAGGCATACTAGCGCCTGTTACGCCGGGGAATGCTTCCGTTAATTGGGAATCAACTGGCCAGAAATTGAAATTCAGGGGAGCGACGGACCTCTAGCTAAGGTGAAATAGTATATGAGGAGAAACCTTGTGCATCGCGAGTTACTAGGAACATCTAGTATCAAGAAGAAGCGGTCAACTAGTGTCTTCTGTGGGATGAATACCGTGCAAGCAGAGACGTAAGATTTGCACGAATAAGGGAAGAGGAGTACCTTTTTCGGTTGCCGGTGTGGTCACCTCCACATGTCGCGCCAATTTTCTTCTTTTTACCGGGGAAACCGATGTTCTGGAGGGTGCAGGCTTGGACAAACCCATGGCCAAATTGTTGACTGTGTTGCCGTGGCCGTATGTCGGCGGAGGGGAAGCAGATCCGAGGTGGCGAAGGACGGCGTAGCAGGAACAGCTCCGGTGCGGTGGAGGGTGGCGAAGTTGGAGCGGCAGCGGTGAGGCGCAGGACGGCGTGGTTGAACTGGCTCGGGTACGGATGGCTCGGCCTCGGCTTCAACTACTAGCCGTGGAGGGCGTTGCGGTTGAGGTTACGGTGGATGACGACATCGGGGTATCGGCTCCGGTGTGATGGAGGAGGGCTGCGGTTGATGGGTGGGATGGGGTGGCGGACGGAGGACGCCGGGGCTTCGCGGCTGGTGGAGAGGTAGTTTTGGCGCCCACGGAGTACGAATGGGGAATCAGACGGGTGGGGGGGAACAATGTTTCGGTCTGGGACGCGCTTGTTTTTGGCTTTTGTGAACAGAAGATGGGACGCGCTTGTTTGAAATTTGGGGAAAGTACAAACTTTACCCCCCTCTTAAATTTCGGACCTACTGCGGGTCGGGGGTAGGATGGTAATCCCTGGTGTCCCAAATAGTGGTCGGGAGCGATTTCGGTCACGCGCATGTGTACTTAGGCGGACATTGTGTATGAATGTTTTTGGGATGCGGTTGCGTGGCGTCTAGATGAAGCTACAAACCTACCCCGGCTTAGACCTTTGGACGTCAGGCCGGTAGGTTTCACGGGTCGGAGTTATTAGAAAAATAATTTCCTTGTACTACCAAACATTGGTCTCACGCGGTTTCGGGCGAGTAGAGGCTCTTTTGGCGCTTTGTTTGAAATTTTGAAACACAAGCATTCATGTTTAGAGCACTCTTGAACTATGAGGATTGACCTAAATATACAATGTTATATTTCACCTTGTGTGTTTGAAAACCTCATTAAATCATTCGCTTCTTTTTGAAATTTTGACACTTGAAAATCATATAACTACGATTATTTTGGAATGGAGGAGCTAAATTTGAATCTATTTTGTACACGACTACATATGCTATTATGTAGAAAATCAGAATCAGAGTAAAGATTGGTGCCCCCATAATTTAGGTATGGTTTTAAAATGCCATGATATCAAATTCAAATAATTGAATGGACTTCATGTTGAATTCGATTTTTTTAAACCACCTTAAGTTGAATTCAAATGTATGCTACTTCATAGGTAGTAGCTATTTATAATGTCCATTGTGTAACTTTCGTATGTATAATGTGCTTTACACACACAACATGAACTATACTCATGTTTATATTCGATTGCTAAAGTGATGCATTGTCTGGAGTTCAAAATACTAACTATGTGGATCAATTGTGTCGAATAATAACATAGACATGCTCAAATTCGATAGAATCTAGATGTCTGATGGATCAATGACCTCTCCTTACGTGAATTGCAAATATCATGATCCCATCCTAATATTTGGATACAATTTATATCTTTAATCAATGTGTAGAGTAGTCTTTTACGTGTAGTTTCACTCTCCATCGGTGGTCTCTCACACATGCTCACACACTCTCTCCTGAGGTGTCTTTCTCGCACACATGCTCTAGATATAACCCTCCCTCCCTCTCGTAACCATTTACAACTGTTTTCACTAACCTTTATCACAAGCACTCTTCCTCTCGCAAACATACACACGCACAATCCTCATCGACCCTTTCTATATACATGGACCTGCCTACGTGTCTCATGTACGCACATTATCTTTACGCCTGTCTCTCACGCATTGTCTCACACCTTTCTTCCTAATCGATGAGTATGATTCTAGCAGAGCATTCTGTAGAATGCCCCTTAAAGTTAGGTTGGATGAATAGTAATATCAGAGATAAAGGGGTTACCTTAGTCCGAGAACCTAGGGTTAGAAATCCTAGCCATCTTTCTCAGTGGACACAGAGTCCTTCACAATTCTGCTATCTTTGTCTTGTACTACTAGTCATCCATGGGTCTTCCTAAATGTGTCACGGGCCGACCAATGTGGCGCAGGACGGAGCAGAACGAAGGGCCTCACCTCGACCCACCGGACCTCACGCGGTGACACACCCTCTGCCCCCACATCTCATTATCTTCTCACACCCACACATACCAACACAAACACTACACACATAGAAAATTTCTCCTGGTGCCTCTATTCCCTCCCCCCTTGCATATACACACTCAAGGGAATGGAATCTCTTGTCGTGACGTCATATTCGTCTCTCTCTCTCTAGACCACTCTCATTTCTCGTGCTATCTCTCCCACCCCCACCCCGTCGGCCCCTCTATACATGCCTCTCTCGAATACGTAATACACACACATACCTCTCTAGGCCCCGCCAAATGCATCAACTACACATTCACACATGTTACATCACGTACCCCATTGATCTAAAAAGCCCTCTCTTCACGTTTATTTCGCATACAACATTCCTTTTGAATAAAGTGTGGCCAAAAAATTATTTTAGAGTTTCTACATATATACAACATTACAAAGTTATATGGAGGAGTACGAACGCTAATTTGCATTGCATGGTGCCCACAATGATATTTATTCCGCACTGTGAATTTGTATATTTCTATACTATATACAAAGTTAGTCATAATAAAGAGAAACGAAGAGCATCTCTCTCTCCATCGCATACCCCCCGTGTACGCCCCTTTCACGTATGCACACAAAACTATCTCCAGGTCGTCTAAAAGTAAGCCCCCAGAAAATTCACGCATGTTTCATCTTTCTCTCGCGATATATGCAATGATGGTCATTGTATTTGAAGCGAAAGCATGATACGTACATTGGACTTCAGAATCCACTCATTACGGTCACCATTTATGTCTAGTGGTTATTATGCAGTCACGGGCTCACCGTACAACTCTGTATTTGCTCATGGCATGACTAGTTGACCAGTTAAACGCTCCACGTGGCACCTCTAGTGTTGCATCACATTATCTCACTACCATCGTGCCCACCTGTCGACTTGTATCTACTCTACATCTACACTCTTATAAAATACATAAAATACACTCTTATAAAAACAGAGTTGGTGATGATGGTGTGCCTGCCGTCCTACAATATAGGCCGTCCAATTTATATCTGATGGATAGGAAAGAAACTATGACAATTTTGCAAAAAGGTACCCACACACCTCTCCACATTTGCAAATAAGGCCTTCCCTCATTCATCCTTTTCTCTCACAAGATAAACAAGTCATACAAATGCATCTTGATGTTACGTGCAACGCACGGGCATCTTGCTAGTAAGAATGAAAACAAACGACAAAAAATATTTGGACGGTGGTTCGAAGTCATGACCGCGGGCACAGCGGACAAGGTGGCCTTATATTGGTATACTAAGCCGTCTGTTTTAACACACAGGAGCTGGTGTGGTGATTATACACACACGCACGCATGCACACGAACTGCATCCACGCAACACTCACACAAACACATGCAGCCACGCACACACGAACACTCACACGTACACACGCAGCCACGCACGCACGCAACACTCACACGCATGCACGCAACACTCACACGCACACACGCATGCATGCATGCACACACCAGTACACCACACGACCAACACACACTCTCACGCTCAAGTGCTCAACCTACACGTGCATGCACACACATCAGGCCCTGACAGACACATACACAACCAGGTGATTCCCGCGCACGGGTTGGAGCCTTGTCGCACCTGCGTGAATTTGTGTCTATCTGACCTTTTGCCTATGCGAACTGACAGGTGGGACCCACAACGAACGTGGTCAATTTAACTTGTCAACATGGCGCCATGCAGACTATTTGGCCGGTCAACAGAGTGCAATCCGATGCTGAGCTGTGAGCAAGTGACCGTATAATCACCGCAAAACGTATATAGTGACCGTAATCAGCTTATTCTGAAGTTCGGTGACGGTATTACGCTTTTCTCTCTGTAGGCCCTCCAAAACTACATCTCTACACGTTCTCGCATGTTAAATCTAACAACTATGCAATACAACACTACTACTACACTCTAACACAATAAATCATATGTGTTTTTAGTTTTACTAGATATCATATTGTTACTTATAATTATTCAGTTTGCATACATCAAAATTGCCTTTGAAATGATAGCAAAACTACAGTACTATACAGTACAAGTGACAGTTCACTGGGCCGTCGTGTCGTCTACTCCACCGTCGTAAGAGTAGAGCGCTCACTTTCATAAATCTTCTAGTCCCTTTCGCCGACATGTGGGACATCAAGCTACCGGGTCCATGTGCCATACCGAAATACAGTGCAGAGCAGCCGGGGTGAAGCACCCCAGTCATGGCGCCGGCGTAGTAATGAGCAATGAGGCGTCAAATCACAAAGCTGCACCTTTCCCGCAGTTAAGTTGGAGGGACGAAGCAACCATCATTTCACTCGTTGCTGAATCCGCTTCTCCCTCATCTTCTTCAACTTAACCACGTGTTGCTTCTGTCGTTGTTCTGCCTCATGTGGGACGCAGATCAGCTTGGTAAAGCACTGACACGTGGGACCGCATGTTAGCAAACCGCCAGGACAACGTCCTCCGAAAATAAGAAGCCTAATCCTAGACTTACAAAGGGCTACGTAGTAGCTACGTATACTTTCCATCTAATCTATATATGCCCCCCTGTTTTTTAGGTGGGGTGGGCCTAATCCTCTCCTTTAATCCAATCAAATAGTCCCACATCACATCAGTTCATAACTTTACATTAACCATTATGTGGATGTAGCATTGCTCAAATAAGAAACCTCCCCCGCCATCCGTGCGGCAAAATCACCTCCTTTTACTAATCTCGATTCTATAATTTTTTAGATCAATATAATTGAGATTTGTATCGATAGCACACAGGAGCAAAACCAAGTGGTATGGTTAAGGGCATCCACAATGTGTAGCCAAACGTGAAAATAGCTTTTGGCATCGTGGGAACCATTGTGGATGGTGTTGCCAAAGCCAAAAAGATGGAACCGAAGCTCCCTGATTGATTGATTGAAGGAATAGAAAAATGCAACGTCTCTCCTCTTTCTCCCATCCTTGGATGCATGTAGTACAGTATAGAGCACAGAGTCTACTCCCCTGTCCCTTCTATCACAAATCACAAAGCAGTGAGGCGTCAAATCACAAAAGCACGGACGAAGCAACCATCATTTCACTCTTCGCTGACTCCGCTTCTCCGTCGTCTTCTTCGAGAAGCCATCTCACCGCATTAGTTACTCCTAGTAGTACTAGTAAAGGACTTCCTGGATGCAAATAGGGCGGTTGTTTCGGCTTGCAGGCGGCACTTGCGAACGACTTACCGTGGTCTCCCTCAATGGTGTTCTCTGTCGAACGCACTTCGCCAAACCACCAAAAATAATCGTCGACGTCACTGCAATGGGGAAGGAAGTCAAATATAGTTACTACCTCCATTTTTTGTACACAAAGCCAGTATATCAAAATTACAATTTGCAAAGGGCCACTAACACTAATCGAGGCAAAATTGATGGGGTTAGCAACCAAGGACATTAATATCCCCTGCATGCATGCGGAAGTGAGAAGGTTGGTTTGCATGGCGCTGCATTAATCAAGTGATGAGGAGTGAGATGGTTAGCTCTTTGGTCTTTGGAGAAAAAAAAATACGCATTAATTGACACGTGAAACGAGGATTTGAATCGATTAAATCCCGCGAATGAAAACCCAGCCTTTCTTTTTTAACACTAGTACTCCTAGTACGTACTTACTTATCCTGTTTGGGTCTAGGCCTTGCATTGCCAAACTTCGCCACACATTTTTGCCAAGCTTGCCTAAAGTTTTCAAAATGATAAGGAGGTACACTTGCACACGGCTATCGCGGTCGCACCGCACCCTCACACGGTCGCTCTTGCACGCCGCGGTCGCACTGCACCCTCACACAGTCGCTCCTGCACGCTGCAAACCCAACCAAGGGAACGCACCCTCACTGACACGTGTTGTCGCATGTGAACGCACCAAACTCAGCCATCCTATCGCTGACACATAATTTTCGTTCACAGAGTATGTTTATCCAACCGCATGTTGGGGAGTATCCGTACGGCCCGTGCGGTGGTCTGTTGGGGAAGAAGAAGAGGTGAGGAAGAAGGAAAGAAGGGTTAGGAGACGTAGGATATTCATCCAACCGCCTGAAATGGTAGACTGACCCAAGTCAGGCAACTTCAATAACAAATATATGTTTTTACACAGCAAAATATCCATGAAAACAACAGCATAAAGAAAAACTATCACTGCTCGCAGAAAGAGACGGCCTCGTCGTCTTTGGTTGCCGGCGCGAACCAGCCGTCGCTGCCGACGTGTGTCTCCGCACCGTGGTTGTCCTCGGCCTCCAGCTACTCGTTCAAGCGGAGCATGCGGGCGCTCTGCACGGAGGAGAGCACAGCCCGGTTCAAGTCGAGGACGTCCGGTTCCGCCTGCAGGAGGGCCTTGATGGCAGTGGCATCCGCACGCTTCGCGTCGAGTCGAGCCTCCGCCGCTCGATTCAAGTCCAGGACGTCTGGTTCCGCCTGCAGGAGGGCGTCGATGAGAGCGGTATACATGCGCTCTGCGTCGAGTCGAGCCTCTGCCGCCCGGTTCAAGTCCAGGACGTCTGGTTCCACCTGCAGGAGGGCCTCAATGGCAGCGGCATCCGCCTCAAGTTGAGCCTCCGCCGCCCGGTTCACATCCACGACATCCGGTTCCGCCTGCAGGAGAGCCTCGATGGCAGCGGCATGCGCGCGCTCCGCGTCGAGTTGAGCCTCTGCCTCCCGGTCCTCCTTTAGTATCGCCATGTTGAACTGCTGGTCCGCCTGCACCATGGGGGACTCGGACGCCAGCACGAAGTCGACGTCCATCGTCTCATACCCATCGGGGGCCTTCTGCGCCGCGACCTCCGCCATGAACATTGGATCGGCTCCCTCCTCCTCGTAGCTTGGCTCCAGAGAACTCGGGGATTGGCCCGCCACAAAGCGAGCTTGGGAACAGAGGTTTGTGGCGCCGACCGCTGCCGCGATTTCTGCGCGGCGCTCCGGCATCAGCATCTTGTAGTAAGTGATCTTGCGGCGCACCATGGCTTTCCGGCGAACTAGGGGGACGCTTGATGCGGGCTAGGGGATCGAAAGGTGGGGGAATGGGCTGGAGATTTGGTGTGGTTTTAGGGCAGTGGCTGCCGTAGGCCGAGCAGCGAAGGTTCTGGTGTGAATAGTGGTTCCGGTGACGACCGGTCAATCGGTTTTGACTATACATTGCTCTTGTCGCGTTTGCGTTGCAGCCGGCACGCTGGACCCTCCACGTCGCTCACCGAATGGAACGCGCTTCGTCTTGCGTTTTCGCTCGCTTGTGGGACCGCAGTTGAGAGCAAACAGACATCCCTCCCCCTCCCCCGCCCGCTGTTGGAAATATGCCCTAGAGGCAATAATAAATTAGTTATTATTATATTTCCTTGTTCATGATAATCGTTTATTATCCATGCTAGAATTGTATTGATAGGAAACTCAGATACATGTGTGGATACATAGACAACACCATGTCCCTAGTAAGCCTCTAGTTGACTAGCTCGTTGATCAATAGATGGTTACGGTTTCCTGACCATGGACATTGGATGTCGTTGATAACGGGATCACATCATTAGGAGAATGATGTGATGGGAAAGACCCAATCCTAAGCCTAGCACAAGATCGTGTAGTTCGTATGCTAAAGATTTTCTAATGTCAAGTATCATTTCCTTAGACCATGAGATTGTGCAACTCCCGGATACCGTAGGAGTGCTTTGGGTGTGCCAAACGTCACAACGTAACTGGGTGGCTATAAAGGTGCACTACGGGTATCTCCGAAAGTGTCTGTTGGGTTGGCACGAATCGAGACTGGGATTTGTCACTCCGTGTAACGGAGAGGTATCTCTGGGCCCACTCGGTAGGACATCATCATAATGTGCACAATGTGACCAAGGAGTTGATCATGGGATGATGTGTTACGGAACGAGTAAAGAGACTTGCCGGTAACGAGAAAGAACAAGGTATCGGGATACCGACGATCGAATCTCGGGCAAGTGCTATACCGGTAGACAAAGGGAATTGTATGCGGGATTGATTGAATCCTTGACATCATGGTTCATCTGATGAGATCATCGTGGAGCATGTGGGAGCCAACATGGGTATCCAGATCCAGCTGTTGGTTATTGACCGGAGAGTTGTCTCGGCCATGTCTGCATGACTCCCAAGCCCGTAGGGTCTACACACTTAAGGTTCGATGACGCTAGGGTTATAGGGAATAGATGTATGTGGTTACCAAATGTTGTTCGGAGTCCCGGATGAGATCCCGGATGTCACGAGGAGTACCGGAATGGTCCGGAGGTAAAGATTTATATATGGGAAGTCATCATACGGTCACCGAAATAATTCGGGGGTTACCGGTATTGTATCGGGACCACCGAAGGGGTTCCGGGGGTCCACCGGGAGGGTCCACCCGCCCCGGAGGGCCCTATGGGCTGTGTGTGGAGAGGGACCAGCCCCTTAGTGGGTTGGGCGCCTCCCCCCCTTGGGCCCATGCGCCTAGGGTTTGGGGGAACCCTAAAGGGGGGCGCCCACCTTGCCTTGGGGGGCAAGGGAACCCTCCTGGCCGCTGCACCCTCCTTAGATTGGATCTTAGGGGGCCGGCCCCCCTCTCCCTTGCCCCTATATATATGTGGGGGTGGGAGGGCAGCCGCACCAATGTTCTGGCGCAGCCCTCCCCCTCTCACAAGTCCTTCTCCTCTCCCGTGGTGCTTGGCGAAGCCCTGCAGGATTGCCACGCTCCTCCTTCACCACCACGCCGTCGTGCTGCTGCTGGACGGAGTCTTCCCCAACCTCTCCCTCTCTCCTTGCTGGATCAAGGCGTGGGAGACGTCACCGGGCTGCACGTGTGTTGAACGCGGAGGCACCGTTGTTCGGCGCTTAGATCGGAATCAACCGCGATCTGAATCGCTACAAGTACGACTCCTTCATCCGCGTTCTTGCAATGCTTCCGCTTAGCGATCTACAAGGGTATGTAGATGCACTCCCCTTCCCCTCGTTGCTAGATTACTCCATAGATTGATCTTGGTGATGCGTAGAAAATTTTAAATTTCTGCTACGATCCCCAATAGTGGTATCAGAGCCAGGTTTATGCGTAGTTTCTATGCACGAGTAGAACACAAAGTAGTTGTGGGCATCGATTTTGTCAATTTACTTGCTGTTACTAGTCTTATCTTGATTCGGCAGCATCGTGGAATGAAGCGGCTCGGACCGACCTTACACGTACTCTTACGTGAGACAGGTTCCACCGACTGACATGCACTAGTTGCATAAGGTGGCTAGCGGGTGTCTGTCTCTCCCACTTTAGTCGGATCGGATTCGATGAAAAGGGTCCTTATGAAGGGTAAATAGAAATTGGCATATCATGTTGTGGTTTTGCGTAGGTAAGAAACGTTCTTGCTAGAAACCCATAGCAGCCACGTAAAAACATGCAACAACAATTAGAGGACGTCTAACTTGTTTTTGCAGGGTATGCTTTGTGATGTGATGTGGCAAAAAAGAATGTGATGAATGATATGTGATGTATGAGATTGATCATGTTCTTGTAATAGGAATCACGACTTGCATGTCGATGAGTATGACAACCGGCAGGAGCCATAGGAGTTGTCTTAATTTATTTATGACCTACGTGTCAACATAAATGTCATGTAATTACTTTACTTTATTGCTAACCGTTAGCTGTAGTAGTAGAAGTAATAGTTGGCGAGACAACTTCATGAAGACACGATGATGGAGATCATGGTGTCATGCCGGTGACGATGATGATCATGGAGCCCCGAAGATGGAGATCAAAAGGAGCAAAGTGATGATGGCCATATCATGTCACTATTTGATTGCATGTGATGTTTATCATGTATTACATCTTATTTGCTTAGAACGACGGTAGCTTAAATAAGATGATCCCTCACTAAAATTTCAAGAAAAGTGTTCTCCCTAACTGTGCACCGTTGTGAAGGTTCTTTGTTTCGAAGCACCACGTGATGATCGGGTGTGATAGATTCTAACGTTCGAATACAACGGGTGTTGACGAGCCTAGCATGTACATACATGGCCTCAGAACACATGCGAAACACTTAGGTTGACTTGACGAGCCTAGCATGTACAGACATGGCCTTGGAACACGGAGGACCGAAAGGTCGAACATGAGTCGTATAGAAGATACGATCAACATGAAGATGTTCACCGATGATGACTATTCCATCTCACGTGATGATCGGACACGGCCTAGTTGATTTGGATCATGTATCACTTAGATGACTAGAGGGATGTCTATCTGAGTGGGAGTTCATTAAATAATCAGATGAACTCAATTATCATGAACATAGTCAAAAGGACTTTGCAAATTATGTCATAGCTTACGCTTTAGTTCTACTGTTTTAGATACGTTCGTAGAGAAAATTTAGTTGAAAGTTGATAGTAGCAATTATGCGGACTGGGTCCGTAAACTGAGGATTGTCCTCATTGCTGCGCAGAAGGATTATGTCCTTAATGCACCGCTCGGTGTGCTAAACCTCGAGCATCGTTTGTGGATGTTGTGAACATCTGACATACACGTTTTGATGACTACGTGATAGTTCAGTGCATAATGTTAAACGATTTAGAATTGGGGCACCGAAGACATTTTGAAACGTCGCAGAACATATGAGATGTTCCAAGAGCTGAAATTGGGATTTCAGGCTAGTGCCCACGTCAAGAGGTGTTAGACCTCCGACAAGTTTCTTAGCCTGCGAACTAAGGGAGAAAAGCTCAATCATTGAGCATGTGCTCAGATTGTCTGAGTACTACAGTCACTTGAATCGAGTGGGAGTTGATCTTCCAGATGAGATAGTGATGGTTCTCCATGGTCACTGTCACCAAGCTATTAGAGCTTCGTGATGAACTATAATATATCAGGGATAGACATGATGATCCTTGAGCAATTCGCGATGTTTGACACCGCGAAAGTAGAAATCGAGTAGGAGCATCAATTGTTGATGGTTAGTAAAACCACTAGTTTCAGGAAGGGCAAGGGCAAGAAGGGATACTTCATGAAACGACAAATCAGTTGCTGCTCTGGTGGAGAAACCCAAGGTTGAACCCAAAACCCGAGACTAAGTGCTTCTGTAATAAGGGGAACGGTCACTGAAGCAGAACTACCCTAGATACTTGGTAGATGAGAAGGCTGGCAAGGTCGACAGAAGTGTATTGGATATACATTATATTAATGTGTACTTTACTAGTACTCCTAGTAGCACCAGGGTATTAGATATCGGTTCGGTTGCTAAGTGTTAGTAACTCAAAATAAAAGGCTACGGAATAAACAGAGACTAGCTAAAGGTGAGATGACGATATGTGTTGGAAGTGTTTCCAAGGTTGATGTAATCAAATATCGTACGCTCCCTCTACCATCGAGATTGGTATTAAAACCTAAATAATTGTTATTTGGTGTTTGCGTTGGGCATAGACATGATTGGATTATGTTTATCGCAATACGGTTATTCATTTAAGGAGAATAATGGTTACTCTGTTTATTTGAATAATACCATCCCGATCGTAGTGATACACATGTTCATGCCAAAAGATATAAGATAGTAATGATAGTACCACATACTTGTGGCACTGCAATTTGAGTCATATTGGTATAAAACGCATGAAGAAGCTCCATGTTGATGGATCGTTTGGACTCACTTGATTTTGAATCACTTGAGACATGCAAATCATACCACATGGGCAAGATGACTGAAAGACCTCATTTTTAGTAAGATGGAACAAGAAAGCAACTTGTTGGAAGTAATACATTTTGATGTGTGCAGTCCAATGAGCGCTGAGGCACGCAGTGGATATCGTTATGTTCTTACTTCACAGATGATTTGAGTAGATGCTGAGTATATTTACTTGATGAAACACGAGTCTGAATTATTGAAAGGTTCAAGTAATTTCAGAGTGAAGTTGAAGATCGTCGTGACAAGAGGATAAAATGTCTATGATATGATCATAGAGATTTATATCTGAGTTACGAGTTTGGCACACAATTAAGACATTGTGGAAATTGTTTCACGACTAATACCGCCGGGAACACCATAGTGTGATGGTGTGTCCGAACATCATAACTGCACCCTATTGGATATGGTGCATACCATGATGTCTCTTATCAAATTACCACTATCGTTCATGGGTTAGGCATTAGAGACAACCGCATTCACTTTAAATAGGGAACCACACAAATCCGTTGAGACGACACCGTATGAACTATGGTTTAGAGAAACCTAAGCTGTTATTTCTTAAAAGTTTGGGGCTACGACGCTTATGTGAAAAAGTTTCAGGCTGATAAGCTCGAACCCAAAGCGGATAAATGCATCTTCATAGGACACCCAAAACAGTTGGGTATACCTCCTGTCTCAAATCCGAAAGCAATAGGAATTGTTTCTGAAATCGGGTCCTTTCTCGAGAAAAAGTTTCTCTCGAAAGAATTGAGTGGGAGGATGGTGGAGACTTGATGAGGTTATTGAACCGTCACTTCAACTAGTGTGTAGCAGGGCACAAGAAGTTGTTCCTGTGGCACCTACACCAATTGAAGTGGAAGCTTATGATAGTGATCATGAAACTTCGGATCAAGTTACTACCAAACCTCGTAGGACAACAAGGATGCGTGCTATTTCAAAGTGGCACGTAATCCTGTCTTAGAAGTCATGTTGCTAGACAACAATGAACCTGCAAGCTATGGAGAAGCGATGGTGGGCCCGGATTCCGAAAAATGGCTCGAGGCCATAAAATCCGAGAGAGGATCCATGTATGAAAACAAAGTGTAGACTTTGGAAGAACTACTTGATGGTCATAAGACTATTAGGTACATATGGATTTTAAAAGGAAGACGTACAATGATGGTAAGTGTCACCATTGAGAAAGCTCGACTTGTCGTTAAGATGTTTCTCGACAAGTTCAAGGAGTTGACTACGATGAGACTTTCCCACTCGTAGCGATGCTAAAAGTCTGTTGGAATTATGTTAGCAGTTACTGCATTATTTATGAAATCTTGCAGATAGGATGTCAAAACATTGTTTCCTCGACGATTTTCTTGAGGAAAGGTTGTATGTGATGCAACCAGAAGGTTTTTTGTCAATCCTGAAAGATGCTAACAAGTATGCAAAGCTCCAGCAATCCTTCTAAGGACTGGAGTAAGCATCTCGGAATTGGAATGTACGCTTTGATGAGATGATCAAAGATTTTAGGTTTATACAAACTTTATGAGAAACTTGTATTTCCAAAGAAGTGAGTGGGAGCACTATAGAAATTTTTGATGAGTATATGTTGTTAACATATTGTTGATCAGAAATGATGTAGAATTTCTGGAAAGCATGCAGGGTTATTTGAAAAGTGTTATTCAATGGAAAACCTGGGTTAAGCTACTTGAACATTGAGCATCAAGATCTATAAGGATAGATCAAAAACGCTTAATGGTACTTTCAAATGAATACATACCGTGACAAGATTTTAAAGGAGTTCAAAATAGATCAGCAAAGGAGTTCTTGGCTATGTTACAAGGTGTGAGTATTGAGTAAGACTCAAGACATGACCACGGCAGAATAGAGAGAAAGGACGAAGGTCGTCCCCTATGCTTTAGTCGTAGGCTCTAAAGTATGCTATGTTGTGTACCGCACCTGAAGTGTGCCAAACCATGAGTCAGTCAAGGGGTACAAGTGTGATCTAGGAATGGATCACAGGACAACGGTCAAGGTTATCCTTAGTAACTAGTGGACTAAGGAATTTTCTCGATTATGGAGGTGGTAAAAGAGTTTGTCGTAAAGGGTTACGCCGATGCAATCTTTGACACTAATCTGGATGATTCTGAGTAGTAAACCGGATTCTTATAGTAGAACAGTTATTTGAAATAGATCCAAATAGAGCGTGGTAGCTGCATCTACAAGATGACATAGAGATTCGTAAAGCACACACAGATCTGAAAGGTTCAGACCCGTTGACTATAACATCTCTCACAAGCATAACATGATAAAACCCAAAACTCTTTGGGTGTTAGTCACATGGGGATGTGACCTTGAGTGTTGATCACATAGTGATGTGAACTGAATTATTGACTCTAGTGCAAGTGGGAGACTGTTGGAAATATGCCCTAGAGGCAATAATAAATTAGTTATTATTATATTTCCTTGTTCATGATAATCGTTTATTATCCATGCTAGAATTGTATTGATAGGAAACTCAGATACATGTGTGGATACATAGACAACACCATGTCCCTAGTAAGCCTCTAGTTGACTAGCTCGTTGATCAATAGATGGTTACGGTTTCCTGACAATGGACATTGGATGTCGTTGATAACGGGATCACATCATTAGGAGAATGATGTGATGGACAAGACCCAATCCTAAGCCTAGCACAAGATCGTGTAGTTCGTATGCTAAAGCTTTTCTAATGTCAAGTATCATTTCCTTAGACCATGAGATTGTGCAACTCCCGGATACCGTAGGAGTGCTTTGGGTGTGCCAAACGTCACAACGTAACTCGGTGGCTATAAAGGTGCACTACGGGTATCTCCAAAAGTGTCTGTTGGGTTGGCACGAATCGAGACTGGGATTTGTCACTCCGTGTAACGGAGAGGTATCTCTGGGCCCACTCGGTAGGACATCATCATAACGTGCATAATGTGACCAAGGAGTTGATCACGGGATGATGTGTTATGGAACGAGTAAAGAGACTTGCTGGTAACGAGAAAGAACAAGGTATCGGGATATCGACGATCGAATCTCGGGCAAGTGCTATACCGGTAGACAAAGGGAATTGTATACGGGATTGATTGAATGAATCCTTGACATCGTGGTTCATCCGATGAGATCATCATGGAGCATGTGGGAGCCAACATGGGTATCAAGATCCCGTTGTTGGTTATTGACCGGAGAGTTGTCTCGGCCATGTCTGCATGACTCCCAAGCCCGTAGGGTCTACACACTTGAGGTTCGATGACGCTAGGGTTATAGGGAATAGATGTACGTGGTTACCGAATGTTTTTCGGAGTCCCGGATGAGATCTCGGACGTCACGAGGAGTTCCAGAATGGTCCGGAGGTAAAGATTTATATATGGGAAGTCATCATACAGTCACCGGAATAATTCGGGGGTTACCGGTATTGTACCGGGACCACCGAAGGGGTTCCGGGGGTCCACCGGGAGGGTCCACCCGCCCCGGAGGGCCCTATGGGCTGTGTGTGGAGAGGGACCAGCCCCTTAGTGGGCTGGGCGCGTCCCCCTAGGGCCCATGCGTCTAGGGTTTGGGGGAACCCTAAAGGGGGGGCGCCCACCTTGCCTTGGGGGGCAAGGGAACCCCCCTGGCTGCCGCCCCCTCCTCAGATTGGATCTGAGGGGGCCGGCTCCCCTCTCCCTTGCCCCTATATATATGTGGGGGGTGGGAGGGCAGCCGCACCAATGTTCTGGCGCAGCCCTCGCCCTCTCCCAAGTCCTTCTCCTCTCCCGCGGTGCTTGGCGAAGCCCTGCAGGATTGCCACGCTCCTCCTTCACCACCACGCCGTCGTGCTGCTACTGGACGGAGTCTTCCCCAACCTCTCCCTCTCTCCTTGCTGGATCAAGGCGTGGGAGACATCACCGGGCTGCACATGTGTTGAACGCGGAGGCGCCGTTGTTCGGCGCTTAGATCGGAATCAACCACGATCTGAATCGCTACGAGTACGACTCCTTCATCCGCGTTCTTGCAACGCTTCCGCTTAGCGATCTACAAGGGTATGTAGATGCACTCCCCTTCCCCTCGTTGCTAGATTACTCCATAGATTGATCTTGGTGATGCGTAGAAAATTTTAAATTTCTACTACGATCCCCAACACCCGCATCATTTATTATACCACCACTCCCTCCGTTTTATGCGGAGTAAATAAAAACAGAGGGAGTATACTACGGATGAGAATCCCCTGACGTGGCCGAACCCATTGAGTAACTGACATGCGGGGCCTAGCAAGCATGGGGTCTGCCAGTAAGTGACCGAAAGGGAGGGTAAGGCAGGGATACCTACGTTAGAGGATCCACTTCCAATATACTACTTTGACCAAATGTTAGAGTAATAATATATGACATGCAACTTACACAAATGTTAGAGTAATAATATATGACATGCAACTTACACAAAGCATACAGGGTCTAATGCGTTTTTCGAGGCTAACTTTGACCAAATGTTAGAGTAATAATATATGGCATGCAACTTACACAAAGCATACGGTCAAATTCGTATGTGAAAGGAGTTTCCAATGGTATAATTTTCACGTTATACATCTCATGTACTATTAATCTTGTCAATAGTCAAATTGGAAACCATCTCGAGTACAAATCTAGGAGTACGTACGAATCTAACAATATTGATTGGGCGTTGTTGAATGTTGATACCTTTTTTGTCAAAGTAGATATACTTTGACTACACATAAAACTTATATGTAAACTAGAAAGGATAGGAGGGAGTATATTGTACGTTCAAAAATGAAATGAACATTGAATACCCTTTATATATGATTTGCGGATGCTATGATCACTGGTTCAAAATTTTGAATCTGCCTTAGGTATCACGTGCCCCCACTCTTTCCCTCTCGATTTCATCTCGGGGTCCGGAGATCTATTGAAAGAGGACTAGGGTAGGTACATGCGAATGATACTCGGCGGAATGTTCAAATGAGGCATGCGGGAGGATGGACTCGACTGGAGGGCGACATGATCGATGGAGAAGAGGGTTGGAGAGGAATGAGAAATAAGCAAACGCCACATGATTATACTTGAACGGCTCAAATAAACAATAAGTTGTCTCGCTTGTCCTACATAGTGAAAGGCCTAATGCACAACGCGGAGCAGTGACGCTCGAATATGGCCGGGAAAACAGGGAAACAGACATGTGGGGCACACTCGTCAGGATGACGTAGCGCAGACTAGTCAAATGGAGGAGCTGGCCCACGACCTTCTCGCCACCGACAACCGTTCATGTGGGTCGTTGGGGCCAACAACGGGGCGCAGCTCCAGCACCGCCTCTGGACACGGCGACCGCGGTGAGCGACACGCTCATATCCTCGCTAGACACGGTCGGTTTCAGTTTGCCGAGGGTGGCGTTAGTGCTGTGGCACGACCAACGGTATGTTTGGTTTGTGCCCAAGGTTGCCCCATCAAAGCATTGGGTAGCCAAAATTTTTGTTGAGGTATTGGTTGCCCATGATTTGGCTGACATTGGCAAGAAAAATGAACTTGAGTTGGCTAGAGTTCATTGGCATGCCAAAGAAATGGCAACCATCCAAACAAAGACCAATCTTTGGGTCATGACCAAAATTTTGGTTGAGGTATTGGCTTCCCATGATTTGGCCGACATTGGCAAGAAAAATGAACTAGAGTTGGCTAGAGTTCATTGGCATGCCAAAAAAATGGCAACCATCCAAACAAAGACCAATCTTTGGTTCATGACCAAAATTTTGGCAAGGTGCACTTTGGCCACAATCCAAACACACCCCAACACCCGGCTAGTCGAGGATGCATGGGGCGTCGTGACGCGTCCGCGGAGTGGTGTAGCGCGGCCAACTGCATCCTCTGGACCTGAGACCATGCCGGGTCGTCTTGCTTTTTCAATGACATGAGGGGATCGCATGTGAGCAAAGGGCATCTCCAACGTTGCCATGACCGCAGCTGACTACCCTGGCACACCAAAACCCTCGTCCCTCGCGCCATCGCGCGGCGCGTTCCCAGCCGGCGCCAGCTGCCCGCATTCATGTCGTCCGTTCGTATGTCGTCATTAAGAGGCTCGGTGCCTGAGGAACCAACTCTGGTGACTTAATGACGCACCCGGACGCTTAGCCTCACCGGAATACGCTACTTAAAGCGGCAACGCCCAGCCAACCTCCACACCATAGCGCATCGTCCTCCTATCTGGAACCACATACGCCATGACCGCAAGCGCGAACGCTCTGCGGGAGAACTTGTCTTCGGGGATGGAGCTCGAGGTCGCCGCCCTCGCTCAAGTCGCCGCACAAGCGGTGGCCACGCTGGCGGCCGACGACGGGAGCACCTTCAGCAACGCGTCCTACTTGCCGCCGTCCAACGTTCGGCACCGCTGAGGTCGGGGACTCCTCCGAGGATGAGTAGGGCATGTGAGGCGGCAGGGCATGGTGTGCCAACTGGCCGGTCCGTCTCCCGTGTTCTACTTTTCCTCGCCGGAGACCGCACCTTCACTTCACGGGTCTTGAACCCCGCCCCCGTACATGGAGATCACAGATGGAGGACGTCGGTCGCCGCCGTAGAATAGGTTTAGGGTCGGGTTTCTTTTTTTTTGTCCTATAAAAGTTTGAAATGTAATGAAAATCTGCCGTCTTTGCATTAATCTCGGCCGGTGTATATGAACTTTCACAATAATATAAATACTGTAGGAGTACTAGCAAGATGCCCGTGCGTTGCACGGAAGATCAAGATCTTGTGAAAGAAAAGGATGAACGAGGGAAAGCCTTATCTGCAAATGTGGAGAGGAGTACGGGTAAATTGTCAAAGTTTCCTTCCTATCCGTTAGATATAGATCAGACGGCCTATATTGCAGGATCGGACACATCTTTCTACATCTATGGGAACCTACGAAAGGGTTAACGTAAATTGCCTCTCTCTCCTCCCCTGATTTTCATGGTGGTGGGCCCCTCCCTCCCCCCAATCTACAATCAACAGCTCACACGTTTCACATTACGTTAATTACGTAAGTGGGATTACGTAGGTGTAGCATTACTCGTCCTAAAAACCCAACTAAGCCAACCTCCCAGCATATCGCGCGGGAAAAGACCTGGGCGTGCCGTTTTAGTCGGGATTACCGGATTACTAGTAGTAGTATCGACGGATCGTGCGAAGCAACAGCTTTTTTTTAGGAGGCCAAGCACCTAGTTTAAAAGGAAAAAATGCGGTACACTCACAGCACTCTTGTCGCGGTCGCATTGCACCCCACACACGTTCGGTCCTGCACACGGCTCACGCAAACGGAACGCGCTTCGGCTTGCCTCTTCACTGACACGTGGGACTGCACTTGGAGAAACCTACCATGCGCCAAACTCCCCCCGCCCACCGCGCGAAAATCCTCCCCCCCACACACACACACACCCAAAAATTCCCCCCAAATCCGATTCAACCACCCTTCGGCCAACTAGCCAATAATATTCCCTAAACCCCCCTCCCCCCTGTCCCCCTCCACTCCATTCGCTCTACCAAAGCCTCCCTCCCCGCCGCGCCAATACGTCGGCGCCGCGGTTTGGCGATCCTCTCGCTCCCACAGTACGCTCTCGTAGACTATCGTCCTCTAGCCGCGCCGCCACATCTGGCTACGTTCTTGTGGAGGCGCACGGCGGTCAACGCCGCCACCGCTGGCGATGTTCGTGTGGAGATGCACGGCGGTCAGCTTCTCCCACGGTACACGCATTCTAGACTGAGGCCCCGTTCATGTCGGTGTAGCGCTGAATGTTAGCTGATAGACGTTGTTAATCTCACTGTTTGCCGAAGTAGTTTACTGTCAATATGCTCTGCTTAAGAAGCTTCCTTGCCCTGTTTTGCACTCAATCTGCTTAGCTGAGATGGCATGCCAAGGCCGATTAGTTGCTAAAATATCCTGCCATATATTTATTGTGACGTAGATTGCCATGGTCTAGTAGCCAATCTGTTAGGTGAAATAGCTCTACACCATTTTATACTCGATCTTTGTTGTTGCGCTGGCCTTCGATAGTTTGATGGTTGTGTGCTCGGCCTCATTGACTGCTGAAACAGCCTACCATAATTTGGCACTCAAATCTGTTTGCTGAATTAGCTTTACATATATTTTGTTACTTAGATCTGCTCGTCCAAATATCTTTCCCTAGCTTTAGACATTGACCTAGGTATTTTTTTTCTGGACTTCATAAAAAAGCATATATGTTTTTCCTGTAATATCTAGTAGAAGAACTAATTTGTATGTCTAACAGATGGACAGGACTTGGATAACTTCTGCTCGAAGATTCTCCGCTGCATATGTCGAGGGGGTTGAAAACTTCATGAACTTTATCAGAGTTGTGTACGGTGGTCCAAAGTCAGATGTGCTCTACCCGTGTAGCAGTTGTATGAATTCAGTTACAAGACCCCAGTCAACTGTGCAAAATCATCTACACTTGTATGGGATGTCAGTCACATATACTAGGTGGGTTCATCATGGTGAAGCTGTGAACGTCAATGTTATTGATACGTGGAAGCAGCAGATCACCATCTTGATCTGCCTGATGCTCAGGTGGAAGAGGACGAGGAGGTGGTGGTGGCGGAGCCAGTGAGTTTGACCAACATTGAAACAATGCTACGAAATGCTCGTGCATTCTGTGAACTTTCACCTGCAGAAGAAAAACGATGGGCCCGCATGTTGGAACAATGCAACGTTGCTGTCACCCCAGGAAATAAGCTATCAGTATTCTCAGCTATGGTCACCTTTCTTCAGGTGAAGACATCTGAGCGGATGACCAACAAATCATTCGATGCGATGTTGGCTGCTTTCCGCAAATCTTTCCCAGATGCGTCTGAGCTGCCACACACTTACAGTAAAATGAAGAATTTCCTTCGTGCAGTTGGAATTGGATATGATATGATCCATGTTTGTAAGAATAATTGTGTTCTGTTCCGGAAGGATTATGCCAACTTAAGTGAATGCCCGAAATGCAAATCATCAAGATGGAAAGATGGCGATGCTGTGAAGAGGATTCCTCATAATGTTCTGAGACATTTTCCAATTACACCAAGATTGCAGAGGTTGTTTCATGATGCTGAAACAAGAGAGGATGTATTGTGGCATTCTAGGAACCAGGAGTACAGAGATCAGAATGTAATGAGCCATCCATCTCATGGTAGTGAGTGGAAAAGCTTCAATGATAAACACAAAGAGTTTGCTGCTGACCCGAGAAACATTAGACTTGGCTTAGCTTCAGATGGATTTAACCCATTTGGCCACCAGAGCGCCACATATAGCATGTGGCTAGTGCTTGTTATCCCTTACAACATGCCTCCAAATGTCTGCACCAAAGAATCAAACTACATGATGGCCTTGCTCATCCCAGGTCCAAAAAGTCCTGGAAAGGATTTTGATTTGTTCATGGAGCCTCTTGTGGAGGAACTTCAACAGCTATGGAAGGGTGTACTCACTCGAGACCTATATAGCAGCCCACCAGCTGATTTCTTTCTGCGTGCTATTATGATTTGGTGCATCCATGATTATCCGGCTTTGGGCACTATGTCAGGGCGAATGACACATGGTTACAATGCATGTGTTCGCTGTGACAGGAATCCGCTGTCATACGCAATACTTAGCAAGATCTGTTACATTGGACACCGTCGTTTCCTTGCCAAGGACAAGCCGCATCCTAGAAAATACCGAAGACATTTGTTAAATGCAAAGCATGAAAACTGTGATGTGCCAAAGAGGCTCACCGCCGATGAGTTGCAAGTGGAATTAGAGAAGGTCAGGCATATTACACCAGGAAACCATCCTGGTAATGGTAGTGGGAAAAGGAAGCGTGGCAGGGTAGAAGAGAGATTATTGTTTACCCACAGGTTCACTTTGTGGGACTTGGAGTATTGGAAAGATTTGGATCTGCGGCATAAACTTGATGTGATGCACATCATGAAAAATATATGCGACAGCATTATCGGCACACTTCTTAATATTGAAGGCAAGACGAAAGATACCTTAAAATCTAGGATTGATTTGACACACATGGGTATCAGAAAGGATTTGCAGGTGCAAGATGAAGGTAAACCATGGGATATGGCACCAGCTGTGTACGTCTTGGACAAGGTAAAAAGAAAAGAATTCTACGAGGTCCTGTCACGTGTGAGATTCCCACATGGATTTGCTTCCAACCCTGAAAGGAGAGTCAGTGCAGATGGAAACAAGGTACAAGGGTTGAAAACTCATGACTGCCACGTCCTACTTCAAAGGGTTTTACCTGTTATCCTTAGAGGATTGGGCCGCCCTGACTTATACAGAGCAGTTGCAGAGTTGGGACAATTCTTCAGGGAACTCTGCAGTAGGAATATCAGGGTAGATTCTTTGGAGCGTCTTAGAGACAAGATACCAACTATCCTATGCGACCTTGAGAAGATATATCCTCCATCCTTCTTTGATGTGATGGTGCATTTGGCTGTTCATCTACCTGATGAGGCACTACTTAGAGGTCCAGTACAGTATGGCTGGATGTACCCTATTGAAAGGCGGCTAGGCACTTCAAGGGCTATGTTAGGAACAGAGCTAGACCCGAGGGTTCCATTGCATAGGCCTACATTGCTACAGAAGCATTAACATTCTGCTCAAAATACATTGAAACAGCTGATCAGCTTAGCAAAGAGGTGGGTGAAGACAATCCCGGGCTCAATGTTTTCGATTATTCTGTTCGAGTTATAGGGAAGAGTCAACAAGAGGACAAACCTACAGATTTGGACAAAATGGTTTGGTATGTGTTGAATAACTGTCCTGAGATACTACCTTATATCAAGTAAGTGCAGTACTGCAGCTTATACATCGTAATCTACTAAACTTGTAGCACATTCTTATATATTTAGATGTTTGACGCAATCACTATGTTGTGCAGCATCTACAAAGAGGAGTTACTGCCGCAAAATCCAAGAAACATTGACAAACTGGTTATGGCAGGATTTGCGAAATGGTTCAAGAACC
The DNA here is from genome assembly GCA_032464435.1 of Aegilops umbellulata. Lineage (NCBI taxonomy): Eukaryota > Viridiplantae > Streptophyta > Magnoliopsida > Poales > Poaceae > Aegilops > Aegilops umbellulata. The sequence goes on along the minus strand of CP136056.1, from coordinate 466,077,565 downwards.
ATGTAAGCTTTTGAAGTGCACTCTCAGTTTTTTTAATATATTGAGTACATAAGATGATCAGCTTGTCTATTTTATAACCATAGGTTAAGAAGATGCGGGAGGATGGGCAGGCAGTTGATGATGCCCTTTACTCACTAGCAATGGGTCCTGATACTCGGGTAAGACATTATGAATCTTGCGTTGTTGGAGATGTGCGCTACAACACCCTTGCACGAGACGAAGGCAGGAAGACACAAAACAGTGCCATCATGAGCACGGATACGTATGACAAAGAGACAACTGAAATGTATGCTAACATAACAGACATTATTCAGTTGCAGTATATCTCCAGTTTCAAGGATCATCGGTGTGTGGTTCTGTTGTGCTGTCGTTGGTATAACCTGTTTTCCAGGATCGCAAAACCCAGAGCTGATGATTATTTCAAATCCATCAATGTCAAGGCGGCGTACCAGACCAACGAGCCTTTTATTTTGGCAAATCAAGCAACACAGATATTGTTCTTGGAAGACACATTTGCACGTAGTGATGACTGGAGAGTATTGCAAAGGTTTGAGCAGAAGAATTCGTTTAATGAAGTTGCACAACAAGATGATGCTTACACTGCTCCTGATGTACAAGATAACACAGATGTTCCTAATATCTTTGAGAACCATTACGTCAATGACGCCGGCGAAAAGATTGTCTGTCGTGTTGTGGACATACAAGAGTTGATCAAGAAGAAGACAATGTTCGAGGACGTTGAGGACGAAGAAGAAGATGACACCATGGGGAATTACAATTTAGACTGATACACATGGCGAAGATGTTGACGCTGCTGCTGCGGATGATGATTGCATTGCTTTTGTCATATTTGCCTGACAGAAGACGTTTTTTATCTACTATGTGAACTTGTGTTTGCTATGACAACTGAAACCTGATGAACATGTTGTTTAGTATTTTGTCGTGAGAACATCACTTGTTATGTATGTTGATTTGTGTTTGGTGATTGTATGACAACTAAAACATGATGACATTGTTGTTTAGTTGTACTCATATTTGGCTGTGAAACTTGAATTTGATGACATAGTTTGTTGTTGGACTGCAATTTGCTCGACGTCTTCGAATGAGAACAAAGCTGACCCGACAGGGCCTCTGCTATTTATTTATTTATATGAGCAAAAGGGGATACCCCCTGATTTCCGTTAATAGAGAAATCATTAGATGTTCACAACACTACGCCCAGCCTGCTACACAGGTTTCATTCATTACTAGTTTCAGCAAAGTGCTCATGTCGTAGCCACTGAATACATCACGAGTGGTACATACACTGCAAATAAAGAGACAATCATCCTACAGAGCACATCGATTTTGCCCATTATCTTCACAAGCTCTTTCATCTCCTCATTGCCGTCAAGGCCGTTCAACAGCTGTTGCTTGGCCATGATCAGAGGAACTGCATTTTTAACCTTCTGCTCTACATCTTCCTCTTCTGCCGTTCCTTCAGTTACTTGTCCAACACCCCAACCTGCTGGCATTGGGATTCCTCGGCTAACCAAATAATCAGCGTAGTTGCATTCCCCCACATCAGCAACTTCCCAGAAATACAAATCACACGAATCTTCCCTTTTCTGCATGAATCAAATTGGTAGATCATCAACCAAACTATTAAAAAAATCAGCAACTGAAAGCAGCAGAACAACACTTAAACATATTATTACCCCATGATTCGGGCATTTGTAGAAGACTCGGCCAGGGTTGCGGATTGTGGTTGAGACGCGATGGGTGACTCTGCGTGATTTGCAGCAGTGGCACCACACCAACGGCAGTGGGTTGCGATGAGCAATCGGCTGCGGTGCGCGTGCCAGCGAGGGTGTGATGAGACCCACAGGCGATGGTACGGGTTGCGACTTGGCGCATATCTAGTTGTTGCCTATTGAAGAGCAGGTGGATGAGCAGCCAGCGGACATGGTTGTTGCGGCCAGAGCTTCTGATGCTAGGCAGAGTAAGTAGAGAAGAGGAGAAGCGAACATTGGATATGTCAGTTTCATTACTTGCAGAGTAGCATAGCACCATATATAGTCATAGTCTAGGTTTGGATTCGAACCAGCTACAGGAGCACGTCTTTCTTTTTTCTAAAACTCGGCAACGTCTCTTTACTGGTACACTAGCTTGTTCTGTACGCCTTCCCAAGTCTTTGATTTTCTTTCCCTTTTTTTGCGAGGAAGGAAGGAGGACAAAATTAAGAGTTCCTAGGACTCGAACCCAAGACCTCTCGGTTGAAAACCAAGGGTGCTAGTCACTTATGTGGCGAACGTTCCCTGTGAGGAGGACGGCAGACGAACGCATTTTCCTCGCAGTTTTCTTCCTATATATAAAAAAGTATGCTACTTGGTGTCCTCTTAGTCAACAAACGATTGTGCCAACCTTGACCGTTGGATTGACATTCAACATCTGTCGCATTTCTTGAGTCTCTTCTTCCTTGATCCGCCAAAGCCAAACCAACGCCGGCGGGACCGCCTGCTCCCGCCTCCCATGGCTGGCTATGATCTGCCCCGGCTCCTGTTTGTTCTCGTCCGAGGCCTCACCATCGTCCTCCGCCTTGGTTCGCTCACCGCGGCGCCGCCCTCCGGTGTTGTCAACATGGTCAACAACCGAGGGGAATAAGGAGATGATTGTACATGGTGAGGATGACAGTAGGGACCCAGCAGCGCGCGCAGTAATTTTGTTTTTTCAGGACAGAGAAGGTTATCAACTGGGTTGTGCGGGACCCGTGGCCCGTCTAGCCCAGGATTTTATTTCATACGTTTAGCACATGACCAGCCCAGATAGTTTTTTTCCTTTCTGAAAATTGCTAGCCAGCTATTTTGTTTTTTGCAGAATAACCAACATAGACTACTTGCTTTTCTACGCCCTGCTGGGCCGGAAATCTTTCAAGACGAGGAGGGATGCGTTTTGCCCATAAAATGGGCTATAAATAATAAGAAATGGGCTCTAAGTAATAATAAATGGGCTGTAAAATGAAAAAATACAGCAAACAGACAATTAGTTCCAAAATATTGTTTTCTTTCGGATTTTGATATTTTAAATTTCATTGTTTTTGTGCGGGTAAAATTTCATTGAATTTAAATTAAGGTATATTTAGATTTAAAATTAATTTGAATCTGGCTAGAAATTTCGGGTTGTATGCTGTTTGGGACAGATTTGGAGGCTGACTTGTGGGTCTACTAGGTTGACGTGTACTTTGGCTTTGTCAACTTAGTCCACAAACGATTCTAGCAGCAGTGACCGTTTGATGTTAATCCAACGGCCGTGCTGCTTCTTCAATATCTGATCTTCTTGCTCCAGCCGCCCAAACCAGCTCCGGTGGGACTGCCTGCTCCCGCCTCCCGTGGCAGGCCATGCTGCCGCACAGGACGCACCGCCCCACCCTACTTCATTGCTGGCCAGGCCATTCCTCTACTCACCCACACCTCCTGTTATTTTCCGGCGACGGCAGCCGGACCAGTAAACCCTCGTACTCCCCACCGCGTGGGCAACCATTGTCGAGTCTTCCCCGGCTCCGTGTCGTTCCCTTCCTAGGCCTCGTCGTCGTCCACCGCCATGGTGCTCTCGGCGCGGCCTGGTCAACTTGGTCAACGAACGACATCCATCGGTCGTGGACTGTATGCGCAAAATAATGATTCCTCCACCTGACAGCTGGGACCCACCAGAAGGGCCTCTGTATTTCACGAAAAAAACGTTCCCCCCGCTGACATGTCGGACCCACTAGCTATATCTTCGCACGCAAAGAAGTGCCTCCTTATTACGCACACAAAAATGAATACCCCCTGCTAGCTGGGACCCACCATAGTGGGAGGATGACTTGTGGGCCAACAAAGTTGACGGGGATGGAGGGCTTTGTTAACTTAGTCAATATGAACGATTCTAGCTCCAGTGACCGTACGATGTCCATCCAACGGTCGTAGTGCTTCTTCAACCTCTGGTCTTCTTGCTCCAGCCGCCCAAAGCAGCGCCGGTCGTGCCGCATGCTCCTGCCTCCCGTGGCCGGCTGTGCTGCCGCAGAGGCCTCACCGCCCCCTACTATTCCCACCGCTGGCCAGGCCCTGCGGCGACGGCAGCCTCACACAGCAGCCGAACCAGTGAACCCTTAGTACTCCTCTTCGCACGGGCTTCCACTGCCGCGCCGTCCCCTTCCTAGGCCTCGCCGTCGTCCATCGCCGTGGTACTCTCCGCGCGGCGTGGTCAACGTGGTCAAGGAACGACTTCCATCGGAAAAGTACTGTACGTGGAGAGGCTGACAGCTGGGTCCACGGCCACAGCCCAGTTTTTTTTGTGATTTGCCAAGTAAGTCGCTTTGTCAAGCCTGTTGGGCTGCAAATCTTTCAAGACGAGGAGAGCTTTCATTCGCCTGGCCGAGAAAATGACCCATCAGTAATGAGAAATGGGTTGTACATTTTTAAAACACATCAAACCGACAATTAGTTTCAAATATCTTTTTTTTTATTTCAAGATTTTAAATTACATTAATTTTTATGCGTGAAGAATTTGTTGGATTTTATATTGATATACATTTATTTTTAAAATCAGTTTGAATGTGAGTTGAAATTTCGGGATTAAAAACAGTTCGGACCGCACCAAAATATGCAAAATTTCGTATAAATTTTTAACTATGGCCACAATTCGGGCTGTAATGCTAACAAAAAGAATATGGGCTCCAAAAAAAACCTTAAGAATTAGCAAATGGGCTGAAAAATATTAGAAATAATGGCAGATGGGATGTATGCTGTTTTCCACAGATTTGAGGCTTTCCTAGAAAAAGGTTGACGCACAAGCAGTGACTGTTGGATGTCCATCCAACGGCCGTCGTGCTTCTTCAATCTCTGCTCTTCCTGCTCCAGCCACTCAAACAAGCGTCGGCGGGACTGCCTGCTCCCTCCTCCCTGCGGCCGGATGTGCTGCCGCGCAGGCCTCACCACCCCACCATACTCCCATCGCTGGCCTAGCCATCCCTCTACTCACCCACACCTTTTGTTATTCTCCGGCGACGGCAGACGAACCAGTAAACCCTCGTACAGTCGTACTCCCCGCCGCGTGGGAAACAACTGCCGAGTCTTCCCTGCCTCCGTGTTGTTCCCTTCCTAGGCCTCGCCGTCGTCCACCGCCCTGGTGCTCTCGGCGCGGCCTGGTCAACGAGGTCAACGACCGACATGCATCTGAAATGGACTGTACGTGGAGAGGCCGACAGCTGGGTCCACGGCCGCACGCAAGGAAATGCCTCCTTATTACGCGCAAAATAATGATTCCTCCCCCTGGCATCAGGGACCCACCGAAAGGGCCTCTGTATTTCGCGAAAAAACGTTATCGCCGCTGACAGCTCGGACCCACCAGCTATATCTTCGCACGCAAGGAAGTGCCTCCTTATTACGCACAAAAAAATGAATACTCCCCCTGTTAGCTGGGAACCAGTATAGTGGCAGGCTGACTTGTGGGCCTACTAAGTTGACGAGGACAGAGGGCTTTGTCAACTTAGTCAATATGCACGATTCTAGCTCCAGTGACCGTACAATGTCCATCCAACGGCTGTACTGCTTCTTCAACCTCTGGTCTTCATGCTCCAGCCGCCCAAACCAGCGCCGGTCGTGCCTCGTGCTCCTGCCTCCCGTGGCCGGCTGCGATGCGGCGGAGGCCTCACCGCCCCCTACTACTCCCACCGCTGGCCAGGCCATCCCTCTACTCACCCACACCCCCTGTTACTCTGCGGCGACGGTAGCCTCACACCGTAGCGAACCAGTGCCCTCGTACTCCTATGCGTGTGGGCATCCACTGCCACGTCTTCCCCGGCTCCGCGTCGTCCCCTTCCTAGGCCTCGCCGTCGTCCACCGCCCTGGTGCTCTCGGTGCGGCGTGGTCAATGTGGTCAAGGAACGGCTTCCATCAGACATGGACTGTACGTGGAAAGGCTGACAGCTGGGTCCACGGCCGCAGCAAGGAAGTGCCTCCTTATTACGTTTAAAATAATTATTCCTCCACCTGACAGCGGGGACCCATCGGACGGGCCACCGTATTTCGCCCCCCTGACTGCTGGGACCCACCAGCTACATCTTCGCACGCAAGGAAGTGCCTGACAATCGGGACCCACCTGGTCGAAGCGTACGTAGCGTTGTCATTCTGGTCGCGAACGTGTACATACATATATATTGGTCGATGTAGAGGCGCGCACGTGTCATAGTAGAGGCGCGCATGTAGCATGTACACGTACGTACAGCGGCCAGGGTGCAAGAAAGAAAATACGGCCACGTATGTGTACATACGGGCGGGGTCTCGAACGCCTACTCGCGCATACGTACAGCCAGGGCTCGTGTACATGGCTGGGTCGGAACGGAGAAATAGCGTTGTCGTCGTGTTCATGGGGAGGCAACGGAATGCGTCGTGTTCATGGGGAGGCAACAGAATGCGTCCTATTCATCGGGAGGGCTTGGACGGAACAGGTGATGCAAACAAGGCCTGGCGTACCGCAGAACGGAGTAAACGGCCTTGTGTTCGACCGGCCACGTTCAAAATGGGATCCTGTTCATCGGGAGGGGTCTAGCGTACCGTAAAACGGAGGAAACGGACCTCCTACGGTCGAAACGGGGGTCCTGCTGATCGGGAGGGGTGTGGCGTACCGCAAAACGGAGGAAACGGACTTGTGTTGGAGTGCTATGGTCGAAATGGGGGTCCTGTTCATCAGGAGGGGTGTGGTGTACCGCAAAACGGGACTCCACGGGATACTGTTCATCTCCACCGTCGACCCCCTCCAGCCTCCACGAGCTACTGTTCATCCACTGTCGACCTCCTCCAGCCTCCACCTGCGACTGTTCATCCACGGGCTCCTGTTCATCCAGCCTCCACCGTGCGCTACTCCACCGGCTACTGTTCAACCAGCCCTCTCCACGGGCTCCTGTTCAACCACCCCTCCACAGGCTACTATTCATCCTGCCCTCCACCGTCTACTGTTCATCCTGCCCTCCACGGGGTGGTCCTGTTCATCCAGCCCTCCATGGGGTCCTGTTCATCCAGCCCTCCATGGGGTCCTGTTCATCCAGCCCCAACCGGCTTGATCGATCGGGGTCCTGTTCATCTAGAGGCAACACCACGGGGTCCTGTTCATCCAACCCCCACCGGGAACTGTTCATCCAACCCCCCCCCCCCCACAACGCTCACTGTTCATCCAGAGGCAGCATCAATCGGCTTCAGTTAGCAGCAGCAGCGAAGGAATCGCTCGATCGGGTTCAGTTAACAACCATCGATCGATCGCTCACGTTCAGTAACGCGTAGCCTGCAGTGCAATCGCTCGGGTTCAATTAGATCCCAACGCCTCGCTCGGGTTCAGTTAGTCGCACACACGCTCGTACGTGTACGAGAGAAACGTGCATCGCTCGGCCCCCGACCTCCCACCGTAACCGGGAACTCCCCGAAATTTTCCTCGCCCTCGCTTCTACCACGGTTTTTTTCCGTCATGGATGGCCCAAAGAATGTCATGCAACTGCGTCTCCGGCCCGCCCAGGACGAAAAGCCCATTTTCTGTCATGATTTTTTGTCATAGAAGTAGGAGCCCACCACATCTATGATGATACCGGGTTTTGTCACAATTATCGTCATAGAAGTGTCATATGTATGACAGAAAAAAAATTCGTTCGGCCCAAAATGTCACGGATGTGTCTTTTTTTGTAGTGCATCAAACCATACATGATCGTAGTCTTTAGAGGGGGATTAAAGGGAAAGTTACTTGGGATGGGCAAGGTGGCTATTACTAATGACAGGTATCTTGTAAATGGCATGCTTGTCCAATCCCTTCAATATCATTTGCTTTTCGTTCGCCAAGTGGCTTCCGTAGGTTATGATACACTATTTGGTCTAACAAGTGTGAAAGTATCTTGAAGTGGCCTTTGTTGGAGAGTTGGATAGAAACCTTTACATGGTTGATTTCACGAAAGAGAACACTTACAATGTAAGTTGTGTAATGGCCAGGGCCCACAAGGGGTGGTTATGGCATCACCAGCTAGCCCATGTCATCATGAGAAATCTTAAAGATCTCCAAAATGGCGAATGCATCCTTGCACTAACAAATGTTTCTTTTGAGAAAAATCATGTGCGTAGTGCATGCATAGCCAGGAAGCAACATCAAGCAATGAGTCCACCCAAGAATATTGTATCAAGTTCTAGACCTTTGGAGCTCCTTCATTTGGATCTCTTTGGGCCTCCATCATGGGATGGTATTGGTGGGAAGACATATGGTATTGTCATTGTTGAAGATTACTCGAGATATACATGGGTGTTCTTTCTCAAGTCCAAGGACAAAATGAATATCACATTCATTGATTTTGCCAAACAGGCTAAACGCAAGTTCAACAAAGGGATCTTGGCAATAAGAAGCAACAATGGATCTGAGTTCAAGAACTACACCTTGTAAGAGTTCCTTAGTGATGAGGGGATTGGTCATCAATAGTCCGCACCATGCATATACACCCCTCAATAGAATGGTGTAGCCGAGAGGAAGAACCGAACACTTGTTATGGCAACGTCCATGTTGGATGAGTAGAAATCACCATATAGCTTTTGGGACAAAGCCATCAACACCATATGTCATGCATCCAACTGGCTCTACCTTCACAAGATCTTGGATAAGACCCCATATGAGCTCCTAATAGGGAACAAGCCAAACATTAAATACTTTCAAGTATTCAGTTGTAAGTGTTTCTTTATCAACAAGAAAGATCAGTCAGCTAAATTTCAATCCAAAAAACTGAGGGTATATTTGTTGGTTATGGATCAAACTCTCATGCCTGTAGGGTCTACAAAAAATTAAATGGATGTGTTGTAGAAACATGTGACATGGTGTTTCATGAATGTAATAGCTCCCATGGGGAGCAAGTTGATATAAGTGATGTAGGTGATGAAGATCCTTCACAAGATATCTTGGCCATGGGTGTTGGTGATCTCCTTACTATCAAACAAGTGCCTTGTGAATATGTTGAAGGAGACTTGATCACTACCCTTGTCCAAGAAACTTCATCCTCTACGCCGCCACAAGATCACATTGCTCAAGATGAGCCCATTATCCAAGAACAAGACCCACCACAAGAAAATGTGCAAGATCCTAAAGAATGGGAAGTTATTGTAGAAGATCAAGCTCCATCTTTGGAGAATCAAGTTTATGAATATGAAAGAGGGTGGAAATGAAGTTCAAAATTGACAAATCATTACCTCCATCATGCCTAAAGTGGTCGGGCGAGTAGATGTTGAAAAGATGCTAACGGGATTGTCACAAGGTGTGGTCACTCATCAACAATTAATGACTTTTGTGTTCACTTCTTGTTTGTGTATAGTGTTGATCCACTTAAGGTACAATAACCATTGGAGGATGTGGATTGGCTTATTGCCATGCAAGAAAAGTTGAACAACTTCGAATGCACCAATGTGTGGTTTTTGGTAAGGATGCCAACTGATCAAGATCATAACATTATGGGAACCAAGTGGGTCTTTAAAAAGAAGCAACATGAGAACTAGACCATCACTAAAAAAGGCAAAGTTAAAAGTTTCATGGCATTTGGACTTCGTTTGGTATTGATATTCTGTAAAGTAAAAAACAAGCAAAAAACAACAACTGGCACTGGGCACTATGTCAATAGGTCAGTCCCATAAAATGATATAAAGTTGCTAGTAAATGAATATAAAACATCCAAGATTGATAATACAACAACATGAAGCAATCAAAAATTATAGATCGTCCATCGCCCTGGTGCTCTCGACGCGGCCTGGTCAACATGGTCAACAATACTGAAAAATATGGCTCCCACCCCCTTGCTCCCACCTCTCTCTCCCACCTCCTCCGAGCTCCATGGTGATTTCTAGGCTAGATCCCCATGGAAGGGCTCCTGCATTGGGACTTTGCACCGGGCCTTGCCCTAGCAGATCAAGTGAGAAGAAGGTTTGGATCCACAGTCCATTTTTCCCCCTCTCAAAACTCCAAGGAATTCTTTTTGGTGGTCTCTTTCTCTTCGGCCTCTTTCGTTCTTTCGGTGGAATCGGTTGGCATTGCTTTGCAATGCTACATTGGGGGTATTAGCTCTGGTTTTTGTGTGTCCAAGATCAATGCCTGTTCTTTTAGATTCTCCGTGGCCAATAACAAGGTGGGGCATTTCATTCATCGTTTGCGGGACAGAATTTGGCCTGGTTTTGTTTGCCATTTCCATCTCTTTAATGCTCGTTTTGCTCCCGCATCGGTTGTGACCTCATGTTGGCATGTTGATCAAGAACTTTTGGATATATCTGCTCGTCGTCCAGTGGCCATTAATCCTTCTCTCAAATTCTTACATTCTAGCTCTCAGAGAGACTCTGGCTCTATTATGATTCTGGGCAAATTTGGCTTGACGACAATTGATCACATGCGGTTTTCTAATGCTAATGCCGCTGAGGCATCAACATCTTCGGATCAAGGTACTTTGGATCATCACGGTTTAACTGTGAAGGATTCTTCTCATTTGGGCACTGATTCTTCGAGGCATGGCTTTTCGGTTCATTCTCTTGGACAATCTGTTCATCCGATCTCCGACGGCACTAATCAAGCTGCATTAATTGAGCATTTTTTGTGCTTGGCAAAATTAGAGGAGCACCAGCCAATTAGTTTCATTAAATTGGGGGCTTTTAATTGCCCTCTGTCCAGCCTGTATCCGCAACTTCCACAATGCTTCTTGCGCTCGGCTTTCAAATATGCCCCCACGCATACCTCTTGGCCCGCTTCCCTTTCGGCCCGGCACAAGGAGGATTTGGCCCAAGCTAGTTACACGGCTACAGAAATTTTGGACTTATCAAATAATTGGGCAGTTCTTTTGCCCGCGTTGTCTTCAATGGGGCCATCACAAGAATTCTTGCCATGCTCAGTTGATTTGCATTAATTGTTCGTCATCAGGTCACAAGGCGGTCGATTGCCCATTAGTACCTAAATCTTGGACCTGCCCTGAGTTGCACGATCAATTTGGTAACGATCAATTTGGTAACAATACTAATCAATCTGGCTGCTTACCTATTTCCATCGACGCGCCTAAGGTGCACAGTAAGAGGGCAACCGTTCGATGCTCTACTTGTGGCTTCTATGGACACGTGGAACGATCCTGTCTAAAGTTGTGGCATAACAAAAAATGGCAATGGAAGCCCAAGAATTCGCAGTCTCCCTTTCCTACCCCTCACGGTCCATCTTCCGCCTCGGTTTCCACCACACTGCAGTAGTGCCCAGTCTCGTCACAGCTACAGTCGCCATCGCCCACCTCCGCCTCCCTGCCCATGGCGAACTACCCACTGAATCTGGTGTCGTTCCTTCCTCCTGGCTTCGCCGTCGAGCCTGGTCTGGCGGATCGCCTGGTTCGCAGCGGGATGGTTGTCGGCCCCATTTCGCCGCTCAATCACGACTTCCTCGCCATCGCCGAAACGAGTCACTATGTTCCTCTGCATCGTCGTGCGGCCATCGTGCCATGGTTGAAGGTCTGTTGCACGAATCTCAGCTCTTCACAACTGAGTCCTCTGATCATCCTTTTGGCATTGGCATCTTCGGGTTTGTGGATTCATTTATGCGTGATACTGCGGTTTCCACCCCCATTGAGCTCGAGGAAGAGGATCTCCTCATCATGTTTGTGCCTCACAATGAAGCTCTTAATCGTCGCACAACTTCTTTTGGCCCCGAGGTCTGGCTGATGTTCTTTGGATTCCCCTATGACTACCAGACAGATTACTACATCACCAAAGCTTTGGGTGGTTATGGCTCCCTGGTCAGTTGGTACAATCCTCGCCAAGACAGAAGGTATATCCTGCTCAAAGCTCGTGTTCTTCGTCTTCATTTGATTCCCAAGAGTTTTGTCGTCTGGCAATTGGGTGGCGCACGCGACTGTTGGACAGTGCAAGTTACAATTCTTCGCAGCAACGACTGGAACGGTCTGCTACCTGAAGTTCTTGCTCCTGGTGAAGAACCACCCCCACCTGACGGCAACCCCCATCCTCAATTTGGACCCGAGCTCACGGCCGAACAGTGATACGTCCATTTTGCATCATGCTTTTATATTGATATTCATTGAATTATGGGTTGTTATTACACATTATGTCACAATACTTATGCCTATTCTCTCTTATTTTACAAGGTTTACTTAAGGAGGGAGAATGTCGGCAGCTGGAATTCTGGGCTGGAAAAGGAGCAAATATTAGAGACCTATTCTGCACAAATCCAAAAGTCCTGAAACTCCATGAAAGTTATTTTTGGAAATAATAAAAAATACTGAGCGGAAGAAATACGTCAGGGGGCCTCTCCACCTGTCCATGAGGGTGGGGGCGCGCCCTACCCCCCTGGGCGCGCCCCCCTACCTCGTGGGCCCCTGTTGGCCGTCCGGTGCTCATGTTATGCTATATGAAGTCTTTCGTCTGAGGAAAAATCATAAGCAAGCTTTCTGGACGAGACTCCGCCGCCAGAAGCCGGAACCTTGGCGGAACCAATCTAGGGCTCCGGCAGAGCTGTTCTGCCGGGGACACTTCCCTCCGGGAGGGGGAAATCATCGCCATCATCATCACCAACGCTCCTCTCATCGGGAGAGGGCAATATCCATCAACATCTTCACCAGCACCATCTCCTCTCAAACCCTAGTTCATCTCTTGTATCCAATTCTTGTCTCTAAGTCCGGGATTGGTACCTGTAGGTTGCTAGTAGTGTTGATTACTCCTTGTAGTTGATGCTAGTTGGTTTATTTGGTGGAAGATCATATGTTTAGATCCTATATGCATATTAATACTCCTCTGATTATGAACATGAATATGCTTTGTGAGTAGTTATGTTTGTTCCTGAGGACATGGGAGAAGTCTTGCTATTAGTAGTCATGTGAATTTGGTATTCGTTTGATATTTTGATGAGATGTATGTTGTCTCTTCTCTAGTGGTATTATGTGAACGTCAACTACATAACACTTCACCATTATTTGGGCCTAGAGGAAGGCATTGGGAAGTAATAAGTAGATGATGGGTTGCTAGAGTGATAGAAGCTTAAACCCTAGTTTATGCGTTGCTTCGTAAGGGGCTGATTTGGATCCATATGTTTCATGCTATGGTTAGGTTTACCTTAATACTTTTGTTCTAGTTGCGGATGCTTGCAATAGAGGTTAATCATAAGTGGGATGCTTGTCCAAGTAAGGACAACACCCAAGCACCGGTCCACCCACATACCAAATTATCAAAGTACCGAACGTGAATCATATGAATGTGATGAAAACTAGCTTGACGATAATTCCCATGTGTCCTCGGGAGCACTTTTCTCTATATAAGAGTTTGTCCAGGCTTGTCCTTTGCTACAAAAAGGATTGGGCCACCTTTCTGCACTTTATTTACTTTTGTTACTTGTTTCTCGTTACCAATTATCTTATCACAAAACTATTTGTTACCTATTATCTCAGTGCTTGCAGAAAATACCTTGCTGAAAACCGCTTATCATTTCCTTCTGCTCCTCGTTGGGTTCGACACTCTTACTTATCGAAAGGACTACGATAGATCCCCTATACTTGTGGGTCATCAAGACTCTTTTCTGGCGCCGTTTCCGGGGAGTGAAGCGCCTTTGGTAGGTGGAATTTGGTAAGGAAAATTTTATATAGTGTGCTGAAATTTACTGTCACTTATTACTATGGAAAGTAATCCTCTGAGGGGCTTGTTCGAGGTATCTTCACCCCGACCAGTAGAGAAAAGAGTTGCTCCTCAACCTAATGAACCTACTGAAAATGAAAATGTCTACTTTGAGATTCCTTCGGGTATGTTAGAAAAACTGCTAGCTAATCCTTTTGCAGGAGATGGAACAAAGCATCCTGATGAGCACCTAATATATGTGAATGAAGTTTGTGGATTATTTAAGCTTGCAGGTGTGCCCGATGATGTTATTAAGAAGAAGGTCTTCCCTCTATCTTTGAAGTAAGATGCATTGACATGGTATAGGCTATGTGATGATACGGGGTCATGGAACTACAAACGATTGAAATTGGAGTTTCATCAAAAGTTTTATGCTATGCATCTTGTTCATCGTGATCGCAATTATATATATAATTTTTGCCTCGCGAAGGAGAAAGCATCGCTCAAGCTTGGGGGAGGATTAAATCAATGGTATATTCATGCCCCAATCATGAGCTCCCAAGGGAAATAATTATTCAAAGTTTTTATGCTCGGCTTTCTGATAACAATCGCACCATGCTCGGTACTTCTTGTGCTGGCTCTTTTATGATGAAGACTATTGAATTCAAATGGGATTTATTGGAAAGAATTAAACGCAACTCTGAAGATTGGGACCTTGACGAAGGTAAGGAGTCAGGTATGACACCTAAGTTTGATTGTGTTAAATCTTTTATGGATATCGATGTTTTCTATAAATTTAGCACTAAATATGGACTTGACTCTGAGATAGTAGCTTCTTTCTGTGAATCTTTTGCTGCTCATATTGATCTCCCTAAGGAGAAGTGGCTTAAATATCATCCTCCCATAGAAGTAAAAGTAGTTGCACCTATTAAAGTTGAAGAAAAGACTATCACTTATAATGATCCTATTGTTCCTACTTCTTATGTTGAGAAACCACCTTTCCCTATTAGGATAAAAGATCATGCTAAACCTTCAACTGTGGTCCGTAAAAGCAATATTAGAACTTATACACCTCCTGAGAAAATTAAAGTTGAACCTAATATTGCTATTGTTAAAGATCTCTTGGATGATAATATTGATGGGCATGTTATGTACTTCTGTGATGAAACTGCTAGAATTGCTAGACCTTGTGCTAAAGATAAACATGGACCTGTGGTAGGCATGCCTGTTATTTCTGTTAAAATAGGAGATCATTTTTATCATGGCTTATGTGATATTGGTTCTAGTGCTAGTGCTAGTGCAATACCTTTTGACTTATACAAAGAAATTATGCATGACATTGCACCCGCTGAGTTAGAAGATATTGATGTCACAATTAAACTTGCCAATAGAGATACTATTTCACCAATGTGAATTGTTAGAGATGTTGAAGTCTTGTGTGGGAAAACTAAATATCCTGCTAATTTTCTTGTTCTTGGCTCCCCACAAGGTAGCTTTTGTCCCATTATATTTGGTAGACCCTTCTTGAACACAGTTAATGCTAGGATAGACTGCGAAAAGGATGTTGTTACTATTGGTCTATGTGATATGTCTCATGAGTTCAACTTTTCTAAATTTCGTAGACAACACCGTGAAGAAGAATTGCCTTGTAAATATGAAATTATTGGTCTTGCTTCTATTGCCGTACCTCCTAGTGATCTTTTAGAACAATATTTGATAGACCATGAAAATCATATGTTTATGAATGAAAGAAGGGAAATAGATGAAGTATTCTTTAAACAGGAACCCATCCTGAAACACAATTTGCCTGTTGAAATCCTAGGGGATCCACCTCCACCCAAGGGTGATCCCGTGTTTGAGCTTAAACCGTTACCTGATACTCTTAAATATGCTTATCTTGATGAAAAGAAGATATATCCAGTTATTATTAGTGCTAACCTTTCAGAGCATGAAGAAGAGAGATTATTGAAAACTCTGAGGAAGCACTACGCTGCTATTGGATATACTCTTGATGATCTGAAGGGCATTAGTCCCACTCTATGTCAACATAAAATAAATTTGGAGAAAGATGCCAAACCAGTTCGTGATCACCAACGACGGCTGAATCCTAAGATGAAAGAAGTGGTAAGAAAGGAAATACTAAAGCTTCTTGAGGCAGGTATTATTTATCCTGTTGCTGATAGTCAGTGGGTAAGTCCTGTCCATTGTGTCCCTAAGAAGGGAGGTATTATTGTCGTCCCTAATGATAAAGATGAATTGATTCCGCAAAGAATTATTACATGTTATAGGATGGTAATTGATTTCCGCAAATTAAATAAAGCTACTAAAAAGGATCATTACCCCTTACCTTTTATCGATCAAATGCTAGAAAGATTATCCAAACATACACATTTTTGCTTTCTAGATGGTTATTCGGGTTTCTCTCAAATACCTGTGTCAGCCGATGATCAATCAAAGACCACTTTTACTTGCCCTTTTGGTACTTTTTCTTATAGACGTATGCCTTTTGGTTTATGTAATGCACCTGCTACCTTTCAAAGATGCATGATGGCTATATTCTCTGCCTTTTGTGAAAAGATTTGTGAGGTTTTCATGGACGATTTCTCCGTTTATGGATCCTCTTTTGATGATTGCTTGAGCAACCTTGATCGAGTTTTGCAGAGATGTGAAGAAACTAATCTTGTCTTGAATTGGGAAAAGTGCCACTTTATGGTTAATGAGGGTATTGTCTTGGGGCATAAAGTTTCTGAAAGAGGTATTGAGGTTGATAAAGCCAAGGTTGATGCTATTGAAAATATGCCATGTCCCAAGGACATCAAAGGTATAAGAAGTTTCGTTGGTCATGCCGGTTTTTATAGGAGGTTCATTAAGGACTTCTCAAAAATTTCTCGGCCTCTGACTAATTTATTACAAAAAGATATACCCTTTGTCTTTGATGATGATTGTGTAGAAGCATTTGAAATACTTAAGAAAGCATTGATCTCTGCACCTATTGTTCAGCCACCTGATTGGAATTTACCCTTTGAAATTATGTGTGATGCTAGTGATTATGCTGTAGGTGCTGTTCTAGGGCAAAGAGTTGATAAGAAATTAAATGTTATTCAATATGCTAGTAAAACTCTAGACAATGCCCAGAGAAATTATGCTACTACTGAAAAAGAATTCTTAGCAGTTGTATTTGCTTGTGATAAGTTTAGGCCTTATATTGTTGATTCTAAAGTAACTATTCACATGGATCATGCTGCTATTAAATACCTTATGGAAAAGAAAGATGCTAAACCTAGACTTATTAGATGAGTTCTCTTGCTACAAGAATTTGATTTATATATTATCGATAGAAAGGGAGCTGAGAACCCCGTCACAGACAACTTATCTAGGTTAGAAAATGTTCTTGATGACCCACTACCTATTGATGATAGCTTTCCTGATGAACAACTAAATGTCATAAATGATTCTCGTACTGCTCCATGGTATGCTAATTACATTGTTGCTAAATTTATACCACCTAATTTCACATACCAGCAAAAGAAAAAGTTTTTCTATGATTTGAGGCATTACTTTTGGGATGACCCACATCTTTATAAAGAAGGAGTAGATGGTGTTATTAGACGTTGTGTACCTGAGCATGAACAGGAATATATCCTATGCAAGTGTCACTCCGAGGCTTATGGAGGACACCACGCTAGAGATAGAACTGCACATAAGGTATTGCAATCCGGTTTTTATTGGCCTACTCTCTTCAAGGATGCCCATAAGTTTGTCTTATCTTGTGATGAATGTCAAAGAATTGGTAATATTAGTAGACGTCAAGAAATGCCTATGAATTATTCACTTGTTATTGAACCATTTGATGTTTGGGGCTTTGATTATATGGGACCTTTTCCTACCTCTAATGGATACACACTTATTTTAGTTGATGTTGATTACGTTACTAAGTGGGTAGAAGCTATTCCAACTAGTAGTGTTGATCATAACACCTCTATTAAGATGCTTAAAGAAGTTATTTTTCCAAGGTTTGGAGTCCCTAGATATTTAATGACTGATGGTGGTTTACACTTTATTCATGGTGCTTTCCGTAAAATGCTTGCTAAGTATGATGTTAATCATAGAATTCCATCTCCTTAACACCCAGAGTCTAGTGGTCAAGTAGAATTGAGAAATAGAGAGCTCAAATTAATTTTGCAAAATATTGTTAATAGATCTAGGAAGAATTGGTCCAAGAAACTTGATGATGCATTATGGGCTTATAGAACTGCATATAAAGATCCTATGGGAATGTCTCCATATAAAATGGTTTATGGAAAAGCATGTCACTTACCTCTCGAACTAGAACATAAGGCTTATTGGGCTATTAAAGAACTCAATTATGATTTCAAACTTGCCGGTGAGAAGAGGTTATTTGACATTAGCTCACTTGATGAATGGAGAACCCAAGCCTATGAGAATGCCAAGTTGTTTAAAGAAAAAGTTAAAAGATGGCATGACAAAAGAATACAAAAGCGTGAGTTTAATGTAGGTGATTATGTATTGCTATACAACTCTCGTTTGAGATTTTTTGCAGGAAAACTTCTCTCTAAATGGGAAGGTCCATATGTTATCGAGGAGGTCTATCGTTCCGGTGCTATAAAAATCAACAACTTCGAAGGCACAAATGCGAAGGTGGTGAACGGTCAAAGAATCAAACATTATATCTCAGATAATCCTATAAATGTTGAAACCAATGTTATTGAAACTGTAACCCCAAAGGAATACATAAGGGACACTTTCCAGAACGTTTCATACCCCGAAAAGGAATAGGTATGTGGTACGGTAAGTAAACCGACTCCAAAACAGTTCTAATGGCAATTTTCCCTGTTTTGGAATATTTAGAAAAATAGAAAAATAAGAAGCAGTCAGGGAAGGACATGAGGGCTCCACGAGGGTGGAGGGCGCGCCCTACCCCTTGGGCGCGCCCCCCTACCTTGTGGGCACCTCGTGTGCTCCCCGGACCCCGTTTTCTTGCACGATACGTATTTTGGTTGGTAAAAATTCATTATATAATCTCCCGAAGGTTTTGACTCCCGCATCACGCAATTATCCTTTGTTTTCGTTTTGAGCTGTTTTTCTGACAGATCTAGATCATCATGACGTCTCCAAGCGCCCCCAAGGACAAGTTCTTCGAGAAGGTCATCAACCCTTACCTCGTGGAGGTGCTGCGACACCCTCAAACCATTGAGATGCGTGATGGGTTGCTGCACATCCGCGATGTTGAGGGACCGAAGGGGGCCGGAAGCGTGGAGACGAGGCTCGAAGCAATGGAGCAACAAGTTTTCAAGTGCCAGGGGATGGTGGAACGTGGACTCAACTCCAACCACATGATGATCATGGAGTTCACCAACAACCACAAGCTGGATGCCCAGAACATTGGGATACCATCTTCAAGCTTCACGAGAAGATCGAGCACCTCCAAGCCCAAATCTATGACCTGCAAAACCAAAACTGTGAGTATGAATATAGATTCGAGAGGATGAGTTTGGCTGCAGATTTGAGGATTCCGGAGACTCGATCATCCTTCTATGATGGTGAGCCTATGCCTTGGAAGATGGACGACAAGCCCACATCATCAACAACTCCACCACCTTCCTCATCAACAAAGGAGACATAATCACATGGGTATGGGCACTCCCCTTGGCAACTGCCAAGCTTGGGGGAGGTGCCCCGGTATCGTATCACCATCACATCTGTATCTTTACCGTTTTTCTTAGTTCGATCCTATTAGTAGTATCTTCATCTAGTTTTGAGTTTTGCCTTATGATCCCTCTATGTAATCGAGTATGTGAGCTATATAATAAAGATTAGTGTTGAGTCAAGGGCTTGATTATTTTGCCATGATCTTGAGTGTATAAAAGAAAAGAGAAAAGAATAAAAAGAAACAAAGAGATCATATTGATCTTATGGAGAGTAATGACTTCACATAGAAAGAGTATGATGATTAAAAATTGTTGGGAGTTGACAAACATAGCTTTGTTCATCGTTGCAATTAATAGGAAGTAATAAAGAAAGAGAGGTTTCACATATAAATATACTATCTTGGACATCTTTTATGATTGGGAGCACTCATTAAAATATGACATGCTCAAGAGTTGATGTTGGACAAGGAAGACAACGTAATGGGTTATGTTTTCTTATATCTGAGATAAAGTATATTGTCATGGATCCTCCAACATGTTGAGCTTGCCTTTCCCCCTCATGCTAGCCAAATTCTTTGCACTAAGTAGAGATACTACTTGTGCTTCCAAATACCCTTAAACCAGTTTTGCCATGAGAGTCCACCATATCTACCTATGGATTGAGTAAGATCCTTCAAGTAAGTTGTCATCGGTGCAAGCAATAAAAATTGCTCTCTAAATATGTATGATTGATTGGTGAGGAGGAAATAAGCTTTATACGATCTTGTGATGTGGAAGAAATAAAAGCGACGGACTGCATAATAAAGGTTCATATCACAAGTAGAAATATAAAGTGACGTTTTTTCGCATTGAGATTTTGTGCATCCAACCATAAAAGCGCATGGCAACCTCGGCTTCCCTCTGCGAAGGGCTTATCTTTTATTATTATCTTCTACCTTATGCAAGAGTCATGGTGATCTTCACCTTTCCTTTTTACATTTTATCCTCTGGCAAGCACAGGATGTTGGAAAGATCCTGATATATATATCTAATTGGATGTGGGTTAGCATGAATTATTATTGTTGACATTACCCATGAGGTAAAAGGTAGGGAGGCGAAACTATAAGCCCCTATCTTTCTCTGTGTCAGATTAAAACTCTGTAACCACAAGTATTGCGTGAGTGTTAGCAATTATGGAAGACTAAATGATAGTTGAGTATGTGGACTTGCTAGAAAGCTCTGACATAGACTCTTTCTGATGTTATGATAAATTGCAATTGCTTCAATGATTGAGATTATAGTTTGTTAGCTCTCAATAAAGTTTCTGATTCGTACTTTGCATTGTGAATAGATTAGTACTTGAGCATAAGAAATCATATGAAATATCCATATATGTTGCTGTTATGAGAATAATCATGATTCCCTCATGTCCGTATTTTATTTTATCGACACCTCTACCTCTTAACATGTGGACATATTTATCGTTATCGGCTTTCGCTTGAGGACAAGCGAGGTCTAAGCTTGGGGGAGTTGATACGTCCATTTTGCATCATGCTTTTATATTGATATTTATTGCATTATGGGCTGTTATTACACATTATGTCACAATACTTATGCCTATTCTCTCTTATTTTACAAGGTTTACTTAAGGAGGGAGAATGCCTGCAGCTGGAATTCTGGGCTGGAAAAGGAGCAAATATTAGAGACCTATTCTGCACAACTCCAAAAGTCCTAAAACTCCACGAAAGTTATTTTTGGAAATAATAAAAAATACTGAGCGAAAGAAATACATTAGGGGGGCCTCCACCTGTCCACGAGGGTGGGGGCGCGCCCTACCCCCCCTGGGCGCGCCCCCTGCCTCGTGGGCCCCCTATTGGCCCTCCGGTGCCCATGTTCTGCTATATGAAGTCTTTCGTCTGAGGAAAAAATCATGAGCAAGCTTTCATGACAAGACTCCGCCGCCAGAAGCCGGAACCTTGGCGGAACCAATCTAGGGCTCTGGCAGAGCTGTTCTGCCGGGGACACTTCCCTCCGGGAGGGGGAAATCATCGCCATCGTCATCACCAACGCTCCACTCATCGGGAGAGGGCAATCTCCATCAACATCTTCACCAGCACCATCTCCTCTCAAACCCTAGTTCATCTCTTGTATCCAATTCTTGTCTCCAAGTCCGGGGTTGGTACCTGTAGGTTGCTAGTAGTGTTGATTACTCCTTGTAGTTGATGCTAGTTGGTTTATTTGGTGGAACATCATATGTTCAGATCCTATATGCATATTAATACTCCTCTGATTATGAACATGAATATGCTTTGTGAGTAGTTATGTTTGTTCCTGAGGACATGGGAGAAGTCTTGCTATTAGTAGTCATGTGAATTTGGTATTCGTTCGATATTTTGATGAGATGTATGTTGTCTCTTCTCTAGTGGTGTTATGTGAACGTCGACTACATAACACTTCACCATTATTTGAGCCTAGAGGAAGGCATTGGGAAGTAATAAGTAGATGATGGGTTGCTAGAGTGACAGAAGCTTAAACCCTAGTTTATGCGTTGCTTCGTAAGGGGCTGATTTGGATCCATATGTTTCATGCTATGGTTAGGTTTACCTTAATACTTTTGTTCTAGTTGCGGATGCTTGCAATAGAGGTTAATCATAAGTGGGATGCTTGTCCAAGTAAGGACAACACCCAAGCACCGGTCCACCCACATGCCAAATTATCAAAGTACTGAACGCGAATCATATGAACGTGATGAAAACTAGTTTGACGATAATTCCCATGTGTCCTCGGGAGCACTTTTCTCTATATAAGAGTTTGTCCAGGCTTGTCCTTTGCTACAAAAAGGATTGGGCCACCTTGCTGCACTTTTTTTAATTTTGTTACTTGTTGCTCGTTACCAATTATCTTATCACAAAACTATATGTTACCTATTATCTCAGTGCTTGCAGAAAATACCTTGCTGAAAACTGCTTATCATTTCCTTCTGCTCCTCGTTGGGTTCGACACTCTTACTTATCGAAAGGACTACGATAGATCCCCTATACTTGTGGGTCATCAAACAGCTATACCAGCAGCAGGTGCACAACTGGTTGGTTCAGAATGATGCCCCCGCTGCTGGAGATGCTAACCAGGGCAATGGGCCTGGACAGAACAATGCTGCCTAGGGTGACTGGCCTGTTCCACCTGCACCACCACTGTCGCCGCTTCCTCCTCACTTGGTGAATTACCAGGCCTGGCTAGCTGCGCAAGGCTTAACTATCCAACATGGTATTGTGCGTGACGACAATTTGACTGATAATGCTATGGATGCCTGGCATGACACTTTCTCTGCCTCTGATGATAGTTCTGATGACTCTGCACTGATTCTGGTCCCGCAGTCTGCACATGTTTACCAGCAGCATACTGCTCCTTCCTCTGTTACTATCTCTGTGGCTCTGCACCATAGTGGTATTCAGTTTGGGCTGTCAGGTGAGGGTTCTGAACTGATCAACCTACTGTTAAATGATCCCATTCCCCACGAGCAGCTCAACACTTACATGTTTCATGCACTTTGTCCCATGATTGCTGCCATCGGTCCGTGGAGTGCTGGATACGGCTTAAGGCCTAACAACATGGATCTTGAGTTCCTCGTGTCATCTAATGCTTCTGGGATCAGTTTCTCCCACTGCCACACTATACCCAATGTGGCTTCCTCTATGACTATTGAAGAAATCCATGACGAGCCTTTGCAGAACACTATGCCAGACCCGCAGAACCAGATGGAAGTTGTGCCTGCCGCTCCTGCTACGTCACCTGCTAGCCCAGGGCCTGTTTCTAGCCCGCTTGCTGACAGAATTGCTTCTGACCCACCTGGACTGGCTGCTGTCAATGCCATCTCCTTGCCGTCTGGCCCTGTGATCACTCGTGGTCGTCGCACCCGTCCTCCTGCTTCCATTTCCACTACTGAGGTGCACCGCAGCAACCGCTCCAAGAAGTACAATGGCTTCAAAATGCATCAGGTAACTGACGCCCGCCCTGTGATCTCTCGGGTCAAACCTCGGCTGGTGCCATCGATTGGATCCTCGTCTTCTGTTGTGGCCTCCCAGGAGGATATCATGTTAAGTTTAGGCTTGTGTGCGAGATATCAAGCCTTACACTGATGGCAGCACTGAATCATCTCAGGGGCATATGCTAAGTTTTCATATATGCTTCGGCCGCGGATGAACCCTGGCTGATCTTCGTTGATGATGCGGCATATTTGTTTCCGCAACCAGGAGGCCAGCCCTCTGTAGAGAATCTTGACGTCTGCGCTCTGCGGTGACATGGGGAGGAAGGTGCCGGGGGTAGGCACACCGTCCCCTTGGGCAGGAGGACGTATAATGAATGCCCGGTTGATGGCGTCGAGCGAGGCGCCGCCTGCACACAGCTCATCGAAAAGGCGTTGCTCGTCGCCGACACATGCACCCCAGGCCGCTTTGTAGAAAGCATGCCCAAGCCCATCTGACTCGGGAGCGTTGGTGCGGTCCAGCAAACCGACTGTTGCCTCCAGTTCGTCCGGCTTGAATTGGGCAACAAGCATCGGGCCATCAATGCGGCAGGCCTGTGCATACAATGCATCGAGGTCGAAGCGCCATGTGGGCTCCCTGTGCTGGCCCAGGAGCTCGGAGTAGAAGCAAAGGAGGGCACCGGCCTTAGCCGCGTAACCAAAAACCATCTTGCCGTCAGACGTTCAGGGCACGGATCGCGTTCAATCACCGGCGCTAGGAGGCCTATGCGTGGAAGAAATTGATATTCTCATCATCGTCACGCACCGCCCAACACTTGCCCCACTGTCTCCAAACACCCCTTGCAGTTTGACAGAGATAGGCATCGTCTCGCAGGGCCGCTCATCTGTAGACAGGAGACAAAATTCCTCCAGGAAATCAAACAGGTCAACCAGAAACTTGCAATCATTGTCAAAAGTGGGAATAAATAGGTGTTGTTTTTCTCAAACCTTGGCCGCAAACCTGAAAGCGTTTTTGGGCTCAACGAGATCTCTAGCAGCATTGCGACTACAAGCAGCACGGGACCATGCAGGCAGGGTGTTTGTTAGAAAGGAGAGAGGGATTGATGGAATAATCGTTGTATTGCTTGAGCCTCGTGGGCATATATATAGAAGTACATGGTCTACTTGGAGTACAAGGCAAGCCAGAATATTTCCTAGTCTAACCTATGTTTCCTAATACAATCACGTTACTCAACATCCCCCCGCAGTCACAACGGTAGCGACGCAGACGGTGAGACTGGAGAAGAATCCGAAGGCAAGCCGACGGACACCCCCCCACAGTCGTAACGGTCGACGCATCGCGGAGTCGTGGCTGGAGTGGAAACCAACGAGGTTGCTCAAGCAGGCGGTAGCCCTTTGTGCCGTTTGTCGATGTAGCCAAGAGCGTGGGTGGTGGAGCCGTGGTCGAGGTAGCCGTGCGAAGAATGCCGTGGTCGATGTCGAGTCGGGGTAGCCGGTGTCGAGGAAGTCGCCGTGGAGCCGCGGGCGCAAGTAGGCGCCGAGTTAGCAGGGGCGCATTGTTGTCGAAGTAGTGGTGCGCCGGGAAGGAGATGTTTGTTGACGACGCGTCGCGGCGAGTTTGCCAATCCCGGGGACACATCGTAGACGAAGGCACGCACCGGTGTTGCCAGCACCGGGCATGCATAGACGGACGAAGACGAAGTTGACGAAGCGCCGCACCAGGCTTGCCAGGCCCGGGGACGCGTCGTGGATGAAGGCACGCATCGGTGTTGCCAGCACCGGGCATGCGTAGACTGGGACCTGCACGAGCTGTACGCCATGTCGAAGAGGTCGGAGAGGCCAGCAGAGAAGGACTCGACGATGGTTGCGGCGCCAATCGACGCAGGGCCAATGTCACCCGCGGTTGTCGGAGTAGATGAAGTGGTCAGGGTAGATGACGGCGACGCTGGCGACGAGCTGGTGCTGGACGAAGACGAAGTGGGGTGGACGGGCGGCGGCGGCAGCTACGGAGGTAGCCGCGGCGGCGGCCAAAGAAGAGCGACGGCGGCGGCCTGACGGCGGCGGCGGCGGCTAGGTTAGGAGTGCGGCGGCGGTGCTCGAAGTAGGCGAAGAACCCTGGCAGCGTGACGAAGACCGGCGCGGCCGGTGGCGTTCCCGCGCCAAGGAAGACGGCGCGGCGCATACCACGGGAGGTCGACGCGCGGTGACGGCGGAGTGGACTGCGTGTCGCGGCACTATGGCCCGAAGGGGCGACGCAGCGGCGGCAGGCGGGTCGGGGCGATGGTGGGAAGACCTCGGGGCGGCGGCGGGGACCGCGGGCCGCGACGCTGCGGCCCGAAGGGGCGACACAACGGCGGTTCGCGAGTCGGTGCAGCCGCGGGGACGGCCTCGGGACGGCGGTGTGGACCGCGTGCCACGCTCTCTACGGCCCGACGGGGCGACGCAGCGGCGGCGCGAGGGTCGATGCAGCCACGGGACGGCCTAGAGCGGACGCCCTCGGGGCGGCGGGGGACCGCGGGCCGCGGCACTACGGCCCGAAGGGGCGACGCAGCGATGACGCGGGTCGGTGCAGCCGGGAGAAGAACCACGGGGCGGCGGCGCTGCGGCCCGACGGGGCAACGCAGCGGCAGCCCGATGCTCGATCGGTGGAGAGGCGCGCTGAACTCGGGGACGATCTTCACGGGACCTGCGGAGGCGCGCGTAACCGACGGGCCAGGTCGGTCGCGCGGCGTAGATGAGTCGGATCGCGGCGGCGAGCGGGCGATCAAGCCGATCGCGCGCGAGGTCGGGGACGCCGCTCGGTGGAGGCGTGGTGGCGACGGAGTCCGAGATGAAGCCAGTGGCGGCAGTCAGCAGGGCGGCTATGATTGGCCGCTGCATGACACGAGGCCGCCGGGTCGGGGTGATGCAGGAGTCCCGGTCGGAACAGGGCGGTGACGGCCGGCGCGGGGCGACGGGCGGGTCGGCGCGCGGACGACGGCCTTGAGGGGACGCCTGTTACGCGAGGCCGCCGGGTCGGTGATGTAGCCGGCCGGTCGCGCCGGTGTCGGAGTAGAGGCGCGGGATGTCGACGGCGGCAGCGGGCGACGCAAACATATCGGAAAACCAAAAAGTAGATGCCGATCAAAGCGAGCGGCGAGAGAGAGAAAACCCGGATCAAAGGATCGGGAGAAAAAGACTCTCTAGGGCAGCCGGCCAACTCGGCCGGCGGACGAACCCTAGGTACGGGCGGCGCGGCCCCCGGCGGCGGTCATGGAGGCCGACCGTCCCGGGGGCGGCGCGCGGGTGCGGAAGTGGCGGCGGCTAGGGTTTAGGATCGACTTGCGATAGATACCATGTTATCAGAGCCTCGTGGCCCTAATACAATCACGTTACTCAACAGTGTTGGAAAGAATAGAGAGGAGCTGAGTATTGTTATGTTGTGAGGGTAGACCTTTTCATTTTGTTGCCTCGCAGCTTATATATAAACCTTCTTCTTCTTAATCAATAAAACTGGCAAGTCGCTTGCCTTCTTTAAAAAGAAGATTCGAGTATCCATTTTAGAAGGTCTACGATCACAAAACAAGTGAAGGTCACCATTTTTTTAGAAAACTTCCGATCTATTCATCAACTGTCAAGGTAGTACAAAGAACACTAGAAGTAAAATTTACAATCTGATCCATAGACCACCTAGCGACGACTACAAGCACTGGAGCGAGCCGAAGGCGCGCCGCCGTCATCGCCCCTCCCTCATCGGAACCGGGCAAACATTGTTGTAGTAGACAGTCAGGAAGTCGTCGTGCTAAGGCCCCATAGGACCAGCGCACCAGAACAGCAACCGCCGCCGATGAAGAGAAGCATAGACCGGAAGGATCCAACCTGCAGACACACAGACGTAGACGAACGAAAACCGGATCTAGTCGGATCCACCGAAGACAAACGCCGACCGGATCCCACGAGATCCGCCGGAGACAAACCTCCTTTTGATGATGCTTGAAACATCACCGGGACGGGAGCTAGGCGGGGAGGACCTTATTACATCTTCGAGAAGTCGCCGCTGCCTCATCTTCTTGAGCATGGCATAAACCCTAACTAAACTCAGAAAACCGTCTAAAAGCGGAGCCCTCCCGCCGGCAAGAGCCGGGGTCCACCGTGCCTCCATGGTTCAAGGACCATAGAAGATGAGGCGGACCGGCGGCGCCGGCGAGAGGCAAGGAAACCCTAGATGGGAGTTGGCACGTGGGCAGGAGTTGTTTTTCTTGTACTCCTTCGTTTCTTTTTACTCCGCATATAAGGTTTGATCAAAGTCAAGCTTTGTAAAGTTTGACTAACTTTATATTAAAAAATATAAACATTCACAATATGAAATCAATATTATCAGATGCACCATGAAATGTATTTTCATACTATATTGTTTTAGTATTGTAGATGTTTATATTTTTATATAAATTTGGTCAAACTTTGTGTAGTTTGACTTTGACCAAATCATATATGCGGAGTAAAAAGAAACGGAGGGAGTATTGATCTGAGTACTCGGAGTGCAGCCAAAACTAGATTGCAAGTGAAGGTCACCTTTCGGGGTGGCTTCTTTCATTTGAAGTAACCTTTTGTTCTATTTTCATCTCCACTGTAGCTGTTTATTCATGAACATCGCAACGTACCAGCGATTCCACTCCTAGGTGATTGATACCACCATCATTTTACACATGGTCGCACGCCTTTGGGATGCATTGTACTACCAAAGATAAGATTGAGATATCTTGTGCATTGTCACTCCCAGTGTTGGTACCCGACCCGAACCTCCGACCATCCGGACAAAACGGTTGCCGTCCGGTTGCCCTCACGACGGCGCCGGCTGATCCATCTCCTCATTTTCGTCCCCGCCCCCAGCGGCAGCCCGTATGATGTGATACAAGACCAAGAGCCAGCGAGCCCGGCAAGAAACAGTTCTTTTTTTTTCCAACAAGCAACCAACCATGTAAAACGGTAATCATCTTTGGTAATTCGATTGCATCACGATTTTGCTTCTCTTCATATCTTTTGAACAGCTGAACGTGTGTTGGTGCTACTTTTTCAGCGTGCAAAAACTCACATGTCTCGCTCAGTTGCAAAATATAATATCTGTCCGAGCTGAGCTGATCGTCGGTTGATTGTACCTGGACACGGGGGCCCATTGGTCGGTTAAACTAATAAACCGATCGATCATAACGCATGCAGGCCCAGGCACATCCAACTCCAGATTCATTGATTGTGTGTGGTCGCAAATGAAGCTGTGCCACAGTACTAACACTGTGGCAGAGATAAATAGAGCTGTGGATCAGTACTACGACTGGTTCAAGTTTATCTTGCCGGTAAACATTTCTCGGATAACCTGTGCTGGCACTTCGGCAGGTCGATCAGTAGTTCAGTACCACTCTACTGGAGTACATTGCTGCATCTGGCTTCGTCTAAGTGCAGACGTGCAGTGCTCCCATTGCTGACAAGATCAACAGAGCTACTCATCATGCATTGCTGCACCTGGCTTTGTCTAACGAACTGCAGTGCTCCTATTACTGACAAGATCACCAGACACACACCGCTTTTGCTCTTGTGCACTCACAGTTTGGGATAACAGTGTGGCAGTAATCTGTTACTATTTCCGTATTCACAGGGACGGACAGACGCCTACGAAAGGTGGGAAAAAAGAGACAAACAATCATCAAGAAAGAAAAAGAGGACGGACGGCGGAAAGCGACGCGAGATTCCCGGCTCCGATCCGTGCCGGCCGGCCGGGGGGAATGCAATTCTTGTTCTACGCCATGTCGCTCATCTACTCCTCGATGGCGCCGAGCTCGGTCTTGCCCTCGCTCTCCGGGATCGCCACCAGCACCGGCCGCCAGCTCCGCCGCATCAGGAGGCTGCGCAGGCCCCCGCCGGCGGGCCGGAACCTCCTCCCGCCCCCTCCGCCGGCCGCCCCCGACGCGCCGCCGGAGCCGGCGCGCCCTGCCTCCTCCTCGTCGTCGTCGTCGCTGTCGGCGTCGCAGCCGCACCCGCGGCGGGTGCGCCCCGCCTCCGGCGACGCGACGAACAGATCCCTCAGCGTGCGGCTCCCGCGGCCCACCAGCGGCTTCTTGTCCTCCTCCCGGCGCCCCGCGGGCTCCGGCAGCCCGCCGCCGACGCGGCGGCAGAGGAAGCGGCGCAGGCGCGACCCGCGCCGGCGCCGGAGGCGGTACCCGGGGCTGGTGGCGTAGGACGGCGCGGGGCTGCGCGAGGGGCTGGGCGCCCCCGCCGCGCACCGCGTCGCCAGCAGCTTGAACCGCTGTGGCAGCGTCGCCATGCGGCTGCGGCTGCGGCTGCGCTGCTCCCTCTCTCTCTCTCTCTCTCTCTACTGCACTCTCAGTGGGTGCCTGTGATTTGGATCGGGCACTTCTGTACCGAGGAGTCGATCAAACCAGAGGAAAAAAGAATGGAGGGCAGACTCGCCCAAAGTGTATGACGGGTGGGCCCACGCATGGAAATATAGAAAATCTTTATTCTGTGCCATTTTGTCCAACAGTCAGTCAAAACATGTTGTCATCTTACCCAGGAAAAAACAAAGTGTGACCAGATCAAAATTCCAGGAAATACGTGCCATTTTATCAAAAAGAATCTCTCAGTCTTCGCAAAAGAAAAAAAATCTCTCAGTATACAACCAAATCCTCTGCAAGTTTCCACGATCTTGGCCGTCCGACGGTGACAAACTGCGCTAGACAACCACTATAAAACTGGAACGAGATCCTGGCTTATCAAGGGATGTTAGGGTAGCTACAGTAAACCTAACTCTTCCTTGTAACTATAAAAATGTGGTTGCCAAGAGAATCCTTTTGGCTTTTATTTTTGTCTCGTGTTACTTTCATTCCCGTGAGTTTCTCATTCTAATTTTAACAGTAGACTAGCTGTGCACCATGCCAAACGTGCAACATCACGTCAAAAAAAACGTGCGACATACTTTCTTCTACTCTCTCCGTTCCTAAATACTTCTGTCCTGAAAAGCTTGTCCTCCAAATGAATGTATCTAGTATCAAATTAGTGCTAGATACATACATTCGAGGAACAAGCTTGGGACAAGCTTTTTCGAACAAAGGGAGTATTTATCTTTCTTAAGATTTGAACAAATAACGAGCAAAATGAGTGAATCTACATTCTAAAATATGTCTATATACATCCGTATGTGATAGTCTATTTGAAATCTCTAAAAAACAAATATTTAGGAACGGAGAGAGTAGTGCGCAAGCGATGATTTCCGCTAACAGGTAAATTTCAATACCAGATTTTTAACTCCATTCAAAAAATCATGAGAGTTTTCAGTATCATACCATTGAATTCAAGCAGGCAAGAAAAGAAAAACGGGTACAGAGCTAGTTTCAGAACAATGTGAGTACACAAACTAAATCTGTACTCGGTGCTTAAATTACACCAAGATTTATGGAGCCAGACACATAAGAGAAATTTAACAGTACAAATGCACACAGCATTGGGTTTTTTGACATTAACACCGATAAAAACGAGTAGCCAGACTAATTATACAAGACGATGAAATAAAGAAAGCACTTAGGACATCTCCCTGAATCTCGCAATGGCCTTCTTCTGGATTATGGTTTTATAGCTATCGCCAGCTCGGGCCTCCAGTGATGGGTCAGCAGCTCGCTTCTGCTGACTACCAAGCCCGGCTCTCACGTCACCAGGCTTGGCCTGCACCGGCTCCTTGATGCCACTGCCATCCTTTCCAAGGCCCTGGATATTTTGCAAAATAGTTGCAAAGGAAAAAATACCAATACATGCTCACGTCAGAAGGAATGTTCAAGACACCCAGCTTCCATTCTCTAGGAAATATTGGCAAACTGATCCATCTGCAGTCGGACTAACTTTGTGTGCCTAACAATTTATGCCCAATAAATGTTTTTAAGCTAAAAAATCAATTATAGTTTATAACAATTACTGACAGTAACTTTAGCAATTTTCCAATTAAACAAAAGATGCAAAGGAATAATATTAGCTCAGTCAAAAGTGGCAAACGCAATTATTAAAGGATAAGGTGAGCCAAGTTACAAAGGGATTGAAAAAAACATTCAACATATTAATATAAGAGGTCATGCACAATTGATTTTATTAAAACAACAACAGCAGAATGGTTTTCAAAAATACAGAAACAGAAAAGGCAAAAAAATTATGGAGGCACTAAAAACTTGTGTGATGCAGGCATCCAAGAGGCTAAAAGCTGAGAAATAGGTAAACATACCAGTCCTTCTTGCCAGCCCATGTTACGCAGAATTCGATTGCCCACATTGTTTTCGTCTATTGCTCTGTCAGCAGTGATCACCTCATAATTTTCAGTGTTGTCACTTTCACCAACAGAACGTTCACCCACCCCTGGAGGAAATGGCATTGATCCCATCTCACTTGAACCCTTTCGAGACGAATATTCACCAGCTTAACAAGGAATTTCCAGAATATTAATACAGATCTTGAACAAGCAAGACGGAAAACATCGGTCCTATAATGCAAAATTGCATAGGCTCAAGAAACAGAGTCCATCCACAGCAAGTTTGGCCTAATAATAAAAGGCTGGATATACTGTCAGCACTCAGCAGAACAGAGAAATAAGAGTTGCAAAATGTAACAGAGTAAGGGCGTTATTTTGTTCGTGACATACTGTGCTCTAGAAATGAGTCTAGGAAAGAAGAAACAACAGTACAATCTGTCATGGTGAGAAGTAAAGAAAGTGTATTCTTACTTGTATCCAGTCCATCATTGGGAAGCGATGAAGATGATCCGTATAGACTTCGTCTTTCTGCAGCCCGATCTCTGTACTGTGATTGCCCTGGTGCCTCGGAGAAGCGTCGCTTAGCACTCCCAGAAACTGCAGGTGAAGCATATGATCCTAGAGAGGATAAATCAGTTTTGAAGGGTGTGGAAGCAGTGTGTGTCTCTGTGTTTGTCATTAACCCACTTGTGCTTGCGGTTATATCAGAAGAAATACTGCCACCAGCATCAGATGATGCATGAAATGTGTTGACTGCTCCCCTGCCAGAACCTCTTATGACACCCATAACAGTAGTTCCTAAGCTATTACTGACAGGTCTAGGCTTTATGTCAGAATCCAGTATTTGAGAGCCTCCAGTTTCTCGGCCAAGAGAATTATATCCAGCAACCAAGTTCATGTCCTTAGAATTTCCAAAATCAGACTTAGGTTTGGCCTTCAATGAGAATCCAATCGCACTGGGTGAATTGTTTAATTTGTCAACAACAGATCTGGATGGTTCCTTATTATCATCAAGGGCAACATGTGCAGCCTGGCCTTCTTTATTCCTTTGCTTCCACATTGCTAGGACATTATTCATCTTCTTCTTATTGGCTAAGAGATTAGTTTTCGAGGCCAACTTTATCTCCTTTGCTTTCTCTTTTTCTTTCTTTTCAGCAGCCAACGCTGCATTGGCCGCAGCTTGAACAGCTTCAGGCAATGAAGTTTTCTCACTTTGTTTAACCGTGGCTGCAGGTGCAGAAATCACTACTTTCTTACCGCCATTACTTTGACTTTCGTTGGCCATGTCCCCGGTTGCCTTAGTGTTGTTGCTTTCGTTACATGGAAGATACTGTTGAGTTTTCTGATCATACGAATACCAAACTCCAACATTACTGTCGTAGTAAAGGCCTGAAATAAGAACAATTTAATAAATTCAGTCATAAACATCTCCAAAGGCAAGGGATGTGTAGCACGACTGTTTCAGCTGCACGGATAAGGTTTCAGATAGCAACAGTATACTTGCGTACTTACCAGTATTTCCATCATAATAGAATCCAGAAGAAGAATCAAAGTAATAGCCCGATTTCTCATCCCAAACAAATCCGGACTGCGGAGCAGAAACATCTTTCTGAGATTCTGAATTACCATCTACATTGTCCTCAGCATTGTACTCTTTTGGGGCCCAACCCACAGCATCATACTGATCAAAAAGGTAAATAAGAGTAAATAACGAGACTATGTATAAAATTGGCAAAAACTGTATACCCCTAAACAAATAGATGCAGTTCTAGAATGTGTAGAATATGTTTTAAATTTATGTGTACGCAAAATTTAACAGCTAAGTGTCTGTATTTTAGATCATGTCAGTGACCAAGATAATGCCTATATTTGAAATGGAGATAGTAACATGAAAGCATGACAAAGTCTTAATTAACAACCTAAAAAATGTAAGGTAGTATTGCTTATCAATTTGACCCAAAAAATGTATTACTATAACAGACCTGCTGGGCAAATGATGCAGCCTCGATGGCTGCTGCGGCAAGGCTGTTTGACTGTGAAGCCACCGATGCAGGCCCAAGAGTGCTTTTAGCATAGGCTACACGTAACACCTGGCCATTTTTCTCATGTCTAATCCCATTTGTGGCTTCAAGAGCTTTCGTGGCATCTTCAACCTAACACAGATGGATGTATAGTGACTGTCAAAAATTTACATCAGATAAAACCTACTCCTAGTGATCCACTGGTACTTACCGAATGAAAATGGACAAAAGCAAAACCTCTAGACACATGAGTAAATTTGTCCCGAACAAGCCGGATATCCTGCAGAGAACTTGACATGTAACTCTACAGAAAAGAAACAATTATAGTTACAAGAGTTAATAGCTTCTACCTACCTTTATTGGTGCATGTTTAGCAAACTCATATCGAAGCATTTCCTCGTCAGCATTTTCATCCAGACCACGAACAACTAAGACATGAGTTGGACCTGCAATGACAGTATATAATTAGGCAATGTACTACATATTTCATATAATTCTAAAAACAAGACACAAACTTGCCTATTTCAGATCCCCGTTTGCCAAACGGTTGAATGGAAGATGCTGCATCAGCTGGTGGAGCATCGTCAGTTCGTGGCTCGTTGCACTGTGAGAATACAGGTAAACATGCAATTAGCTGGAATCAGAAAGCAAGAGCAACAACGAACTTACAAGTAGACAAGTAATTATCCAACAGTTGTTATTTGTCAGCCTTTAGCCCGTTACCATGTAACTAAGGCAGCACGAGACATGAGTTATTCTCAGATCTTACTAAATTGAACACAACTTTGACTATCTCATCGGTGCTATTGCCAGATTTCAAAAACCATAACCTGGTCCGGCAGAGCCAAAAAGAGGTGACACATTTTAAAAGATATGTTTTTCCAGGATTTGATGTTCAAAACATCCTGCAAGCAAATAATTTGTGGACATGTAGGAGCAGGGTCCTTTGTTACCAGAGTGTAGACATGTCCATGATCTATCGATGATCAAGGTTTTGACTTTATTCTTTTCTTCGTTCTATTTTTATTTTTATAAGCCATTATGACAACACCCTCAAAAATGCAAGCAGTGAAAAATACGTAAATTATATAACTGTTGTTGAGATTTGGACGATTGGATGGTCCAACGGAATTTGGTTTTAAGACAATTTTAGTTGGAGTGGACAACAGATAACATTGCAGTTGCAAGGATATAGGGTCTATTTGATTCCTAGCCACACCTCAAGTCAGGCAAGTTTGACCAACTAGGTGGGTGTTCGGTTCTAGCCACACCTCAGGCAAGAATTATTTAATGAGCAATAAGCACCACATGGCATACACACAAAAAGTGTGGCAAAATTCCCTGAGGCAAGCCAAAGTGTGTCTAAAAATTTAAGCACCTCAAGTTAGGCAAGTGGCAAAAATAATATGGCAACATGTGGCGAAGATAGTCACCAACCAAACAGCCCATATCACATAGATATGAAGTCCAGTCCAATCCATCCAACATCTGAGTGATGTAATTAATAATTGTATCCGGAAGCGAAAACATATGGAGACTCGTAACTAACTCTTAAGATGGAGATATTGTGAATACATAGGTTCAAGAAATCACAGATAATTGAACTGCTGCAAGACACCCACTTTTCCGGACTAGGTTGCAACTCATCGTTAACAAGAGTCAAGAGATATATTGTGATTAAATGGGAAAACAAAGAAAGGTGCCCTCAGCGATTAAATCAGGCTAAGTGGAGAACACATTGCATTTGGAAGGAATTAAGTGTAGATCACACCATTGACTGGGGGAAATGAAGCAAATTAGATTTCAGAGTAATGCAATTTTCTTTCTTAAATACCAATATTTCCATTTTCTGTATGTAAAGCATAACTTAACTTCCTAATAAAGAATTGCTACAACAGTAGTTTGCGTTACATGAGACCACAATATACCTGAAAACAGGAGGTTCTGCGGGCAAAATTCATACAGCCACATATAGTACATATCCAATCACATGGTGTGGATACGGTCCTGCGCCCGTAGGTAGACCTCGTAATATGTTCTTGTCCAAAAGAATCACCACTCATCCCACCAGTTGGTTTACTACTGCAGGGATGATGAGAGTCAGCAGAAATTGTTACAGCACAAACATAATAGACAAGGAATATAACTATGAGCACAAAAGGACTATGGTATATAAGAGCAAAAATCTTTAGAAGAGAGAATATAACAACTCAAAAAGTCGTTTATGTACAATTTAAAGTCAATGTTCTATTTAATCTCCTCAGTATGTCCCTTTCTGCAATAGCGACCACATGTACAAATAAATGACATGCAATACAAGAATAGCATTCAAAGATGACAAAGTAACAAAACAAAATCTATTTTTTCAATCTTTAATGCCAGCAAATAAACTATAAATTATTGTTTCGTTTGATTTCAGATACATCATATGCAATTTGGATCAGTGGATGGCAGTTGGCAATTAGCTTGGATTGCTAATGGGCAGACAGAATTTGTTCAAACGGTAGTAAAAACGAAAAAAGTACACCAAGAGAGAGTCATCTGATAGTTTGGCATATCAATGCAAGCTCCGGTGAGAATTACTAACATGATGATTGTGGGACAAAAGAGAACCAGTGATTCCACAATCATAGATTCTTATGGCACTACGGTAACCAAGTATGGTGTCCATAGTAGTTGATTCGAGCAGTGTAAAATTATAAAGCTATTGTACTAAAAAATTCAGAAAGACATTAGCTTAAAGGCAATTCTGAAGTTACATAATCAACAACTGCATCACATGAATAATTTGCACCCCATCTTGAAGGTAAGGACACAGACCTGTACTCAGAAAATATCTGCCTACCATCAATTAGAAGGCCATTGTCTCCAGTAGCTTCCTTCATTTTGCGGGCAGCTTCCTGTTGGAGCACAAAAATCTTTGTGAGCATAACAGCAATTGGCAGTCCAAATCAGTAATTAACAGATCTGAGCACTTGTAAGGTTAGTACCACAGTAGGGAAGTCAATAAAAGCAAATCCTCGAGACACGCCGGAGGGTCGATCCTTGATCACACGCACACTACGAAGAGGGCCATACTCAGCCTAAAAGAGACCAGACCCAAATGATTAAAATGAACGAGACAATACACTTCCAACCACTTTTAACAGTTTATGACGAGGAACTTGTACAAGAATCTGATATAGGTCATCTTCATTGGTCTTCTGGGAGAGACCCTTGAGAACAACAGTCGCAGATGGCGCCTGCAAGTAATAATGCAAATGTAATTAGCTTTATATGTTAAAACACGAAAGAAAAATATAAGCATGTCCTCGGTCCTCACCACCAAATCATCATGCCTTCTTTCATCCCAGTCCTGTTCTCCTCTTCTCTCAAAGCGAGTATCATCATAGAAGCCATCCCTTTGGCCCCAATTACGACTTTTGCCACGTGGAGACCATGACCTTGACCGAGATCTTGATCGGTTATCACGCCCACGTGAGCGAGAACGGCTATGGCGGACATATGGGCTTTCGTCTCTTTCATGGCTTAACCCTTTTCTTTCACGTTCATGCTCAAACAAGTCAACTCTTCTCCGACTACTATCTCTCCTGCTCCTCTCATAGTCCGAATCACAGCTGTAGCGTCCGTATTGATGATCTCTCTCATAGTTGTCCTCTCCGCCTTGGTAGCGGTCTTCAAACTCAGCACCGAACTCCCCACGATCTCTACTTCCAATCCTTTTGTTCCTACGAAAAGATAATTCACAACAACCAGATTAACAGTCATTCTCGGTAACATGATAATTATCAGTCTTTCAACCCCTCTATAGGAATCAAATTCATGATATTCCCATCATTGCAAAAATCAGAGGTGTACCTTCTGTAATCTTTTGTAGTTGCAAATTCTTCATCGAAATTTCTTCGAGGCTGAGACCACATGGTGCCAGCAGAGGGTGGTGGTGGATACATATTTCTATCATGTATATCTGGACCAAATCCACCCCTTCGATCACTAGGAAAGCCTTCATCCACATATCTCCTACCAATGTAGGATTCACCAGCCCTGCAAATTGAGTTAGCACTTAGCACTAGGAATATGGTAATATGACAAAGCACTTCAAAGCGAAAATGCATGTCAAATACAAATGGACAGAAATTACATCTACTTTAAGAATACAAGGTACCAATCTTAAGTATAGATTAAAAGCACTTGGTGTTTATATGCATATTTTAAAAGGAAATACTTGACTCACCTAAAGTCTGGCTCATTAATGGCGCCATACCCATCAGGTGCCTGTAGATTCAACAGAGTAAGTTGAGTCAGCAGCAAAGTCTACAGAACAGGCAGGTAAATCCATTCCACTTAAGCAACGGCCGCTTCTTGAATTTATTTACAACATAAGCTTGTTACACGGAAGGCAATCACATGCCACTAGATCTGCTATCTTCAGCATCCTTGGTAGTTAATAAAGAAAAAGGCTGCAATTACACTGTTGTTCTCCCATCCATGCTGTGGAGCATATCGCCCACGATCCATTTCCAGAATTCAGCACTCGTGTTATCCTGCTGATTCTTGGTGATCTTCCAAATTTTGGGGCGTAGATATTTTTGGTGTATCCTGTAAAAAAACATGACACCATAAAGTTAAGCATCATATCCATCATATCACTACATCACTGGAACTTCTGCACCGGAACAGAAATAAATCATCTGAAATTCAAGTGTTAATCAATCCATGAGTATTTGTTGCTGCTAGATATGCCCATTCCTCAACTTACTTCTTATCATATTGTGGCACTACATTTTGTGGTAATTATACCAGAGGCATGTCTGGAATGCAGGAACTGTGCATAGAACAAAACAATTTGTCCAGAATTCTGATTGGTTCCTACCTAAAAAGCACGGATACGGGGACACGGGCACGGCGACACGCATACGGGGACACAGGATACGACATTTTTCAAAAACAGCCCATCGGGGACACGGCAAGTATATATAAAAATAAATAAAAATATGCCATGTATTTTAAGAGTTAAAGACAAAAAAATAACGAGAAAGAGATCGCCCCCATTCAGCAGTAACTGGGCCACAAAGGAGATGATCCATTAGTAGTTGGGCCGGCCCAGCTAGTGCCATTTCAAGAGCAACTGGATGCTACAGATTAATCTGCACCATCAAAACTCAAACCCGATCTCTCTCTGCCCTAACGCTTTGACCAAGCCGCCACTCTCCTCCCAGCGATAGATCTCTCATCTACCCCGCAGCAGCTCTCGCCACCACCCTCCTCCCAGCGTGCTCCTCTTGCCGCAGCAGCAGCAGCGCCCAGCGCTGCAGCGGGGGATGCAGCAGTAGCAACGGCGGCATCGCGGGCGCAGCAGCACCACGGTGGCGAGGGCGCAGCAGCAGCAGCAGCAGCGCGGCGGCGGGAGGGTGCTCCAGATCCAGCGTTGCCTCGTGTCCCTTCTGTGTCCCAGCCGTGTCCTCCCTTTTCTTTCTTTCTTTTAATTCTTAATTCGGGAAATACGGCGGGATACGCGTATCCCCGTGTGTCCGAGCGTGTCCCCGTGTCCAGCCGTGTCAGCACGGGGATTCGGCAACTTCTGCCGTGTCCATGTTTTGTAGGTTCCTACATTCCGAATAGGGACAATGCATAGGAGGAGAAAAATACAAAATGCAGCATGAGTACATCAATGGCAAGCTCCGCTTCACTGAGATGAACTTACCAGGGAGGGGATTAGTTTATAAGAATAATTGCACCCACCAGCTTATGGTTTTTTCCCATGGGACAATAATAGAGGAATGATTAAAAAAACATTCTTCAAATTAAAAACACAAATAGCAAAACAGACCGCAGATATTAGATCAGTTTTAACTCCCTGTGTTCTGACCTAATATCACAGACAAACCCTTTAAAGCATACAAAGTAGAAGAATACTAATCCGTACGCTTCAATAAATAAGTCCATCGTAATGTATTTAAATGTGCAGTTTCCTAATATGCCAATCCAACCGGTTTCCTGACATGCAAGTGCTGAAAAACTAACTGTTGATGAGAAAATTTTAGAGCATCAACCATTTGCCTTCAGATACTGGATATACCAATATAGCTTGGCCTATTTACTTTAGTCTATGCATTAGATTTCTTCTCCTAGTGGCATTAGATTTCTTCTCCTAGTGCATGGTTTGACTGCCATATTAGATCAGAACAAGGGTGTAAAATCAAAGATGATTTTCTCGCAGCCATGGCTTAAATAACTACAGATTACTCACTGTCACACCATACATCCACAGCAAAATCGGAACACCATGCGCAAACACAAATTGCTCACCGGAAACATCTGATCTGAGCACCCGTACACGGCATATTATTTCTCCAGTCAACACCATATACTTCCCCAATCAACAGCATATAAGACTCGATTGTACAACAAATACTGCAGTAATTGATTAGAAAATACCTTGCGAACAGGTAGGCGGAGGCGAGCTCGTGCGGAACCGCAGCCGTGTGCGAGATCGTGCGCGAGCTGACGGGCGCAGCCGCCAGAAGTCGTGGTGGACCACGGCCGGAGTCGTGGCAGAGAGCCGCGGCGAAGGTGGGCCACGGGACCGGGCGGAGGAGATGACGAGGACGGTATGGCTTGAAGAGGGGGGGAGATGAGTCGGACGGGGGGCGGGAGGGGATGGCGGCGCCGGCGGCGGGAGTGGCGGGGCCGGAACCCTAGTCTCGGGGGGAAGAGATGTGTAGAGAGCGAGCGAAGGAGGAGACGCGGTTCGGGGCGAGAGGTTCGGGTTTGGGTCGCGGTCTCGTGCGCTGGCAGACCGACTCGACGGCGATTTCTCTTTTGCTTTCTTCCATGGAAAGTCGTTTTTTTTTACCGAAAAAGGCTTTCGCCCCGCTTTATAGATAAAGCAAACCACCAGAGCCATACAGTACCACAAGGTTCACCCACACACACAGAGTAGCACAACACGAAGTACAGAGGGGTTCTGCTGAGGGCACAGCTCAACAAACCCTAAAAAATAAAACAAGGGGGGCGGTACAACCGCAACACCCAAAACATCATCGAAGGGTCTAATCCGGCTCGGGAGGTGGCGGGGGGAGCGGCGGAGCAAAGCGGAGGGCCATCAAGCGAAGGTCGGTGATGATGGATGTGATGGCGTCGCGATCCTGGTGACCGCTAAGCGGCCGCCAAAGCTGCAAGAAGCCACATAATTTGAACACAGCGTCAGTAGCACGTCGAGGGGGGACCCGTTGAATGACAAGCTTATTACGCACGGTCCACAGCGTCCAGGCGAGCACCCCAATGAGCAGCCACCTAATGTGGCGACCGGACAAGGGGGAGGACTGAACCTCAGAGAGGAGATCAGGGAAGTTAGTGTGACACCAGTTGCCACCGATGACCTCTCGGAGGCAGCCCCAGAGAAACTGGGCGGACACGCACGAGAAGAAGATGTGATTCGAGGTTTCCGCAGTCCCACAGAGGGGGCAGATACCATCACCGGGACCCTGGCGCCGCAAGACCTCCATGCCTGAGGGAAGCCGGCCCCGGATCCATTGCCACAAGAAGATTCTAATCTTGAGGGGGACGCGAATAGACCATATGGAAGTGAGGACGCTTGGTCCCGGGGCGTGTGCGATGGCGCAGTAGAGTGACTTCGTGGAAAAGCGGCCCGAGGGCTCGAGGCGCCAAGATAGGCGGTCGTCGAGGTGTTGTGATAAGTCAGGCTCGTGGAGGGCCACTGTGTCAAGGAGCTCATGCCAAGCGGCAACCTCCGGCGGCCCAAATGGCCGCCGGAACGCGAGACGCCCTAAGTCAATAAGGGCCGACTCGACGGAGATCCTAGGCTCGACCGCTATGGAGAATAGGTCAGGGAACCGGGCCGCGAAAGGGAGGTCACCTGCCCATCGGTCAAACCAAAAAAGCGTGGCCGCACCGGTGCCAACCACGATGGATGTCCTAATGCGCAGAACCGGGAGGAGCTGAACAACAGACTGCCAAAACTAAGAACCGCCCGTCCTGACGCAGAAAGCGAGGGGCTGGTCGCGCAGGTACTTGCGACGGATGATTTGTAGCCACAAGCCACCATCGCTGTTTGCAATGCGCCACAGCCAGCGAGTGAGGAGGGCCAGGTTCATGCGTTTGGAGGACATGATACCAAGACCGCCCTGGTCATGGGGCTTGCAGATGTCCGGCCAGCGGACCATGTGGTATCTTTGCTTCCCGTCCTCGCCAGCCCAAAAGAACCTACCTTGGATCGCTCCAATCTCGTGGTGGAGTGTTTCGGGGAGGCTGTAGAAGCTCATAATGAATAGGAGAAGACTGGAGAGGGACGAGTTGATGAGGATCGTGCCGCCTTAGATAGCCACCTGCCCTGCCAAGGCTCAGTCCGGTGTTGCAGCTTAAGGACTGAGGGACGGAGGTCGGCCATAGTAAGGCGCGAGTCACTAATGGGGATCCCCAGATAGGAGGTGGGGAAGGTCCCAAGCCGACAGTTCAAGCGGTTAGCAATACTCAGGCTCTCAGAGGGGGAGTAGCCCAAGACCATCACCTCGCTTTTAGCGAAGTTGATTTTGAGGCCCGACAGATGTTGGAAGCAGAGCAAGAGAAATTTGATGTTCGCGATCTCAGCCTCGGAACCCTGCAACATAATGATGTGTCATCGGCATATTGGAGGAGGGAGACACCCCCACCATCCACAAGGTGCGGAGTGATGCCGCGGATGTGGCCGGCGGCCTTGGCTTTATCCAGGATAGAAGCCAAGGCATCAACCACCATGTTGAACAGAAAAGGAGAGAAGGGGTCACCCTGCCTAACCCCACAGAAGGTGGGGAAGTATGGGCCGATCTCTCCATTAATGTTAACCGCGATGTGGCCGGATGACACCAACTGCATGACCCGGCAGACCCAACGATCATCAAAGCCTTTCCGAAGCAATACTTCCCGAAGGAAGGGCCAGCTAATCGTGTCGTATGCTTTATGGAAGTCAATCTTCAGGAACACTGCTTTGAGGTTTTTGGATTTGACCTCGTGAAGGACTTTGTGGAAGACCAAGACGCCATCGAGGATATATCGCCCCTAAATGAAGGAGGATTGGTTCGGGTGAGTGATGCGGTCAGCCAAAGGGGCCACCCTATTGGCGAACCCCTTTGCGAGGATGCGGAAGATCACATTGATCACCGTAATAGGACGGAACTGGCGAATGTCGGCGGCATCCGGGACCTTGGGGATCAAGGTAATAATCCCGTAATTAAGGCGGTGGAGGTCAATGGAGCCCACATAGAACTCCTCAAAGAGGGCCATGATCTCCGGCTTGATAGTGTGCCAGAAGGTCTGAAAGAACTTAACTGGCAGGCCATCAGGCCCCGGGGCGGACGCAGAGTTCATGCCTTTAATCGCAAGCCAAACTTCCTCCTCTGAGAACGGGGCCGTGAGGGCCGCATTGTCCGCGTCTGATACACATTGGTCGCCCACCCAGAAGGTAGGAGCAAGAGCCAGGCCCCCATGCGGGGGGGGCCGTGAAAAGGGCTTTATAAAAGCCATCAACATGAGCGCGGAGCTCGTCCGGGCATTGTAGGAGGGTCTCACCGTCCCAAAGAAGTGGGATGGTATTGCGGCGACGGCGGCCATTGGCGATGGCCTGGAAGTATGCGGTGTTGGCGTCCCCCTTGAGAACCCACTTTTGGGTTCCCCTGAGACGCCAGTAGGCCTCCTCGTCTGTATATATGACCGTGAGCTGATCCTCGAGATCATACCGCTGCATCCACTCCTCAGCGGATAGCCCGACCGAGTCAGCCCGGAGGTCGAGCGCCTGGATAGAGGAGAGGAGGGCCTGCTTGCGGTCTCGGAGGTCCCGTCCTAAGTTGGCACCCCAGCCCTTCATGAATTGACGAGAACGCTTAGCGCAGAAGTGCCAGTCATCCACCGCAGAAATGGACCGGTGGGGAGAGTTGCGGGCCTCCAGCCAGCGGGCACGGACGACCTCCGAGAAGTCGTTCTGGTTGAGCCAGAACGTCTCGAATCTGAACCTGGGGGCGACGGGAGGGCGTTCGTCCTGAGAAGAGAG
Organism: Aegilops umbellulata; assembly: GCA_032464435.1. NCBI lineage: Eukaryota > Viridiplantae > Streptophyta > Magnoliopsida > Poales > Poaceae > Aegilops > Aegilops umbellulata. The sequence continues at coordinate 466,034,002 of CP136056.1, read as the reverse complement.
CAGCAGGGGGGCGTGGTCCGAGCCAATACGAGTAATGGCTTGAAGGGAGGCGAGGGGGCAGCGCACCTCCCACTCAGGTGCGACCAGGACAAAGCGGGTCGGGTCGGCCTGGCGATTGGTCCAGGTGAACCTGGCACTAACCCTATCTAATTCCCGCAGACCGAGGTCAGCGATGCAGTCGTTCAACATCTGCATCCGCGGGAAGTTTACCCGGTCGTTGTTTTTGTCCTCCGCAAATCGGATTAGGTTGAAGTCGCCGCCCACGACGACCGGTAGGCGGGCGGCAGACACCTTATTCTTGAGCTCATCAAGGAAAGCTGCCGACCGGCGGTGGTCGGCAGGGCCATAAACTATGATGATCTCCCATTTGAAGTTCAACGCCCTCTCGAAAATCTCCATGTTGACAAAAAACTCCCCCCGGTCCATGCTGCCTACCTCAAAGGTGGCATCCTTGACACCTAAGAGGATGCCACCAGAGTGACCGACAATCCCACTAGAAGGGAGCTAGTGTCAGGCAAACAGGTGGGGACTAAGGCGGTCGAGCTCGGACAAGGTGAACTCAGTGCGCATGGTCTCTTGAATTGCAACAATGTCGATTCGCTCATCGCGCATGTACTCGATGAGCTGGCGGCGGCGGCCATCCTGGCCGAAACCGTGGATGTTCCAAAAAAGGGTCCGCATTAAACCACCATGGAGGGGTTGCTTGACCCCAGGACTCGTGAGGCACTATGGGCGCGAAGGGCAACGGTGCGGGACCGGGTGCGACTGCGGATCTCCAGGGGAGCGGGCGTGGCCTACCCAGCCGGCAAGGTGGGGGGGGGAGCATCTGCCTCGGATGCTGGGTTAGAAAAGCGGGCACGGGCTTCAGCCAACCGCCCATCGAGGACCTCCCGAGCTTGGAGAGCCGCGATTTGGACTAAGGGGGATCGACCTCCCCCCTAAACACTATATCGGAATCAGCCGCGACCTTGGCGAGATGCCCGAGAGGAATAGATTCCAATGCAGAGAACGAACATGTAGCGGAACTGGCAGGAATGACTAGAGTACCTGGCTCGAGGTTGCGCGCCGCGGCGCGGAGCTCAGCCCGCTCGGAGATGGGCAGAGCCGGAGAGCCCGCGGGACGCGAAGCGTCGATGCGGGCGCTGCGCCGAGACGATGTCACCGGGGTCGACGTCGAGCGGCCTCATCTGGCATAAGTCGAGGCGCGAGGTGGGGGAGGTGGAGCGGCCAGCGGAGTCGCCACGGCGGCGTCCAGTCACCCACCACACACCTGGGGGGAGGGAGAGGAGGCACGCCGAGGCGAGGCTGGCGGGGACGCCGCCCCCAGCGGAGCGGACGTGGTGGCCAATGGCGACGGCCCGGAGGGAACCAAGGTGGCCATCTCGGGGCGTGGCGAGGCCAAGACCACGGACGTAGGAGCCGGGGGCGTCACAGGCGGAGGGGACGCGGTCTGAGTGTCGAGGAGCGCGAGGGGCAGGGCAACCCCAGAGGCGGGGGGGGGTCCCCGGGAGACGGAGACGGCAGCAGGGCAGAGGAGGATGCTGGCTGAGCGACCAGCGAGCGTGGGGAGGAGGCAGGAATGACCACGAGACCCACACTGGATGTGTCGCTAGGCTCCGTCTCCCCGGCGGGTGGCGACGGAGGCACCGGAAGTAGCCCCTCAGGAAGAGCAGCGAGGGACCTCCCGGTCTGCCGCCCCCCCAAGGTCGAGGAAGAGGGGGGGGCGAGGCGAGGGGGAGCGGGAGGGGCTGTCCTCCGATCCGTCATCATCGTCCGAGTGGTCGGGGCGGGGGTGGCGGCGACCATTGTAGTCGTCCTGCGGGCCTGGGTGACCACCAGGAGGAGGGCCGTCGTCAGAGAAGCGGGGGCGCCCCACATGGTTGGGCGGCTCGGGGGCGATGCGGAGGTCGAATCCTTGATCATTGAAAAAGACCCGGACCGTGGCATGAAGCTTGGTTGAGTCGAGGCATTTGACCTTGACTCGAACCTCCTCCTCCTTGCAAAGGGAAAGCTCATCGACCACCACCACCTTCCCCAAGATCCGGGACATGCGACGGATGGTGCGCTTAGACCTCGCGATGTCCGGGAGCCCGGAGATGAGGATCCAAGCCGTGTCCAGGACGGCCACAGCCTTCGGGTGTAGGATCGGCTCGGAGATGTCGACGACAAGCTTGTTGAGGGCGAGAGTGATCTGGTCGCTGCGAGTGGCGTATCCGTGGCTGAGAGCATCGGGGAAGACCACAGAAAACTCGGTGCCGGAGATGGGAGTAACCGCCCACTCCCACTGCCGGCGGTATAGATGGTTGAGCTCCGCCTCGATCATCTCGGGGGAAGCCACACCATCAATCACCATGACCACGGCTTGGAGGGAAGGTGGCGGGGGCGAGTCGTCGGGGACCTCGATATGGAAGAACCCCAACCCCTCAATCCCATTCCCGTACATCCGCAGCTTGTCGGGAACTGGCTTGTCGGGGCAGAGCAGGGCGGGGTGGTCGGGATCCTTGCAAATGTAGCAGCAGGCGGAGTTGGGGCAGTCAATCTGAGAATGTTCCACCGTACCACAGTTGAAGCAGGTGGGTCGGGTGGCGTCGGACATGGGGGCCGAAGGCGAGGGGATCACGTGGCCAGCATGGTCTTGAGCGGCACGCCCCTGGCCCCTTCTCTTCTTCTTCTTGGCCAGGCCCTGGCGGCCGCGTAGCTGCTGTCCCCCACCCACACCCCCCGCGGCCGGCGGAGCGACCGAAGTAGCGTGGGGAGGGACATACTTGCGGGATGGGGCCGCGACCACCGAAGCGGCGGGGCGGGGCGAGGCGGAGCGCGGGTGCCGGGGCGAGGTGTAACACCCTCGATGCGGCTATATCTCCCACGTGTTGAAGCATGACTTAGAGGCATAACCGCATTGAAAGCAATGTCGCAAGTGAGGTAATCTTCACACAACCCATGTAATACATAAGGGAAAAACATACATAGTTGGCTTACAGTCGCCACTTCACACAATACATAAATAAACATCCATCATCCAGAATACACTCAAGGTCCGACTACGGAACAAAAATGAAAGAAGACTACCCCAAATGCTACACAGATCCCTGATCATTCCAACTGGGCTACACTACTGATCATCAGGAAAAGACACATAGTAACGACCACGTTCCTCGTCGAACTCCCACTTGAGCTCGGTTGCGTCATCTGCACTGGCCTCGTTGGCACCTGCAACTGTTTTGGTAGAATCTGTGAGTCACGGGGACTCAGCAATCTCACACCCGCGAGATCAAGACTATTTAAGCTTAAAGGTAGGATAGGGTTGTGAGGTGGAGCTGCGGCAAGCGACTAGCATATATGGTGGCTACATTCGCAAAAGAGAGCGAGAAGAGAAGCAAAGCACGGTCGTGAAGCTAGAAGTGATCAAGAAGTGATCCTAGAACAACCTACGTCAGACATAACTCCAACACCGTGTTCACTTCCCGGACTCCGCCGAGAAGAGACCATCACGGTTACACACGCGGTTGATGTGTTTTAATTAAGGTCAACTTCGGGTTTTCTACAACCGGACATCAACAAATTCCCATCTGCCTCATAACCACGGGCACGGCTTTCGAAAGATAATACCCTGCAGGGGTGTCCCAACTTAGCCCATCATAAGCTCTCACGGTCAACGAAGGATATTCCTTCTACCGGGAAGACCCGATCAGTCTCGGAATCCTGGACTACAAGACATTTCGACAATGGTAAAACAAGACCAGCAAAGCCGCCCGAATGTGCCGAAAAATCCCGATAGGAGCTGCACATATCTCGTTCTCAGGGCGCACCGGATGAGCAGTCCGTACAACTAAAACCAGACCCCAAGTTTCCTTGAGGGGGCGCTGCAAAGCGCTCTAGTTTGGGCCAACACTCAGAGGAGCATTGGCCCGGGGGGTTAAATAAAGATGACCCTCGGGCTCGCGAAAACCCGGGGGAAAAGGCTTAGGTGGAAAATGGTAAAACCAAAGTTGGGCCTTGCTGGAGGAGTCTTATTCAAAGCGAACTGTCAAGGGGGTCCCATAAATCATCCAACCGTGTAAGGAACGCAAAATCAAGGAACATAACACCGGTATGACGGAAACTAGGGTGGCAAGAGTGGAACAAAACACCAGACAGAAGGCCGAGCCTTCCACCCTTTACCAAGTATATAGATGCATTAATTAAATAAGAGATATTGTGATATCCCAACATAATCATGTTCCAACATGGAACAAACTTCATCTTCACCTCCAACTAGCAACGCCATAAGAGGGGCTGAGCAAAGCGGTAACATAGCCAATCAACGGTTTGCTAGGAAAGGATGGTTAGAGGTTTGACATGGCAATATGGGTGGCATGATATAGCAAGTGGTAGGTATCGCAGTATAGGCATAGCAAAAGAGCGAGCATCTAGCAAGCAAAGATAGAAGTGATATCGAGGGTATGGTCATCTTGCCTGCAAGGTTCTCAGAGTTGTCGAAAGCTTGGTCCTCGTAAGCGTTCTCAACAGGTTCCTCGGTCATGTACTCGTCTCCCGGCTCTACCCAAAACAAGAACACAAGCAAAGGAACAACTATCAACCACGATGCAATGCACAAACAACAAGATGCAAAACATGGCATGATATGCGAGATGTGATATGCAATGCATATGCGTGCTCCGGAAGGACAAAGATGAACAAGGCATAATCTTGGAAAACCAAGTATGCCGCTGGAAAGTTGAGGTGATTTCGGTTGAAATCGATATAAAGATCACCGGAATCGGATGCACGGTTTGCAAATGACAAGCAAAACAAGAATGACATATTTCTGCGATTAACAGCATGATGCCACTTAGCAAGCAGCAAGAAATTAAGCTACTGCATCCAAACATAACAGCAAAGCATATGTAAGTGATCTACTCAAGATGATTGACAAAAGATGAACACTGAGCTACGGCTAATTCACACCATAGCAGGTTCAAACAAGCATGGCAAAAGTGCAAAAGATAACAGGTTCACAGACTTAGTGAAAACAACATGCCAGAAATTAACATCAGGATGGCATGTTTAGAGCAAGGAAACAACCTGCTACAGGAACAGGACATAGCAAGATATGGCACGGAATGAATCTACTCAAAGCATTGAACAAAAGTCCCTTACTGACCATGAGCCAAAAAGAACCAGAAAATATAATAGCACCCATGTCAATTAAGAAAGTTTCGTTACAGTTTTCAGACTTTGCAGAAAACTGGACATGTCAAAAACAGATAACAAGTAGGCATGTTTACGAGCTCGATGCTCTCGCTACAGAGAATTTCATGATAAACTAAGCATACACCCACCAAGAATACATGGCATAAAAGCTAGACATGGCAAGAATAACATCATAGCATGCAATGATCAACTACAACAAGCTTGGCAAAATCGAATAACATGTAAACAATCTGCCAGTAACATTCTATAGCAAAAGTAGAGCTCGATTTACTCAAGCTATGACACTTCATAATTACAAACAAAGGCATGGATGGATAGATAAAATCCATATGTTCAAAACACCCTTAATGATCATGCTCAAAATGGGCATAGATATCTCTGTAACAACATGAACACATAGCATAAAAATAACAGCAGGACATGACTTAGTGAAATTACTAAGTCCCTGAAATCAGCAACAATATGATCCCTAGTTTGCATGCTTGTGCTAGTCACCACAAAGATCACAAAAATACATGGCATACACCCCTGTAAAGATGGCATGGCATATTACAAAACACATGTAGGACTCCAGTTCATTGGATGCACACATCAATCATGGCAAAAATGACAAAAGTGCATTTACTGAAACAGATCTGAAACTAACATCACATAGCCCTCTTTCAACAGCACGTCGGGCACCAAGATGAGCTCAAATGAAAATGATGCAATGAAATGAAATGATGTACTCATCAGGACGAACAATACTATATGCTATACGCCCAAAACGGAGCCACGGATGCAGAGTTATGATGCGATGAACATGCAACAAAATATCTGCCAGAAAAGACTTAGAGGAATTCATCACCTCGCGGACTAGGGTTGACCGCGGCACGGAACACGATGCGGCGGCGGATCTGGCCGGAAACTCGCCGGAGATGGCGAGGGAGGGCGCGGGGCGGCCGGATCGGAGGCGGGGCTGCGGATCCGGGCAGCGCTAGGGCGAAGACGGCGGCCGGGAGGCGAGGCGCGGCGGCGCGCCGGCGGGGCAGCGGCGGAGCACGCCGGCGGCGGGGCGCGGATCCGGGGCGGCGACGCGGGGTGGCGGCGCGCGCAGGCGGCGGGACGGCGGAGGCGCGGCGCGGGCGAGGCGCGCGGAGCGCGGGGGCGGAGCCGGGCTCAGCGGGCCCGCCGTGGGCTCGCGGGCCGGCGGCGCTTGGCGTCGGCGCTCGACACGTGGCGCGATGCCACTGGCTGCGGGCGGCGGCGGATTTCGTCCGGGTCGGATGGACGTGTCCGGTGGCTGCGGGGCGATTGGAGCTAGGGTTTGATCCGGGATTTGGACGGGGAGGGTATATTTATAGGTAGGAGGAGCTAGGAAGCTCCAAATTGAGCACGATTTTCGCCCACACGATCGTGATCGAACGACTTAGAGGATGGGAGTGACTTAGATGGGTTTTTGGGCTGTTTTGGAGGGGATTTGGGCTGCAACCCACAAGAGGCCTTCGCGGTTACCCGGTTAACCGTTGGAGTATCAAACAACCTCCAAATGACCCGAAACTTGACAAGCGGTCTACCGGTGCTATACCAAGGACGCTTGGCAAACCTCGGTCCATTCCGAGACCGTTTAACACTCGCACATGAAAATAGGTAAAAGGGGGCGCCGAAGGACGTAGGAGCGTCGGATTGCAAAACGGACAATGGGGAAAAAGCTCGGATGCATAAGACGAACACGTATGCGATGCGATGCACATGATGACATGACATGAAATGCATGACAAGGACAAAATGCAAAATGAAGGGAAACCCAACCACGGAGGGAATATCATATCACATTGCCGAAAATGGCAATAGTTGGAGTTACAAATATGGCAAGTTACATCCGGGGTGTTACACGAGGAGGGGCGCTGGTGTCGGGGCGAGGGGGAGCGTGCCCGACGACGAGACGTGGAGGAGGAGTGGCGGCGAGGAGGCGGGGAACACGACCGGCCGCGCCAATCGGACCGGCCAGGCGAGCGGGGAGCCTCGCGGCGGTCGTCACGGCCGGACGGGCGGGGGGCGTCCCGGTCCCGTCCCCTCTGCTCGCGGCGGAGGTCCTCCTCGCGTCGAAGGGCGTCCGGGGAAGGACGGGGAGCATCCCGGCGGTCGTCCAGCCGCCTCTTGCGCCTGGCCTCCCCATCGTCCCAGTCCCGAGTCATGGGCGGTGGGCGCGAGCAGGCGGGGGTGGCAACGGCGCTGGGGAGGAGGGAAGGGGGCGCAGGCACGAGCGGGAGCCGATTCTCAGTCGAGGGAGAGCAGGTGGTGGCTGCAGGGATTGGGGGCGGAGGGGAAAACCATAGGGTAGCCAAATGCTGGCCGCAACGTGGAAGTCGGTTTTAAACTTCAACCTCCTAATTCTTGAAATTGTCATCTTAAGAAAACAGGCCAAACAATTCAAAACGGCCGGTTGCACCCGATGTCCCCACGCGGCAGTGGGTCCTGTGTACATCGTGCCTCCTCTCTCCACCTTATCTTCTTCTCCGGCAAGTATGTGGCCACACGTCGTTCTTTTTTCACCACTCCCTGACCCCAAATCCCCCTCACTCGTTTAGCCTGCCCCCAAAGCTCCAAGACTATCTCTATTGTGCTTCTTGAGTCAGTTGTGTGCCTCCGCCCATAGGCATCTTCTTGGTCCTCAATGTCGCGTGCGGCCGAAGCACACCCCCCACCCCACACCACCACCACCACCCCTTGCCCAAGTGACATCTAGCTCCTTCTCATTTGCCTTCCCAAGGGCGAGAGATGCCAACACATGTGTTGCGGGGGGGGGGGGGGGGGGAGAGCGGCACTAATATTGTAGCATGCACCACCGCTCGCCTCGGGTCATCCGTCATGCGAGCTGCAAGGGCCGGTCGCATTGCAACAAGTGGGATGCTTCGTGCTGGCTATATGGAAACCACAAGTCGGTGAGCTATGGCTTTTGCTGCGGGCAGCGAAGGTTTTGCTACGACTGGCGATGGATTTGCTGGGGACTGACAACTGCTTTTTGCTAGGATCGGCATGTGGTGGTGTTGCGGCCGGTGGCAACTTTTCATGGGACCTACGACTACTTTTGTTGGGGATCGGCAGTCGGAGTGTGGCACCGTGCGCCGCCTAAAAACACGAGCTTTGGGCCCGACATAGTAAGTAGGTGAACGGGAAGGCGACGGGATAGAGAGAGCCGACGCAGAGTGCTGGATGGCGACCGACACCACCGGCAAGCTAGAAACCAGAAGGGGAATGTAGGTGCATGGCTAGCCGGGTCTTGGTTTGGCTTCACTGCATGTTGTTCCAAGCCGCCAATGATGCCTCGTCTGAGCTGTGATGCCAGCTTTTGCAATTTTGTGTGGTCACAGTGTTCTTGGCAGGCGGTTGAGGCATCGCGGGCCCGCGGTGGATCTTTGTCGGCATAGCCCTGTTCCCGGTAACCATGCACCTGCGTTCTCCAGTGTCCACGATTTGCGCCGTTCTCTGCCGGTGAGGTGCCAATCCTGGCGCTCCGATTGTTGTGTCCTCTTCGGCCTTCGGCTCGCGGACACTCTGGTGGCTCCGCCCCCGGTAGCTCGGAGCTGCGTTCTCCCCGCCACTTCATATGGGTCTCGAGCGCTCCCAACCAGCAGTAGAGGAGAGAGATGCGCCTACGGGGGAAGGGGCAGGAAGCATCCGAGAGAAGTAGCCGAGGCCGAGCAACCGCACCAGACCAGCAGAGGAGGCACAACAGTCGGAGGGTAGCACCCCAAGGGTGCACTAGATCGGATCTGGCACGCCGCACGCGCGAGCAGGGGGCGCCACGGCGCAGGACAGGGCCAACATCCACAAACAACACAGCTAGGTTGCACCTACAGGGAAGGCCACGGGAACGACGCCGAGGCACGTGCGCAGCATCCACATGATAGGGTACATCAGCCAGAGAAGCCCCTCCACGCCACACCTAGATGGGATCTCGGGGAAGGGGAAGGGGAGGGGCGTGCAGCGCCGCGACAAGGGCTACGCCTGAGGACGCCGCGGCACCCGTTGGACCGGGCACAACCGCTAGAAAAGGCCACCTGAACTGCACCATGAAGGGATCTCAGGGGAGGGGGAGGAGGTGCGCAGAACCGACGGGGACGAATCCGCCTCGCCGCCACCATCCCGGGGTCGGGCATGGCATCACCGGCCAGTCTTCCGGCGGCGGCGATACGGGAGTTACCCGGGGAGGCCCCCCGGCGACGTGGTGGCTAGGGTTACCATATGCCGCCTAGGAAGGACGACGTGAGGGCCGACTCCGTCGTTTCTAGGAAAACTCACACATTCAGAAGTGTTTCTTATATATTTGCATGCCTTGTCAATGCCATACAATTTCAATCAAAACACTATCAATAATTATGGTGACATGGAAGCACACATACGTAAGAAAACTAATAATGGGGCTAACTATTTAGAAATAGAACGTTTTAGGGCTTTTTATGTGAATTCTAAAATTATTAATACCACACTACACCTCCTTCTTTTATGGATTTTGTTACAGGCTGAGGTGGAGATTGTAGGTGCAAATTGTTGGGCAGTGGCGTAGCCAGGCCCCAGGCTACTATGGCCATGGCCTGGGGCGTGGCTCCACAATCCTTTGTACACTATAGCTATTTTTGCCACTGTAGCTGCCATAGATACTGTAGCTACGAGGGCTGGCCCGGGGCGTAGCCCAGCCCTGGCTACGCCACTGTTGTTGGGGGAAGGGGGTATAGCTAAAACTAGCGAGAAAATAGTGGAGGAGAGGACATGTACTCCCGTAAATCTCTTTCGTAACATATCTATAATCTATAATACATAAATAGTTGATCCCCACTATCTTATTTTTCTTGACATGCAAGCTATCCACATCACCAATCAACATGCAGCCACTCACCTCACTCCACCTCATTAGTCTAGCCACATCATCTTATTTTTGTGATGATTTAATTTCTCTTCTGTCCGCTTCATGTTTTTTTTTATAAAATTAGCGGCAGCCTCGGTGAGTCACGTTCCCGAGCCGCATACTACAGCGTTTTCTCGCATGCCCATATGACTCGCGATCTTGCGACGGCTCATATGTTCTGAAACTAACGCAAGCATCCGAAGAGACATGACTGATCGCCTCTCCAAATCATGGCAAGTGCCTCGACATCGCATCCTCATCGCCTTTCAAATCTTGCTCGACGCAGAAGGGATAGGAGGAGGATATAGAAGGAGTGGCCGCGGGCAGGGGATGGGAGGATCGCATCTCCCCAACGTGTTGCCGCAGCAGCATCTGAGCTTGCTGCCGCTGAAGTCGCCCATCTGCGCAGCGCGGCGTCTGGAAACAGCGGCCGCCTGTGTGCTCCTCGTCCGGCCTCTGAGTACCGCCGACCGCCGGGCGCATCCCTTCCCGAGCCGCATACTACAGCGTTGTCTCGCATGCCCATATGACTCGCGATCTTGCGACGGCTCATATGTTCTGGAACTAACGCAAGCATCCAAAGAGACATGACTGATCGCCTCTCCAAATCATGGCAAGTGCCTCGACATCGCATCCTCATCCCCTTTCAAATCTTGCTCGACGCATAAGGGATAGGAGGAGGATATAGAAGGAGTGGCCGCGGGCAGGGGATGGGAGGATCGCATCTCCCCAACGTGTTGCCGCAGCAGCATCTGAGCTTGCTGCCGCTGAAGTCGCCCATCTGCGCAGCGCGGCGTCTGGAAACAACGGCCGCCTGTGTGCTCCCCGTCCGGCCTCTGAGTACCGTCGACCGCCGGGCGCATCCCCATGGCTGGGACGGGGGACCAACTCGAGTCCATCGACATGTGGGGAGTTCTGATGAAACGAGATTTGCGCCATTGCCGACTGCCGTCCAACTACAGTCTCCTATCGAGTCCAATCTCCCATTTGCAGAGGTAAAGTTCAACCTTATTCACCCCGCAAAAAAAAAAATTCAACCTTATTCGTCATCCCTTAACACACCATGCTCCGACCCCAAGTTCCTATATCCCAAGCCTTAAAAATCTTCTCAGCATATATGCGTGCTACAGCCAGCAATCCCAATCTATAAGGCTAATCAAGCCCAAAATAGAGGTGTCTCCACATCAATTTTTAGCATATCGAACTGCCGGCGTACTTGATGACGCCACCCGAGGCACTGTAGCGGACTGGTGAAACTGCCGTTAGTTCTCCGCACTGGTCAGGCAAGTCATCCCAAACATTAGCTCACATGCTTTCTTCTTGGATCTACTATGCGTCTGAGGTCTTTCTTAACTGAATTTGTTTGACGTATATGAGCCAAAATATGAGGTTTCTCTTAGCATAAACAGAGGTGATGTAAAGTTTTCTACCTTTTGTAAGCATCAGGATGCACATGTTTTTTATGTTCGAATGTCGTTTCTTATTTAGGGAATTTATTCTTCCTCATCCCCCTTTTTCAGTTTCCATTTGGACATTTTCCACCCGATGTTGCATTGCAGTTTCATGTTGGGATGGAAGGCTAACTCTCTGTCCTCTGATTTTTTTTGTGAGCATCAGTACAGACGCAAGCGCTCATATACACGCGCATACACTCACCTACGTCTTCTTTCACTGAAAGCGCATCGCCGGAAATCCTGAAATAAATCCAGGAATAATGCGAGCACCAGGATTTGAACCCTGGTGGGTTAGGGATACCACTGTCCAACTAACCAACTCAACCACAGGTTGATTCGCCTCTGTCCTCTGATCTGATAGATGAGAATACTACGTAAGTTAAATCTTTATGGTGCATGGCATTTGTAATTCTTTTTAATTTCAATTGAAAAAATATATTTACAGCTATTTTAATGCACATTCAGTATATTTTACAATGGTGTGCACATAGACAGAGTTCTTTATATTACAGCTGATGCCACAGACGTAATATTGATGGCTAGCTAATTTTTATGGCCTCTTACTACCCACTGGAGGTAAACTCATATTCCACCATTTTGTTAGCAAGATTGCATTATTTTTACATGGATCGCAGTATTGTGCATTGATAAAGAGAACAAATTACCTTGGCAAAATTTCGTTCAACCAAATCGCAATTAAATATATAGCAACAAATTCCCGCGCAACGCGCAGGGTATCATCTAGTTTATCCATAAGTTTAGGATTTTGTATTTTCAATACGAAGACTCCATGGGTATGTACGAATCAGAGTTTTTCATTTAAGATAAAAAAAAGTGAGCCTGTCTATACAACAATGTCCCTTTTCTTTTCCCTTTTGTAAAATGACGAGGGCAAAGCTTTCCTCCTCTTTATCTTTGTTGTCGAGTCCGTGGATCCGCTTCCACCTGATTATCGCTTCGACGGCTCGTAGCTGGGAGAGGTTAGGGTTTTAGTCCTCACAAGGATATCGCTCAGACGACGTTTCTTCTTTGAGTCAGTCGTCTAGGTTCTGATACTTCTCAAATTAATTCGTCAGGACATATTAGACGGAGCTCCACCATAAATTCATGCCAACTCCTCAGAGCAATGATGTTAGAGTTTCTCGCCGTGCGTAAGCGACATCAAGATTCGGTGCGAGATTCTTTATATTGATTCAAGGGTTCTTCATATTGGTATGGGAGAGGCGCGTCAACGGGTTTATTTTGCCGGCGGGAGTAGTCGTCCGGTGGTCCAGAAACTTTAATGCAATTTTTATTATATTTGATTGATGGAGCTGCTTTGTGAATTTTTATAATCGATACGAGTTCAATGAAAACACACGCAAGTAATCCTAGGGCGTGTTTGGTTGCAGTTTGGAACAGTAAATGCATTGCATGTCCATCTCAACACAGGCTGGTTGCTGAAATACAGCCTCATATGCAGCAGATGCAACTTGCTTGGTTGCCTGCATCGCATCGAGAGGGACTTACCCCCTGCTGTTTGGTCGCCCGCATTTGTGCTTAGGGTGTGAGAAGATGCAAACTTCAGCTGTTTGGTTGCAAACAACGTTTGTGTTCTGCTCACCCCATTCAAATGTGGTGGCCTTACCATCACACATGATCAGCACAACAACAACTCACAACAGCAAGATCAAACAAAGCAAGCAATGTAATGACAACAAACTTAACACAGAAAACTACTTAACTAGATAGCATAGTCTAGATTAAGAGCAGGGGCATCCTCCTTCCCTGCTGTGCCAGGGTGCTGCACTTGGCCAAAATATGAACATGTTCCCAGCACAGGTCTCGCCACACACCCTAAAAGTTCTCCACTAACACGTGACTTAACTTAACTACATAGCATGCTCGATGCCACCAAGGCAGCTGTGCCTGCTGCAACGGTACCTGCACATCACCGACGAGTCATGGTTGTAGATCTGAACCTTCAGTCCCAGTCCGGAGATGCGCACAACGACGAGGTCGCCGGGGACGATCTTGTGGCGGTGGCAGAAGTAGTTCCACCCCCGACCAAGCATCATCTGGCCCTCGAAGTTCTGGACCTATACAAAACAAGAACAGATCAGTCTGATTGGATTCGATTGGGATTGCATCCAATCGGATCTGCTAGAATCCTATCAATCCTAGCACATGCCTGAGAAATTAACAGCTAATCTACATCTAGGAGCAAGATTGTTGGGGATTTGACTCACCGAAGCACGCGCAGCCGCGGCGAACCGAGGCCAGGGTGAAAACCCCGATGGGAACGATAGAGGTGGCGGAGTTGAGGAAGAGCCGACCCCGGCGACGGCCTACGGCATCGGCCCCGTGCTGAACGCCATGCCGGAGGTCGAGAAGGACGGCCCGCCGACCGTAGAAAACCCTCAGACGGGGGTCAAGAAAACCCCCGAGGCCAATGGTGTCCCAACAAGGGGCGGTTCCGTCGCCGGCGCCGGCGCCGAGCCCAGGACCACGAGGTCCGGAATCGGCGGCCGACACCGCATTGGCCGGCGGTTGTGGAGGCCGGCAGCAGAGGGGGGACGGCGCCCGCAACGCCGAGGCCAGGTCGCGGCCCGAGTTCTGGAGCCCGTCCAGCCAGCGCTCCTGGATGCTGGAGATGCGCTGGTCGACCGGGGTCAGAGGGCGGCGCGGTGGTGGGCGTGGCGGAGCCATCGGAGCAGAGGAGAGGAGAGGGAGGGGCGATGAGGGAGAGAGAGGGAGCGGTGGGAACAGTGCGCCTGGGCTGTGACAGAAGAGTGGGGGGCGAGTAATGAGACATCGCCTCCGTCTCCCACGCTGCCCGAGGCGTGCAACTGCCCCGCACGCGCGGCCGCACCCGTGCAGGCTCGCGAGAAACTGCCGATTCGGCAGTTCCCGCCGGACCAGGCTGCAGGTTGCTTTGAGGTTCGTGCAGCCCAGCCAACCAAACAGGCCGCACACATCCTGCGTGGGCCTGGTTGGGCTGCATGCGGGCAATCAAACACGCCCCTAATATACGGAGTCCGAGGGAAACAGTGGCAACCCAGCCAATTTTCACGCCGGAGAAGATCGGACGCGGCGGAGCGGGCCGATCGATCGCGCTGGTACTTCCGAAACGGCCAGCTAGTTCACCGATCCGGTCACGGGTCACCCTTCCAGAACGCCCCTGAGAAGAGAGGTTCGTGGCACCACCGGCGCATACCGCGCCACGGCACACGTAGCTAACCAGCTAGGTTCATCTTTATGCCTACTCCCGAATAAACACGTACTCCATGGACACGTCGCCTCTCCTCCCGGAAAACGAAAAGAGTACACGCTCATATGTACTAAGGGGAGGAGAAATGCCTGATGGGTGGAATGACACACTCATAGTCCTGATTCCAAAAATGGCCAACCCAATGAAGATGAAAGACTTGAGACCGATCAGCTTATGTAATGTTGTTTACAAATTGATCTCCAAGGTAATTACCAATAGACTCAAGTTAATACTCCCTAATATTATTTCTCCGAATCAGAGTGCCTTTGTGCCTGGGCGGCTCATTTCAGATAATATACTTTTAGCATATGAGCTAACACATTTTTTGCAGAAAAGAAGAAAAGGAGCTGTGGGATATGCTGCTATTAAACTGGACATGAGTAAGGCGTATGACCGAGTTGAATGGTCCTTCTTGAGGGATATGATGCAAAAACTAGGTTTTGATAAAGAGTGGATTAATTTGGTTATGAAATGCATCTCTACTGTCAAATACCGGATTAAAATAAACAAGGACGTCACAGACATAATCTTACCCCAAAGAGGACTACGACAAGGGGACCCACTCTCCCCGTACCTTTTCCTTATTTGCGCAGAGGGGTTCTCGACCATGCTCCATCAGGCTGAAATGAATGGTTTAATAAGAGGAATTAAGATCTGCATTGAAGCACCTAGCATCAGCCACTTACTTTTTGCGGATGACTCCTTGTTATTAATGGAAGCTAGTGCTGAAAGTGCCCAAGAAGTCAACCGCATCTTGAGCACATATGAAGCCCTTTCTGGCCAAGTGGTGAATAAGGACAAATCATCAATTCTCTTCAGCAAAAAAACAAAGAAAGGACTGAAGGAAGAAATGAAGAATATAATGCATATTACATCCGAAGGACTAACATCAAAGTATCTAGGAGTTCCATCCTATATAGGGAAAGCCAGAACTAGGACTTTTAACTATGTGAAAGATAGGATGTGGAGGAAAATTCAAGGCTGGAAGGAAAAGCTTCTATCTAAACCAGGGAAGGAAGTTCTGATAAAGGCGGTTGCCCAAGCAATTCCGGTGTACTCGATGGCATGCTTTGATCTCACTAAATCATTGTGTGAAGAATTGAACACTATGATTAATAGGTACTGGTGGAGCCAAATGGACAAGGAGAACAAGATACACTGGATTAGCTGGGATAAACTGACGAAAACAAAGAGAAATGGAGGACTGGGATTTAGAGATCTTCACTCATTCAATCTGGCTATGCTTGCAAGGCAGGCATGGAGGTTGCTTCAGAATCCTTCTTCCTTATGTGCAAAAGTCCTTTCGGCAAGGTACTACCCAAACAACACAATCCTAGAGGCGGAGGCAAAAAATGGTATCTCGTATACTTGGCGGAGTATCCTTAAAGGGGTGCAGCTACTGAAAAAGGGTATTATATGAAGGATTGGCACAAGTAACAACATCAATATCTGGTCAGGCCCATGGATCCCACGAGGAAGCACTAGGAGGGTCATTACTCAAAAAGGCAGAAACATAATAAATAAGGTTAAGGACCTTATTGATCCCGCCACAAATTCTTGGGATGAAGACCTAGTGAAGCAAACTTTCTTACCAGAAGACGCAGAAATTATAATGCAAATCCCAGTTCAGGAGCACAATGACGACTTCATAGCATGGCATTACGACAAAAAAGGTATTTTCTCTGTAAAATCGGCATATAGAGTACAAGTGGACAGCATAGCCCGTAATTCTCCTGCAGGACTAACTTCCTCCTCAAGTGCAGATGAAGATACGTGTGGCTTCAATTGGCGAGAATTGTGGGCGCTACCCCTTCCAAACAAAGCGCTTCATTTTCTATGGCGCCTAACCACTTGTAGCCTACCGTTGCGAATGAAACTCCAGTACCGAGGTATGAAAGTCGACACTCGTTGCCCTTGCTGTTTCAGAATGGATGAAGATGGTGGTCATTGCTTTGTTAAATGTAAGAAGGTAAAAGAGGTGTGGAGGAAATCACTGCTGGAACATGTTAGGTTGCAGTTAGAATCTTGCAATGATGTCAGGAGTTTCATGGAGAAAATCTTGAGCTTACATGAGGAAGATAAGATTAAAACCTGCATACTTTTGTGGCGTTGGTGGAGTGAAAAAAATAAAGCAAATGTAGGAGACGCTGTTAAAACATCTGATGAAATCTGCTCCTCGATTAATTATCATGTTTTGAATCTTTTGAAGGGGAAGAAAGGAGAGAAGAAACTAAAACAACAATCTGAAGCTAAATGGTCCCGACCGCCTTCAGGATTTTTGAAGGTCAATACGGATGGTGCTTTCCAAAAGAGATCCAATACTGGAGGCTGGGGCTTTGTTATTAGAGATGAATATGGTGAAGCTAAGGCTGCTGGTGCAGGCAATCTGGAGAGAGTCATGGACGCATTACATGCAGAAGCATTGGCAATGTTGTATGCTATTAAAGCAACTAGTCAAATGGGCTGCCACAAAGTGGTGTTTGAAACTGATTCAACACAACTGAAGACTGCAGTGTCCACTGAAGACTATGATCTGGCTGCTTTGGGAGCTATTTTTAGGGATATAAAATTTCAGTTGTGTGTAGGTTTCACTGATGCATATGTTGTGTCTTGTCCCCGAGCTTGTAATTCAGTTGCCCATCATCTAGCCGAACATGGCGCAAACTTAGGAGCTGGAACTTGTAAAACTTGGTTGGGACAGCTCCCAGGATTTGTACTGAATGTTGTTGCTGGTGAGTTGGCCAGCAGCACTATATAATGGAATACGTTGTGTTCCTTTCAAAAAAAAAAAAAAAAAGAGTACACGCGTGACCCCTTCGCGGCGTGCTCCGGGATCGCCGTATCCAACTCTACGGCGGTATAAATAAACCTTCCAGCCTCTGCACTTCTCTCGCATCACTAGCTGCAAACAACTCCCCTGCATTTGGAGCGACCTATTGCTATTTGTCACAGTTGTAGTACAACAAGCGTCACCGGTATAGTAAGATGGAATACCAGGGGCAGCAGGGCAACCTCGTGGACCAGCACGGCAACCCGGTCGCCGCCGCACCTGGAGCCACCGCCGGCGGGCAGCTGCAGCCCGCCAGGGAGGAGCACAAGACCCGCGGCATACTCCATCGCTCCAGCAGCTCCAGCTCTAGCTCGGTACGTACCTTAATTCTCTCTTCATGCGTGCGTGCAATGCATTGGTCACCTGTTAATCGATCAGCGTGTAGTATCATTGATATGTTATTCTCAAGGTTAGCCTACATTAAACTTCCATTAATCTGATGTTTTTTCTATTGATATAGTCTGAGGACGATGGCATGGGTGGACGGAGGAAGAAGGGCATCAAGGAGAAGATCAAGGAGAAGCTTCCCGGGGGTCGCAAGCAGACTTACGGTCAGCCCGCCGCGCCCGCGGGCATGACCGGCACCGGGGCCGGGGCGACCGGCGGCCCTTACTACGTGCAGCCCGCTCCGGCTGGCACTGGAGCGCACGGGACCACGGCGACGACCGGCACTTACGGGCAGCCCGCTCCGGCTGGCATGACCGGCACTGGTGCTCACGGGACCATGGCGACTGGTAAGAAGAAGGGCATGAAGGACAAGATCATGGAGAAACTCCCGGGAGGTCACAAGAACGAGCAGCACACCGTGCCCACCGCCGGCGCCTACGGGCAGCCGGGGATGACTGGCACCGGAATGCATGGGAACGCCGCTCCCGGTGGTGTCTATGGTGGTCAGCCAGGGCAAGCTGGTATGGCCGGCACTGGAACGCATGGGAGCGCGACAACGGGCGGTGCTTACGATCATCAAGGGACCGGCACCGGAGCACACGGGACCACGGCGACCGGCGGTGCTTACAACCAGCAAGGTCACGCTGGGGTGACAGGCACCGGCGAGAAGAAAGGTATTATGGACAAGATTAAGGAAAAGCTGCCTGGCCAGCACTAGGCGCCAGTCAGCATGTTTGTGAACAATAAGTACGAGCGGAGGTGGAGCAATAAGCCGATAAGTGGTGCACGTTTGTGTTTAGCGTTGGAGTGGTTGGTATGCTGCAGTACTGCACCATGCCATAGTGCGGATGACATATGGGGTCGGGTGCTAGGGTCCACACGACAGCGATCGTACTGTACTGCAGAATATACAACCCATTAACGGTGGCGCAAAGAGCGCATTGTACTGTACTGCAGAATATACAACCCATTAACGGTGGCGCAAAGAGCGCATCCTCGCGCAGTCCACGTCGGCAAGCTACTAGACAAAAAAAGAAACCAATCGCCATCCCCACGAGCACCCGTTCCCCATCCCAATTCCTCCCCCTCTTCCTTCTCTGGACGACCTCTCCCGCGGAAGTGGATCCTCTAACATCAAAAAGAGAAGTCACCTAAACTACAATTCTCTAACTTTCCTCCTTCACGTTCATATGATTAAGGCTAAAATGACTTGAAGTAATTTGCAAATTACAAATCTATTGTATACATTTACAAAAAATACATACAAACAAAATCATGATGCAATAAAATTAATTTTAAATTTATTTACATAAACAGTAACCACACACATAACCTGCTACAGTAGATAATTACATTATTTGCTACACTGCCTCTGACTTTCCTTCTTTGCTTTGCACTAGATTGCACTGTAGCTTAGGTTAGAGGATCCACTTCCCTCTCCCGCAGCCGCCGCCGCCCTCTCGCACAGCCTGCGCCACCACCCATTCTCTCCTTCCCTCCACCGCCAACCTCCTCCCATTCCTCTCTCCCAGATTGAGCAGCAGGTCCGGATCAATGGCCACGGTGGCGCGAGCGCCACCATGCATCGCGGCCACACAAGGAGGAAGCTCGACGTGGATCTGACCCTGGTGCCGACACCATGAACAAGGTGCCCTTTCATTTCTCCTTCCCAGTGGCCGCTAGGGTTTCCCTGGTCGATCTCCCTCCTCCTACTGACCTACTCCCAGTCCTCGATGCGGCCACCACGTAGCTGATGGCTGCTGGAAAGCTGCGAGGAAGTCGCCGGCCAGACGAGGGCAAGGGCGTCGAGGAGGTTCGCCAGCTGCAGGAGGGCAAGGGCCCCGATCTCCCTCATGTTCCCAATCTTGGGCGCGGCAACCATCGACAATCTCTTCACCACCTCAGATACACTGTCTCTTCCCCATGGGCCCGCTCATGCATGGTGAAGACCCTCTGACTCTGAGGTGGTGCCGTGGTCAAGAGGAGAAGCACAGGTCACCAACGTTGCCGAGCTTCTATGGAACAACACGGCCTCTGCTTTAGTCCCTTCTGATTTGCCTCCTCCCCTCTCTTTTCCACTCCGTTTTTTGATTTGCCTGAACCTCGCGTGTTAGATTAGTGACTGGTCTAAATGGTTATATACCTACATATATCTGGATTTCAGATTCCTTACATGTATAGGATGCTTGGTCTCTGCAATTTAGCTTTCACTATTTAATAGTACAAAGCTAATCTTGCTATGAGCGAGCATGTATGCTTCAGAAATAATCATCCTGGTTAATAGAATAGTTTACAATCACATTAAAGGTAAACCAAGGTGAGTGTCTTGCATACAAGATGTTTGATGTTATGCCAAGGTAGGACATTATTGATATCGTGTGAAACTGATGCTCACAGCAGATTCATGAGATAAAAAACGAGTAGAATAATATATCAACAACAGTAGACTGATCCAAGTTTTATTTTTGTATCAGAATATGGATGGAGGATGGGGAATACATGCAGAAGGCGGAAGCTCCATGCTCAGCTCAGCTCTCAACTACACTGCTCTAAGACTACTTGGTGAGAATGTCGATGATGAGCAAGATATGTCCGTGCCAAAAACAAGGAAATGGATACATGACCATGGTGGTGCAATGATGATAAAACTGGAAGCAAGGTTCTTGTTAATTTTCTCACAAGTCTGAAACTGCATGCTTTAAATTAGTTATGCAGAATTCAAAGCCAGAGTAAAATCTTGACGAAACTATTTATGTCGATCTGAACTGTATGCCTGCTGCTGCTGGTGCAGGTGCTTGGATTTTTTGACAGGTTAGGTGTAAACCCTACCCCTCAGAATTGTTCCTTCTGCCATCCTTGGTTCCTATTCAACTAGGTACGCAGAGTCGGTGTGGGACTATTCGAGCTTGTGCCTGCAAAATTCTACTGATGGATGATTTCTGCCATGTTTTTTATTCATTTTCATGTGGAAGTATTTGATATATCCTGGGTATGGATGGTTTGTTCGAAGAATGTTCCAGAATTTGTGAATCTTGATGTACAACAATCAACACGAATGCTGAAACATTGATTCTTGCTGAAGGTAATACGTTTTTTCCTGTTCCCGGCATTTTCCTCATGTTTGTTTCTAAAACATTACTTAGCAAGGCTTATGTATGATTTCTGGAGTTTACTTAGCAAGGAGAATGTTATAAGTAATTATGAGAGATGATCGTATGTGGGCACATGCAGACAATAGAGGAACAATTACCATTCTCTTTGTGTTTTAGTGAGTATATATGGATGCACAGAAAGTGTTCTTTGTTCTTTATTGGGTTATATGTTGGTGCATAGAAAATGTATATGGTTATTTCCGTTCTGTTTACATAATACATGGAGCTTATTTACTTTGTCTTATTGTACCCCTCTGTAACTGTACTCCCTCTGTAAACTTTTATTCAGAGATTTTGTCTGCTTGCTTCAAAATTGAGTGCGACTTTGCTTGCTGATAATTTTTGCTTGCCTCCGACGCAGAGCGGCCACGCCATGCACCAGCGAGATCCGTGCGTGGAGTGCAGTTGAGCAAGAGTCGATTCTTGGCGAGGTGTGTCACATTGGTCTTCTGCTTCTCGCCGTCTAGCCTCACCACCGAGCGGCCAGATCCACACGAGGTGGATGTCCCACGCAGGGCCCTCTCCCCTCCTTCCTCTCTTTTTTCCTCCAACTACCATGTCTTCTTACCTTGTTCTATTGTTTTTTCACCCATGGGGATAAAGATGAGTTAAGGTTGTAACATCCATACTAATTTGTTGGTTTGTCTCAACCAGTGATCCAAAGTAAACCTATGAACATGAATTTTTTGGGTATACATTGTCTCCTCCTCTGCCAATTGATTTTCTTCAGATTAGTTGTATCATAATTTTCAAGAAGATTGCAAGCCTAGCAATGAATGAGACTATAATCAGGACTGAAGATAGTTTAATATTATAATTATTTCTTTTGAAGTTTCACTGTTTATGTAGGTGACAATGCTAGATACATCTGTATCATGGCACTTCTCCAGCAAACAAAAGCTTGGTGGCCATCTACTTTACTTCCAGAGAGTTTGAAAACGTACTATCACGCTAATATTTAGTAGAAATGTATGACAAAAAAATAGTTAGATGGTATTACTATGTAATGTATACCCAAAATAGCTTTACAGGTCTGCTGTTGCTTCAATATGTTGTAGTTTCTCTGTACATTCTTATGCTAGATTTTGTTGTTCCCATGCGACATACTTCTAAAATTCAGGTCCTTTGAACATATCAGCTTTTCTCACTTATTCAGATTAATGCTAAGTGTTTTTTCTCTTGTATACTGATCTACAAAATTACAATTGAGATATTTTCCTCCTCTATTTTTCTTCTTGTCACCGTAGCAGCTCTTAATTCCTTTTGAGGTCCACCAAGATAATGCAATAATCCCTGGAAAATATGTTCTGTACTTAAATAGACATCAGACTGAAGAATGGAAGGGTTGGATGCAAGTATTTTCATAGTTGATCTCCCTTTTGTCATCTTTTCTGGCTTTTATTCCACTACTCCCCAGTCATGCATGAATGCTAATACATCAGATTTATGCAGTCAGAATGTTTGACTATTCAATTATACATGTCATGCTGCAGTGCTTACTTTCTTACCCCCTTCAGTAAGTGCTGCAAGACCAAACATCATTTTACACATTTGTTTTTGTAATGATAGCATTGACTTTGTTTTTTTCTGCTGCTTACTGATGCAGTACCTGAGTTGCGGCTTACTGAACCTGATGAAAGCGGAAGTCACTCCGGCAGAGATGTAGTGTTGTGCCAATTTGAGGTTGATGGGGTTAATGAAGAAAAGGATTATGAACTATGTGTAGAAATTACCCAGTATTGCTATGCCAAGAAAGCAAGATAGTCGATGGTGGCAAGAAGCCATGAACCATCACTCTGCTATTACTGAACAAGATGATATCTATTTGGATAAGTTTAGAGTTGGAAATGTTTATATTCTATTAAAGGTTTATCTCTAGAACATTTATTTTGTCAAGAGATGAGCCCTTACAGGTTCTGAATATGTACGTGGATGATCTTCAAATACCTAGATGATTATTCTTTATATACCTGGATAATTATTCCGCATAAACAAAGCCGCACTATCATATTAACACAAGAAGTAAGCATCGTTCCAGCATACAAATAGCTACTATTTGCGCTGAGTAAGAAATTCATAGTTATGGGCCATCAAGAAAAGCAAACACCCATGCTGGTGAGATATACCTGTTCCATATGACCTTGTGGAAGTGGTAAATTCTTTCACCTTGGTGAAGCACCAACGGCCCAGCGCAAGCATGCCATGGCTCCCGTATAATGCATCATTAGAACTCCCTGCGCAAAGGATTCATCATGTGAACGAGGCATACAATTCAAGGGACCATTCACCTTAACTTATAGCTGATTTTAACTGTTGATCACGAGTTATACTAACTAAACTGGTACTGGATGCAGGGATCCACGACTTAACTAACGTGGTAGTACCAATTTACAATATACGTATATAACTACAAGGTTTTATTTCTCGAAATAAAGGAGCCGCACGTCCTTGTTCTATTTCGTAAACGAAACAAGAGTTTTACAGCAGTTAAGAAGCCATCATGCACATAACCGAGAGAATGTGAGGATAAAATAGACTGTATCGGTCAGACTATCAAAAACAGAAATTCTATATCAGTCACAACAAAGGCACCAGTTCATCAACCTAGACAACAATATTAGTAAAAGCTGCCTTTTGCTAGAAAACAATGCCGGCTTGCATTGAATTATAAGAATTTAATCAATATTCCTATTAAGGAACGAGTCAAGTACTCAAGCCCACTTATATGCTTCCTTAGCATCCGCTCGGGAACTCATTACTCTCCAGGGAAGCTCATTTCAGGCAGAAGAAGCCGAAGAAACGCATGGCCACCAGAAACAGCTAGGAAGCAAATGAACCGAAGTAGAGGCATTCGAACTGTCGAAATTCGCCATCTCCACCAGCCATCCCAAACGATACACCGACAGAATTCCGGAGCAAGGCCGATCTGCTCACCCCATGCGTAGCTCCGCCAATGTTGTCCCGCAGCACCACGAGTACACGAGTGAGACCCCGATACAAGTCAGAGGAGGCGAGGCGGAAGATGTACTCAATCAACTGTACAAGCTATCAAAATCAATGAACAAATCAAAGGCACACCCGAAGCACTCACAAGTCACAACTACAGAACATCATACTCTGAAGTCTGTCCCCAAAAACTAATCGACTGAACTAGAACAGATTCAGGCATCTGACTTGAGCAACTACTGAACCGAATCGAGAAGGTCTTTGTACCTTGGAGGCGTAGGCTTCAGCCTCGGACAGAGTCCTCTCCAGCTCGCTGCTCCCTCTGCAACCGCAACAATAATAGCATCGCGTTAACCCAATTCGATCCGCCTATCCACCGTCAGCGGAACCCTTTTCAGCGGCCGCAGAGGGAAAGGGCGCGGGCCTGGAGACCGACGGTGCCAGCGAGCGCAACCACCACATCCGCGACGGCGGTGTACTCATACAGGAACTCCATCTCCTCCTCGTCGAACGGCAGTGTTCCTGCGTCGGGGTGAGGGGGTGTAGCCGTCGGGAGCAGCTTGCGTAGGCAGGCCGGCGATCGGCGGAAGACGGCGGTGGTCTGTCGCGGTGTGTTGCTTTTTGCTGGCTTGGCTTAGCGCGACCAGGCAACACAGCAGCGAGAGCAGATGAGGCAGGGCGCCGCAGGTTGTGTGGTGGACAGGTGGTGCGCAGCAGGGTGTGGGTGGACAGGTGGTGCTGCTGACTTGCTGCTCGTGCTTTATTTTGTTCTCTTTGGATTTTTTAGGTTGTTCTCTTTGTTTTTACGAAACTACTTCACAGACCAGACATATGCGGAGACAATCCTTGCACGATGTCGTCTTTTTACTGCATATATTGTCGGTGGGAAACGATACCTATGGGATCACAAGAATCCCTACTGCGGTTGCGGGACGCGGAGTTGAGAGAAGAGCGGATCTAACAGAGAGCACGCGGTTCGTTTATCCAGGTTCGGGCCGTGAGGATGCGTAAAACACTAGTCCTGCTTTGGTGGATGTATTCTGAGTTCTTGAGCTAGCTACAGAGTGTAGCGAGCTCCAAAAAGCCGAATCCTTCTCCTCGTCGCCTTGGGCCTCCTTTTATAGAAAAAGGGGTTGCCACAGTGGCACACAGGAGATGGAAAGGCAATAGTGTTGCGAGGTTATCCTTCGTATTATAGGACAAGACGCATTTAATGCATCACGCAGGTGTCCCTTTGCTTTATCGGGGACGGGGGCGAGGCCCGTCCCGTCCGTCGCTGCTCTTCCTTGCTTCGACACGTGCCCTGGTCAGTGATGCGTGCGGCGCCATGTAGGTAGGCTGGCACTGAGGTGGCATGGTGGTGGAGCCATCGCGAGGATCTGCATGCCGTCACGCAGGCGCTTGATGGGTTGGCCTGGGAGCTTCATGTCGCCACGCAGGTGCCTGCCCAGCTGGTTGGGCTGGCAACTGTATGCGAACGACGGTGGAAGCTTGGTCGCCGGAGGGCCTGGCGGTGGCCCTGCTAGCACCCTTGGTAATGGCCTTGCCGGGTGGCCCGACAAGGGTCTTGCCGTGGCACGCCGTCGTCCCCGGTAAGGGTCTTGCCGGGGGTCGTCGTCTTCTAATCCTTGGATATGTCTTCACAAATATCTGCATGCCACCTCGGAGGTGCCTTCCCGAGCCCTGACTCCACGCGGATGATGGCGTTGGGGATCGTAGGCTCAAGGATGGCTCACTCCGTTGGTGTGGGGCGAGCTGCCCCGGCAAGGGTCTTGCCGGGGCTGCCCCCGGCAAGGGTCTCCTGTCGGGGGGACCTGCTTCGTCCCTTTGCTCTTTGTGGCCTTGGTCTTGGCGTTGCTCTGGTCATCTTAGGCTTCGATCTTACCATGGCTCACCTCCCTCGCTCTGCTTGGTGTGGTCGCGGGTGCGGCTCTGACTGCCCGTGCACAGGTAAAGGGGTACAAAAACGTGCCCCTAGTTTTGTACACCGACATATATCGTGCGTGAAGTGTCTGTTCATGTAGCAACGTTCTTGTTTTTACTGCTCGAACCGACGGTTCATCTGTTTAAACCATAAATTACATATATTTATTTTCTGACCAATAGATAATAATATTTGCAACAGCATGACATAGTAACAAGCAACTGCAAATATACAACAAAGCAACAACTCAAAATATATGTTCATGAATATGAATGGTGTACATAATCTTTAAATACCTGGATGGTTAATGAAATACCTCTTGGGGAGTTAGGGCAAATAAATACACGAGTGGATTCATGATGCATACATCTTGGATATATGTTTCATATAACAAGTCTAGAATATGTACGCAACTGATCTTTAAATACATGGATTCTTGCATGGTGTGGGTAAATGCACGGGACATCAAACATTAATCTAAAGTATAGCCGAGATACATACATGTTTGAAGGGTAGTATTCAAATATTATTTTTACTCGCTTTTGATCGTCCATATATATGTTCCATACAAAATGTATTCCCTTCGTCTAGGTTCAAAGGACAAGAGGGCCAAGACTAAATATAATATAAATATTCATAATCATCCAATTGATCAAACCGGTAGATAAAAAAATCTCACAATTTTCATCAAAGCAAAACACAAACAATACTTTAAACATACAAACCCTTTTCCCTCGAATAAAGAAAAGGAGACAACAACACCAATAACAAAATATTCATACGCCATACATTAATATGCACTGTTATCTATAGACGAGACGCGGTGTGCCGCCTACCCTTTCCTTGTATGAACTACTTTGCAATGAACCAAGTCTTGGAATGACTTGCCAAAAATGACAAAAAAATTGCTTATCAATCCATGTGGCACGGCGTGCTGCCGCGCACTACCCGCTAGTGAAAGCTATCCTTACAGTGAAACATTTCTCCTGTGCGGGATGAAAACATGAGTTCTGCATGAGATGTGCCCTGTACCTTTGCTTGACCAGCTACACGTTGGCGAACCCTGCAGGTGCCATTGCACGCCCTGCCGTCACCCGATCATTTCCTTCGTGCTGCTTCCCGGCATGAGCTCGATAAGGGAGCAGCTCCCTTGGAACGGCTTCTCGGTGTCGTTCTACGCAACATGCCCGATGGTTTGCTGAGACTCTGCCGCCTCCGAGATTGGGCACCGAGCTTCGTTGCGTTGCCGGTGCCGACATGTTGCCAATGGGCTTGATGAGAACCGGACGATGCTCACTTTGGTGCAGACCCACAGCACCATCGTCGACGAGGGAGAAGATTACTTATTTCTACTTCTGGCTGCACCATCGTCAACTGGACAATGCTCACGTTGGTGCAGACCCACTGCACAAGCCTCAACGGACGATGCACACGCTGGCGCCCACATGCTGCACAATGTGATTCTATTTCTTCTTCTTCAGATTGCATGAAATTGGTAAAGGAATCTATCCATTCCTAAAAGTATTTGACAAGGCCCGTGTTGATGATCTAGCATCACCATCAACAAAGAGCCCACGAGTTGCGAGATCGCCTCACTGCTCACATTGTGGTCACCCCGATATAGCAAGAAAATCATCGCTGGATGCAATTATTGCTTGGTGGATTCATTAGAATATTGCATGGAAAAATTAGTTGGTTTCATATGAAAAGGTAATCTCACTTGATCTACTATAAAACATAGCCTTCTCGGCTTTCTTAATACTATTTGTTTCAATGTGTATCCCATAGTTCAAAACACGTATATTGTATAATTTACAATGCCTGATTTGGATAAAAAATGCTCCTTAATCCTGTCAAAGGTTGTTTGATACCACTACCGTCAGCTGCTAATTTGTACCTGCATACCTGTATCCATTATCTTTATTGAATTCTACCAAACAATGGTTTGTTGACTTGTTCACTTTCATAATGCTTCTCATGTTTTCTATCCAATCAAACAAAATATAGTATACAATGCTTGTTCCTTCCCTTTAAATGGTTTATGGATCTTAATTCTCTTTATTAGTAGTATCTTTCTTGGGATCAATTTTAGGCACATGATCTGAAAGCACAGATCAGACATGAGAATTCCAAATCAAGGTGTGCAAAAGATTAGCTGCTGAGAAGTTTTTCCCAAATGAGGAGATAATTAAATTGTATCTACGTGATGACAATCTGGATAAAGGTAAAAGTTAATAGCACTGCTTTTAATATTCCTCGAATTCATTTGTACTTGAGAGTGAAGCTTCTGAAGTACCTACTGCAAGTGCCAGTTGTATTTTTTTGGAATAAGTGTCAGTTGTATTTTTTTGGAATAAGTGCCAGTTGTATTATCCTTACTTTGTTCTTCACTTTTTACCCGCATCAGAAGGACATAACATGTTGACTATCCTGATCGATATGTACTAAGTGAATCATCATTGTGCGGTCTGCAGAAAGTGGTGATCAAAGGCTTGACTGGACTGAGCCTAAAGTTGATGATTTGCTAATTTGTATGCAGAATTGGGAATCGTCTTATGTCTGACAGTTCACGCCTTCTCGCACTTCTCTATTGGCGTGGAGATGGAGAGACAAAGCCAAGAGGTCTTTCATGAGAACTACCACTCTCTTCGTGGTTGTGGTTGCGGTCATCACTTGCGCTTACATATGTGAATCCAAGAGGAGGCTTAGTGGTTAAGACTACAGGTCTCCATGTGCAGATAACTGCAATTCAGTGATGCGTTCTGAAGAACAAAGTTAAATTGTACATTGTGACGTTGTGCAGTCGTATTTGTAACTAATCTGCTGATATACTGATGAGGATGCAGATGTATGCTTACCATCCATGTAATATTGTGAATGAAACAAGGAAATTGTTCATTGTGCAAACGCAAAAACACATTGCAAATAAGAAAGTGAAACGGGCGCACCCCGCCTAGCACCGCCCCAACTTTCTTTCAAGCGGCGCACCACTGGTGCGGTTTTGATCGCTGCAGGCCTGCAGCTCATTCGTTTCAGGCGTCTATCGATTCTAGCAGTCCGGCGCCCTCCCCCCCCCCCCCCCCCCACCGTGCAGGTCTTGCCGGAGTAAAGAGCGACAGAGCAAAGCAAAACATGTTTCACGGATTGGATTTGTGAAGGACGTGGTTTGACTATTCAGGAAACTACAGACACCCAGCCGTACAACGGCAAAGAGGCCGTCGATAGCTAGCGAAATTTCAGGGCTATCGACCATCAGGCGAATTGTAGATGCCCTTCTTCTCTCTCCTCGTTCTCTCCCCTCCAGACAAATATCCTCTCTGGCATGTGCTACAGACGGCTGAATGGACATCGTTGTACGTGCCTTTAGCATAATATGTCTCATCATATTTTTAAGAATAACTAATTATTGAAGATAAGGCTAAGAGATAACCTATCATAGACAGGTTTTTTGTCATCTCTAAATTGCATGCAAATCTTAAAATAAGACTATCTTATCAACCATTATGCGTGCTTTTACCGGGTATCAAAATGTGTGAATATCTTTCCTTTTTTTTGCGGGGAACTTTAGAGAGCTTTATTAAGTAAAGGCATTCGCTGGACAATCAGCCAGAAGACTGCTGACCAGGAAGCTAGGGGTGGAGTCTAGCCAGCTTTCAGTCACAGTAAGCGTACATGCACGCTTAGCACACAAGTGTGCAGGACCGTTAGCGGCTCTTATTACATGAGAAATGTTGAAAGACAAAAAGCTAGCAGAGAGCTCTCTAATTTCAGCAACTATTGGTGCTACTATCGACTGATCGACGTAGCCAAGGTTCCAGAGGTTAACTGCCTCAAGACAGTCGGTCTCTAGTTGCACGTGCAAAAAGCCTCGAAGCTTAGCAAAGATGACTCCTTCGCGAAGCGCGAGCATCTCAGCAATGAAAGGATCCGTTGTCCCCAGTTGGGGTTTGCACCATGCACCCAGGAGAGCCGAGGAGGAACGAACCACACCCCCCCAATCCGGCCGAACCAGCATCAAACTGTATTGCCGCATCCGTGTTGATTTTGATATGAGAATCTTCAGGGGGTCGCCATCCATGACCCGGTAATGGTATGAAAACCTGGCGGGGTATGTCAAGCAGCGCTAGGTCTTCGCGGATGCGACGAACCGAGCTAGCAGGATCGATGTTTTCTTGGTCGTGCGTCCTTCTGTTGTGGGACATCCAGATTGCCCACACGACTGTGATGATCGTAGCACGATCCTTGTCAGTAAATCGTGGTTCACAGAGGATATCGCGCGCCCAAGTGTTGGGGTGGAGCCGAGGCAAGCTGATCTCAAATAGTAACCTTGCCTCCTCCCAGAAGCTTCGTGCATGGGAGCAATGCACTAGAGCGTGCATCAAGTCTTCGTCCATAGCAAGACACAATTTGCATAAGCTGTTATCTTTGATATGTCGGTAGTGAAGAGTGCACTCGTCAGGGATGATCCCTTTAAGTACTCGCCACCAGAATACCCGTACTTTTGGGACAACTTTGAGTTTCCATAGTTGGCTCCACATCTGTTGTTCACTCATTGATGGCGTCGCTATCTGCCCCTCTTCAAGAGCTATACGCTCTTTTTGGTTCATTAGAGCTCGATAGGCTGATTTAACAGAGTAGATACCGGTTCTCTCATGTGCCCAAGCAAAGAAATCATCTCCATCGCCCAGACGAAGTGGGATGTTCAATATAGCTTCTGCATCCGGCGCAATGAAGGTAGCGCGGACGAGGTCATGTTTCCAGGTCCAGTTGACCTCATCAATCAGGTCACTGACCATTGCAACCACCGAAGCCGGTGGTCTGAAGAGTGGCCGCATGGTGGCAGTAGACTGGATCCATCGATCCTCCCAAACAGAAGTAGATGCACCATCATCGATGCGTTTTAGCAGGCCAACATTGAGAGCTTCGCGACTAGCAACTATGGCCCCCCATAGGGCAGATGATGAGTTCGGTGTTGTTGCCTGCATAAAATCACAGTTAGGAAAGTATCTTCCTTTCATTACTCTTGTGCAAAGAGCATATGGCTTTGTCATGAATCTCCAGCCATGCTTCCCGAGGAGCGCTAGATTAAACTGTTGGAGATCGAAAGCCCATCCCACCTTTAATCTTAGGTGTAGCAAGTTTGTCCCAGGCGATCCAGTGCAAAGAACGCCTATCAACCGAACTCCCCCACCAGAACTTTGCCATGTTTGAGGTCAGGTTTTTGCAAACTCTTCTGGTAGGTTTTTGCAAACTCTTTTGGTAAGCAGAAAACAGGACATGCTGAAAGTTGGTATAGCCTGAACGATAGATTTGATCAATGTTTCTCTTCCTGCACAAGCGAAGAACCGTTCAGACCAACCCTGCATTTCCCCCCTTGCTCGATCTCCAATGTGTTCGAAGGTACCACTTGTGATTCTCCCAACAGCAGTGGGCAAACTAAGATACCGCTCTGAGAAAGCTTCCGAATGGACGTTGAATATCTTTCCGGGAAGCTCCAGCATGGTCACCTTCTCGGTCGTCGGCTCCCCACAATACCAAACCGATTCCTTCTTTTTTCAAACAGAAAAGCTTGAGGCCGCCTCCTGGTTTCCGCCGCGGCCATAGGTCTCGCTGGTCAACTTCCTCCATTACTGGCGCTTCTCCTCGCTGACATTTCTCCTCCATCGTCGTCCCGCCGCCGGCGAAGGTGGGAAGTGGGATTGGATCTGAGCCGTGGCTCTGCTCACCATGGAGTTGGCCGTAGGGGTGCCTCGGAGGCCACCATCAAGTCCCTGCTGACCAAGCTCGGGAGCCTTCTGGCGGAGCAGTACGCCTTGGCCCGCGGCGTCCGCAGCGACATCCAGTTCATCAACGACGAGCTCGCAAGCATGCAGGCCTTCCTCAGCAACCTCGGCAACAGCATCGACGACCACGACGACCAGACCAAGGACTGGATGAAGCAGGTCCGCGATGTCTCCTACGACATCGAGGACTGCGTCGACGACTTCACCAACGGCCTCCGCCCGGATCCCCAGCGAGATGGCTGGCTTTCCAAGGCCCGCGGGTTCCTCTACGAGATCTGGACATTAAGTCGCCGGTACCGTAAAAAAGCTCCCGGAGAAGCATCGCTGCCCAGATCGCCGATCTCAAGCAGCGGGCGCAGCATGTGGGTGAGCGCCGCGGCAGGTATGGTGTCCGCGACCCGAATCCCGGCAGCTCGAAGAGTGGTTTGGATGGATATACCACTGCCGAGCACCAGGAGATAACCCGTCGACTCATCGGCATCCAGAGGCCAGTTGGGGTGGACAT
Source organism: Aegilops umbellulata (assembly GCA_032464435.1). Lineage (NCBI taxonomy): Eukaryota > Viridiplantae > Streptophyta > Magnoliopsida > Poales > Poaceae > Aegilops > Aegilops umbellulata. The sequence continues at coordinate 466,001,690 of CP136056.1, read as the reverse complement.
AGCAGAGCTTGGGAGGTGGATTAAATCTCCCGAGAAGAAGCTGGGTGTTATATCCATATACGGATTTGGCGGCGTGGGAAAAACCACCGCCGCCATGGCGCTGTACCGGAGCTGCGGGGTTCATTTCAAGTGCCGGGCAATGGTCACCGTGTCTCATCACACTGACCCTGATGTAGTCCTCCATGACATACTGAGACAAGTCAAGATGCAGGTGATGGATCAGCAAGTTCAGAATAGCACCGCAAGCATCTCTGAGAAGAATAATCGAGCAGTAGTAGCTCCCCTCCGGATGCCCACCTGGTTGAGCCAAATCTGGCTCTATTGCCGCAATCAAGACAAGGATGGTAAAGCCCTGGACAAGCACGAAGCCATAACAAAGGATCTCCTGAAACACCTCAGGGAAAATAGGTATCAATCAGAGTGCATGAATAAATATTACTCCCTCCGTCCCGAAAAACATGTCGCAAGCATAGTGCAATGTAAATTTTGCACAAAACCCCCTTGTATCTTCGAATCTTTTACAAACAACTCCTTCCGTCTTCCTCCGTCCGATCTAGCTCCCGTGCATCGGGCCAAGGCCGTCGTCGACCGATTCGTCGCCTGCGCCGCCCAGGGCCAGCTCCTCCGCCGCCCGGTACCTGCTCCTCCGCCGCCCAGTACCTGCGCCACCGCCGCCCAGGACCTAAGCTGCCGTAATCCACTCCCGCCGCGATCCCCTTCGCCGCTGCCGCGCAGGACCTGCCCCACCAAGATCCGGTGGATCTTGTCCTCCTCAAGCTCCCGCCACCAAGATCCGATGGATCTCGTCCTCCTCAAGCTCCCGAGCGCGCCTGGACCTCAAGCTCATCCTCCTGCTTATCCTGTTCCGCTAGGCTCGTGCTGCTGCTCCCCTGCTCGAGCTGTCGCCGGAGCTCCCCTGCTTCCCACCTGAGCGATGGTCATCGGTAATTTCCGCCGCCCATCCCCGCCGACGCCCACCAAATCGACGGTCCCTGGACTTTCCCCCGCCCACGCCTAAGCTCCGGTCGCCTGTTCTACTCCTCCATGCCCAGCACCTCCTCTCCACGACTAGGCACCACTCCTCCTCCAAGCACAGGCGCTTCTCCTCCTCCAAGCACAGGCGCTTCTCCTCCTCCAAGCCCAGGCGCTTCTCCTCCTCCACGCCCAGCACCTCACTGCTCGCCCAGCAGTAGATCCTCTACTTCTCTCCTGCAGATCAAGAGATCAGTTAAGCAGAGTATCAGCCGCAGATCAATTGATCAACAAAGAGGACTATCATCTGTAGCAGTAGTATCTGTAGGAGCAGTATCTTCTGTAGCAGCAATTGATCGATATCAGCAGTATCTGTAGCAAGATCAAAGATCAATTTTTTTTTACATCAGATCAAAGATCAAACTTGCCCGGCGCCTCTGCTCTTCAGGTACAATGATTTTATTACGTTTTAAAACATGGGCAAACTGAACATCATAACATGTTTCAGTTAGGATGACCAATACTGTAAATTTCAAAAACTAAATTAGAACATGTTTTCCAAGATGTAGATATGCACAATACAGTCTGATCTGTATTTGAAATTAGAACTAGAAAATAAGATTAAAACTAGGAAACACCCATATACTGTCAAGTTATGTCGATGCTCCACTTGAGGCAGGGGACTGCACCCATTTTCACTACTACAATATGATAGCCAATGGACAAAAATGTGACTAATGGGCAACTTGTTGAAATCAAAACAAAAATGGACAGTAAACTGATAATGACAGTAAACTGTAATTTGTTACAGAGATTTTCCTATTGAAAATATAACTGAATGGACAGAAAAATGGGTGAAAAGATAACTGAAGGCTAAAATGGACAGTAAACTGATAATGACTATTGCCAACAAGAGTAGGAAAATGCAAGCTTCTGAGATTTGTTACATAAATTTTCCTACTGAAAAGATAACTGAATTTTGTGTACTGAAAGTTTATTGTCCAGTGTAGGAAAGTTTACTAAAATTTGTGGAGTACTCAAAGTGCTTTGAACTAAAAAAATCATCAAAGTTCAAAGCCTAGCTGATTTGAACGGCTTATTCTCTGGGATCATCAATGTGCATTCAGGCTAATTCTTTGAACTTTGATCATCAATCCAAAGAATATATTTATTTAATTTTTTAATTTATTTGGAATTATTTGGATTTATTTAGATTTATTTGAATTGTTTAAATTAATCTGAATAATTTAGTCAAGGCCTTTGGATTAATTTGAATTTATTTGAATCTCACAATTTGGTCTAACTTAGATGATCTTGTCTACTTGGAGTACATAATCTACCGAGTAGTCATGTCCCAGTCATGCATCCATGCATCCAGTAGAAACATCTTGCATACATGATCAGGTGTCAAACTTTTAAGCAAAATCTACTGAGTAGTTATTGTGCTCATCCAGTAGCAACATCTTGCATACATGATCAGTAGTCATGTCGCAGATTTCTATTTACACTGAATTTGTATATCACCAAGAGCTCTACTAGTTTCAGACTAGATTTACACTGAATTATTTGACCAGTAGTCATGTGAACTCTCTGAATTTGTAAACACTTCCAGACTTGAGCATTCAGAGTTTGCAATTGCAAAAAAAGGTCCCTTGTTCATGAACTTGTACTGTACACCATGCATTCAAGCAGAAAGAAACAAACAAGGTCTGAAGAAGAATGAATCCCTTCTCCATTATTTTTATTCAACATGGTAAGTTCAGGTCATAAAAATCCATGATGTTGCATGAACAATTAGACAGTACACAGGGACAATTAACAGGACTACTCACGGAGACAATCACACATGATCAATTAACAGGATTAGTCCACGATATTCCTTACAGCTCCACAATCTGGAGATCAATTAACAGTATGTACACACAACAAATAGCAGCAGATGGATTGGAATTCTTTCTGAAGTAAAATTAACAGGAGTTGGACCACAAACAACATCAGATAAATTAACAGGATTACTCCATGATGCTTCACCAACAGAGGAGGGATGTGGACGGCTGACCTCCTGCAATTCCTCAATTTCACCGTCGTCGTCGTCCTGGTGCCAGCTATTGCCGCCAGCCAGGCAGGCCAGCACGGCGGACGCGGAGGCGCCCTTGTAGTTGTGGCCGCCCGCTCCAGGAGACGAGGCGGCGGACGCTTTGGTCGGCTTCGACGCCCTGGCATACGCGATGCCGACGAGCTCCGCCGCAGACGCCTCTCCAGTGATCGTGCCGTGCATCGCCACCACCCGCTGCCACTCGTCTGGTCCCTTTTTCTCCTCCTGCTCTCCCCTATCTTGCCGGCACCAGTGACCTTTTCCTCCTCCTGCTCTCCCCTCTCGACGGTGGCCGGGATTGGTGGTGGTAGTGGAGAATCGACGGGCAGCAAGCGCCAATTTTCCGGAAGGGGATGGGGGAAAGGGGAGCGGGGGAGCTGCGCGGGGGAGCTGCACGGGGTAGAGGTGGATCCGCGCGGGGTTGCGGTGGAGCTGCGCGGCCGCGCGGTGTGCTTGAGCTACGCGAGGTCGCCGACGTTGCGGGGGAGCTAGTGGAATTGAGCGAGCTGGCGGAGGAGACGATTGGACCGCGGGTTCGGTAGGATAAACCTGAAGGACTTTTTCACAAAAATACCGTTGCGACATGTTTTTCGGGATGGAGGGAGTATTTGTTTTGTTTATGCTGTAGATGGAAAGTGCAATTAGTTTTTGCGTAGAGTTGGAACCTGTGCTGAAGATAGAGATTTCTCTTCCAAAAATGTGCTTTTACATGTCGAAACGTTATGGAGATTAGCAAGTTGCCTGTGCTATGCCACGGAGCCACATGAAACAAGGTCGAATTTGGTGTAGTCAAGAATCTTGTAAGCTAGCTTAGATGAGTTTTGGCAGTTGACACAGATGGGATTAGTTATATAACCAAAAGGTATATGTTTCAATAAAGAAATGTGGATATAGGTTTTTGATATTAGGAAATACTAGTAGAATGCCCGTGCGTTGCCACGGGCATTTTAAAAATCTGACTCGTTTGTCATGATAATGTTCCACTAGAAAAAACATATGAGGTTTATGGATATATGATTTTCCCCATTGCAATTAATGTCACTAAATTCCTCGATCCATCAAACCATAGGTAAGTGCAGAAGTAAATGAATCTGAGTTCAATGCCCATGCGTTGCCACAAGCTAACAAATTTCTACAAAGAGAAATGTTGTGTGACATTGGAGTCATTGACTATCCACATGGGATGATACTTCATGGTCATGTGGTAGACAAAGGCATCTCATTATCGCCTTCCTCTCCTCCATCTTATCGGCCGCGACAATTTGCTTCTTTCCTCCCACTGTCCTCCAATCTATGTGTTTTCTCCCTTACCTTGCACAACTATACTAAGAATCTTTTTCAACTCCAAACAATCTTGTCCATTTGGCCATCTCGCCAATTATAGATGACTCACATGTGTTGATTATGCCAATATTATGACACTGGTAGAATCCACGCACTAAACATGTGATGGTGACCGGGCTTTGTTAGTGGTTGAAACGTGCCTACGTTTAAGAAATGTTTACTCAAAACAGATAGTTCCGGGGATAATTTATTTGAAGGAAAAGGAGATATTTGGGTTCAACCCAAATTACCGCATACATCTTGGGGAACAAATTTCATCAACTCAGCATCTAAAATAGATGGACTTCTATTAGGGGTAGATAGAGTTGCAGAATAATAGAAAACGATGTTATATATGCTCCAAGATGGACTTTCTTATTATGGCCAAAATTCTGTGAAGCAAATAGTGAAGACTCAATAGCATGAGTTAATGAAATTTGTTCCTTTTAAAGGGTAAGTCACATAACACCTATAAATCTATTTTTCCTTCGTCTTGGACACACAATAAACTGTGTCATTGTATATAGAGGAAATAAACTAATAACTACAAACAATAGCCTTCTACTTTGCACAACAATCAGTATAAATATATTTTTATGACATTGTGCTAACAGGATCTAGGGGTGGCTGCCCCACCCATGCGTCGCCGTAAGTTAGAGGTTGCAGTAAATTGATAGTCTTGGAAGAGTGGGCCTGGTCAAGTCGGTCATGTAGTAGCTGCTAGTGACCTGATTCTAGACAACATTGTCCATCTTGCGGAACTCCTTGTGCATGCCCATGGGGAACGCAGAAGGCTTGGTCTCCTGCTTCTTTGTGTTGGCTGTCAACACGACGACATTCACCTCCTTTTCAGCAGCTAGTTGCATCGAGTCTTCTTGTTTGACAGGTTAGAGTAAAATTGGCTTGGACATTGTACAAGTAGCTGCCTCGTTGGTCTCCTTGCCGAACTGAACCTTTCCACGACATTGTGAATTGCTACATCATCAGGTCATAGTACAATGCATGTTAGATAGTTATAGTTTATGATCACCTTTGCAGGCATGCTGAACAAGATATATTAAGGAACCGAAGATCAAAGGTAGCAATAGCACATGCATAAAAGTTTCAGGCGATATTTCCATTTTTAGTGAAATGAAAGTAGAGAAGGACAAGCTAAGGCCATGTATGCACAACCAACATATGAAAGACCAATGTACTATAGTCGGGCATCATTTCAGTTCATAGATAATCAATAAACAAGAGGGCATCATTTTAGTTCAAAACCAACCTGCTATATAAATTCATGCTAATTGAAAGGGTAAAACTACGAACCCATCTTCAGTAATTCTACAGCCAGAGAAAGTTAGAACATAAATGCTCATTATAAATTCTAGGAATGATTTTCATCACTATGCCATGTTACATAAAATACCCCCACCCAAAGGTTAAAACCTAAGAGAGAGAAAAATGTATTTCAGAGTTCATGTAATATCCAAAAAATATTGAGCATCAACTGATCCACACATATTGCAGCCTAGAGAAAATGGCTATCTGAATTTCTAAGAACTTATGAATGCTTAATAAAATCAATTAGCTTTAGGAGAAACATACAACACTATCTCAATCAACTGTTACTCATTAATTCCCAATTATGACTTTCTGTGCTAACACTACAACCTAAAACAGTAAAATCATATAACAGCAAATGGAGGTACATCCAAGTGAATTGGACCATGATTATTCTATGTACAAAGCATCACCAATTTGTTTCTTATACATATATAAAGATTGATCCGCATATCGAATTTAGTATTATCAGAAAAATATGCGATTGATGCACATAACTATTTGTTGTGCTTAAAAAAATACAAATTGGCAATGTGGATGTAAAACTGCAACCAATGGTATAAAATGAGCTATTCTGCTTCCGCTCGTTAGATTTTCAAAGACGATCTAATGATTGGCAAGCACAAACAATAGTTTCCACTACAAACATCCAAAACGAAAAGGAAACAAGCTAGTGTGGAATCGCTAATACACCACAGACCACTATTTGCCCTAACTGACGATAAATAGATATAGAAGGTGGAGGGATAAATGTCTCAATGGCTTTAAAACATGAAAATTCTTTAGACAAACTTGTAAGCAGGACTCACCTGTTCACACCTTCAGCACCAGATTCAAGCAACAATAAACATACACACATATGGAGTCTCTTAGCATAGCCATCTTGTATATATGGCTTTACTCTGGAGATAAAATTATTAATATCTGCTAGATACAACAATGTTCTAGACATCGCTGTGAGCAAAAGGGTCTCCAAATCTGAACTAACAATATTAGTCCAACAGATTAGGAAATCTGCTCCTACATGCATGCATGATAGACCATCGATCTTATCTTCATCAACGAAAAGGAAAAGAATAAGAATAAAACAAATTGCAGTGACTGTGGGTATGAACATTTTCAGCAATCAGCAGTCATGCATTTAAAATGTCTGTGATGCTTCCGATTCCCCCACCAATTGAAACACCCTGATAAAAGCTCTAATCAGATCTAGCGACTCGACAAAAATTCAAAAAAGGAAAAGAGCTTCCACTAAAAGCAATTGGTACCGTTCTTTCCTTCTTCTTCTTATTTTCCGAAGGCAACCAATTTTCATCTCTCAAAGCTTCATCAGCTGCACATAGAACATATATGCTATAAATCCCATTATTTCCTTCTTCTGATTTTCCGAAGGCAGACAATTTGCATCCCTGAAAGACTCATCAGCTGCGCATAGAGCATATGCTATAAATCCCAAATTTACTGTCATGGAAACAAACATGTTCAATAACCAATTCAAAATCTGAAACAAAGTTTAACTATGAGACATAAAACATCACTAGTTACATATTAGTCATACGATAGCATCTCATCAGAACATAACACATTTCCAATTGTAGAAGAGAGACAGTCGGTCGACCATAATGAAAGTGTAACTAATAACTTGTATCTACTTAAATCATAGAGATACCTGGCAGAAGAAACGCCAAAAACAGGTCCAACAAAGTGTTGTGGCATTGTAGACTGTTACTCCAAATGGCACTGAAGATAAGGGTCCTTATATCAGTACAGTTATCACATGACAGTATTGCAGCATTGTCTACGGGAAAGCATGTATAGTATGCTGAAACATAACAACCTTACTTAAATTTCTCTTGATGAAATCCAAGAATGCACCGACACAGATACATGTATTAGTATAAGGCTGATAAGGATACGTAAATTCACCATTTCCTAAAAGCACCAATATGGGGTACGCTTTTTTTAGCAAAAAATATATCATCACCATCAGCTAATTAAAATTCAGTTCATTGAATCAGTACACAACTTCATCAGCATTTTGTGCATAACATTCCCTTCAGTGAGGGTGAGTTACCTAGCATGCACAGAGCAGGGCGACCTCGGCAGGTGTGGGCAGAGTGCTCACCAGTCCGGTCAGATCTGCCAACATCCCGAGCTCCACCATCGCAGGCAACTCAAAGTCCCGGCCTTTGGCGAGAGAACAAACACAACCAGCAGTCAACAAGATGAGAAGAAGCAAGAAATCATGTTGGATAAAAAGGATGTCAAGTAGCAATTCATATATGATAAATCACAAGTGGAACAATCGCAGAAAAGGGAACAACAATCCAATCTCACAATGACAGTGGGAAAACCAATTTATACCGGATAGTTAGGCCTCGTGTCCATGCCTCCTCGTCGAAGAAATACACGGGAGTGACAACTACTAAACTAAAGAAAAACAACAGAGAAGAAACCTACCCATGAGAATAGAAAAATAACTAAAATAATAATAATAGGAAGAGAATGAATGGAGTTACCGTCAGCCAGCTAAGGTCTTGATCATTAGTTTCCTTTTATTTTGAGGGATTGATTGTTACTTTCTTACCCAGGCAAACATATAACTAATAATGTATATGCTTGAAAGAAAAATAAGATATAGAGTAGCCTTAGAAATACTTCTCTTTCCCTACTTAAGTGATGGTGTACGAGCATGAATTAAATCTAATTTTGAGGGGTTGCATACCAGATTGTATTCAATAATTCATACGATAGCAAAAAAATGCTTCCGTCCTGATCTTTCACACCCAATAATTACTTGTCTTATCCTTTAAAACATATTGTATATCTATTTCCCACATTAATATGCTCGATGTTTCTTTAATCGCCAATCCCTAGCGCTATATGACCATCAGGTAATGTAGGTACTGAACATTACGACTGATAAGCTTCTTGTCAGCAAAAGCGCTTTAAAAGTCAACGCTGAAAAGATAGTACATCTATTGGAAGCAGCAAGAATGCAGCACACAATTGCATACATATATCATTTATAAATGTAATCTTCATTCCTACTTAACAATGAAACTGTCAACGGGGATGCATAATATAAACCCAGATGCAATAATTGATGTCTATATTTTACTGGGTGATGGGAACATGTAGGATGCATCATACGAATCCAAAAGTAATTGGAATTCTGCAAGGAGGCAAACAAATCGCTACGTGAGAATGACTCTTTCCTCGATAATGGCTGTTTTTTATGTTTCGAACAAAACAACGGCAAAGCTTATGAGACCTTGTTTGGTCTGATCCTATGAGAGAATGTAAGCCCCTGCCCAAATTGAACAACACTACAGAGGACTAAAAAAAAGAGTACAAATTCAGGAGGACTAAACCATTACATACCCAGTGGTCGTTCACATCAACTACCTTAGTCCTGCGCCGTTCTCCAGCAGCACATCGTCCATGGCCATGGACTCGCACAACGTCGTCCAGCGCAGCAGCGATGCCTGCTGCGCACATTCTCCCAATTTACGCTCCCCACGTGCTGCAAAAGACCAACGAAACACATGCGTGCTCGAATCATTCAACAAGGTGGCCCAAATCAGTGCCAATTCAAGGCCAGCAGTAGCAAAAATCATGTACATAATGAGAATTTCAAAAGGAAAGATCATGCATATATATATATATATATATATATATATATATATATATATATATATATATATATATATATATATATATATATATATATAGAAGAAACACTAATAGACATGATTTTGAGCAATCCAAGAATCTGGTAAAAGTTAAATGTCAAATGTATAGGGAATATTAGTATTATCTTTCTCATACCTTCTCTTCATTCTGGAAAAGACAATAATTAGAGATATATATACCATGCAGATAATTGAGATTTGGTTAACACGTGCTACACACATCAACCTGCACTGTGTTGGTAAATTATTCAGAAAAAAATTGACATAGAGCAGGATGAAATCATATTTCAGTCTGGAAATAGAAAAACAGTATACCTATTATCCCATCTCAGTAAATATTTGCCACTCAAGATAGTAGTACAATAATATGTACCAACAAAATAGGGCAGGTCATAACCAAAAACTCAAGACGAGTTTGAGCTCTTTATTGAGAATCAGACCAAGAACAATAGAAAATTTAAGAAAGAAGACGGAAGATGAGGCATAGCTTACTGTGTGGTTGGACCCGATCCAGCCGAAGAGGAAGCAATCAGGCATCATGGACCCTGTTGTGGAAGGCCTCGATGGCAAATAAGGACCCCAGCCGGTAGGGCGGCGTTGAGCAATGGCAAGACGGAGACGTCGACATGCTTCACGCGCAGCCCCGGGACAGACTCCTCAAACACCTCCGCTGCTGTTCAACGACGGGTCAGCTACGTCTGTGCGTGCGTGAGCAAAGAGAAGAAAGTTCGGATCAGAGAGCGTACTGGCGTGGAGGAGGCCTTGCGAAGAGAGCCCATCCTCGAGATGCCCGATCCATACCATACTGCATCCCACGCAGCCGCTGCTGACCACCGAAGCACATCGTCCCACTTCGATTCCATCCAGTGGGAGGTCTGCGACATCCAGATGGAGTCACCTCCATTGCCAATTCCACCACCCGAGTACCGCATCACCTGGCTGTCTTCTTCATCTCCGGCAAGCCAACGCCATCGGGCTTTCGTCTTTAAAAACTGAAAATTGTTACACACTAAAGAGTACAAGACGAACAAATAATGATTGCAATTTTTTGACCCTGCGACCTGAAGTGCACTGCGTGAATACCAGTTAGTATCCTTAAATGTTCATAATCAAGAATTCTTTTGTGAATATCACTTAGAAAGTTAGAATCATGATGAACGAATTTTACACATAACCGCTTGGCAGGAGCGGTTCGCTGTCGTATCAAATTGTACGCATAGACAGTGACTTAATGAAAAGATTTATTCTTGACACACACTAAAAGAATGAATTAACAACTTCATTAACACCCAATGACCGATTCCTCAGGTTGATTTATCAAATTGAATTAGTAGGCGGGCTGGCTCAACAACACTGGGCTATAAGATGCAAGTTGTTCAAGAGAGACGGACGAAAAAGGCAAGCGACATGATCTTGGGGAGCACTGGTCACTTCTTCTCCAGCCTCCACGTGTGGTGCAGCCATGTAGTAGATGCACCTTTCGCTTTGCTCCACTTAGGCAATGCCTATCGCAGCACAATGCTCTTGAGCAAGGAGAAGTAGCAATTGGCCAGGTTCTTCGTGGTCTTTAACTCCTACATCAAAGTTCATAACTAATCGAACATGACAATCAATCTTAATCAAGCAACCGATCATTCAGTAACTAACTAAGAGAGACATGGTACTTACCACGCCAACGAGGTCATCTTCTAGAATTGCTAGTTCAACATCATCTCTATCAGGTCATCTCCCATCTGCCTCACTCTTACCGGTGGGAGGTAATAGTGAAGAATAATCATGTCCAGGAGATGCAGCCTCAAACATCTCTTTGTTGCTGGAGTGACTTAGAGCTATTAAACCTGCTCCAAGACCAGCTAAAGCTAGACATACTATAACAGGGAGACCAATGTTTTTCCTTAGTAGTCAAAATTCTTTGTGAACCAAACAAGCAGCTGCCTACACTCACTACCCTGCAAAGCATGCCTAGAATAAGATCGAGTGGAAGCTCTGTAGAATATAACTTTAGTCAGTTGCATACTTAGGCAACTGTAAATTTAGAAAACACCAAATACACATTAGGAAATGTCAGAATTGTGAGTTAATACCAACGAGGATGCGGTCATACCGGCCAGACCTGCCTGTAAAGTGCAGGGTGTGCTCCTTACCAATAGGGCATGATTAGGAGGTGGTAGGGGATGTTGTGCGCGCTGTTGACATGGCGGGTGGAAACGGCGGCCATCGTGCGGCTCCCTAGAAGACGACCTTCTTCCGCCACCATGCCCAGCATCCTGGCAAGTCCGCCCTCCCGGCTTAGCACACCGACGACAAGCTCGACGGTGGCCTGGCTGGCGTACACCCGCTTCAGCGTCATTAGCTCGAACACCTCCCAGGCGACCTGGAACCGGCCGGTGCGCTGCGCCACGTGCAGCACATCGTTGAAGGCGGAGAGTGAAGGGAGCACGCGGTGGAGCGCCAGGTACCGGCAGGCCTCGAGGGCCTCCTCCGGGAGGCAGAGCTGCACGTAGGCGTGCGCCAGGAGGTGGAGGCCGCAGGCCGTTGCGGCAGTGCCGCTGTCCCGTAGGCCGCGGAGAAGGCATCCAGGAAAGGCGAAGCCGGCGAGGAGGAGTGCCTGGTGATGGCGACTTGGAGGAGGACGGAGGCGTGGCTGACGAGGGCCGCGCGGGTGAGGAGGTGCACGAGGAGGCAGTAGGAGTGGAGCGAGTGGGGTGACGGCGACGAGGCGGCGGACCAGTGGAAGAAGCTGTGCGCGTTCTTGGCAATGGTCTCGGTAGAGGAGGGGGAGGGGCTGGGGTTCCTGGCGAGGGAGAGGAGCACGACGTTGACGTGGCCCTCGGACGCCGCGGCGGCGGGGAACGCGGCGGAGAGCGCCTCCCACGTCACCCTCGGGCTGTGCGCGAGGTAGTGGGAGATGTGCTGGGGCGTTGCCGCGGCGGCTGCGGGCACGGCGGAGGTGGCACCGCGGCTGTGGAACGGGACAACGCCACGCCTCTGGGAGTTCGAGGGCGTCGGTCCTGGACGTACCGTCGGCGGCAGCGAGGGACGCCGATCCCGGAGGTCGGTGGCGGCGATCCAGTTCGTCGGTGGCAGGGAGATCACACGAGTTCGCGGCAGCGAGTGACAAAGAATGGAGGAGGGAGATCGATGGACGGGGCGTTGGTACGAAACGAACGAAGAATAGTACAGATAATATTTCATAACAAATTAAGTAGGTACATAATGCTTTCATAATGAGATTTTTTTTCTGTGGTGTATGATGTGTCTTTAAAATCTTTTATTTGTTTCCTTAAAATCTTTTATTTGTTTCCTTAAATCTATTATTTGTTTCCTAAAGAAATTTGCAATAATGGGAGGTATCGGTTGATTTGGGTAAGTTAGTAAAGTTAGATCCGTGATTGCGTGTATGTTTGGAAAGTGCTGATTTGCAAGAAAAGAGCTTAGGGGTAAATAAACCGGTGAATAAAAAACCAGCGTCGATGGGAAGGTGGGAGGATGATGAAAAAAAACCAAAGTGGGAGGATGACGAAAAAAACCAGCGAAAATAAACCGCGCAGACTATTCACCAATTGCTCCATTAGGAGTAGAGATACTCCCTCCGTTCCTAAATATAAGTCTTTTTAGAGATTCCAATACAAACTAAATACAGATGTATATAGATATAGTATTTTAGAGTGTAGACTCACTCATTTTGCTCCACATGTAGTCTATATTTGGAATCTCTAAAAAGGACTTATACTCAACCGATGGTAACTATAGTTATAGAAATTCAAGCGATGAATTGTGGATAAGGTTGTGGTTTGACCTAGTATATATTTGATCATTCCATTACTCTGCTACTAGACGGCAATGCTGTGTGTGTGTGTGTGTGTGTTTTTGTTTAGCTGGTACTACGTTGTCCTTCTCTTTGTTATCTTATAAGACCACGGACACTAGATGTCTAGGTTGTTCATGTAAGAGAATCAAACTTTGATTGTAAGTGATACAAATGATAGAATAGATCATGTTGATCCAACTCATGTGTTTTTCTTGTCTTACTATTGGCAGGTACTTACTGTTAATCGACGATGTCTGGTCGTCATCTATGTGGCAGACAATCTTGAACTGTTTGCCAAAAAATGATCAAGGTAGCAGAATAATCGTGACCACACGATTTGAAGCTATTGCAAAGACTTGACTTGTGGACCATGAGCATTTCCATCCGATGGATATTCTATGGGTCTGTCTAGGACACATCTAGATGTGACATGATGTCCATTCTGTTTGTGGTCTATTTTTTTATCCTAATTTTTTTATTTCTTGTTGCTACATTATATACTTGTAGGAGCTTAGATGTGACATCCTTAAAAAGCATTTAGATGTGAATTAGACAAACCGATATTCTATCCACGGATGATTCTGAGGATTTATTTAAAAGAAGTTTGTCGGAGTGCAGGGATCCTCGAAGTAGTAAGGCAAGTCATAATGATCAAGTTCCACCTAGCAGAATCTGGGAGACGTAGAGAACATATCTGGTGAAACGAGCAAACTGGTGCACCAGATGCTCCAACCATACATGGGCCATTGGATTCAATAGAGAGGGACAGGATTCAGTGCGATGATTGCACTGCTGGCACATTTGTAGAACAGCCCTTGCAGTGTAGTTAAATGCAGCGATTTGACCTCCCGTTACCCAGATCTTCTCTCCCCCTTGCCAGATTCTGTACCTATGCAGCCGCCTGGTGCTAGGGTTAAGGTCTAGCGAGCTCAAACACCGATCTTAGATCTTCACCAAAATCAGTCTTATCTCTTTCCCTCTTCTGTACCACTCCATCAAGCGAAATAGGTTAACAAAGCATTAACAAGTTCATCTTCCTGATTTGTTGTTTTGATCCTTTATTGGTATACAATATTAAACAGAACTTGTACTTACAATGTTCAGCTGAACTTCGTGAAAGCATTAACAAGTTCATCTTCCTGATTTTATTATCTAGTTCATCTTTTGGACGAAACTGTTTTTCCAGTCTCGTATAGTACAATGTAGTGAACCATGACTTGCAGAATGTCGGTGTTCCTTACATTTCGTTGCAAAACCTCATATATTGTTTCCTATAATTTGTTCGAAAAACATGATATAGTGAATTGACCTTTTTATTTTTTAGATGTGATACTTTGGGATCCCTGTTTTATCTGGTAGCAAACTTGTCATAAAGGACAATCCAATGTTAGTTTCACATAGAGGACAGAGCTGCCTATGATTGCTTATGTGATCGCCATGAGATTCATAACCTAGTATGCTTCAATGGATTTGCCTAGTATGCTTCAATGGAGTTGCCTATCATGTTTTTTATGGTTGCTCCAGAACTGACTTCGGTGACTATTCAGATTTAGGACCATCTTTCATGCTCCAACAATATTTTGCCTTTGATCTTCAAATCGATTAGGTCAAGGCATGACCAGGTAATCTTGAGTAGGAGTCATCTTCATATGTCTCCAAGATGGCAGCTCATGAAACTGATAATGGCACCTCCCATACTAGTACAGATGGTGTCTGATTGTCTCGGGCTCTGATTATTTTAGAACCATGTAATCAACAAGAATGTACACTTGGTAATAGTATTTAGTATGCGGCTTGTTTGTAGTTTAGATGGGCGGTTGTTGTACAATCGATGTGTATGCTTGTGATGTCTCAATGTAAAAAAAGTGTGTTCAAAGATCTTTGGTTCAGTTGCAAAACAACATCTGCTTCTCTGTATTTTTTTAAGAAAACAGGCCACGTCTGCTTCTCTACTCAATATTGTTGAGCTTACCAACTGTGTGTGAAGAATCAATTTGTTTTTATTTTTTATTTTTGCCAAACTCAGCAATGAGCAATCACGCAACAGTGAGATTAGCTGATACAAGAGCACAACTTGTCAAATTTCTTAGCTTGTTTAAAACAGATCGTTGGTAGTACAGAGCGACCTGGAGTAGTAGTACAGAACAGAGGAGACGAACTGGCCTTGGGAGGTCCATCCGATCTATTGAGCTAGACTTGAAGGTCTGTTTTGCAGATGTACCAGCAGCTCCCCCTGCAGATGGATCTTGTCCCTTGCTTTGGAATCTAATGGCCCATAACATTGTGGTGCACCTGGTGCATGAGTCCGTCCGTTTCATAGGATACGCTCTCGGGAGATGTACCCCTAAAAAAAAAGCGGGAACGACTAGAATAGAAGTTGTGCTTCAGGTGAAAGAATAGAAAAATCGATCTGGGCCTTCCGATTGAAGATAGACAGTACAGATTATGACGGAGCAATCTGCAAGGACAATTAGCAAAAAGGACCCTCGGTTCCGGTAATTTTGTGTACAACATCATTCTCCTCCAAACGTGATCCCCTCATCAACGGTAACAGACCTCCTGGAGCAACTCCTCTCGCCGATCTCCTCTAGCTTTCCGTGGATGGCGGCGGTCTAGATCCGTTGCCCAGTTAGCGAGCAAGCCGCGTTTAGCTGAACGGGTCTCGGCGGCGGCGGTCGGGCTGCCCCGAAAGACCTCACCTTGTGCTGCGCGCCTGCGCTGGGACGTCGGGGGAACAAGCTCGCCCCGGTACTGTGCTCGGACCTCCAGAGGACTACCTCGCCCCATCCTTTGTCCTGCCCAGCCCCACCTCGCTCCCCCACCCCCGCGCGCCTAGCTCCGCCATCTGCCATTCTGCCGACGCCGGAGAAGATAACTTCAGACTTCAGGTATGCTTTTCGATGTTACCACCTCGTATTTTATTGTGTGGGGATATCCTTTTGGTTCTAATCCATAATTCCGTTTATGCTAATTTTGCTCCGAGTCTATCATCTAGAAGTATATTACCATGCTTTTATATCACCATGAATGCCCTGAGTATACATTTGTAAATGCATACAGCCCAAATGCCCAATGCATCTGCACATTCCATGGAAAATATCAGTCGTGTATTTAACAGGATGGGAACACTGTCATGGTAAAGGGTGTTACTCATGTTTCCATTACTAATATACCCTGAATTTTTGCTCAAAAATAAATTCATGTTGTTTGGCTTAAAAATGTTCAATATTTCCTATTCTTTTTGTAGTTATTCAGGAGTAAGAACAAAATCTCAATGGATATGAAATCACTCTGTTCTTTGGTCTATATATATCCCCACATAATGATGACCCGTTCTTCAAAATTACCACATAAGGGTGTTACATTTTTTTTGCGGGTGCATATCTATTTATACTTACTGAGCACCACACCACTACTACAAGCAATTATTTTGAGTATTTATGCAAACGATCTTGGTATTTCACTTGCAATGATTCGGTACCATGGTCAAAGTTTCAGTTCTTCTAATAATCTCACTTAATTTTCATGCTAGTCACCTAAATCTAGTATTCCGCTACTTAAAAGCACACAAGATATGTTTGTCACATGCTGACTTTGAAAATTTGACTTATTAGTTCCTATCCATGTCTGCATGGGGCGCGATTGAAACCGGTGCCTGAGGATCTCCCGCCGCACGGCCTCGTCCACCTGCTTTCCTCGCGGGATGTACATGACGGCCACGAGCTGGCCGTCGGCGCGGCTGCGCAGGACGTCGGAGCCGGGGATGCCGGTGTAGTTGTCCATCTGTTTCTGAGTTGAGCTGAGCGTGGATTCAGTTTTGCTGTGGGTCGGGCAAGAGGAGGAGCAGGAGGCCGATGAGGCTATGAATCAAAGCTCCCCTTCTCGGTCTCTTTCTCCTTTTTTTTAGGGAGTCTCTTTTTAGGGGTGTCAAGTCATCAACTGCTTAACCAGATTTGCGAATCAACCTGTGGTTGAGTTGGTTAGGTGGACAGTGGTATCCCCAACCCACCAGGGTTCAAATCCTGGTGCTCGCATTATTCCTGGATTTATTTCAGGATTTTCGGCGATGCGCTTTCAGTGGGAGGAGATGTTCCCGTCGACGACGAGACGCCTACGGTGACTTCATAAATCTCAAGATGATATGCCGGCTCAGTCTTTCGGAGGTGCTCATAGGGGTAGGGTGTGCGTGTGTGCGTTTATAGGGGTGAGTATATGCGCGTGTATATGAGCGCTTGTGTCTGTACTGATGCTCAAAAAAAAAAACTGCTCAACCAGATTTTAAGCTTTTTGCGATGCTTGAGGACGTTTGCCGAGTGGCAACACTGCACGAAATTGGTGGACACGTGGCTCCCGATCAGGGTTTTGTGTTTGTCGAGTGTCAATGAGATGAACATGCGGTAGGTGTTGTTTCCGTCAGCTGGCTGTCAATCACATTCATTTTTACCGATTACCCATTTATGACACTTGGCAAAAAGTTTGCTAATTGTCCAACGGAAAGAATTTGGAAAAGACCGCTATATAAGGACGCAACTATTCTCACCTTGAGCTCAAATGAGCCTGTACGAACAGAAAAATCATTTAAAAAAATTACAGAGAAAAACATCAAAAATAAATTCATCATGACATTTTTGTGTGCGATACATTGACGAATGTTCTGAATGCTTGCAAAATTTCATCATGAAATGAAATGAAATAACACTTATTCATTCGATATTTTGATAAGATGTATGTTGTCTTTCCTCTAGTGGTGTTATGTGAACGTCGATTATATGACACTTCACTATTATTTGGGCTTAAGGGAAGGCATTGAGAAATAATAAGTAGATGATGGGTTGCTAGAGTGACAGAAGGTTAAACACTAGTTTATGTGTTGCTTCGTAAGGGGATGATTTGGATCCATACGTTTCATGCTATGATTAAATTTATCTTAATTCTTTTTTCGTAGTTGCGGATGCTTGCGAGAGGGGTTAATCATAAGTGGGAGGCTTGTCCAAGGAAATTCCACCGACATATCAAATTATCAAAGTAAAGAACATGAATCATATGAGCATGATGAAAACTAACTTGACGGTAATTCCCATGTGTCCTCGGAAGCGCTTTGCTTTATATAAGAGTTCATCCAGGCTTGTCCTTTGCTACAAAAAGGATTGTGCCACCTTGTTGCACCTTACTTAGTTTTGTTACTTGTTACCCGTTACGAATTATCTTATCACAAAACTATCTGTACCGATAATTTCAGTGCTTGCAGAGAATACCTTGCTGAAAACCGCTTGTCATTTCTTTCTGCTCATCGTTGGGTTTGATACTCTTACTTATAGAAAGGACTACGATAGATCCCCTATACTTGTGAGTCATCAGTGGCAACCTCAATTCCATTTTTTGTAGTTTTCTTTTATCGACTGTATAGGTGCACTAGTTCGGTGAAGAGATGGTGATACAAGTGTAATATGGATAGTAGATATAGGTTTTTGTAATCTGAAAATATAAAAACATCAAGGTAACTAGTAACAAAAGTGAGCAAAAATGGTATTGCAATGCTTGGAAACAAGGCCTATGGTTCATACTTTCACTAGCAAGTTCTCTCAACAATGATAACATAATTAGATCATATGGAAATCCCTCAACGTGCAACAAAGAATCACTTCAAAGTTTCTATCAGAGAACGTAGGACGAAAACGTGCATCAACTCCTATGCATAGATTACCCCAATGTCACCATGGGATTCCGCAAGTTGAGTGCCAAAACATACATCAAGTGAATCAATAGAACATTCTATTGTCACCACGGATATCCCATCGCAAGACATACATCACGTGTTCTCAAATCCAATACTCAATCCAACATAACAATACCTCAAAGAGCAAGACTCAATTCATCACAAGAAGGTAAAGGGGGAGAAACATCATATGATCCCAGCATAGTAACAAAGCTCGTGGTACATCAATATCGTGCCAAATCAAGAAGACGAGAGAGAGGGATCAAACACATAGCTACTGGTACATACCCTCAGCCCCGAGGGTGACCTACTCCCTCCTCGTCATGGAGAGCGCTGGGATGATGAAGATGGCCACCGGTGATCGTTTCCCCCTCCGGTAGGGTGCCGAAATGGGCTCCCGATTGGTTTTTCGTGGCTACAGAGGCTTGCGGCGGCGGAACTCCCGATCTAGATTTATTTCTGGGGGTTTCTATATTTATAGGAATTTTTGGCGTCGAGACCAAGTCAAGGGGGGCGCACCTAATGGGGGAGCGCCCTCCACCCTTGTGGAGGCCTCGTGGCTCTTTTGGCTCAACTCTTTTGCTTTGGGGGCTTCTTCTGGTCCATAAAAAATCATCACAAATTTTCAACTCATTTGGACTCCGTCTGATAGTCCTTTTCAGCGAAACTCAAAAACAAGGAAAAAACAGAAACTGTCACTGGGCTCTAGGTTAACAGATTAGTGCCAAAAATCATATAAAATAATATATAAATGCATATAAAACATTCAAGATGATAATATAATAGCATGAAACAATCAAAAATTATAGATACGTTGGAGACGTATCACTAACCGCTCTAGCACTGGATTGGGGGTGAAGCAGCACCTCACATTAAACAAGCTAGAGAATTTAGGCTGGCTGAGATGAGGTTGCGAGTTGAATGGATGAAATCAACTGTAGCAAATCCGACTGAAGGGACGCCTTTGTTCTGGCAATCAGTATGGCACCTGCAACTTCATAGTAAGATCAATACAGTTTTATAGTTTTATACGCAAGAGCCTGCCTTTACAAAGAAATCTTCAATGGCACGGCATGAATGTGGACGTGGTCTGCCCCATCAGTCTGTTGGAGATTGTGGGCACCATTTTCTGAAGTGCAAACATGCGAGAGATCGCATTGGCACAGCAAGAAAAACATGGAGGAGACCGTCTACAACTGATCAATTGCGCAACCACCATGCAGACTTTGGTTCACTCAGCCATGGTCGTGCACTCAGCACTTGTAAATATGTGTTTGGTGAATGAACATTGGAGACATATATACTAAGTGCCTATATGAAGTAAGATACTTGTGAATACCATATAAAAGAGCACTGTATTGTCTTCAACAGTTTTTCCTGCAGGATTATGAAGAAAAAAAAAGATTGTCTTCACCAAAAAATAACTCTTCCTCGTCCATATCATACTGACTTTATTATATAAAAATTAACCGTAGAAGGGCTCAAAAAAAGAAAACTCTTCCTCTTCTGTACGAAGAAGAGCATAAAGAAGAAACATTATTATAGCACACAGGGTCAACTGCTGAAATTGTTTGTTTCGACGATAGGTGCACCAACGCGGTAGTTCATATATAATTTCGTTGTTCCCATCTCTAGCAACTGGTTCTTCACCATGGATCTCCATCATTGACACTGTCTGATTATCTCCAATTGCAACCCTAATAGATAAAGAATAGTTGGTTTACATGTTTGCCGTAATAAATAAGGAAATGAGAATAACTTATGTAGACAAGTATATGCACAAAAATAGCATAAATAGATTAAACCAGCACGGAACATTCTATTATAAATGAACATATGTCCATATGCACGAGATTTGTACATCTAAAAAATAGCGCAGTAAATTAATTCATTGTGCCACAAAATGTAAATTTAGATAAATTACCAAAAAAATGGAAACATAGTATCTATGTACCATGCAAAAAGCAAGATAAGAACATCCCTTTCTTATACTATCATGTAATGTCTCTTGTTTTCCTTTACAGTACACATGTAATGTCTCTTGTTTTCGAACTATTGCAGGTGTTTGACACTTCACTCCACCCAAGTATCAATAGTGTTTAGTTATACCGCAGTGGAGGGTCTAGGATTTTATGATGTGGGGGCAACCATGACCAACATTCCAATGGCTAGAAAAAAAATATACTACACTGCACCAAATTGGTAAGATGGACAAACATTGCACTAGTAAAATAGAATCTGTCAATTGTTTGTGGGGGCCATGCCCCCCCTAGATCTGCCACTGGTTAACCGTTTGATTAGTCTATTTTAAACTCATCTTTCACACACCAACGAAAAGACTCTCCTCCCTGTGAAATCTTGCTCTAGCCTATCGCTGCCGCCATCATCATCTCCATAGCTACCACCGTAGTTTTGAATCACCACAGTCTCAATTCTTCAATTGCCACGAGGAAGATTTTAAGATGGATTAGGCATTCACCTTGAGAAATGTATTCTTCCTGTTGTAATCCTTGTGCTTTAATATACTGTTTGTTTTGTGGCGTTTGCAAGAATACGTGAGGAATCCACTTAGGCTGGATGGATGTCTAGCCTCAAAGCTCTTAATGTTCATGATTGGTTCCATGCTACGAATATTTTCTATTTATGATTGCAATTTGTTTGTCTTGCCTGGTACTGAATGCTCCAATGACTGAAGGTGGATGATAGAGATGTGTGTGACAAAGCTCCGAGCCGATGTCGGAAGGGTGAGTGGGAGTGTCCGATGGCAAGTTTCTAGGAAATCACGACATAATCACAAAGCAGTCATGTATTATTCAGGTATATACATTAATTAACAATCATAGATATTGTCTATGTGTGGCAGCCATGTCACCGGTTTTTAATGTATCATCACCAACACCCCATTGTCAACAACTTCCAATGCTCGATGGTTTCATTTTTGTTTAAGCCAAGGCGAGTTCACATCATCCCACTACTGGCCAGCTCTTTAATTCATCGCCGCCATGGCTTCCCAGGGAAGCAACCTCATCTGTTATGTCTCTCTGACCAGGTGGACCCACTGGTTAGGAGCATTTGTTCATGTCAAAGGTAACATGGGAGTGAATAGAAGATGGTACCCTTCAAAATGGTGATGTGTACAAAACCACTGAACACGTATCCATGTCAGGAAAACAAGGGTCTAAAACCAGGGTACAGTGAGTCAAGACAATATTGAAACTTGGAAGAGAGTAAAGTGGACAAAAAGTATATCAGTATGTTACCTATAAACAACTGCGAATACCTGATTGTAGTAAAAATGAGACTTTCCCATATTTCATTTTAATGAAATTCTCCATGTGCACCCGCGTTTACGTTTTGTGGCGCCACATACTTTCTATTTTTTATATTAAATGTAAAACTCATGACAGGGTGAATATGAACCTATATTCAGAAATTCTGCTTTGGAGAAAGTACTTCAGAACAAATGACATGCAACAATGCAATGCTCTTAGAAGTAAAAAATATACAATGATAGAAAAAAATGGTTACCTTCTCGACCCCGCAAAACATGCTAGACCAGAAACAAATCCGCTCATGTTAACATGAAGGGCTCTCATACGCCTGGGGAATATGAAGCAACTGACTAATTCTCACAAATTTAGTTATATAATATGTGAAATTGTATCAATAAGCAACTTTGATCAAATTTTTTATTTGTTCTAACATTTATAACTAACAAATAAATACTTAGTGGGTGTCAACTTTGTAAGATACACATAAATAACACACACACAATCCTTGATATCATTATAAATCAACACATGTACAAATGTTAGGAATGGCAGGTTATAAAGGGGTGCAGATGTATCTCACAAGGACATACTTTGGTGATTACCTGAAATCAGCGGAGCTCCACAGATGAACAATGCCATCTTTTGTACCTGCAATTAGAACTGGAAGAGTGGGATGGGAAATGACACAAACAACTGGAGACATGAATGCTTTCAGTGTATAAACACACATTCTTTCCTTCAAGTCCCATATCTGTTTTGATAAATAAATAAAAGCACGCTTGTTAATGATGTGCATAGTATGTGTATATTTCTTTAAGGAAGTAGCGAACCTTGGCATTCATATCGTTGGAGCCAGTAACCAAATGCTCCTGCCCGGCACGCATGAAAAAATCCAGGCAGTTCACTCCGCCAGAATGACCAGATAGAGTATACCTATGTTCGGGTGAACCGATATTCCAAACCTGAAAATCAAGCATATGCGCTTGCAGTTAAGGTCTAGTAGGAAGTTAAATGTATCCTTATAATGTCAAATATTGTTTGGGGATGAGAAAATCCCCCCAGACCTTTATTGTGTTATCTTCCGAAGCACTAGCAAAACTGTTGGTGTCCATTGGGTTAAATGTGACTTGCCTTACAAACCCGTTGTGACCAGTGAATGTTCTTACCAACTTCCACCCTCGCTCCCCGTCCCAAAGGCTTATGAACCTATGAAATACTAAAAGTACATACGATTGGGTTGGGTGAACAGCTAGTGATTGGAGACCATTATCAACAGAGATCTGCTTGATGTGTCTTATTTTTTTGAGTTGTCCAATTTGATACTTGTAAACATGGATGGAACCGGTAGTGAACCCAACAACAAACAATTGCTTGCGTGCAATGAATTTAATAGAGCAAACTGCAGAAAATGTCCAATGGTGTTATTAGTATTATCAGTGTATGATGGAAAAAAAATGTATGTAGTCAGAGAGCATACCTTGTCCGATTCCGACATTATGAGAAACCATCACTTCCTGCCGGTAAATACAAACAAGTAATTACAAAACTATGGTACATCTTCCGGCACAAATTGAGCATTTTGTGATGACCATTTACTTTTTCCAATGAATTTCTTAGTCTTTCAGCAAAAGCTTTAATATTTAGTTACGGGACTTACAACTTACATCGAACATCACCGAATATATGATTTTCTTGATTGCAAACATTGGCAGTCATTAACAAAATTAGTATGTTCATCAGTTACTCCAATATTAACTTCTTAGATAATACTCCCTCCGTCCCATAATATAAGACCTTATTACATCCCATATATGAGTATATGTAATGTAATAAGGTCTTATATTACGGGACGGAGGGAGTACCACATTAACTTGCCTGTGTGTTACAGTTCCGTATGATAACTTGTCCGCTCCAGTGACTTGTTATAATCTTGTGAGGCGAGAATATATTTAGCACACGCAGATCATGGCATCCAATCCATTCACTTGAACAAAGATGTTTAAATATTCTACTACCCATATAATGCTACACACTCACCATGGCTCCGACGGATGTGCATCTAGACAGAAAACGTTACTAGTATGGTAAGTATCATCCATACGCATGATCTGATACAACAAAACTTGGTTGAGCATTAGAGAAACCACCTCAATGGAGAAAGATGTAATGAAGAGAATAGAAGTTCATACCTTTACTGGAGGCAGGATTGCATGCAACATCGTAAATGCATGAAATAAGAGAAGCATCAATCAGCATATCATGTCAACTCACCATTGAAGCAGCATTATATTTCAATGCCACAACACAATTAGCCTCTTCAATGTACTTTCGCCTTTTCTTTTTACTCCAGAGATTAGGTTTGTCTTAAGTCAAACTTTCTAAAATTTGATCAAGTTTATAAAAAAAACATCATTTATAATATCAAATCAATATCATTAGATTCATCATGGAATGCATTTATTTGGTATTGTAGATGTTGATATTTTTTAATATATATTAGGTCAAACCTTACAGAGTTTTGACTTAAGACAAATCTAATAGGCGAAGTAAAAAGAAATGGAGAGAGTAATTCACGTGGGATGCCTATCTTTTTCTACAGGAAAACAATAGGAGAGGGTCCTCAAAGAGTTTCAGGTTTCTCTCCTTCCAAATCTAATTCATCTCAGAGTCTCTTTCTGATAACTCTAGATTTAATTACTAATTTTTTCTCATTTAACAAATGATAATAATTGCTTCAGAAACGACTTGACAAATTTCAAATAGTCATGAGCCATATTTATGACCTGGCAGGTACTTAAGCCGTGGTCGTGGACTTCCATTCATAAGAAAATCTTCTCCATAATAATGTATTTTTATTTGCAAACTTGAGAGACTAATTATGTCAGTCAAGGCCTCAAGGGCCCATTATTGTTGACATGACCACTGCATTTTATGTTGTTTTGTCAAAAATCAGGTTTGCAGCCCTATATAGTACTAGCCATGTTTAGTCAATACTACTACTGCAAGTATCCCAGATGAGCAAAAATACAAGAACTAACTCACCTCATATGTTGTCTCTTCTTGCCGAGCATAAACAGCTTTCACTGTATGCACCACAGTATTTCCTGACTTTTCGGCTTCCTCAAAGAGTCCCTCGCAAGCAAGCCGTACGGCAGTACAGCTACATTTGTCATTTATAATGCTCCGAAGGATTAGTTCATCTTCTCTTTCTTCTGGTATGTTTTCCTTTTTATCTATTATCACCACGAGAGTGTAAGTGGATCTCGGAGGCACAATGCCATACAGTGGCAGCCTTACGAAGCACATCCCTTTGTTATTGCTCTTCTTCATAAGCATAAATGGCACATGTGCCTATGTATTATTTCTTAAGTGCAGTGAGGAGGGGATCAACTCGTTGGGTTCAAAAGGAAAGCGGAGCATATGTGGGGAGGCATTCTTGTAAATTTCAAGAATGAAAGGACTTTGTTATTGAGATGCAATATCAGAAAGTTGGGGCGAGATAACTAATGTCGCTAGAGTGAAAGCGCAGCAAATATTGAGGAAAAATATATTACAACCTACAGACTTCAACTGTTCCTCTTGCACCATTTCTCTTTTAGATGACATCCTTGCCTATGCATCATGAGATGCACACAGCCATCATCTTCCAGTCCACCATTATTAGTTTTTTAATTCCCCTATAAACTAATATAATATCTTTTAGATCACTACTTTAGGGATCTAAAAAATATTATATTAATTTACAGAGGGAGTACTCTATTTCTGTTTTGATGCACTAACCAGTAGCAACGGTTGGGGCGCCATCGGGTGGCGCCGCTTGAGGCATGCATGTGCAGTGCCAGGTAGGTGGCCTCATTTTTCATTTCCCTTTTGGTGCTATGGGTAAAACATGTACATGAAACTGCCAGTCAACTCATGTGGACTTTGATTACAGTTCAAACTGAGCAATGTAGGTAGTAGTTACATGACCAACAGAAATGCATTACTTGCAATGTATATTCATAAAATAAATTGGAGATAATATAAGGGATAAGTATATTTTTCGTCCCTCAACTTTCTCGAAAGTATAGAAATAGTCCCTCAACTTCAAAACCAGCAAAACTTAGTCCCTCAACTTCTTAAACCGGATAACTTTAGTCCCTTGTACTGCTTTGGGTGGTTTCATTGATGACGTGGCATGGATTTGACCCTGGTCTTCCAAGTTGATTGCCACCTCATCATTTTTTCTCTCTCTTCTCCCTTCTTCTCATCTTTTTGCTGTTTTCCCATGCAACAGGAATTTCGTCGAATGGTTGATGTGCACACTTGTGGGGTCCTTCTGCCTGCTCTCGTTGGCCTCCGCCTGTTGTTGCCGCCTTAGAGCAGAAGATTGGAGAGACATGGAGCGTTGGGAGGAGCTGACGGGTGGCTGGGCCGGGAAGACGAGGTGCAGCGAGGCCAGCAGGGCCATGGCGGAGCTGTGCGTGTGACCAGCACCGCAGAGGCACGCGGCCGGTGCGATTTTCGGGTACATCCCCTCCCCTAGCAGTGGACACCTTGAGGCGGCGCTACAGGTCGCAAGTGCGCGGCTAAAGGAGCATGACTTGGCCACGGAGGACCTGCACGCCTCCCTCCTATGTGGTCAACGTTGAATAAGCACTCAAGCAGTACAGCCTAGACCACGGCTCCTCCCTCGGGTGCGATGTGTGCACGCCCAGCGTGATGCTCACGCTTAGCCTGGCGTTTGCCATTAAGAAGCTCATGCAGGAGCGCGGTGCGTGCCGGCTGCTCGCATGTTCCGGCTGCTCGCATGTACAGTATTAGACAACACCGAGGTGGCGCGGCAGGGCATGGCATAGCCAGTGGCAGCGGAGCACGGCGATGTGCAGCGGGCACGACAAGTGGTGGCTCTGTCTTC
Source organism: Aegilops umbellulata (assembly GCA_032464435.1). NCBI lineage: Eukaryota > Viridiplantae > Streptophyta > Magnoliopsida > Poales > Poaceae > Aegilops > Aegilops umbellulata. The sequence goes on along the minus strand of CP136056.1, from coordinate 465,974,583 downwards.
AGTAGACACGGCGACCATCGTACGGCGGAATGCAGCTCGACCAGCAAGCACGGACGGGGTACACATGATCACGGACGAGGGTACACACATGGGATAGTAATGGAGGTACGTACAACGGCTACGACCAGCAGGGCATGGCTGCTCGGCATGCTCAAAGGGGACTCAGCCAGGGGCAGTAGACGGCGCTAGCGAGCATGGCTTTTAGCGCCCGGCGGCCCGCAGGCTCCACTTCATCAATCAAAACCACCCGAGTCAGTCAAAAACCATGCCACGTCATCAACGAAACCACTCGAAGCGGTACAAAGGACTAAAGTTATCCGGTTTGAAAAATTTAGGGATCGAGTTTTGCTGGTTTTAGAGTTGAGGGACCATCTCTATACTTTTGAGATAGTTGAAGGGCGAAAAATATACTTATCCCATAATATTAATAGGTAGACTTATATGAACACAGAGTAGCAATCTTACATCCTACAAAGACTTGTACATATAGAGATGATGGACTCCAGAGCCTAAATTTTCGAAACTCAAGCATCCACAAAATGAAATCATCTCATGAAGATGATGAATGATAACCACTATGTTCGTGGCTAGTGCCTGGGATGCGCCCTGAGCGTGTCTCTTGAGGCGGGACTGTGCGCACTAATCATGCTGACGTATTTGTTAATGTCTTTGTATGACAATATGATATCGCTTTGTACAAAAATGGATAGTGTTTTTCTCACAAATTCCTACAGAAACTAACCTATGCTTCACAAATCAAATGCTTTCAAACTTGAGGACATGAATTTCAAAGGGATGTTTTGACGCATTTACAAATGGTGTATCCGTTGAACTACAATTTACATAGTAGTGACTAAGTATTCGCTACAATTTACATAGTAGTAGCCACTGCTCTAATTACTCATAGATATTTAATTAAGCTTAGCATAGTATCCATTCAGCACCCGACTTGAATGATCATGAAAATCCAATAGTAATCATCTTTGAATCCCTCCACTCAAAGAAAAAAAGTCATCCTATAAAATGCAAATAAATTAAGTTCTCATACTTTTGTATTACCAATGGAAAAGGCAAAGTAACACACTCGAAATTGCATATTAAAGAAGGAAAAAGAATGTTTATCTCACTGATCAAAATGAAACATGCTACAATATTAGACAAACGAAAAATGAGAAAGAAGCAGAGTAGGTCAGTGCATTCAAACTATATGTATCAGTTTTGTGACACGCGGCCCCATCTAACAGAATATCAAGTCATGTCACTAGGAAAATGTATCAGTAATTTGTATTATTGCTTCTAATCAATACATCATGACCAACAACTTTGAGCTTGTAAAAAGGAAAAGTAGTATATGTTAGATAGCTAGACATCTTGCCAAATCATCATCACGCTGGCGAGGGCGAGTGATTCCTAAATTCAGAGCTACAATTTTTTAGTGTCAACCACACTTTTGTTTAAAGAGGGATGTTCTAAATTGCATCAAAACTTCAAGGCATGTCAGTACTGATTAGTACAACAACAAATATCAAGCAGCAGATGACATATAAAGGAATTTATCTATTCATCAACTAATTAGCTATTAGCCCTTGAAAAGAAATTGTAGTATTTTGGTTTAATCACAAGCTCTGATATACTTCTCACTAGATAACCATGATAATTCAATGTAGATCTTGTACCTATTGATGACATAACAAATAAGTCCCTATCTAACTTCTAATCGAAGAAAACAAACCTGCGTGTGCATTGACTGGCCAAATATGATTTCTTGTATCCTGCCTTGCTCTCTTCGATCCAATCCTCAATGAGAAGGCAAAAGTAAACACTCTAATTAGCCATAGCCAACATCAAAATTACTTTCTTTGGAAAAAGGCTATGTTCTAGATCAGAAGGATTAGAATAAATGTAAAAGCAACAAGATTTGACAAGATACGATAGGATTTTCTATTTGTGAGAATAAACAGAATGCTAACACTCCCTTCAAGTATAACAGAGTGCAGTGCAACGTAAACACGGACAAGTACCTATTTGTAGATCCGTGCATTCCATTCTTATTTACTAGAAACATTACACTTGATAAGCTCTTGCCTTATAGCTGCGACCTCTGGATTCCCTTCCAGTAAGCATAAGATTCCCTTCCCGTTGTGGCTGACATGTTGGCTATTCTGATTGATCGCGTCAAGCAGGACGGCGAGATTGCAGGAATAGTGCCACACCTTGTGGATGGTGGCCTCTCAATTCTGCAATATGCTGATGACACAATTCTCTTTATGAAACATGACATGACCAAGGCTCGAAACCTGAAACTGCTATTATCAGCGTTTGAACAGATGTCTGGTCTTAAGATTAACTTCCATAAAAGTGAATTGTTTTGCTTTGAAGAAGCCATCGAGGCGGCGGCCGATTATGCTGACTTTTTTGGTTGTGCACATGGCCAATTCCCGATTAAATATCTGGGAATACCGATTCATTATCGGCGTCTAACCATTGCGGAGTGGAAGCATGTAGAAAAACGCCTAGAGAAACGACTGAGCAGTTGGAAAGGCAAGTTGCTCTCAGTCAGAGGACGACTGGTTCTGATAAAATCTGTCCTCACAAATATGGTTCTCTATATGATTTCGTTCTTTCAACTTTCAAAAGGGGTCCTGCAAAGACTGGACTATTTTAGGCCCAGTTTTTTTTGGCAAGGAGATGGTGAAAAGAAAAAAATATAGGTTGACCAAATGAAGCGTGGTTTGTAGGCCGAAACACCAAGGTGGCCTCGGAATTCATGACCTACAGGTCAAGAATGAGGCCCTACTTAGTAAATGGTTGTTCAAACTTCTTACTCAGGATGGTATTTGGCAAACCATGTTACGCAATAAGTATCTAGGCCAAAAGGCGTTGTCACAGGCATACCGGAAACCTGGAGACTCGCACTTTTGGGCTGGCCTAATGGCGGCAAAGAAACATCTCTTTCGCTTTGGGTCTTTCGCGATAAAGGACGGGTCAGAGATTCGTTTCTGGGAAGACATCTGGTTAGGCGACGCCAGTCTCCGAGAACAATATCCAGCCTTGTACAACATTGCTCGCAATAAAAATAATACTATTGCGCAGCAGCTCAGCCCATCACCGCTTAATCTTTCATTCAGGCAGGATTTGATTGGCACCCGACTTACGTCATGGCATAATCTCTTATCTCGTTTGGATTCTATTAACCTGGCACAAGGCCGGGACGTGTTTCACTGAAACCTTACTACATCTGGGCCTTTTACAGTAGACACTATGTACCGTGCGCTCACGCATTCCAAGGTACCGATGAGTAATAACAAAAAAATTTGAAAGGCGAAGATTCCACTTAAAGTTAAAATCTTCACGTGGTATCTTCGTAGGGAGTTGTGCTAACTAAATACAACCTCGCACGGCGAAGGAAGTAAGAAGTGTTGTTTTTGTACTCACGACGAGACAATCAAACATCTCTTTTTCCAATGTAAGTTTGCACGTTCTACATGGTCAATCATCCAAATAGCGTCAAATTTGTATCCGCCCACGAGTATTGCCAATATTTTTGGTCATTGGCTGGACGGTATTTCAAATAGGTTTAAAACGCTAATAAGGATGGGAGCGTATGCCTTATTATGGTTGCTTTGGCTATGTAGAAATGATTTGTTTTTTAATAACAAAAATGTCTCTACGCTACAGGTTATTTTCCATTGTACGTACTTTCTTCGTACGTGGTCTACACTACAACAAGCGAAGTACCAACCATTATTCAAGGTGGTCTGTACGCGGTTGGAGCAAGTGGCTATGGAGGTTTTTGCCCAACATGGGTGGCAGCGTAATCTCCGGATCGGTCCACCATCTATTTCGACATAGGCATAGTCTCGATCTATAGGACTACTGTTGCCGAATTGTCGGCTTTTTTACGTTCTTTTGTCAGACTATTGGTGTTTGGCTATATGCATCCTAGTTTTACAGAGGCCGGGTGATACTCTTAATGCTCTGTATCTCTCGATGCTATATTTGGAGTTAATAAAAATGCCCTTTATCGAAAAAAAATCTATCTATCAATGGCCAGCATTCAAATCCTTCTGTTTTCTGTTAAAAATTAGGCATGTAAATTATAACAGATGAATGAAAGCAATCAAACATTGCATTTATCCATGGATTCAGATTTTTGATAGTTTGGACCAAGTATGTGAAAAGAAACAGATCCATCCCAATCGAACGCAAAACAAATCCATCTTTTGAGAAACTCTTTTTTGTTAGAATAAATCTGAGGCGCTCCGTCGATCTACCGAGGACCAAGTAATCACATGAGCACGACACCGAGATTTGTTAACGAGGTTCCCTGATATGGCTACATCCCCGGGGCCTGACTATGGGCGCTCCTCCCCATGACACCGCTACAATACTGTATCCGGTCGCCCTAGACACCGCCACATGCCGCCGGCTTCCCCTGCGATCCGGTGCTATTATGTTGGCATAGGTTACATCGTGTGTCTATCCCCCGCTATATATGAGAGGCCTAGAATACAAGTGTCCTACCAGGACACAACTCCATATCCTATCTAAACACAATACAACTACAAGTCCAACTGTAACCTACCTTGTACACAATATTTGACACAACTCCAACAAACTTCACCTTGGCGAATATACTCCACCACCCTGGATTTGTCCATGCGTCAAACTTCCATGTACATTGGACTTGAGCTTATCCCATGAGTACCGCTGCTACTCCAAAGACTCCGTATGACTCCACCTGCAACTTGCAGTCCCTTCTTTTCTTGACCACAGTCAACGCTCGGGAAAAATTAAATTCCCCTTACTCTGAAATCAACATCACCGCTCTTCCTTGACCGCCTGTCTGAAACTTGAAGGAATTTCACCATTGCTTGTAGTCACCCCGAGTCAAATTCGCAGTTGTCTCACAACATGTATGATCACCAGAGCCCTGGCCCGTCTCCATGCCTCGTGTGTACCACACGCCTCGCCGCTATTACCGTGTCGAGCCTCCGTTGTCCCGGTCGAGTCGCAAGGGTCGCGAACCCACACCACTTAACCCCCACTGCAGAGTACCACCGATCATCACCGACCGATGACGAGTTTCACGCTTCCATCAGACCACTGGGCTCCAGTCCGAACTGCATGTCACTCGCTTTTCCCGCTGAATAGGCTTCGACTCTCTGTCGACTTATGCCGTAGCCCCTCAATTAGTATCGAGTGAAGTCCTCCAGACTCCAGCTCCACCTTCAACATGACTCCATGGTAGATGATCAGTCCACCCTCGTGCCCCGTCGACTTCAAGCTCTCATGTGCGCACCTTCTTGGATCAACCCCGCGCCATAGTCTTGTCGAAGCCACACAAGCCCTCGGAGCCTGCGCTACGTGTTTCCACGCCCCAGAAGTCGGTCACCATCAGCATCACACTCCTACGTCGTCATCGCCGATCTCACCACCGTCTTCTGTACCAACCGACTTGCGTCAATCCCGTCAGACTGTCCAGTCCGACCCAGCCGAACTTCCCTCGACTGTAACCATGCTCCACCCTGCACCACCACTGTTTGCACTATGCATGCTTAGACGCCCTGTGTATGCATGATTCTGCCACGATGCGTTGCAGACTCCTCCAAGCCTACACCTGTCGCCGTCCTTATTGCACACACCCTGAAGCACTCATAACAAACTTGACCTAGCAGGAAAAACTTTCGTTGGAACAATACACAAATTTTCCTTTTCCTTGTCCCTGTTTGCTTGTAGCCTCTCTGTGTATGCACGAAGACCTTTTTTGTCTCAAACAAATCTCATGTGTTTGCATCAGCATGTACGTACGCATGTAGCACGTACCACGCGCTAGCATCCTGCCACGAACAGCATGTCCCGCCTGCACCCATGGGCTCCGCCAGGCGTCTGGGCCAGCGTAGCCGCTGCCACTCGTGCGCGCCTCGGACTGGACCGCCTAGTGTCCACGTTCCTTCCATCACCGCATCGATCTTGCCGAGATCGAGTTGATTTAGAATACCAAGACACCTCGTCTGCTCCATCCGACCTCGCCGAGAATTCGCCCGAAAGACACGCCTGCCCTAGCGAGTCAGCACCCGCCGTGATTCCGCTTGTCCGCCTCCGCCTGTTGCTGCACGTTTCAGCCGTTGTACGCTCGCCCGATCAATCCGCGGATCGACCGCCGCACCTCTCAAGCACACACGCTGCCGTCGATGCTTTCGCCTTTGATTACTTTTTTCAATCTCGCCGAGAACTATGCCGCAACCGGCTGCATCTCAGACTCGATACTTCCTCTAGATCAACAATCCACAACCTCCGAACAACCTATCTCATGATACCACTTGTTAGAATAAATCCAAGGCACTCCGTCAATCTACCGAGGACCAAGCAATCACATGAGCACGGCACCGAGATTTGTTAATGAGGTTCACCGATATGGCTACATACCCGGGGCCTGACTATGGGCGCTCCTCCCCATGACACCGCTACAATACCTCACCCGGTCGCCCTGGACACCGACACATGCCGTCGGCTTCCCCTGCGTTCCGGTGCTATTATGTTGGCATAGGTTACATCGTGTGTCTACCCCCCTGCTATATATGAGAGGCCTAGGATACAAGTGTCCTACCAGGACACGACACCATATTCTATCTAAACACAATAAAACTACAAGTCCAACTGTAACCTACCTTGTACATAATATTCGACACAACTCCAACATTTTTGGTTCAATGGACAACACCCACAATATATACACACATCTTTATTTATATTTCCAACAAAATCAACGCATCATGTAATGAACTCAGGTAGAAAATTTCCAAAAATAGAAGACCATGCAGAACCCATCTCATCCCCTCTGTGCGGCAGGCATCAATCAAAGATTTAAAAACTACAATTATGATAGGCATGATGGCTACAGCTAAGTATTCATGTAATTAATCCTTAAGCCAAAAAATAAACCAATGACCAAAATGAAGTAATATAGAAATATTTTTGAGTAATCCATGGAGTAATCCTAAAGCCAAATAGGTAAATCAAAGAGTAAGGGAAACTAACACGAAATCTACAGCGAGCAGATACGACCGCTTAATGCATCTAGAAGAAGAGCAACTAATGCATGAAAAGGAACTAGACCAGATCTGAGCATGTAAAACAAGCTTAGTTTTGTTGATTGAAGGATAATCTGAACGGTGCTACAATTTACGCCAAGGAGACATGTCTATTCCTAAGAAGTGAATGATCCACGGATCTGAATGTTCTAATAGAAGTGGTGATGAGAAACGAGTTCAAGTGTTGTAGCTCATGGATTGCGGTGACGTTCACATTTCTTATCATGAGTCTAACCGAAGTTTGCCCAAATGGAAGAACAATACTTTGGGTAAATGAGTGAGCTAAACATGAGGATAACATGATCTAATGAGTGTAAATCAAAAATTCTTGGATGAACACAAATGTACATAGACACAGTCCAACTTCCATGCATGAACAAAAATCAACACATAGACACAACCCAACATGAGTAAAAAAATGAAGGTTAACTTAACTGAAGTTGAGGAACTCATATAAACCATACCCGCCCCCCTCGCCCCCCCGTAGCCCCCGGGCGACACGGGGAACCCTAGCGCCGCCGCCGTCAAGTCCCCCCCCCCCCCGCCCCCTCCCTCGCTTCGCCGCTGCTCGAGGGAAGGTGGCGGCGGGGCGTTTCCCCTCTCCGCGGCGTTGCGCGCCATGCGCTGCCTGCATCGCCTCGGGCGCAGGCAAGATGCAGGGCCGCGAGAGTGGCTTCAGCGCGGGGAGAGGCCGGATCATAGCCGGCCTTGGCCGGATCTAGCTCCTCCGCCCCCTTGGCCGCCCTCGATGGGGCTCAGTGGCCTCGTTCCGGCGGCCAGCGAGGGTTGGATCCCGGGGCGGCGGCCCTGGACGGCGGAGGATGTGTCAGTGGCTGTGGACTCGCCACGGGCGACACAGCGGCCGCGGTGGTGGACGATCCGTGCACAAGATGCTTGATGGAGGCCATTGGAACAGATCTGGGTGAAGACCTGCTCGCGGCAACTGCTGAGGCCGGCGATGGCGGCACTATTCGGTGTCGTTCCCTTATTGAAGGCATCGCTGTCGAGAAGTTCCAGGCCACAATCTGCTACCTTTGGGGGAAACCCTAGATCAGTAGATCGGATGACGGCGACATTATTGTGTCGTTTCCCTCTTGTGGCGTCATTCTTGGAGGTGTACACAGGCTCGAGGGACCAGTGGACGGAATAATCGGTGGTGCAGTGTCTCATCCTGCACATTAATGGTGGCGTTTCTCAGAGGCGTGGCATAGTGGAGACTCGGCGCCCAATGTGTGGTGAGGGACTCGCGCAGGAGGGCGACGTTATCACGTGGTGGCGTCGATGGCAGAGAGGCCGGGCAAGGTGGTGCAGCAGTACAGCACTGAAGATGGATTGGTGGCAGGTGGCTGCGGCGGCCTCATACCCGGCAGACATTTTGACGCCCCCGATTCGACCGTACACTAATCATACACGCAAATGTGTACGATCAAGATAAGGGACTCACGGGAAGATATCACAACACAACTCTAGACACAAATAGAAATAATACAAGCTTCATATTACAAGCGAGGGGCCTCGAGGGCTCGAATACAAGCTCAATACACAAGCGTCATCGGAAGCAACAATATCTGAGAACAGACATAAGTTAGACAAGACTGCCTTAAGAAGGCTAGCACAAACATCAACGATCGAAGAGGTAGGGCCTCTTGCCTGGGACCTCCTAACTACTCCTGGTCTTCGGTGGCCTCCATGTAGTAGTATCCGTCGGCGGTGGCATCTGGCTCCAGGGATCCACCATCTGGTTGCAACAACCGGAAAGAAGGAAGAAGGGGGAAAAGGGGGTAGCAAAGCAACCGTGAGTACTCATCCAAAGTCCTCGCAAGCATCAGATCTATACTAAGTATGCATTGGTATCAAATGAAAGGGTTGTATCTGTGGAATGAACTGCAGAATGCCAGAATAGGGGGAAAGTCCTAGCCTATCAAAGGCTAGCATCTTCAAGCAGCTCCAAGCATCTTGTAGCATGTAGAAGAGTAAAGAATAGAAGTTTAATTAAGAAGCATGTTGTAGCAATAATGCCCAGAGATCCTTCCTCGACTCCCTGCGAGAAAGCAATCCCGGATCCACATAACTTAAGTATCCATTTCTAGTTGTATTAGATCAAGATATAAGTCTGAACGTCCAATACCGTGGACACGGTATTTGAATAAAGATCTTCCCTGCAGGGGTGCACCACGTTTTCCAACACGCTCGATCACTCTGGCCGGACACACTTTTCTGGGTCAATGCCCGGCCTCGGAAGATCAACACGTTGCAGCCCGACCTAGGCTCAGCAGAGAGGTCCCCGCCGGTCTACATCCTAAGCGCTCCGGGGTCTGGGCCCATCGTCCGTTGCACTCCGGATCGTTGCGCGTAGGGTGAATACCAGCACTGCCTCAGATGGCTAGCACGATCTGACCGTGCCGCAATGTTGAACTGGACGTCTGACAAAGCTTCGGCTGATACCGCGACGTCGAGGCCCATATCTATTCTCGCGTGGTGGTTAGTGCGAAAAGGCTAAAGGCCAATTCAGAACAAATACCCAAACCATAGTGTATTGATAGCTCACGGAGATGAGAAGAGACTCACGATAATGTGACCCCTCGCCCCATCTCGAGGAAATACGGTAAGGGCAAGCCCAGCCCACACGAGGGCTGCCTGACTTCCAGGCCGTGCCTCGTAATCATCTTGCGGGTGCTCTCCGGGCCCGCCCGACTTTCCCAAAGGTCTCAAGTAATGTCAAGGTAACCGTGTGTCCAAACATTAAGGGGAAAACCCAAGGAATCACCCTCGGAGGATTCCAGTCGATGTAATCATCAAGGTGAACGTAAGAGGAACCACCCTCGAGGTTCACACTTGAGGGGTTGCACGACAGAGCCGTATCGGGAATGGTGAAGGAGGACATCACCCTCGATGACCACGACCGAATAGCTACACTACAGAATTATCATCAGGAGTGCGTTACGAGGGATCACCCTCGGCACTCAATAGTAGCTCTGCAGAGTCGAACAACTAAAGGGACATGATGTGATGTGCGGTGTCGGGCTTTGGTCGTCGATCATGTAGCTCGAGTCGTCGATGATGAAGCAGGGGCAGCAAGGACAAGTGGAGGCCACTGATGGATCACTATCCAATTATACCAAGCAGTTTAGGATAAGCAGGTAAGGTACAACAACAAGTACAAAAGCAGGCTATGCATCAGAATAGGAGCAATCAATATCAGTAGCAAAATCTAATGCAAGCATGAGAGAATGAAATGGGCGATATCGGGATGATCAAAGGGGGGGCTTGCCTGGTTGCTCAGACAAGAAGAAAGGGTCGTCGTCGACGTAGTTGATCACAGTGGCATCAACGGCAGTCTCGGGGTCTACCGGAGAGAAGAGGGGGAAGAAACAGTAAATACACACAAACATACGCATAACAAGACAATAAGCGGGGCTAGAAGGTGATCTAACGTAGCGTTAGGCGATACTGGCAAAGGGGGAAACATCCGGGAAAGTTTTCCCGGTTCCGGACGTCTGTCAGGCAGATGAACCGGAGGGGAAAGTTTGCATGTTCGCTATGCTAGGGACGTGTGGCGGGTGAACGAACCGCATGTTCAGATTCGGCTCGTCGTTCTGAGCAACTTTCATGTACAAAGTTTTTCGATCCGAGTTACGGTTTAATTTCTATTAATTTCCAAAGTTTTAAATCATTTCCGAAATTAACTGAATTAATTTAAAAAGATAAAAGCCATTACTGTGCCAGCATGACATCAGCAAGATGTCATCAGTCAACGGTCTGTTTGACTGGTCAAACTAGCACGTGGGTCTCGGTTGTCATTGACTAACACTAATTAACAGTTTAATTAGTTAATAAGTTAATTAGCTTATTTAACAGGATTAATTAAGTTAATTAATTAATTAATTACTTTTAATTATTATTATTTTTATCCCTTTTATTTTCGTTTTTAGGGGCTGGGCCCCACGTTTAAGTGGCACAGGGGCTAGCGGGCACGTGGGTGTAGCGGTTGCGGGCACATGCCCGAGGGGGCAGACCCGGGCGGTTCAGATGGCGGGCGAGGCCGCGGCAAGGGATGGCGCCGGCGCGGCTGGTGGGTGGTGGCTGGCGAGGCGGGAACGCCGGCAGGCGCGCGCACGGGAGGCGGTGCTGCAGGGGGCGGCAGCGGTGTGGGGCAGCAGGCGGCGCCGCGGGGAGCAGGACGGAGCGGAGGCCTAGCGGGCGGGTCACGGGCGCGCGGATGCGGGGCTGGGCGTGGGGCACGCAAGCAGGGAGCGGCGGAGCCGGGCAGCAGCAGTTGTGTCCGCAGTGGTGCATAGTCGGACGCGGCGCGCAGCGTCGGACGGTGAACGGCGGGGCGACGCGGTGAGCGTGGTGAGGGAGCGACCGGCGTAGGGGAAGGGGCAGGGAGAGATGGGGTCATACCCCCGGTGCAGGGGTTCGTCGGCGAGGCGCGGGGGAGTTCGTCGGGGAAGGGGTCGAGGAGGCGAACGCCGTCGACAGGTGGGGATGGTGACGACGGGGTACGGCATCGGCACGGGCGCAGGGTGTCAGGGGCGTCGATTGCCACCGACCGGATCCATGCAGGAGGAAGGGTTGCGGAGGCGGGCGCCGGGCGGCGTCGGCAGTGTGGCGGTGGGGTCGGCGCGACAGCGGGCGACGCGGTTGTCGGGGGCGACCGTGTCCCTGATCCAGATCGTGGAGGAGGGGGGTCGTGGGAGGAGCGAGTGGGGAGCGAGGGTGCTGCGATAAAGTCACGGGGGAGGGGTTAGGTGTAGGCAGGGGGTGGGCCGGCCTGGCGACTTGTTGGCCAGTTGGGCCGGGGGCCAATTGGGGGGGGGGGGCTCTCTCTCTTTTTTCTTTTCACATCTTAAATTCTTCTTTTCTGTTTTGTTGGTTTTTTTATTTTTATCACTGTTAACTATTTATTTTAGCTAACAAATGAACTTTGCTTAAAAGTCTACTTATCAAATAAATACTAGAAAATATTATAAGGCAGCACACCAAGTTTTAATTTATTTTGAAAAGGTTAGATGTTTATTTAAATCGGTCGATTTAATTGTTGCTAACCAAAAAATTATTCCAGGGGTATTTTGGGAATTCAAAGAGGTTGGATCCAACATGAAAATTATCCAGGGATTATTTGCCACGCCTTGAACATTTTTATTTGCATGTTTGACAAATTTGAAATTGGGCTTAAATTTGAATTTGAATTTGACTTCTGCCTCGGATCAGATGAGGATTAGCAACAGTAAGAGTGATGACATGGCATCATTAACCTAAGATTACTGTAGCTTAATTATCCGGGCGTCACAATTCTCCTCCACTAAAAGAAATCTCGTCCCGAGATTTTAAGGGGTGGAGCAAGGGGGGAAGACTCGGTAAGGACGGAGCTTAATACCAGATAGAGGCATCTTAGTGAATGACTCGGGAAGACCTGGGGACTATCTCAGTGAACATGGCATAGAGGCATCTATCGAGTTGAAATTCAAGAAGTCATCGAGAGCAAGGTAATAAGGTGCAATAAGAAGGTTCAACAGGGCAGGCAATCGTTCATTGCCTGAAACAGAGGGTGAAAAGGGGTTCAGAACAATGAGAATAAGTATTGCGTCAGATACCTGAACAGATCACTAGGAATGTGGTTCGTAATTTACATACGAAGTCAAGTGCGAGTAACAATTCTGGAAAACAGGGATGTACAGGAGAGTCAGGTTTCGATCCTGTGGAACTGTGGGTTATGGGCCCACCATGTGGGTTAAAATCAGGAAGGGTGCTAACATTTGCACGGTCATGATAGCAAGGCAGGTCAGAGAATAGTCTGTCAATTATGTTGGCAACAACGTTGGTACCAATGGCGAGGGACAAAGAGAACCATTTTCCTGCTCGCAAGGCGAGGCGGACCAGTAGGCAAAGTTCTCGTCCATCAGCGGCTACCGGGATGTCATCAACAATAGTAACAAGGTCTTACTGACAGAGTTGTATTTCGAGGCATTTACATAAGCAGCGAATTATTACTGCTCAAATATGTTATGTTACAAGAAAGGTTAACATAACAATGGAAAGGAAAGTGTAGACTCGAATCAGTTATTGGCGTTCTCGAGTGCCCAACAACTCAAAACCCGTGGAAACTTGGAACGACGAGAAATAATAGTTGTTGAAGAACTCATAAGAAGTTATGTAGTTCCATGATATTCTCGAGATACCAGACGGTAATACTCGAGGGTAGAACAGGATAGAGTTTGGACAGGTGAAAAGATCTGAAGAGGACACGTACTCAACTCGTCTAAGAAATGGAATCAAAGGAGAACAATCATGGTCGGAACATTGTTGCAAAGGACCAATTATAGATACAAGATGAACTTATCACTAGGGGATCATTATTATTACAAGAAGCTTCCATGATAAGTTCCACATCGGGTCCATGGGCATGAACACAAAGGTTCAAGGTCGACTCCCACTTCTCAATGCATAACTTTCCATTCACTTCTCGTTTTCGATGAAGCCGTGGTGTTGAGATTTTATCTAGCATAACACCAGTAGAGTATGACCCATAGAGGTCTTCGGGTTCACACAGATTAGGGAAGGCATAGGTTCAACCCATCAGGGTCATCTTAGAAACATATATCACAAACTTCACCAGTAAATAACTCAAGCCTGAAAGCAGAGTATGGTTGACAAGAGCGGTGATACATTTTACCAAAGGCATTATGTATCAGGGAAAGAACTCACAAGGTGGTGAGATATGAAGAAAGTTGTCGGATAAAACCCAACAAAGGATCTGGTGGTCCACAAAGCATCTGATGTGAGCATCGATACTCACCCAGAAGAAGAAAGAATACAAGGATATCAAAATATAGAAATAACTGACTAATTAAAAGCTCTAAGGCAAAGGGAATTATGAGTTCCAAAACGGGGGATCAGAAGAAGAGCCTCTGATCAAAGAGAAGTAAGTTGAATAGACATAGACCGGCAATCGATCAAGGTTTGATTTGTCGAACACCAGCTCATGTCCGGGGTGACGTCTGAGCCGAAGGGAAGAATTCTAACTTTGATTGATGATTGCAAGCATTCACAAACATATCAAATCAAATGCTCAAAATTAAATATGACAAAGGATACTTCTAAATATTGCCAGACATATGGAAAGCATCCACAATGCAAGCATGCAAGGAGGAGCAAGAGTAACATGTTTCTAAGGATTTTTGGAAGATTGGATAATATTCCAAAGAATTTTGTGAAACAATGAACAACTGTGGACGAACCGATACTCGGCAAGCGCGAGTAATTATCCGCAAGGGTATTCATGTGGCAAAGAACTGCAAGGCAGTAGGCTCAACGGATTCTCAGGACAACAGAGAGTAATTCAAGGAATCTTGTAATAACAAGAGCAACTGGAGATGAAGGTATGAACGACAACGTAGGTAGTTATTCATAAGGATTTATTGGTCGTAGGATCGCAACGGCGAAGGGCACATGGGTCTCGGGAAATCATCGGAGAGTATCTTCAGAATCTTCTCGAGCACCAAGCAATAATCTGGAGTGAGGGGCTCCCCGGGAGAAAGTGTTTGCGAGAACCTAGAGTTAGAGTTAGCAAAATCATTTAACCCGAATAGAAGAGAGATCAGATTCCCAGAGTATAGACGAGGAATAAAAGATCCTAATACCACCCAATGGGGACGTGGGCCAATAAGCCACACAGTCATGTTAGTAAAAAAATTCTTTCACTAGACTCAACTTCGGCCAAGGAGTTGGAAAGAGGGATTCTACAGGCAGTCGGCTCTGATACCAACTTGTGATGCCCCAGATTCGACCGTACACGAATCATACACGCAAATGTGTACGATCAAGATTAGGGACTCACGAGATGATATCACAACACAATTCTAGACACAAATAGAAATAATACAAGCTTCATATTACAAGCCAGGGGCCTCGAGGGCTCGAATACAAGCTTGATACACAAGCGTCAGCGGAAGCAACAATATCTGAGTACAGACCTAAGTTAGACAAGACTTCCTTAAGAAGGCTAGCACAAACATTAACGATCGAAGAGGCAGGGCCTCCTGCGTGGGACCTCCTAACTACTCCTGGTCTTCAGTGGCCTCCATGTAGTAGTATCCGTCGGCAGTGGCATCTGGCTCCAGGGATCCACCATCTGGTTGCAACAACCGGAAAGAAGGAAGAAGGGGGGAAAGGGGGTAGCAAAGCAACCGTGAGTACTCATCCAAATTACTCGCAAGCATCAGATCTATACTAAGTATGCATTGGTATCAAATGAAAGTGTTGTATCTGTGGAATGAACTGCAGAATGCCAGAATAGGGGGAAAGTCCTAGCCTATCAAAGGCTAGCATCTTCAAGCAGCTCCAAGCATCTTGTAGCATGTAGAAGAGTAAAGAATAGAAGTTTGATTATGAAGCATGTTGTAGCAATAATGCCCAGAGATCCTTCCTCGACTCCCTACGAGAAAGCAATCCCGGATCCACATAACTTAAGTATCCATTTCTAGTTGTATTAGATCAAGATATAAGTCTGAACGTCCAATACCGTGGACACGGTATTCGAATAAAGATCTTCCCTGCAGGGGTGCACCACGTTTTCCAACACGCTCGATCACTCTGGCCGGACACACTTTTCTGGGTCAATGCCCGGCCTCGGAAGATCAACACGTTGCAGCCCGACCTAGGCTCAGCAGAGAGGTCCCCGCCGGTCTACATCCTAAGCGCTCCGGGGTCTGGGCCCATCGTCCGTTGCACTCCGGATCGTTGCGCGTAGGGTGAATACCAACACTGTCTCGGATGGCTAGCACGATCTGACCGTGCCGCAATGCTGAACTGGACGTCTGACAAAGCTTCGGCTGGTACCACGACGTCGAGGCCCATATGTATTCTCGCGTGGTGGTTAGTGCGAAAAGGCCAAAGGCCAATTCAGAACAAATACCCAAACCATAGTGTATTGATAGCTCGCGGAGATGAGAAGAGACTCACGATAATGTGACCCCTCGCCCCATCTCGAGGAAATACGGTAAGGGCAAGCCCAGCCCACACGAGGGCTGCCTGACTTCCAGGCCGTGCCTCGTAATCATCTTGCGGGTGCTCTCCGGGCCTGCCCGACTTTCCCAAAGGTCTCAAGTAATGTCAAGGTAACCGTGTGTCCAAACATCAAGGGGAAAACCCAAGGAATCACCCTCAGAGGATTCCAGTCGATGTAATCATCAAGGTGAACGTAAGAGGAACCACCCTCGAGGTTCACACTTGAGGGGTTGCACGACAGAGCCGTATCGGGAATGGTGAAGGAGGACATCACCCTCGATGACCACGACCGAATAGCTACACTACAGAATTATCATCAGGAGTGCGTTACGAGGGATCACCCTCGGCACTCAATAGTAGCTCTGCAGAGTCGGACAACTAAAGGGACATGATTTGATGTGCGGTGTCGGGCTTTGGTCGTCGATCATGTAGCTCGAGTCGTCGATGATGAAGCAGGGGCAGCAAGGACAAGTGGAGGTCACTGATGGATCACTATCCAATTATACCAAGCAGTTTAGGATAAGCAGGTAAGGTACAACAACAAGTACAAAAGCAGGCTATGCATCAGAATAGGATCAATCAATAACAGTAGCAAAATCTAATGCAAGCATGAGAGAATGGAATGGGCGATATCGGGATGATCAAAGGGGGGGCTTGCCTGGTTGCTCAGACAAGAAGAAGGGGTCGTCGTCGACGTAGTTGATCACAACGGCATCAGCGGCAGTCTCGGGGTCTACCGGAGAGAAGAGGGGGAAGAAACAGTAAATACACACAAACATATGCATAACAAGACAATAAGCGGGGCTAGAAGGTGATCTAACGTAGCGTTAGGCGATACTGGCGAAGGGGGAAACATCCGGGAAAGTTTTCCCGGTTCTGGACGTCTGTCAGGTAGATGAACCGGAGGGGAAAGTTTGCATGTTCGCTATGCTAGGGACGTGTGGCGGGCGAACGAACCGCATGTTCAGATTCGGCTCGTCGTTCTGAGCAACTTTCATGTACAAAGTTTTTCGATCCGAGTTACGGTTTAATTTCTATTAATTTCCAAAGTTTTAAATCATTTCTGAAATTAACTGAATTAATTTAAAAAGATAAAAGCCATTACTGTGCCAGCATGACATCAACAAGATGTCATCAGTCAACAGTCTGTTTGACTGGTCAAACTAGCACGTGGGTCGCGGTTGTCATTGACTAACACTAATTAACAGTTTAATTAGTTAATAAGTTAATTAGCTTATTTAACAGGATTAATTAAGTTAATTAATTAATTTTTATTATTTTTATTTTTAATTCTTTTTTAACCCTTTTATTTTCGTTTTTTGGGGCTGGGCCCCACGTGTAAGTGGCACAGGGGCTATCGGGCACGCGGGTGTAGCGGTTGCGGGCACATGCCCGAGGGGGCATACCCGGGCGGTTCAGATGGCGGGCGAGGCCGCGGCAAGGGATGGCGCCGGCGCGGATGGTGGGTGGTGGACGACGAGGCGGGAACGCTGGCAGGCGCGCGCACGGGAGGCGGTGCTGCAGGGGGCGGCAGTGGTGTGGGGCAGCAGGCGGCGCCGCGGGGAGCAGGACGGAGCGGAGGCCTAGCGAGCGGGTCACGGGCGCGTGGATGCGGGGCTGGGCATGGGGCACGCAAGCAGGGAGCGGCGGAGCCGGGCAACAGCAGTTGTTGGCCGTAGTGTTGCATAGTCGGACGCGGCGCGCAGCGTCGGGCGGTGAACGGCGGGGCGACGCGGTGAGCACGGTGAGGGAGAAAACAACGTAGGGGAAGTGGCAGGGGGAGATGGGGTCATATCCCCGGTGCAGGGGTTCGTCGGCGAGGCGCGGGGGAGTCCGTCGGGGAAGGGGTCGAGGAGGCGAACGGCGTCGACGGGTGGGGATGGTGACGACGGGGTACGGCATCGGCACGGGCGCAGGTTGTCGGTGGCGTCGATTGCCACCGACCGGATCCACGCAGGAGGGAGGGTTGCGGAGGCGGGCGCCGGGCGGCGTCGGCGGTGTGGCGGCGGGGTCGGCGCGATGGCGGGCGATGCGGTTGTCGGGGGCGACCGTGCCCCCGATCCAGATCGTGGAGGAGAGGGGTCGTGGGAGGAGCGAGTGGGGAGCGAGGGTGCTGCGGTTAGGTCACGGGGGAGGGGTTAGGTGTAGGCAGGGGGTGGGCCGGCCTGGCAGCCTGTTGGCCAGTTGGGCCGGGGCCCAATTGGGGGGGGGGCTCTCTCTCTTTTTTCTTTTCACATCCTAAATTCTTCTTTTTATTTTGTTGTTTTTTTGTTTTTATCACTGTTAACTATTTATTTTAGCTAACAAATGAACTTTGTTTAAAAGTCCACTTATCAAATAAATACTAGACAGTATTATAAGGCAGCACACGAAGTTTTAATTTATTTTGAAAAGGTTAGATATTTATTTAAATCGGTCGATTTAATTCTTCCTAACCAAAAATTTATTCCAGGGGCATTTTGGGAATTCAAAGAGGTTGGATCCAACATGAAAAATATCCAGGGATTATTTGCCACACCTTGAACATTTTTATTTGCATGTTTGACAAATTTGAAATTGGGCTTAAATTTGAATTTGAATTTGACTTCTGCCTCGGATCAGATGAGGATTAGCAACAGTAAGAGTGATGACATGGCATCATTAACCTGAGATTACTGTAGATTAATTATCCGGGCGTCACACACGTCCTGATTGAGGAGTGCGCCGGACTGGTAGGTGCCCCATACCCGGCAGGCGTCCTGGTTGGGACCTCAGGTCTTAGATGTTTAGGTTTGGCTACGATGTCTGTTTGGTATTAGGCCCAGACTATCAGCGCCCCTTCATCAATTGGATAGGAGTAGCAACAGTTGTTGCTTAGACGGTGGCTTTAGTCTTACTGTTGTATGACTTTTTAAAGTTTTGTAAGAATAATTAATAAAGTGGTCGTATGCATCGCCCAGATGCAGAGGCCGGGGTCCTCCTCCTTTCCGAAAAAATAAAAAAAACTTAACTGAAGCTAGATCCTATTTTCTAAACAAGACATCAAGTAAATAGTAGCAGGCACTCATAAATTACTTGACTAAGATCTGTCGACGGTATCCCCTAGTTTAAGGTTGTACCTGATGTTGATGGGGATCGAAGTTGGTTCCGTACTTTGTGTATTCTTTCCTCACCAGCAACGATGTAGACAGCGGGTGGCGATGGTCTCAGTCTTGGCATGGCTGCCCTGGGTGCCCATGGCAAAGAACTCATCGTTCGTAACCAGCAATGAACGGCAACTGACTATTGCATACGAAAAATACATGCAACAGAAAAGGACATAAATGGGTCGTAAAGGTGAAAGGATTATGTATTGGTATTTACAAAAGAAACGTAAACAACACAATGGATGCTTCATTACAGCCTACTTCTACCAGCTTATCTTAGGTAAGTGATGCATCTAATAGTGTTTTTTTCAATTGTTATGCTAAGCAGAAAATGTGGCCTCACCAATCATCATTGGAACCAGAAGGAGTAGCATATAGTGCTCCAGCATTTCACCAACTCCCGATAAGCTTCTGATTGCGTGGTGCTTTTGTTGCTCGACTCCTATGCAGAACGATAATGGTAATTTATTTGATTTGATTACTCTATAGGCCATTTACAACAGAGCTCACCTACAACAAAAGTATGGTTTCATAGCAGGAGCGTTAGCTGTGTTTCTTTGCCTACATGTAAGAACAATTGTATCATAGAAGTATTGCTTTGTAGGTAAACATTCTGAAAGCTTTACTATTGCAAAGGACAACATTAGCAGCATTATATGGTCTATGGCAACGAAAAGCAAATCAATTCTTCCGCCATGATCAGTGCAGCTAAAATCTACAACACTTCTTTTTTTAGAAAAGGAGGATGACCCCCGGCCTCTGCATCTGAGCGATGCATACGGCCACTTTATTAATTATTCTCACAAGACCTTACAAAGTCATACAACAGTAAGACTAAAGCCGCCATCTAAGCAACAAGCTGTCACTACACCTATCCAGTTGATGAAGGGGCGCAGATAGCCTGGGCCTAATACCAAACAGACATCGCCGCCAAACCTAACATCTAAGACCTGAGACCCCAACCTAGCCACTTGCCGGGTCTGGGGCACACACTGGTCCGACGTGCTCCCAGAGGCCGTCGTCGCCAACTGCCACTGCTCCATCTTCAGAACTATACTGATCCATCAACCTTGCTCGGTCCACCTATCGTCGACGTCACCATGGCGCCCAATGGCACCTACTCCCTGCGCGCAAACAGCTGAACACGTCGCGGTCGCCACTGATACACCTCAGTGCCATGCTGCCAAGTACCACCAACCGACACAGCTTGAAGCCCTTGGAGGATCTGTCGTGCGTAACACCTACCGACCAGGCATGACCAAGCGTAGCACCTGTCGTTCAGGCATGACTTGACATCTCCACCAAAGCTCCGTGCAAGACGAAGCCGCTCCACCTCCTGCCTCTGACTTCCAGCGTTACTCCACAAAACGATGCTCCCAAGAGAGAAACGATGCTCCCTCTGTCGTATCTACAACGCTTCTAGTACTAACAACCTCTGAAAGCAAAAATCAAAGACAAAAGTACAATTTTATGTAACAGAGGTCACACGATAGACGTGAAACTAACCATATTCTGAAACCTGACACGTTAGAAAATCAGAATTCAACCCAAACAGGCGCGCTAATCTTTCAGCTACAAAGGCAAGGAGAAAAGTAGTGCCATGACCAGTATAGCTAGAATCTAGAACAGTAATGCTTCAAGCACCAAGAACCTCTGGAAAAAATCGAAGACATAAGTATCAGAGTCCGCACGACAGACCTGAAACTAACCACATTCTGAAACCTGAAAACTTTAGGACCAAACTACACAGAGATAAAATCTAATAGAACATGAACTCCATGTATCATATTCAAGTGGTAGGTAAAATAGAGATATCTTGTGTGCGTAGGGTAGAAAGCAATCAACAACCTGAAACCATCTCAGAGGAACTGCTTGCTAAGAACCTCAACACACACTGACA
The DNA here is from genome assembly GCA_032464435.1 of Aegilops umbellulata. Taxonomy (NCBI): domain Eukaryota; kingdom Viridiplantae; phylum Streptophyta; class Magnoliopsida; order Poales; family Poaceae; genus Aegilops; species Aegilops umbellulata. The sequence continues at coordinate 465,953,455 of CP136056.1, read as the reverse complement.
AAGCCGCTTCTACATTCCCACAATCCTCGTCAATCTGTTGTCATTCATGTACATCACCTGAAATCAATCAAATTTGTCAAAGAAACAAAATAATATCTTGTGGAGAGGGACGATTCTAAGTTCCTAACCTTACATTCCAAATAGCTATCATACATAATGCTTCTTTTAATGCCTTTTCTCGAGCAGGTAAATATGTAAACAGAAGAAATGTTCACATACATGACATGCTGAAATTCAATTATTATATAACTCAGTATAGCGAAGGCAATGAGTAGTAGATGCATGGTGTCAGTGTTGCTTTCGGGCCAAAGTGGATACAAGCGAATAGACACTAATTGTATACATGTGGCACCACACTACTAATTAGTGATACCAAATAAGAGGAAGATTATTCACTTGCAGTTGCCTTGTTCGCGGTACTCTGCTGCACACTGTGGTAATTATGTAATTATATTTTCCACAATTTAGATTGTTAAATATATGCAATTCTACCCTCATCTACACTTCCAATCATCTAAGAATCGCTGAATCTCCTCTTGATGCAAGCCATAATTTTATTTCTCCACAATTCAATAAATATATGCAACTCCACCTTCATCTACACACCCAATCAACCGAACCTCATTCAATCTCCTCCCGACGGAAGTGATAGCTACCTAAACTAAAAGCTTCCAAAACACCGAGGGAAAGTAGTTGAAATTGCAGTGGCTAGGTGAAATTAGACTTGAACATACCTATTGTGGTCAATATTTACTACTCACAAAAATGATTATGGCCGTCTTCTGTTCAGGGAGAAACCAAAGGAATCAACAACCCCCGAAAAAACCCACAACAATATATGGTTATACACCTTGAATTTAATAAGTTTTTACACTAGAGCAATTCCTGCAAAATAAAAGAACAACACACTATGAATAGGTAGACAAGGAAGACAATAGCCATCTAACTATATGATAACAGTCACAGCAGAACATATTGGAGAGATTACCTTGGCAGGCAACAGACGGTGATGATGTTGAGCACCTTGGATGGTGGGCACCCTCCTTCAGCAGATTGGATATCACATAGGGGGATGAAGAAAACCAGACAAGAGAAGTGATTCACGAATAGAGAGAGATGTTCTCCTGCAGCAGAGAAGAGAGGGAGCTTCACGTACAGAGCGCCAACTCCAAACCGAAAATAGAGAGAAGCGATGGAGAGGGCACCTTGTCCATGGGACCATGGCGTTGGCGCCAGGGTCAGAGTCGCAACGAGCACCCTCTTCAAGCGGCTTGAACCTGCATCGGGGCGCTCGCGCCGTAGTTATTTACATAGGTACAGTGGTTCACATAGGAAAGATCTATCAAAACCATACTCTGTCTATCATAGACAAAAATGAGAAGGTCAGATGCATAAATCCCAAGTGACCATAGAATAAATACAGAGTCAAAGTGACCAAGCGTTGAGGATTTACCTTGCTGACATATTTGAAGTCTGAACACATAGTTGCTGCAGCATATATCATATGTGTCCGAGAATTAGAAATTCTACGGTATATGAAACTAAATTTAAAAAGTATCAACCAAAACCAGTTCATGAAGGTTTGAACTGGAACAAGGGCCTATTCTTCGAAAAGAAATCAACAGTCCAAATAAGGGAAGTAAGCCATTCAGTATTGAGAGGGACTCACCATACCACAATGTACTTACTATAAAACCGAGCATGGACGAAGCAATGAGGAATATTAAACAGACACAAAGAGGAGGAGCAGCACATCCTAAGCAAAAATTAACATCCAGTGCAACCAAAATAACCTCAATGGGAGCCGTCAGGAGACGGAGCAAACAGGCAGATGAACTAAGAGTGACCTCCCTCAATGGCTGCCTCGGTTACCCACCTTAGGGAATCTGCCACCGCCGTGGTCGGCGATAGGCCACCACATTCGGTCAATTGAACTACTTCATCACATTTCAAAAGCTTTCATGAGCGATTTCCAAAAGCACGGCTAAATCACATTTTACCTACTTAAAAAATACAACAAAAAGACGTAGAATTTCTTCTAGCAATTCATCAAACGATTGGTGTGCACAACTATAACTGCACACACAGAATCTCCAAAGATGTCAAGGCTGTTAGCCTCTACCACCTGAGAGGGATTTTACCGCCTCGAGCTGGAGCTTACGTGAGAGAGGGAGGTAGTGGTGTAGAGGTGCAGATCAAAACATTGAGGAAACAAAGTGGAGACGACAGCTCAGATGTACGGCTTGGCGCCGCTAGAACCCAAGGCCGGATGCCGCACGGTCCACACAGCCCCCGTCGGCGCACCCGACGCCGTGGTGGCTCCCGAGCCCGGGCCTCCATACCGGCGGTGTTGCGGCGCAGACGGGAGGGCTGGCCCCACGAGACGGACAGATCAGCCGCCGCCGCCGCCACACTTTCTTTACTTCCCACTCCCATCACCCCACGCACTGCACGAGCCTCCTCTGCTGCGCCGGCCCCGCCCAGCACTCCCTCGTGTTCTCCTCGGCCCGGGATATCTCCTCCACCCACTCAATGTGATGATCGCCTCCTCCTCCTACGCCCGTGGCTAACCCTAGCCGCCACTGTCGCCAGCGCACTACGCTGTCTTGGATGCCAGCGCGGCTCCGAGGCCTCATGGCGCTCCTCATCAATGTATCCTTCCCGCTCTACTGCATCACTGAGGCCGTCGAGCGCGAGGGCATGCACTCCCGGCCGCAGCGGCGGTTCCCGATCTGCGCCGCGGCCAGGGGGAGCTCCCATGCCAGGACCGCGCGGCAAGCACGCGGACCTGCGACTCCTTCGACGGGAGGAGGGGAACATGGTGGCGGCCGCCAGTGGGAAGGGGGCGTCCGGGTCGACGAGGCGCTGCGATATGAGGCGAAGGACGAGGACGAGGTGGGCATCACCGTTGGCACGCACGGGTGGATCGGCGGCGAGCCCGACGTCAGCGCTACCAACATCGGCACCAGCAGGGTCGCACTCGAGGAAGGTTCGGGCGTGGCGGACCAGATGCAGAAGCAGTGGACCAGGGCCGACATGACGCTTGTGGGCGCCTGGCGAATTTGCGAGCGTGGCGTCATGACTGGGCACAGAAGAAGGTATGACCTGCATCTCTCTGTAGGCTGTACCGTTTGGCTGTGTCGCTGTGGTGACATTCTATTGTTTGAATTTGGATCACGGTGCAGGTCTCGGCAGCACCCAATGGCAGGCTGAATGGCATGGGTGGCATATCAAAATCCTCGTGGCGTCCATAGGGCAGTGGGCAACCATGTTCTTGGGGGAAAAATTGTAGCTCGCGTGGCGAGATGCTCATTTACCAGTAGTCATAGCTGCAGTTTTGGTGCGTCAACGTCAAGTGGTGGATACATTGTTGGCTTGAATTTTCATGTCCCCTGAAGGTTCTAAGTGAGTGTTGCATCAAAGGGTGTTGTTATGATTTCCTCGAGGTATTGATCAGGGGAGTCAGTTTTGCATGATTTAGCTCGTTGTTGGCTGGAAGATTACAACAAAGTATGAATGCTGGCCAATTTCATATTCAGTTGCGCTTCACATGTTTGTTTTTCGGATAATTGTTGCTCCTTTTTTGTGACTATTGATTGTTCACTTTACCAGGAATATTTAGGATGACAATCGTTACAATGCTCTGGGAGTGGGGCACATCTTACGTTCAAGAGGGCCGAGAAAGATCGGATTTTGGTTGACAAGATTCTGGGTACTCCTTAGTTTCAGATGATGTACTGCTTGTTTTTTGTTACCACTTCATGTGATTTATATTTTCTTCACCTTGGGCAGGAATGGTAGATGTTTTGACCACAAAAATTATAGCTTCGGAGCTGCACAAAGAGCTAGATTAGGGATCGGATGAAAGAGGAAGAGTTCACATGATATGATGGCGTACGTCTATTTACTGATACTTCATTTCTAAATGGTGTTTGTGTTTCTTTTTTCCTTGAGGTTTTTTCATGAACTATTTTGCAGGTACTCCTTCTCTCAATGCCGGATGAATACATGATCGTTTGGCAAGAAAAAGAACAGGAAAGAAAAGACAAAGAGTAATGTGCAGTTGCATTTTACTATCTAAATTCCTTACAACATCATTTTTTCATTTCAGTCAAAAGTTTGAATTCCTCAAATGTGCATAAATGCAGGATCAGAAGAAGCTCCAGGATTAACTCAAAACTGAGCAGGAAGCTCTCTACGGTTTAAGAAAAAAAATCCATCCAAGACTCAAAGTATAAATAAGTCACCTAGACACTCAATTGGTGGTGTAAACCATAGGGTGTCCATTGGTGGAGCCACGATGCAAGCACCCAAAACAGACGTTGTATTCGAAGAATGTTCATGCAGCTAAGAGAATTGAATACATTGCCCGTTTGTCCCCTGGTAAGCCCCTATCAGGTTTCATAGCTTTAGCACGAGTCTCGAGATTCACAGTAGGTGGAGCATCAGAAAATTAGGGAACCAGAACATAAACTCTCTGAAAAATATCGTATATTCAGACATAGAAGCCTTGATGTGGTAGAGATTACAGATATTAAGCAAACAAGTTTTTTCTAATTTATATCCAACCATATTTAGTGGGTTTTAACTATAGTTAATTTCTGACAACCAGGCTGTTGTTACGCTTTTCTAGAATTTGTTCTAGGCTTGGGCTTATAGATTTGTTGATGAACTTGACTCTAATGCTTATACGGTTATACCACTTACCTTGAAGAAAGGCTTTGTTTTATTGGTGTTTAACCATCATCGATGTAGAGGATGAATAAATGTTCTTGGAAGATGTTACTTGATTTTTGAGCCCATGTGCTATGATAATATATTGGTTTGTGCTTTTTGTGTTCTCCACTGGAATAACCATAGCTTGGCTTTCCTGATGTTGTTGCTCTGAAGTGTCTACCTTGGTTAAAATCACTTCGTGTTATCTCAACTTTGTGTTGCTTTCATGCCAAATCCTACAGAGCTTTGATGATGTTCTGTGCCAATTTTCTTTTAGAATTATACTTTCTTTCATGTTTGATATTTGATCATTAATTAGTATCTACTGCCCATGATTTTTTTGTTACTGGAAGCATCGCCTTGAATGTCGTTTAGCTTCGAAAGCGAAAGGTTTCAATTGGGGATTTTATTACTGTTAGAGGGTAGGATGTCCAACCATGCATTCAATTTTTTTCTCTGACTCTGTATTGCTTTACTATTGCGGTGAATTATATTTTTATCCAGTTTTGCTCCTGTTGATGATTGGAAGTTAGCATTGCTCCTGTTAGAGAAAGAGTATACCAAAGCAAGATCCAACCGAGCTAAGGATGTAAGTTCACTGGATTGTCTTTGAATACTGTTTCGCTTATGCATTATTTACTGCGGTTTGACATGGATTAGCTTGGCTTTGCATTTGGGCTCTCTCTTGCTTTCCCAACAACTTCATAAGAGATTTCTGGATCAGGTATGGTGTATTCAGTTAGCATTATGTCTATGAGTGTAGGTTATATGAAAGTAAACAAAACCATAGTTTTTAGTCCTAAAAAAGAGAGGTAGACTAAAGAAAATATGTCCTGCTCGAAAACGACTTGTGTACTTACAACTAAAATTAGAAGAGGTGCTCCAGTTCACTGTGCATAATATATTAGAGCATACACATGATTATTCCTTTTAATATATCCCATTGTATGAGAATGGAAATACATGTACGCAAGGCCATATTTTCTGCTTAAAGTAAAGAAATACAAACCAAACTTAATCTACTCACGATACGTGTCTAGTAAACTTGTATGTATAACATAGATATCAACTACAATAGCCTACAGTTAGTATCATGGAGTCAATTAGTACAAATAAATTTATTGGAAGTTTCTTGGTCTTAGCAAGCAAGCCCAACTTGCATACAACAGAATAATTAAATTGTACAAAAATCAGATGTCTATGTTCTTAATTATTTAGTACATCAATTTAACCAAGGATCGGCATTAAACTAACTTGGCTATATTTTTATTCGCCACATGATATGTGTTTTTCTTGGAGCGTCTTGTATGATTTGAGTCTTTGCTTTTTATTTTACCACAATCATCCTTGCTGTACACACCTTTTGAGAGAGTCATATATGATTCGGAATTTGTTAGAATACTCTATATGCTTCACTTATATCTTTTGAGCTATATAGTTTTGCTCTAGTGCTTCACTTATATATTTTAGAGCAAGGTGGTGGATTTGTTTTATAGAAATTATTGATCTCTCATGTTTCACTTAGATTATTTTGAGAGTCTTAAATAGCATGGTAATTTTCTTAAATAATCCTAATATGCTTGGTATTCAAGAATAGTAAAAACTTTCTTATGAGTGTGTTGAATACTATGAAAAGTTTGATGCTTGATAATTGTTCTGAGATATGAAGATGGTGATATTAGAGTCATGCTAGTTGAGTAGTTATGAATTTGAGAAATATTTGTGTTAAAGTTTGTGATTCCCGTAGCATGCACGTATGGTGAACCGTTATGTGATGAAGTCGGAGCATGATTTATTTATTGATTGTCTTCCTTATGAGTGGCGGTCGGGGACGAGCGATGGTCTTTTCCTACCAATCTATCCCCCTAGGAGCATGCGCGTAATACTTTGCTTTGATAACTTGTAGATTTTTGCAATAAGTATATGAGTTCTTTATGACTAATGTTGAGTCCATGGATTATACGCACTTTTCTTCCTTCCACCATTGCTAGCCTCTCTAATACCACGCACTTTTCGCCGGTATCATACACCCACCATAAACCTTCCTCGGAACAGCCACCATACCTACCTATCATGGTATTTCCATAGTCATTCCGAGATATATTCTCATGCAACTTTCCATCGTTTCGTTTATTATGACACGCTCCATCATTGTCATATTGCTTAGCATGATCATGTAGTTGACATCATATTTGTGGCAAAGCCACCGTTCATAATTCTTTCATACATGTCACTCTTAATTCATTGCATATCCCGATACACCACCGACGGCATTCATATAGAGTCATATTTTGTTCTAAGTATCGAGTTGTAAGAAAATAAAAGTGTGATGATCTTCATTTTTAGAGCATTGTCCCAAGTGAGGAAAAGGATGATGGAGACTATGATTCCCCCATAAGTCGGGATGAGACTCCAGACGAAAAATAAAAAAAAAGAAAAGAAAAAAGGCCATAAAAAAAGAGAAAAGGCCCAAATAAAAAATATGAGAGAAAAAGAGAGAAGGGACAATGTTACTATCCTTTTACACACTTGTGCTTCAAAGTAGAACCGATCTTCATGATAGAGAGTCTCTCATTTTGTCACTTTCATATACTAGTGGGAATTTTTCATTATAGAACTTGGCTTGTAAATTCCAATGATGGGCTTCCTCAAAATGCCCTAAGTCTTCATGAGCAAGCGAGTTGGATGCACACCCACTTAGTTTCTTTTGTTGAGCTTTCATATACTTATAGCTCTAGTGCATCCGTTGCATGGCAATCCCTACTCATTCACATAGATATCTATTGATGGGCATCTCCATAGCCCGTTGATACGCCTAGTTGATGTGAGACTATCTTTCCCTTTTTGTCTTCTCCACAACCACCATTCTATTCCACATATAGTGCTATATCTATGGCTCACACTCATGTATTGCGTGAAAATTGAAAAAGTTTTGAGAATACTTTGTGTGGTGAAGGTAGAGCATAGCCAGACTATATGATTTTGTAGGGATAACTTTCTTTGGCCATGTTATTTTGAGAAGACATAATTGCTTTGTTAGTATGCCTGAAGTATTATTATTTTTATGTCAATATGAACTTTTGTCTTGAATCTTTCGAATCTGAATATTCATACCACAATTAAGAAGAATTACATTGAAATTATGCCAAGTAGCACTCCGCATCAAAAAATCTTTTTTATCATTTACCTACTCGAGGACGAGCAGGAATTAAGCTTGGGGATGCCTGATACGTCTCCAACGTATCTATAATTTTTTATTGATCCATGCTATATTATCTACTGTTTTGGACCATATTGGGCTTTATTTTCCACTTTTATATTACTTTTGGGACTAACCTATTAACCGGAGGCCCAGCTCAGAATTGCTGTTTTTTGCCTATTTCAGTGTTTCGAAGAAACGGAATATCAAACGGAGTCCAAACGGAATGAAACCTTCGGGAACGTGATTTTCTCGACAGATATGATCCACGAGACTTGGACCCTCCGTCAAGAAAGGAGGGATGCGGTCACGAGGGTGGAGGGAGCGCCCCCCCCCCCCCCCCCCGGGCGCCCCCTGCCTCGTGGGCCCCCCTATGCTCCACCGACATACTCCTTCCTCCTATATATACCTACGTACCCCCAAACGATCAGAGACGGAGCTAAAAACCTAATTCCACCGCCGTAACCTTCTATACCCACGAGATCCCATCTTGGGGCCTGTTCCTGAGATCCGCCGGAGAGGGCATCCACCATGGAGGGCTTCTACATCATCATAGCCCCTCCGATGAAGTGTGAGTAGCTCATCATCATAGTTTATGTTATTATGCAAGGCCATCACATTTATAAGAGACACTGCCACCAAACCGACTTCGTGCATAAGCAAACCTTCAAACTCTCATTTGCTTGGACTTCTACTTTCAACTATTACTTATTTAAAAACATGCAAAAGTACTTCATATATGATCATCTACTCACAACTTGTTGCAACTAGTAAAGCTAGTGCGATTGACAACCTGTTGCCTGTTGCTACCCACCCTCCTGCGCCAAGTGCCAAAATTCAACATCGCCCGAGAGTCATGCCATCGGTAAGGCGGTGTAGGGTGGGAAGGTTGCATTCCACTACTTCCTTCACATGAGCGAGGACTTGATACCTTAGCGGTTGCGTTGGACGCGCAGGAGGCCGCGGACGTCAATGCTGCCAGTTGCGCGTCGTTCACGCCGAGCAATTGTTCCTCGTTGGCGCCACTTAGATGACAAGGCCGGTCCGTCCACGTCCATCATCGAACTCACCTCCACCGTCGACGCCCAGGTCATGGATTCCAACAAGGAGGAGTAGGGCATGAGAGACGACAACCCCTCGTGCCCCATGTGGGTCAGTCTGTGTGTCCCATGTCCTATTCTTCCTTGCCGACGACCGCACCTTCACTTCCTGGGATCGCGACCACTGGACATGGACACAGAGGGGAACAACAAGGACTTGGAGGTCGGATGCTTTTGGGGGCTCATGGCCGCCGGCGAAGATTTAGACTAAATTAACTTCTGGACGCTTTTGTTTAGTTAAATATGTCAAAGATATTATGTATTTGGTCTGGTTTAGATGAAACTCATCCTTTTGCATTCTCGCAAAAAAAAAATCCGTTTTGCATCAAGCTGCCCGGTTTGTTTAGATCTACTTTGAACTGTATGCGGGCATGGTTGGATGACCCTCTCCTGCATGAGTGTCTGTGAAATGGTCCGGACAAGTACCTAGACAAATAATGTGTCCATTTTAAGGGTCCATGTCGAAGATGCCCTTGTGTAGCGAAATTTAACCGAGAAAGCCATGTACTGTAGTGGAGAATAGCATATGGAGAAACCGGTCGAAGAAGAAAACCAGTGGAGTGAGATCGGCCCGAGCCCGACAGGACGAGATCATAAATACAGATTTTTGTTTGAGGGACATAAATACAGAAAAGTTAAAATGGCACAAATTTGGTTAAATGAGGTAATCCCAATCACGAATGTCAAAACAGAGGATTTTACTCTCTCTTTTTGCCTTTGAGATGTGTACATGGTTTTTACTTGAAGCCTCAGAATCACGCTTTGAGGGCTGATCAACGACGCCTTTTTCAGGTAGGCCCCGCGATCACGAGCACGCGATACATGGGCCTCGAACGATGATCACACGCATCGCTTGTCGATCGATGATGCTAGTCGGAGACACGTATGCTCGATTCCCGTCCCGATCACAACCCACCCTTCCCCCGCTGCATCCTCCATGTCTATTCTCACAGGCATACACTTGCGAAAGCTAGCCCGCTGCTTGATCGTCGACGACCTCGACCAGGAAGCAAATTAACCGCCGGCCGGGAACACACAAAAGCAAACTAATACAGCATGTCTTAGACACGCACTACAACACTCTCTCTCATTACAACACATTTTCAACTGTCCAAACTAGAAACTGATAGTTTAACAGCACACGAATGGAAAAAAAATAGTTGATGGAAATGAAGGTACAATAGGAGTGTTGGAGACTATTCTTATTCACATGCTTAATTTTGTTTTCAACACCGACTGAAGTTACACATTGTGTGAATGTGCCCACTATCTGAATTCTGAATTTACACTCTGAAAATAAAAAAGAATGCAAATTTATACAAAAAACAGTCTGAATTTAGAGAACAAAATGAAATCAACAGCGTGAATCCATACTATGTTCAATCCACACACACCGGACATGAACATGGGCAAATTATCTATCACCCCAACTTCCTATGACCTCACGAAGTTGTTGTAGGGAAGAACAACCACATACACCGTCCCTCCCATCCGTAGCAAAGATGATGCACGAAAAAAGTTGAAGTGCTATATAATTCATTCAAAAGCAAATTAAAAATCCCCGTTGCCATAGGTATCACTTTGCCTATATAAAAATCATAGTTAGTTCACAAAAGTCTAAATCACTACTAGACCTTATACTGTGCCATAGTTTGATATGCTAACTGTGCTATATTGTGGCCCCTACGGCACGCATGTTGTCATCGGGCATGGCAAAAATGTTCGGTAGAATGTGAGGGTATAGTAGAACACTGTGGCTCCATGACAAAAACATTCAGCATGGGCATCAAACAATTGTAGCAAAAAAATTTAGTAGAACACCCAGGTTCAGTAGGACAATGCGGCTCCACGACATACATACATCATCACTGAGTACATAAGTTTGATAACCATCTCCTACAAACCGGCCTGAGACATCATCACTGAGTACATAAGTTTGATAACCATCTCCTACAAACCGGCCTGAGACATCATCAATGACGAGTTAACCATCTGCCGCAGGTATCATCTAGAGAAAAGCAAAAAAGTGGTTTGACCAACAAACCCTTGAACCAGGAATCCGTGCAGATGGACGGCACATGGTCTGACCTTGATGATGTCACGAGTCATCTTCTTCGTCTCTTTGAGGACGCAGTAATTCGTCCAACAGGTCATCAGAAGTGAAAATCCCCACACCCTGGTGGGCATTTGTGATGGGATCTGCATTACATGCTAGGAACTATGTTAGTGCGGGTCAGAATAATTACACGCTATCGTAGTTTTAATGGCTCAAAAAATTTCATTGAGGAGTAGGACTCCTCCCCCTTTCCTAGTTGCATTAGGACTTGGGAGGGGGAAAGAGTGGAGGAGAAGAAGGGAGGGAGGTGCGCGGCCCAGCCCTAGCCGCCTCTCCTCTCTTCCACCTAGGCCCACTAAGGCCCATTAAGTTCCCGGGGGGTTCCGGTAACCTCCCGGTACTCCGGTAAAATCCCGATTTCACCTAGAACACTTCCGATATCCAAACATAGGCTTCCAATATATCAATCTTCATGTCTCGACCATTTCGAGACTCCTCGTCATGTCCATGATCACATCCGGGACTCCAAACAACCTTCAGTACATCAAAACATATAAACTCATAATATAACTGTCATCGAAACGTTAAGCGTGCGGACCCTACGGGTTCGAGAATAACCAATAGCAGAACCTGGATGCTCATATTGGCTCCCACATATTCTACGAACATCTTTACCGGTCAGACCGCATAACAACATACGTTGTTCCCTTTGTCATCGGTATGTTACTTGCCCGAGATTCGATCGTCGGTATCTCAATACCTAGTTCAATCTCGTTACCGGCAAGTCTCTTTACTCGTTCTGTAATACATCATCCCGCAACTAACTCATTACTTGCAATGCTTGCAAGGCTTAAGTGATGTGCATTACCGAGAGGGCCCAGAGATACCTCTCCGACAATCGGAGTGACAAATCCTAATCTTGAAATACGCCAACCCAACAAGTACCTTCGAAGACACCTGTAGAGCACCTTTATAATCACCCATTTACATTGTGACGTTTGGTAGCACACAAAGTGTTCCTCCGATAAACGGGAGTTGCATAATCTCATAGTCATAGGAACATGTATAAGTCATGAAGAAAGCAATAGCAACATACTAAACGATCGGGTGCTAAGCTAACGGAATGGGTCATGTCAATCACATCATTCTCCTAATGATGTGATCCCATTAATCAAATGACAACCCATGTCAATGGCTAGGAAACATAAACATCTTTGATCAACGAGCTAGTCAAGTAAAGGCATACTAGTGACACTCTGTTTGTCTATGTATTCACACATGTATTATGTTTCCGGTTAATACAATTCTAGCATGAATAATAAACATTCATCATGATATAAGAAAATAAATAATAACATTATTATTGCCTCTAGGGCATATTTCCTTCACCGCTGCAGCCTTTTCAGAACACCAAAACTACCACAACTTCTGCAAACGGACTCCGAATTCTACGAAACCAAGTTTGTTGGAAAGCTAGCGACAAGGGCTAACACAATCTTGATAGAAATACTAATAATAATCAAATGAGAAAAGGCCCAAAAGAAAATGGTGAGAACCCTTCCTCGGATAAGACCGATAAAACCTCCAACACCGAAAACATCATAGATGACCATAAGCTGTAAGACTCACAAAGAGAACCAAACAAGAACCAAGAAACATGATACAAGGATGCAATGGTTTGAGCTCTCTACTAACGATACGATCAAGCTACCAACTTGAGAGCCCCCCTTGATAGTACGGCAAACGATCCTATAACCCGGTCTCCCAACTACCACAATGAGACCGGTAAAATAGAAAACCTATCAAGGGCAAACCTTTGCCTTGCACATGGTCCATTTGAGCTAGATGATGACGATCTTGACTCCCTCAAGTCGGACCACCTTTCTTGATTGCGTTGGCTCGATGAAGACTAGATGATTGCTCCCTCATACTCCACTATGGGTGAGCCACTCTTCGGCACATCTTCACAAGTCCATTGACACCACAATGGATGGCAAGCTTCAAGCACTTGATCTCTTCGTGATGCTCCACTTGAACTTGCACACGACAATCTTGATGACGATCACCACTTGATGTCATCCTCTCCATGGGTTGAGGGATATCTTCCTCTTGACGCAAGCCCATGAACACGTACCTAACCCCACATAGAACTCTCACATAGACCATGAGTTAGTACACAAAGCACAATGGACAATGCTTACCATACCATGGAATCACTTGATCCCTCTCGGTACATCTTCTACGCTTTGTGAGTTGATCAACTTTATTCACTCTTGACTTAGTCTTGATCAACCTTGAATCTTTCCAACTCTTCATTTGGATGATGTCTTGAAGGTAAACATGAATGATCACACAAACTTCTTCTTCAAGACATGCTTGCAATAAGCTCAACACTCACATGACCAAACTTAGAATAATTCCTTAATAGCACCTTGGTCAACTCATAAACTCCTTGAAACCAACACATGGACTTCAAGAAATGCCTATGGACAAATCCTTCAAATATAACTCAAGGCAACCATTAGTCTATAGAGATTGTCATTAATTACCAAAACCAAACATGGGGGCACCGCATGTTCTTTCACATCTCCTTCTTGAACTCGTAGTCAGCAAAATCCAGAGTGTGCCACAGGCACGACCTATCGCTCCCAGCGTACTCCTGCATCTTCATCGTGGTCACAACTACACACCAAATATCAAGATATAAGGAAAACCCAACTATCTAATCTGCAAATAAAAATCGCATGCACATCATCGTAACAACTAAATGTCATGATAGTTTGAATTCTCATTTTTAGCAGGGAATGGTAGTTCTGAATGCTTTGTGTATTCTTTAGCAGGAGGGTAACAAACACTCTTTATTCCTCCAACAGGGACTGAATCCAGGCCGGCTAGGAGTGCACAATACACATCATATCCTTGAGCTAAAGCTTGATTCTCAGTAGAATTGTATCTTTAGAATTCAGCAAAAAGCAGCTGATACGAACTTAGAATGCATACCTCATTTGTTTCTGACTCGGTAGCAATGTACCCATCAGAAATAGAAAGTCCAATAAAATTCTAGTCAATAGGAATATATAAATTAGTCACTAAATTAGCCCCGCGCGCACCTCCTCTGCATGATAGTGCACACTAAACTTGTAGTATATGTTAACATCTTTGAATGACAGGTTGGTTGGCTTATCAAGCAGATGAGCAAAAGTGGCATTTGTGATTAAAAAAAAGACCACATAGTAATAGACCTTCATTAGAGGAATGTTCAGTCATAAAGCAAGGAAGCTTATTAGTTTCATATGAAGCAGATCAAGCATAGTAGTTTCATAGATGCTAACAGGTTCGTATTAACAGAGAAGGATCGGTCTTATAAGGTGAATGACCCATCACCGAGACACGACCAGCGGTTGAGATCAAGGTTTAGCAGTCTCCAAAAGGTGGGAGGTCTCCAAAAGTAGAGGCAGAGTTTGTCTGATAGTTTTATGGTGTGTGGACAAGAGGTTCAAAGATCAGGACTCAAACATCCAGGAGCATGGGTCCGAGAGGAGAAGCTTGGGCCAGCCATGTAAATCGTGATGTACTGACAATTGACAACTGCACACTAATTCCAGATGAATGAATTTCCTTTCTGCAGAGACTGAAGGAAATAAAGAAGACATACATTAGAGAATGTAAGAGAGAACAATTTGCAAACTAAGAACAACTCAAACTCTGAAACTTTAGTTAGCTGAGTAACAAGGTATAACATCATAGATTGCTTATCCCCCGATTATGCCCTTACTGATCTTTTGTTACAGGACAATGCTTACCAGCAGAAGATAAATCAAATCAATGTTCTATGATCTAATTACTCACACAGTGTAACTTTCATATGTCAAAGAACAAATATAGAAATCTAAAATCTTGCACAATAATCATTCATGACAAATTACACAAACCTAAGTATGAAGTGCTTTATATGGGTCTGGCCTTTGCCTCCCATTTTCCCTACGTCCCTAAGGTTGTCTATTATCTCAGGCTGCAGGTGGGATGAGCGGTGGGCGCCCCACCACAAGCCCACTTGTTCCCAGTATAGTTTGATTGGAAATAGTGGACATCCCATCTAAACTTGCACAAATTATGTGGGGAGAAGTGGTATCCCACTGAAGAAACATAAACTGCAGCTCACACTGTGAACAAGGTTGTAGTCAGGCTACAGATTGCAGCTTACAACTACAGGTTACAAATTCTTAGTTCAGAAACTTGCAGGTTACAAGTTATACATGCTACAACACTCAAGTAAAATCACCTGGAAACATCATTGCAAATTGTGCATGCTTCATGCATCCAGATTGTAGGATCACTTGCTTCACAAATGAACAACACTTGCTTCCTTGTTATCTTGCTGGATGTATTCCCCCACCAATGTCCAACACAGTTTGTAAGGTGACCTGTAGAAATCACACAGCCGCATGCATGCCAGATAAATTGCAGGTGATGGTACATACATAACTTTATTAAGTGAACATGACTTCATTCAGCACATGCATGTTGTTTTTGCTAGAATGTCGTCTAAATAAGTAACATTAACATGAGCAAGGTAACTTCTAAATAAGTCACATTAACAGGACCAAGGTAACTACTAAATGAGTGACATTAACAGGACCAAGGTCGTGTGCGGGTAGCGGAAATCCGGCCGGGACATCGGAGCAGCAACAGCCACAGGAGGAGCACTCGCCGGAGCGGCAACAGCAACAGCCAGCGCAGCAGCAGGAGGCGCCCACTGCACCACCGCAGGCGCCGGCGGTAGTACCACGGCCGTATCCATGGGCGCCGCCGGTGTTTATCGACCTCACCGAGGAGGACAACGGCGACAGGGACAGCGGCCACTAGATCTAGGCTATCTAGGCTTTATTTATGTTTTTATGTTTAATTACTGGACAACAGACTTTTGGCGGCATTTTATATATGTTTTTTATTTTCTAAATTTCTGTCAAAATCTGAAATGAGTCCATGTCATTGGGCGCACCTAGGGTCAAAAACTTGTAGAAGACATTATTAGATTATCTAAATTTCAAGGAGGTTATATGGATCATCTAAATTTCGGTTGTGAATGTAAATAATACTCGTAGAACACATTATTAGAACTTGCTTTGCTTTATTGGGTACGCGAACATTGTTGGAACAACCCTTTTAAGCTACCTAATCTATCTGGTAGAAACATTCGTCAATGTTGAGTTTTTATGTCAAGAATGAAAATAAATTCATATGAAGCTTTCTACAATATAGACTGTCTATATTCAGTAAAGATCACATTTAGAAGCATGCCGCAAAATTGTAAGATCTAACATGATACACACCAGGATAGGATGATCATATTCTTCTACCGCCACACATTTTTTATACTGAGATACCAATGTTTACTCATACAGCACATGTTGTACTTTTCTGTTCATTATTTAATTATTTCACCTGCCATGCTGCAAGATATATGTACTGAAATAGCAAAATTGTTGGTTTCACTTAAGCACTACGATGCTTACTTCCTATCACACGTGAAAACTGTACATAGGGGCTATGAAATTAGTTTTGGATACAAAAAGGAGACACAGATTATTCACACATTTTGCAATAGTACGCAAGTTGAAAGCATAATACTACAAAGACCATAGATATATGCGTGTGCATCTTATGAAATTGAGGAATATCATGCTGAACCTTTGATTCATCAAACTGTCGGAAAACTTTAGTCCAGTCCTTACACTAAGTATCCACGAGACATCAGAAGGAAACCAAACCAGTAAGAGCACGTACTTCCGGGAAGGCGTGGTTGGTGCGCGTGACGACAAGGCGAGGCACGAAGAGGCTGCGGGAGACTGCGAGGGAGGCACGACGAGGCGGCAGGGCAGCGGCTGCTGCGGCAGCGGCCGCGGGCGCGACGACCGGCGAGGACGAGGACGTCTGGATCCTGAAGGTGCACCACATCGTCGCTCGCCAAGGAAAGGGTAGGGTTGGGGCTGCGTCACGAACAGAGATCTTCACCTTGTCCATTCTGTCGGCATCAGGTCGCAGCCAGCAAGCTCCTCACATGTCTTGACCCTGCATCTGTGTGCTTGCGCCGCCGTGGCCGTGGATCTGGACCTGCTGCTCGATCTGGGGCGATGGGGAGGGGAGGAGGTCCCTGGTGGTGGGGAGAAGGTAAGGGGAGGAGGTCCCTGGTGGTGGGGAGAAGGTAAGAGGAGGTCCCTGCTGGTGGTGCAGGCCGTGGGGACGGCATTGGCGGCGGCGGCAGGTGGAGGGAGAGGAATCGGCGGACTAGGACAAAATTACTGTTCTGACCCTTAAGGCAAAGTTAATCCCGATTTGACCTCGTTTCGAAAAAAATTTCGTTTCTGACCTTTTTTGGTGACGCCAAGGTCCCTGGCGTCTGGGTTACGAAGCAGACGCCAGGGACCCTGACGTCTGGCCCCTGGCCCGCACTGCCCGCGTGCCCGTTGACCCGCTGACGTGGCAAAGGGGCCAGACGCCAGGAACCCTGGCGTCTGGGCCTAACAGAATAACACATTTTCAAAGTGCTCTCTGGTTAGGGACCCAGACGCCAGGGACCCTGGCGTCTGGTTCCCTAACCAGAGAGCACTGGTTCCCTAACTATCCAGAGAGCACTTTGAAAATGCTCTCTGGATAGAGAACCAGACGCCAGGGACCCTGGCGTCTGGGTCCCTAACCAGAGAGCATTTTCAAAGTGCTCTCTGGTTAGGTACCCAGACGCCAGGGTCCCTGGCGTCTGGGTACCCTGTAGATTATTTTGAACTTGCTGTTTGACACAAGAAGATAGCACATATATATTCATAGATAGGTTCATACAACACAGAAGATAGCACATTTCACAAAACTTTCACCACGACAAATTCTTGAATATAAACGACAAGTTCATGGATTTTTCATCACGACAAATTCAAGCATACATAAGACACCAAGTGCATACATATGCTACCAAGTGCATACATAAGACACCAAATTCAAGAAAACCAAGTTCAAGACAACCAAGTTTTTAGCACGACACCAAATTCATGCACTTCCAAACAAGAAGCTCACTTCCTCCTTCCCCTCTTCACAATGGTTGCAAGTGTAGGCTCCTCCTCTTCGCTAGCCTCCTCCTCCTCCTCATTGTATGCCTTCTCCTCCGCCTCAATGTTGGCCTTATATCTTTGCATTCCTGGTGGGATAAGCTTATGAGGATACTCCGGACTATGGAATTGTGTGTTCCACGTCTTCTTTCTACCTTTCTTGCCTGCTGTCTTAGCTATGCCTTTGCCTTTCCTAGAGCGAGCATTGCCTTGTGTCGGTTGTGATGGTTGTGGAGCATCAACATCATACTCATGATCCTCTTGCTGTGTTGCATCATACTCATGCTCATCATCATGTGTTGGCTCCTCTTGATGCATTGGCTCATCTTGATGCATTGGCTCCTCTTGATGTGTTGCCTCCTCCTCCATGTCATCATCATCTTGGAGTAAACGCCGTCTATGAGCTCTCGCGGCGCGGGTACCAGGTGCGTACACGTCACTGGACTTAGCACCATGGCAAGAAAGCATTGCTGCCATCTTATGGAACCGCTTCTTAAACTTCTGCAACAACACAAAATATGCTATGATATGAGATGCAAATAAATAATCCGCGAAAAGAAACTTTTCTAATATATTTGTCACGCCTCCATCGTGCTCCTAAGAGTTCTCTCAGATAATCCACCCCCAACTGGATGACTCAGTGCAACATTGGCATCGTTGACGCACAAAAGCAACTCTCGGCCCTGCAATTCATGAACACACCAATATTATGTATTTCAAAGAAGACAACATGATGCAAGTATGTTAGAATAGGTCAAAAAGGCTACCATTTCGTCATGCATCGGTGCGTAGTCAACATGAGCCCCTCTGGTTTCTCTCACAGCCATGTTGAAGGTACTATAACCTTCTGCAGTCTCCGGGTCTTCAGACACCAACTCCGACCACTCGTCGTGAGTCCAACCTGGCTTCAGCTTCAACCGGTAATGATCCGCATACCACACTTGATACTTCTGATATGCTATCTGATTGTGAGGTCTATTCTCTGATTGCACTAGCGTGTCTCTTTGATTCCAAATTTCTATCCATGCACGGTGTTTGTTTGCCCAATCTGATATATCCTGATTGTTCCTTCGATCGAACCTACAAACGATGCACGGGACAAAGCTTTAGCAAACATTGACTTATTCAATGCTCTACTACGTATTCAAGGCATGCTTTCTTACCGATGCAGAGATAGCATTTCCTCCTTGCTCTCCTCAATTGGAATACCTTGTCTTTTTCCAAATTGTCTTGCCACACGGTCTACAAAGTGCCACTCGACTGCGAAGAAGCATATCATTGGGCACCTCGACCGCCAAAGATGGCTATCACGCGTGCACATCTCATTAAGATCAAAGTCACGATCTTCCACATAAGGCAACCAATATACCTGCAAAACAAAGAGATACATTGTTAGCTACATAAGTTTTATTCTTGACTAAATTTTATCTCATCGAACTTCTAAAAACCTGCTCAGCAGTCAAGGTGTCCAGCTCGTTCATATAGCACTTGTATCGCACTTGCGAGCTTCCTGTGTAGACTGTCACTTGTTCCCAATAGTAAGCAAGCGTAGGGCGCCGATATGTATCATCATCATGCAACCCGTCATGATTACCCCGTGGGTTTGGCAAGAGGGGGTTCTTGAAATCGGGCCGTCCTACCGGGATCCGCTCCCACATCCACACGGATAGGCTCCAAACAAACCCAGACAATGAGGATGTATCTCCCTTTCTCCGACACGACAAATCAAGCTGCAATCAAACAAACATGTTAGATATGGAGGCGCATGACAAATGCAAGATAAATGGTTGCAAATATCTCTTACCTGACGATACAAATAAGCTAGTGCGGCCGAACCCCAGCTATACTGGGTATCCCAGTTATTGAGTAGCTCCAAGAACATCCAGAGGGCTGAGTTCTCGGTTGCATCTGAGAAGACTACCTTCGTTAGTACATACCAAAGATAGGCCCGCGCGTACTGCTGCACAACCACGTCATTGGCATCCTGAGGGCA
The DNA here is from genome assembly GCA_032464435.1 of Aegilops umbellulata. Taxonomy (NCBI): domain Eukaryota; kingdom Viridiplantae; phylum Streptophyta; class Magnoliopsida; order Poales; family Poaceae; genus Aegilops; species Aegilops umbellulata. The sequence goes on along the minus strand of CP136056.1, from coordinate 465,933,291 downwards.
CGGATTGGTGTTTCCTCTGACCATTTTTAGCCAAGAATGCCTCACTTTCGCGGTATCGGCCTTGCCTTCCTCACGGCCCTCGGGCTGAACACCGATTAAATCGGCAGTCCGTTCTCGCCAATTACCCACGCTGACACGACCGGTAACAGCTTGACCGTTGATAGGAAGGCCGCTTATCATAGCCATGTCCTGAAGGGTCATCGTCATCTCCCCACATGGAAGGTGGAAGGAGTGAGTCTCCGGCCTCCAACGATCCACAAGTGCGGTCAGCGCCGCGTGGTTCACCGGCGGAGCGCGTCGCTTAAACTGCAACGCGAATGGGAGAAGACCCAATCTCCGAATGTAAGGCTCATACCGCGGGTCGTAATCAAAGTCATCAGCGGAATGACCCCTCATGCGCATAGCAACTACAAGCTGCAAATAAAGTGATGTTTTAATCAATACAAAAACACAAATGAGAAACAAAGAAAAATGATAAGTCTTGCTTCTTACATTTCCGTTCTCAATGGCACGAGCACGATGCTCCTTATCCCACTCATCGATTAATCCGTCATACCAAGGTCCCTCATCATCCGCCATCCTACAAAACAAATCACAAACAATCATCTATTATACATGAACAATATCAAACAATTAGCTTCTCCAAGTTTATGCCATATGAAAACACCATTCTTCTCAAACATAACAACATCATTTCTTTCTTCTACATATGCACACATATCATCTAGAGAACCAAATTTCACCATCAAATAAATTTCGTAATCATCATCCCCCATTCTATTGAACAAATCATGTCACACACAATAATCAAATTTCATCATCTCTTTTGCATAAAAAAAACTGCCATCTATATATTCAACTATATTGTCATACCACTTCTCACATATAATATGCCATCTATAGATTCAACATATAGCTAATTTACTAGCATATGCATACATCATCTATAATTCAAAAAAAATCACTAACTTTGTCTATTGGTGGACAACTACAAACATCTAGCAACTACACTACCTACCAAATCATCTATCAACTACAAACTATTTCCTAAAACAAAGAAATCATCTACTAATCTAACATCACCTAATGTGAAATAATGCATCCAACAAGAGAGGGGAAAAACAAAACAAATTGGAGGGATTGGGGGAGAATACCTCAAAGAAGCTTGGGGGGGTCAGATCTGCGAGTTTGAGCGGAGGATGGAATAGATCATGAGGGGGGGGGGGTGTGAGGGAGAGGGGGGGAGCGACGAACAGAGAGTCTGTTCGTGAGGAGGCGCCGCAGGGAGAAAGACATGGGTGCGTGGGTGGGCTAGGCCCGCGGGGGTTAAGCAGTTACCAGGGCCAGACGCCAGGGTCCCTGGCGTCTGGCCCCTTTGACACGTCAGCAGGTCAACGGGCAGGCGGGCAGTGCGGGCCAGGGGCCAGACGCCAAGGACCCTGGCGTCTGCTTCGTAACCCAGACGCCAGGGACCTTGGCGTCACCAAAAAAGGTCAGAAACGAATTTTTTTTCGAAACGAGGTCAAATCGGGATTAACTTTGCCTCAAGGGTCAGAACAGTAATTTTGTCCGCGGACTACGGATGGATGAAGCGTTTCTCTCTTTTTCTCTCTTCGTTCTCCAATCTCCAGCACGCACGAACCAATCGCAACTTGACGCGAAGGCGCCACGTGGACCAGGCGAGCGGACCTCCTTCTACGCACGTTAATGTTTTTGATAGAAGAATTAGAAGAACTGATTAATATATATGGTTCGGAGGGAGTAGCATCTCTAGTATGTTTGAAAACAAGTTAGGTTGGGTGACCAATCAAATTAAGGCTTAGACCTAGTGGTAGTGTCTACCTTTTGTTGGACAATTATAATTGTCATCTGACTTTTCTTATAATTGTCGTCCGATTTTTCGGATTATAAGATTTGCAATATATATGATTGCGTGCATCAAATGATGTTGAAGCCAGTGATACCTCTTTGGCGAAACAAATACAAACAACACACAAATATATTTATATGAGGTGTTTATAGAAAAGAAAGATTACTCCCGGCCCTTTGCATCATTATTGCGGGAATGGCTAGGGGCAAGTCGACTGAATCTCGTTTTGAGTCAATCGATTTGGCCTGGATGAATTTGAAGTGTTGGATAGAAAACGAACGGCCTAGATTGTGTCTTTCTCCTCTCAACAGTTTTCCTCAAAGAAACAGATCGGATGTTCTTCCTCCTTCACGCCGCTTGCTACCACCCTACCCTCCCCTCAACCTCTCCCCACCGCCATGCTTGCCGCCACCCCCGGCCATCCCTCTAGCCTCGCCCCCATCTAGTTTTCTTCTCCGGCGAAGCCACACCACCGCCCCGCCACCACCGCCGTCTACCACCGCCCCTCCCCTCAACCTCTCCCTACCGCCATGCTTGCCACCGCCCCCGGCCATCCCTCTAGCCCCGCCCCATCTAGTTTTCTTATCCGGCGAAGCCACACCACCACCCCGCCACCACCGTCCGTGCTTGTTGTGCGCGTGCGTAGTTTCCTCCACTCGTGCGCTCATGGATGGTTGGCTGGATCTCTGGCTTGAGGATTGATTCGTTTCCACTCTTTGCCCCCCTTTTTCCTAGGATACTGGTCTATTATTGTATCACAACAACATGAATGGATCAAATCACTTTCAAGAGTATATGACGCTTCTGTTGCATCTTGTGAAAATAGCAACCTCCCAGCTCTATGTTCTTCCCCATTCGAGATATCTTCACATCACCTTCGACGTCCACCCTCCTCGACAGATCGATCGAGGGAATGTGTGTCGACCACAAGTTGCCCCCTTCCACGTGTTATCTCTGTCTTTATTTCTCTGAACTTCTCTGACTACTTATATTAGGAGCCAAAATAAATTTGCTTCAGACTGAAATTTGTTTATTTATTCTCTGTATTTCGTGTAATATAGTGTGCCCCTTTTAAATTATCCAACAGGTAGTCACCGTCATGATCATGGTGTTAAGCAAGCTAAATTGGCCTGAGAAGGCTTCTCGAGGAGGCTCCTCGTCAGCAGAATCAGGTGATGCTTGATATGGGGGACTTAGAAGACATGTTTCAGCTATGAGCCACGTAACTAAATGTCTCTTGTATGTGTCCAAAAATGAAAGATCTTGAATTATCTCTTTCTGAAATCTTCTGCTCATCTTTCCTCTGCTATTATTTGCTATTTAATGATTTGTCTCACTACTTCAGGGATGAGCATGGACTGTTGTTATGAACTGGATCTTTGTCTAATTCTTGACAGAGCTTCAGGTGATTGCCTATGATTTGGGGAACCACCAATGGTTTACTATCCTGTATTTGCCAAAAGCGGACAAAGTGAGTATGTTTTCTGGAAAGCATTTGCCAAAGAAATTGAAAGGCAGCACTCTTATCAGCTGTCATTTATCTTTTCTTCCGATAAATCCCTGCTTAGTTATTTCTCACAGGAAAGATATATAGGTTGCTCTTGGTTCGCCTACTTTGTACTTATGAGTTATGAGATGTTTCTTTGTTTAGATTGTGGAGTAGTCGTGTGATCTGTAAAATGTACTGCATACATACCAAAGAGAGTATTTGGATATGCGAACCGTGTAACAAAAAATGGGATGTGGGCTTTCTAGAACAGGAGGTTCAAATCCTGAAAGTTAGTGATGTAGCCATGAAAATCAGGGAAGCTTCTATTTTTTTTTCTTTTATCACATGAAATGAGTGCTATTATCACTTTATTCTTATTTTATTATTCTTTCTACAATGACTGAGTATTCTTTCGAAGTGAGCTTCATTTCTCTATAGTCAGGTCTCTAGCTGGTATTTTCTTAATATTTTCAGTGCCATGAAATGATCAAATTTGATAATTCACATGTATCAAACAACACAACTCAGCTGCTGTGTTCTTGTTAATAAGGGACACGTGGATTACCTCCTCGCTCGCCCTTTCCGCGTATGTTAATGCAAAACTAGTTGTTGGGGCGCAGCCTTGCTGCGCCGCCTGAGGCGTGCCGCTGGGGTGCCAGATAAGCACTATGCTCTTTTCTCTTGCTTCTTTGTGTGGTACATCTGCATGCAAGCAATGAGAGCCTCTTCAATGAAATACATTGGTTGTTCACGTTAGAATAAACTAAAACAGCATCATATGCAATAGCTGAGTCAGGTGCAAGTTGCTGATTGGGAAAATAAGAAAAGGAATTTGGCAAGTGATGATAGGCTGATTTGATGAGCGTAATATATTGGTGCTTAACATAATTAAGCTCCCATGACTTGTTCTCACAGATTTGTAAACGATTATAGAAGAATATAAGATTTCTAGAAATGGAGACATATAAATGTACTAAGTGATTGTCAGACCACCGAGGCTGAGCTCCGCCACCTCCTCCATCCTTGCTGCCAACGACATGGATGAGCCCCCGAACCGTGGAAGCTCATTCCTGTAAGGATGCCGTCTTTGTCACTCTCTTTCTTGGCCTGACAGCGAGAATCCAGTGGCAAGCAGAAGGGGAAACAAACAGGCAAGTCTTGGTGCGGTAGCACGGTCAGGAAGCCGGCATCAGGTGGCACGGCTGGATCACGCCACCGCCTCCAGCAGGGAGGCGTACCATCGAGATAAATACCTGGAGTGCCCTCTGAATCACTACCAGGACACAACTGAAACAAGAGTGCCATGCAACAACTTTCCTTAAAACCCGATGATAATATCCTGAGTGAATTCTTTCTTGCAACTGTAATATGGTTCGCGTCCTTGCAACCGTCAACTACATATATTTCAGAAAGATGAAAAACTTCAGTATAACTAAGACGCTGATGAGTAATTTCAATTACAACACTAAAGGAAACCATCATGTGAGTGTAAACATCAGGACAAACTATCATATGATCGTATACATTGTTGCATTATGGCAAGTTGTTCTGCATGATAATACCTAACGAGTAACAGAGTTAAGTATATTTAGCACTCCTAATTTCAACCACTAAACCAGTTTATATAACCATATGAATTACATCAAATGGAAAAGACCAGAGCGAGAATTCCCTCCATAACAAAGAGATGAAATGCGTACCAATTGCCATGTACAAAAGCTTCTGATGACGAACCATGATAAAGTGCCTAGCATAATATTGGGTAGCTTCCCTTCTTGACGCTTTCGATATGAGAAATTTTAGTTCATTTAGCTGGATTTCACATTTAGGATGATACGATATTAGTGCAAGAACAGATTCTTAGCACTTGTCTTCACCACTTCCTCATATCTGCTCTTACGCTCCGATGGTTCTGTAAAGAAGCAAGTTGAGCCTCAAGTTATGTTAATAGATTCAAACAATCGCAACAGTAGAAATAAGAGGTGGAGCAGAAATAGCTGAAAGAGATCAGCATACATATTTAAAAGAGATCAAAAGGTACACTTCCTTTCACACCCTGCCCCTTCATTACGATGTAGGTCCCTTCATAGCTTGTCTTAATTTTTGCAATGACAAGGGTGCCTGCAAGAGTTCTGCACATTATTGGAGAACCTAGAATTGCTATAATGTGGTTCCCCACACGCCACCGGTTCTCCAGATGGCTCCCGGCCGTCGCGCCGGGTTCGCTCTGCTCTGTTCGTGACGGCTATCGTGTCCTCTCCCGTGACTCGCCGATCTGGTCCGCCACCGTTGTTCGGTGTTGCTTCTCCATTGCCGACCACCGCAACTTTTTGCCGGCCGCTGCTGTGACGAGCCGGCAGTGTAGGAACCGAGGCAACCAAGGGGGTATGGGGGAGGGGATATGAGGAGGCGGCGTGTAGGGAGGAGGTGGAGACGAGATAAGCTCCCTTTTCTCTCTATATAGCACGCACGATAGAACCGCCCTGCCGCTCTGCCTCCTCCCTGGCGCCATCGCCCTTAGGGCCCCTGCTAGCCACCTCCACGGATCAGTTGGATGGGGGCGGAGGAAAAGAGGAGAGGGCATGTACTGCAGGCAGAGAGAAGAGGAGAAGGCGGGCATAGGGGACGACGGCACCTGGGGTAGGAAAGCAGAACAGGTGAGAAAACTGCACATACTATTTGGGCAGAGAGGGTGGTATCCTCAATATTGTTTCCATATGAGCAGTGAAAAAATGTTATAATCCACATCCCCAGCATCCTCTTCGATCCCTTCTTCCTGTGTGCATTAGTACATTTTTTTCAAAATATAAAAGTCTCTAATTCTCGCATCAAGCAAAAGTACGAAAATAACACAATCAGAGAAGCATATAGACAGCCACCTAGTTTTTTAGTGTTTCTGTAAGGGCTATTGCCAAAGAAGGCAAGAGAAATAGTTGTTCTTACCAAATCATTTAAGAATATTTCTCATCTTGGTAGAACAATAAGAAATTAATATTTCAACACCAAATTACATAGCGTTACGTATATTGTATTTCTAATATGTATGGCACAATCTGGACAACCAAACAATGTCTAATCAAACATATAAGTATTTCATGCGTCTGACGTTTCAAAAATACGGAGAAAACGACGCAAGCAACATTCAAAAGGAAAACTTAAGAAATGAAGAAAAAGGGGGACTTAGTTTTTCGTACTTTGATGAAAGTCATTTTTATGGAACAAAACTAAGTTACATATCATGATGCCTACAAAAGTCAAAGAATTTCAAATTCTATCATAACAGTAGATTATCTTCGGTCCTTAAGGTAATCTTGCTCAATGGAAGGCATGGTTAACTTCTGGAAATATCCCTTGCATTCTAAGCATAATCAAATGAAGAGGAAAGGGTAACCTATACACATAAAAATTCATATTTACCGGTTTACACTGAAAACTGGATGAAAGAAAGAATAAATTTATTTATAGCCCATCAAGTAAACAGTGGTAAAAGATCACCATCCTTACGGGTTAAGCGATATAGGTTGAGGGCAATGCAGGGCTGAACCACATTATAGCATAAAGTTAAAACCGAGAGTAGTTATTCATGCTTTCCTAATAAGAAGCTATCTGGTTATCTAACAATCAGCCATACAAAACAACAAGCACAAGCTTCAACAACTATACTTGCGTATTTCTATGAATGCCGAGAGATTATAATCTCATGACTGAGCCATACAATTTCCAACACCCTATATTTATTCTCAGAGCAGAAATGAGAAAGAACTGAAACCATGCATAACTAACCGAGGAAAAAGGCAGCCATCACCACACAATGAGAGAGATAGGTTGGGCACATACCAGATGTAAGCACACACCAGTTAGCAGATGAAAAGGAAGCATTGGAAAAGAACCAGCTGGAAGCAATATCATGGCATTGACAAAGAAATTCTACTTAGGCATGAACATCTGTAAAAGGAAATGCTGCACAATTGCCTCCAGAACAACCCATAACAAATAGCAGTAAAAGGAACTCTGAAACTGTACATAAATGTTCTATAGAGTACAAAAGACAGATGTAAAATAATCAGAGCGTACTTGAATTTAAACCCCCGATTCAGTTGAAACAGAGAGGAAACTTGAATTTAAATCCCTAATTCTGTAGCAACACACAGCTTCATTATGAACTTCTTCCAGCTAGATTCTGGAAGTGAATTTCTGTGAGCTAGACTCTGAAAGTGAACAATTTTTGCATGGTTCATCTGTGTTGGTGCAGAGTTCAGAAATGAACATGTATGAGATTTAAACCAATTAATGGATTAGTGGCAAAACTAACTATATGTAGCTTGCATCTATTATATGTAATTCATTGTAAGATAGTATGCAACACTATAATGCTGAAAATGCATGAAGATCAACAAACCTGCATTAAAACTATACAATGAGACAGTATACAACACTATGGGCAGCTAGAACTATTTTGTGATGATCGACTAATAGAACTATAGAAACACTTTGGCAATATATAGTTATAAAATAGTGTAACCGGATTGACTAATATGAATTTCTAGAGAATTCAGAATCAGTGTTGCATGGGAAGGCTAAGAATCAGTATGCAGAAGATGTAGAGCATGCTCAACATTTAACTCAATTTACTCACACAACACACAGTGTAATAGAAAAATTAAAGGATGACAAATGTGAAATTCCTATGCATGTACAAGCTAATCATATGTACGACAGCCATGATTTGATAAGCAAAGTCATCTGCGGTCTTGTCTTACCTGTGACCTTTCTTGTCATATTTCTGAAACTTCTGGTTCTTATTTGTAGGGAAACCTTTCTGCCAAGTTATACATGACTTTCAAAGATTAGTGAACTGAATTCAAATTTACAATTTGTAGAGAGAGAGAGAGAGAGAGAGAGAGAGAGAGAGAGAGAGAGAGAACTGGAGTATTGGTCTAAGGAGCTGGAGGCAAAACAGGAATTAATGTTCCTTTATTTACTTACATCCCTGGATCACCACAAAATAGTTCTAGCTGCCCATTGTAGCGACCCGACCTCAGATGGTCAAGTCTCTGTGCTCCGGTGTCATCTCTGGATCAGTAATGCTGACACCACACAGTACTTCGAAAGATTTATAACAGAGTAGCAATCACACACTTATTACATCGGTGTCTCAAAGAGAACTGATTACAATAAATATGGCTTAAGGCCATCTAATAATGATAACAGCGGAAGACTTGGAAGATAAGTGAGTCCATCAACTCCAACGGCATCACTGAGTATAGAACCACGACCTAAAAGCACCTTACTCGTCGTCTGAAAAGTCTGCAACATGAAATTTGCAGCCCGAAACGGGTCAGCACATGGAATATGCTGGCAATGTAACACATAGAGAATAATGAATGATAAGCCTATACTACATGCATATATGGCTGGTAGAAAAGCTCTATGGTTACAGTTTTGCATAAAGCCAATTTTCCCCTACTGCAAAGGAATAAATTTATTTAACTAACATGGTGGTTGTTAAACATCGAGAATGGTTGACAGCTTTCCGATCCCAATTAAATGAACAATTAAAACCCAACAATATTAATTAGAAGTAACATGATGAGATTCACATGATATTCAAGTACTAGATACTCAAGTTGTCCATAACCGGGGACACGGCTAATCATGATCAGATTGTACACTCTGCAGAGGTTTGCGCACTTTTCCCCACAAGACTCGATCGCCTCCGTTTGGTTTCTCGCACTACATGGTGTTTGAGAAACGGATGACCGAGACATAGTCTTTCAGAAGCGCTAGCACCTTACGTTGGATAGACCGGTACACCTACTTTCCCCTACATCTGCTAGTCTACCCTGTAAGAGTTCGCACGACTTAATCAACTATGCCAGAGCCCATAATGGCTTGTGGCTACACACGGAAGTTACTAGCATGAATGATCTTATGATCCCTTTGAGCCTGGGTGGCGGTCCAAAGAAAAATAGGCAAGTCCTGATAGAAACCAGGTGCCTCAATCCACCCAGATGTGTGTTTAAGTTGCCACCTTAGATAAACCATTAATTAACAATACTCACATCTGTCATGGATATCACTCACCCAATCCACATCTACTAGCATAACATGGCATAATAAGCAAACGCAGAAGTAACTCCCAAAGGTTTCATAAGTAAAACAGGTAATAGGTACTACCTCAACTACTTCCCATCCCACAATTTAATTAGATCCTAATCATGCAATGTTCGAGGATTGATCTAATGCAATAAAACTGGGTAGCAGAAAAAGGTATGATCAAAGTGTTACTTGCCTTGCTGATGATCCGCGAAACCTAGAGATTCGAAATAACAGACGGCGCACTCCGGGTGATCTATCGCAGACAACAACAAGCATACAATAAGTACTCATCTAATGCACAGGTAAAACTCGAACAAGAGATCGAACCAGAAAGTTCAACTTAAGAACTCCAGTTGCAAAGAGAAAACGAACCGAACAAAGTAACGGAAAACAAACGGCGGGAGAAAACAACTCGGTTCTAGCAAGTTGAAACTAGGTCAAAGTTTACAGTAGCAAAAACTTGTTTAAGTTGATTAGTCGGAACGGCGGTTTCGAAACGAAACTCCAGGCGCTTGAATCACCTGATTCCGATAAACGAGCGAAAAGATAAACTATAAAGAAGATCGGATCTGGAATCGCGATCAGAAAATCACGGAATAAATCCGACGAAAAAGAAAACGACAAACGGTTAAACGAACGGACGTTCGTTAACCGAGAATAACCGGTGACCATGTTCGTTAAGACGAACGGTCCGGCGAACGCTCGCTAAACAACAAAACAAAAAAAAAGAACGAAAACCGATCTAGGGTTTCAAAAAAAAACCGAAACAACGAAACGAAAAGAAACCGGAACGGTTTTTATATAAAAAAACCGAACCGAGGGGGAGGGGTGGCGTGGCGCGGTGGCTACCTCGGCGACGCGGGGCTCCGGCGAGGGCGGCGGGGTGGCGCGGGGCGAGGCGAGGCGCGGGCGGCGGCGGCAGGCGGCGGCGCTGGCGGCGGGCGGCGGCGGCGCTGCGCTGCTGCTGCGGGCGGCGGGGTGGTGTGGGGAGGAGAGGGGGGCTGGGTATTTAAAGGGGGGGAAGGAGACTTGGGGAAGGGGGCAAGGCAAGGGGCGGCGGCGGCGCTGCGCGCGGCGCGCGCGAGGGGGGGAGGCGCGGCTGGACGGCCGGGCCTTGGCCCAGGCGGGGCGCGACGCGATGTTTTTTTTAAATAGTTACGCGCGCAGAAAAACGAAGAAAAGAAAATCTAAACAAACTCCAAAAATCACGAAGTTAATTTTCCCCGACTCATAAAAATGAGTCGAACAAAATGAACTTTTACTCGGGGCCTAAATGCAATATTTTGGAAACACGCATTTTTCCCTAATCCAATTAAAATGCCAATAAACTCCGGAAAATCCAAATTTTGATTTATTTATTAAATCTTCATTTTTCCTAAATTTGGGAAAGTCATATTATTCCTCTCTTATGTTTTTGATATTGGAAAAATAATTGAATATGAAATAAATAAATCAAATGATCCTCTTTTCAAAATTTGAGAAAACTCAAATATGAAAATAACGAAATCTCCAACTCTCTCCGAGGGTCCTTGAGTTGCGTGAAATTTCTAGGTTTGACCAAAATGCAAAAAAATATGTTATGCATGATGATCTAATGTATAACATTCCAAATTGAAAATTTGGGATGTTACAAACCTACCCCCCTTAAGATGAATCTCGCCCTCGAGATTCGGGTTGGCTAGAAAATAGGTGAGGGTGGTCCTTGAGCAAATCTTCTTCTCTCTCCCAGGTGGCTTCATCCTCTGAGTGGTGGTTCCACTGAACTTTGCAAAACTTGATATTCTTGCTGCGGGTAACTCTGCTGGCATAATCGAGAATCTTGACTGGTTTCTCTTCATACTTAAGTCATTCTTCAACTGAATTGCTTCAAGCGGCACTGTATCTCTTAGCGGTACCTCCGCCATCTCGGCGTGACATTTCTTCAGCTGAGAAACATGGAATACATCATGAACTCCTGACAGTCCCTCTGGTAATTCCAACTTGTAAGCGACTTCTCCCATACGTTGCAAAATCTTATACGGTCCAACGAAACGTGGTGCTAACTTTCCCTTAACTCCAAAGCGCTTAACTCCTCGAAGTGGGGATACTCGAAGATAAACTCTGTCTCCGGTTTCGTAAACTGTCTCCTTGCGTTTAGAATCTGCGTAGCTCTTCTGCCTGGATTGGGCTACCTTGAGCCTATCGCAAATCAATTTAACTTTCCGCTCAGACTCCTTAATCAAATCTGGTCCAAAGAACTGACGGTCTCCAACTTCGTCCCATGACAACGGTGTCCTGCACCTCCTTCCGTATAAGGCTTTGAAAGGTGCCATCTTCAAACTGGTTTGGTAACTGTTGTTATAAGAAAACTCCGCATATGGCAAGTTATCGTCCCAACTAGATCCATAATCTAGTGCACAGGCTCTCAGCATATCTTCCAAAATCTGATTGACTCTCTCAGTCTGTCTATCCGTCTGTGGGTGAAAAGTTGTGCTGAAGTCTAGTCTGGTTCCCAAAGTTTCATGCAACTGATTCCAAAACTTTCAGGTAAATTGGGTTCCTCTATCTGATACGATACTCCTCGGAACTCCATGCAAACAAATGATCCTAGTCATGTATATCTTTGCCAACTTAGCACTGGTGTAAGTGGTCTTAACTGGGAAGAAATGTGCTACCTTCGTCAAACGATCAACTAGTACCCATATCGAGTCATAGCCTGCCTTCGTCCTAGGTAGTCATGTGATAAAATCCATGCCTATCTTATCCCACTTCCATTCGGGTATCGGCAATGGTTGTAACAATCCGGCTGGCTTTTGATGTTCTGCCTTCACTCTATGACACACACCACAAACTGCTACATATGCTGCAATATCCTTCTTCATTCCGGTCCACCAGAATGTTTCCTTCAAATCCAAATACATCTTGGTATTTCCGGGGTGAATCGAATAGGGTGAATCATGTGCCTCTTGTAGAATCAACTTCCTGATCTCCGGGTCATTTGGCACATAAACACCGTCCTCAAACCATAGGGTATCGTGCTCATCCTCACGAAATCCCTTTGCTTTTCCTTCGCTCATTTTCTCTTTTATAGAAGCAATCTCCTTGTCAGATTTCTGAGCCTCTCTAATTTTATCCATCAATGTTGACTGAATCTCCAATGCTGCTACATGGCCTCTCAGAACTATCTCCAAACATAGTTCACGAAGATCTTCTGCTAACTCCCTTGGTATTTCTCCCGTCATTAGTGTATTGACATGGCTCTTACGGCTCAATGCGTCAGCTACTACATTAGCCTTTCCGGGATGGTAATGCAATCTCATATCATAATCCTTGATGAGCTCCAACCATCTCCTTTGTCTGAGGTTCAACTCCTTCTGCGTGAAAATGTACTTCAAACTCTTGTGATCCGTGTACACCTCACAATGATTTCCAATGAGGAAATGTCTCCATGTCTTCAATGCATGCACTACGGCTGCCAACTCCAAATCATGCGTAGCATAATTTAATTCATGAGGTTTCAGTTGTCGTGAAGCATACGAAACAACTCTTCCTTCCTTCATAAGCACTGCTCCAAGTCCTCGACGTGAAGCGTCGCAATACTCCTCATAATCCTTGTTCTGATCTGGCAGAATCAATACTGGTGAGGAAACCAATCGTTTCTTCAACTCCTGAAAACTGGCCTCACATTCCTCAGTCCAATTGAACTTGGTATCCTTCTTCAACAATTCAGTCATAGGCTTTGCAATCCTTGAGAAATTCTCAATGAATCTCCGGTAGTATCCTGCGAGTCCAAGAAAACTCCGGATCTCTCCAACTGTCGTTGGTGCTTCCCATTCGGTTACGGTCTCAACCTTTGTGGAGTCAACTGCTATCCCTTCTCCGGATATAACATGTCCAAGAAATCCAACTTCCTTTAACCAAAACTCACATTTGCTGAATTTGGCATATAACTGATGTTCCCTTAGTTTCTCCAAAACCAAACGCAAATGTTCCTTATGCTCTTCTTCATTCTTTGAGAAAATCAGAATGTCAATGAACACTACGACGAACTTATCCAAAAACTCCATAAATACCTTGTTCATCAGGTTCATGAAATAGGCAGGTGCGTTAGTCAGTCCAAATGACATAAGGGTATACTCATACAATCTGTATCTCGTGGTAAAAGCTGTCTTGGGTATGTCCTGCTCTCGAATCTTCAACTGATGGTACCCTGATTGCAAATCGATCTTGGAAAACACTTTAGCTCCTTGCAAACGATCAAACAGATCATTTATCATTGGCAGTGGGTATTTGTTCTTGATGGTTACTTCATTCAATCCACGGTAATCAACAACCATCCTTAATGATCCATCCTTCTTCTCCGCTAGAAGTACGGGTGATCCCCAAGGCGAAGAACTTGGGCGAATATAACCTTTTTCCAGTAACTCCTTGATCTGCTTCTTAATTTCCACCAAATCTTGTGCGGGCATCATGTACGGTCTCTTTGATATTGGCCCAGTGCCTGGCAAAAGCTCAATTAAGAACTCGATATCTCTATCAGGTGGCATTCCTGGCAATTCCTCGGGAAATACATCAGGGAAATCCTTCACCACTGGTACTTCTTCCTGCACAACTCCTGATAAAGAATTTACTTGTGTCCTGTTTGGCACATGTCGAGATGCATACTTGATCCTTCTTCCTTCTGGCGTTGTGAGCAAAATTGTCTTACTGGCACAATCGATGTTTCCTCCATACATCGACAGCCAATCCATACTGAGAATTACATCCAGACCTTGGAATTCCATAATGATTAAATCCGTTGGGAAAACATGCCTTCCTATACTTAATGGCATTTGAAAACATCCTTGTCTGGCCATGTACTCTGCTCCTGGCGAGCTTACTAGCATAGGTGTTTTAAGAACCCTAGTGGGCAGGTTATACTTTTCCACAAATCCCCTTGATATGTATGAATGCGATGCACCAGTATCGAAAAGAACGAGTGCAGTAAATGACTTAACCAAAAACTTACCGATTACTGTATCAGGCTGAGCTTCAACCTCCTCCACATTAACGTGGTTCACCTGTCCCCTGTTGAAAGGGTTTGGCTTCTTTCCAGAGCTTCCATTTCCATTTTGGCCTTCGGGACATTCATTGGCATAATGTCCGGTCTTGGAACACTTGAAACAGGTGACTTGACTCAGATCTCTCTTGGCTGGGGTTGATGGGGTGGTACGGTTCTGGCCGTTGCTTCCTCCATTCCCATTACCATTCTTGTGGCCATTATGGTTGTGCGAACTACCTCCTCCATGGATATGCTGAAACTGAACTCCCGGTTTAGGGGTAAAACGGGGCTTCTGCTGGGCTCCAGAGTTATACTTCCCTTGCCCATACTTCCTCTTGCGGTTCTCAATCTGCTGTTGCTTCCCTTCAATCATGATGGCACGATCTACCCACTCCTGGTAGTTGTTGAAACTTGCTACCATCAACTGCATGCTTAGCTCATCATTCAGTCCTTCCAGAAACTTCTCCTGCTTAGCTGCATCCGTAGCAACGTCATCTGGGGCATAACGTGCTAACTTGCTGAAGTCATCAACGTACTGGCCAACTGTCCTTCCTCCTTGGCGTAAGTTGCGAAACTCACGCTTCTTCATGGCCATAGCTCCTGCTAAAACATGGGCCGTGCGGAAAGCTTGCTGAAACTGATCCCATGTGACAGTGTCAACTGGATAAGTGGCTGTGAAATTCTCCCACCATGCTGCCGCGGGTCCGTCAAGCTGATGTGCGGCAAACTTCACTTTTTCACCATCTGTGCATCCTGAAGTGGTCAACTCCCTTCCTGTCTTGCGGAGCCAATCGTCTGCTACTATTGGCTCGGTGCTACTGGAAAACACCGGCGGATTTAGCCTAAGGAAACGGGTTAGGTGATCAACAGGTGGCGGCGGCGGAGGGTTGTTGTTGTTGTTGTTCTGCTGGTTCTGGACTAACAACTGCATCAATTGATTCTGCTGCTGGATGAACTGAGTGAGCTCCGGTGGGAATCCATTGTCACGTCTCGGAGGCATCTGATGGTTTTACACTGGTAGAAAAAGGGGCTTCCATACGCCGCCATTAGTCCCCAACAGAACCGAACCGCGACCAAAGGGCTCTTTAGTCGCGGTTCGGGAGAAGGCCCGCGACCAACTACCTGCGCCCCCGCGTTCGGTCGACAGCTGGCCGACGGGAGGGTCTTTAGTCCCGGTTGGCCAGGCCAACCGGGACTAAAGGTCCCCGAAGGCCTTTAGTCCCGGTTGGCCAGGCCAACCGGGACTAAAGGCCCATCCAGCTGGCGGACGGGAGGCCTTTAGTCCCGGTTGGCCTGGCCAACCGCGACTAAAGGCCCATCCCTATATATACTCAGCTCACTCCACTTCACTCAGCTCATCACACTTCACAATTTTCAGAAGGTGGTGGTGGGGTGGTGATGGTTTGCTTTTGGTTTCTCCTATGCACACAAGGTGTTTGATGAAATGCCCGAGAGCCTGAAACAAGCCACACTTGAGCTTTCTCATTTATTTTTCCTCCGCGATCGCGGTTAGCAACTCGAACCTTTCATGTGTCATTGATAAAATACGCATGTGTGTAGTTCATTGTTTAATTAGTATTATTTCTAGCTACTTAGTTTAACAAATGCATGATGGTTAATTATATACTTTATATAATAATAATGCAGATGAATCGGCAATGGATGTACGGTTCTCGACTCTCCGGCGAGTTCACTACGGGTTTGAAAGATTTCCTCGTAGTGGCAAATGCGAACAGGCAGCAAGGTTTTATTATCTGTCCATGTGCTGTCTGTAAGAATGATAAGGGTTACTCCTCGCCAAGAAGAGTTCACATGGACCTGCTTATGCATGGTTTCATGCCAAGCTATTATTGTTGGACCAAGCATGGAGAAAGAGGGGTCAGAATGGAAGACGATGAAGAAGGGGATGATATCGATGACAACTATCGTGATCATTTCGGTGATACTTTCATGGAGGATGATGCTGAAGGTGGGGAAGGGTTAGGTGAAGGTGAAGAAGAGGCACATGATGAGCCCGCTGATGATCTTGGTCGGACCATTGCTGATGCACGGAGACGCTGCGAAACTGATAAGGAGAGGGAGAATTTGGATCGCATGTTAGAGGATCACAAAAAGTCATTGTATCCAGGATGCGATAATAGTCTGAAAAAGCTGGGCTGCACACTGGATTTGCTAAAATGGAAGGCACAGGAAGGTGTAGGTGACTCATCATTTGAAAATTTGCTGAAAATGTTGAAGAATATGTTGCCGAAGAATAACGAGTTGCCCGCCAGTACGTACGAAGCAAAGAAGGTTGTCTGCCCTCTAGGTTTAGAGGTTCAGAAGATACATGCATGCATTAATGACTGCATCCTCTACCGCGGTGAATACGAGAATTTGAATGAATGCCCTGTATGCACTGCATTGCGTTATAAGATCAGAGGCGATGACCCTGGTGACGATGTTGAGGGCGAGAAACCCAGGAAGAGGGTTCCCGCCAAGGTGATGTGGTATGCTCCTATAATACCACGGTTGAAACGTCTGTTCATGAACAAAAAGAATGCCAAGTTGTTGCGATGGCACAAAGAGGACTGTAAGTCCGACGGGCAGTCGAGACACACCGCTGATGGAACACAATGGAGAAAGATCGACAGAGTTTTCAAAGATTTTGCAGCTGACGCAAGGAACTTAAGATTTGGTCTAAATACTGATGGCATTAATCCTTTTGGCGAGCAGAGCTCCAGCCATAGCACCTGGCCCGTGACTCTATGCATCTACAACCTTCCTCCTTGGTTGTGCATGAAGCGGAAGTTCATTATGATGCCAATTCTCATCCAAGGCCCTAAGCAACCCGGTAACGACATCGATGTGTACCTAAGGCCATTAGTTGAAGAACTTTTACAGTTGTGGGCGAAACCTGGTGTACGTGTCTGGGATGAGCACAAAGGAGAGGAATTTGATCTACGAGCGTTGCTTTTTGTAACCATCAACGATTGGCCTGCTCTCAGTAACCTTTCGGGACAGACAAATAAGGGATACAATGCATGCACGCACTGCTTACATGAGACTGAAAGTGTACGTTTGGTTAATTGTAAGAAGAACGTGTACCTGGGTCATCGTCGATTTCTTTCCCGAAATCATAACGTAAGAAAGAAAGGCAAGCATTTCAACGGGAAGGCAGATCACCGGCCGAAGCCTGCGGAACGTACTGGTGCTGAGATATTTGATATGGTCAAGGATTTGAAAGTCATCTTTGGAAAGGGTCCTGGCGGACAATCAGTTCCGCGGGGAGTTGACGGGCACGCACCCATGTGGAAGAAGAAATCTATATTTTAGGAGCTAGAATATTGGAAAGTCCTAGAGGTCCGCTCTGCAATCGACGTGATGCATGTTACGAAGAATGTTTGCGTGAACCTGCTAAGCTTCTTGGGCGTGTATGGGAAGACAAATGATACAAAGGAAGCACGGCAGGACTAGCAACTTTTGAAAGACCCAGATGACCGGCATCCGGAATGGTTTCAAGGTCGTGCCAGCTACGCTCTTACCAAAGAAGAGAAGGTCATTTTTTTTGAATGCCTGAGCAGTATGAAGGTCCCGTCTGGCTTCTCGTCGAATATAAAGGGAATAATAAACATGCCAGAGAAAAAGTTCCAAAACCTGAAGTCTCACGACTGCCACGTGATTATGACGCAATTGCTTCCGATTGCTTTGAGGGGGCTCCTACCGGAAAATGTTCGAGTAGCCATTGTGAAGCTATGTGCATTCCTCAATGCAATCTCTCAGAAGGTAATCAATCCAGAAGATCTACCACGGTTACAGAACGATGTGGTCCAATGCCTTGTCAGTTTCGAGTTGGTGTTCCCACCATCCTTCTTCGATATTATGACGCACCTCCTGGTCCACCTAGTCGAAGAGATTTCCATTCTCGGTCCTGTATTTCTACACAATATGTTCCCCTTTGAGAGGTTCATGGGAGTATTAAAGAAATATGTTCGTAACCGTGCTAGGCCAGAAGGAAGCATCGTCAAGGGCTATGGAAATGAGGAGGTAATTGAGTTCTGTATTGACTATGTTCCTGACCTTAAACCGATTGGTATTCCTCAATCGCGGCACGAGGGGAGACTAAGTGGAAAAGGCAAGATCGGAAGGGATACCACGATATGTATGGACGGTCATTCTATGACTGAAGCACACCACACAGTCCTGCAAAATTCCAGCTTGGTGGCTCCGTACTTCGAGCAATACAAGAATATTTTACGCTCGGACAACCCGGGGAAGCCTGAATCCTGGATTAGAAAGGCCCACATGGAGACTTTCGGCAGTTGGTTGCGAAAACATTTCATGAATGACAATGATGTTGGAGATCAGCTGTACATGTTGGCCAAGAAACCATCTTCGACTATAACGACTTTTCACGGGTACGAGATAAATGGGAATACATTTTACACCATCGCCCAAGATAAAAAGAGCACCAACCAAAACAGTGGTGTCCGCTTTGATGCAGTAACCGAGAATGGGCAAAAGGTCACATATTATGGTTACATAGAGGAGATATGGGAACTTGACTATGGACCCTCCTTTAAGGTCCCTTTATTCCGGTGCAAATGGTTCAAGCTAACAGGAGGTGGGGTAAAGGTGGACGAGCAATACGGAATGACAATGGTGGATTTCAACAATCTTGGTTACCTTGACGAACCATTCGTCCTTGCCAAAGATGTCGCTCAGGTTTTTTATTTGAAGGACATGAGTAGCAAACCGAGGAAACGGAAAGATAAGAAAACGATCAGTACATCATGCGATGATCCAAAGCGCCACATTGTTCTTTCAGGGAAAAGAAACATCGTGGGAGTGGAGGACAAGACAGACATGTCAGAAGATTATAATATGTTTGGTGAAATTCCGCCCTTCAAAGTGAACACTGACCCAAGCATTAAGTTAAATGATGAGGATGCTCCATGGATACGGCACAATCGTAAGCAAGCAGGGACGTCCAAGGGAAGAATTGATGTGTAATAATGTATAATTGTACCAAACTTTGTATTTGGTCGATGAACTGAATGATGTATCAAACCTTTTGTCAAACCTTCAAGGGATTTTAAGATTTTAAAATGAATTAGTTTTATTTTTCTGATTTTTTTGATATATAATTGTATTTTTAAGATTTTAAAATGAATTAGTTTTATTTTTCTGATTTTTTTGATATATAATTGTATTTTTAAGATTTTAAAATGAATTAGTTTTATTTTTCTGATTTTTTTGATATATAATTGTATTTTTAAGATTTTAAAATGAATTAGTTTTATTTTTCTGATTTTTTTGATATATAATTGTATTTTTAAGATTTTAAAATGAATTAGTTTTATTTTTCTGATTTTTTTGATATATAATTGTACTTTTAAGATTTTAAAACTAAAAATATGCCACCACGGACCTTTAGTCCCGGTTGGGGAGGCGGACCGGGACTAAAGGGCACCCTTTAGTCCCGGTCCGCCTCCCCAACCGGGACTAAAGGGTCGGTCTGCGCGGGAACGAAAACACCTTTAGTCCCGGTTGGGGAGGCGCACCGGGACTAAAGGGTACCTTTAGTCCCGGTCCGCCTCCCCAACCGGGACTAAAGGTCCTACTACATATATAGCACTTAGCAGTTCGCCTCCCATTCTCCTCATTCTCTCTCTCGATCGACGCCGAAGCGCCGCCCGACGCCCCGCCTCGCCGTCGCCGCGCCGTCCCCGCGTCCCCGCGCCGCCGTGAGCTCCTCCTCCTCCCTTCCCCCTCTGTCGTCGGCGTCGTCGTCGCCCCGCCTCGCCGTCGCCTCACCGTCGCCGCCCCGACGCCGACGCCCCGCCTCGCCGTCGCCGTCGCTGCATGCCCTGTTCGCTGCCGCTGCCTCTGCCGGCCCCCTGCATCCCCACCTCGCCGTCGCCGTGCGCGGACCCGCCGTCATCCTCGTTGCGCAGCGCGGTCATCCTCGTTCTTGGCCGCCTCTGCCTCTGCCGAACGCCTGCAGCTTCTCGTCGCCGGCGGCAGACCCGCCGTCTTGCTGCCTCTTGGCCTGGGGCGCTGCTGCAGCGGCGCCGACGAAGACCCGCCGCCGGAATTAAAGAAGAAGACACAGAAGAAAAAGAAAAAGAAGAAGAAAAACAAAGAAAAAGAAAAATAAAGCAAATTGAAGAAGAAAATAAAGCAAATAAAGAAATAAAGAAAATAAAGAAAAATAAAGCAAAGAAAAAGAAAAAGAAGCAAAGAAAAAGAAATAAAGAAATAAAGCAAATAAAGCAAATAAAGAAATAAAGAAGAAGAAAGGAAGAAGAAAGGAAGAAGAAGAAAGAAAGAAAAATGAAAAAGGAAAGAAGAAGAAAGAAAGAATAGAAAGGAATAAGAAGAAAAGGAAGAAGAAGAAAGAAAGAAAAAAGAAAAAGGAAGAAGAAAGAAAGAAGAAGAAAGAAAGAAGAAGAAAGAAAGAAAAAAGAAAAAGGAAGAAGAAGAAAGAGGAAGAAGAAAGGAAAGAAGAAGAAAGGAAAGAAGAAAGAAAGAAGAAGAAAGGAAGAAGAAGAAAGAAAGAAGAAGAAAGGAAAAAGGAAGAAGAAGAAAGGAAGAAGAAGAAAGAGGAAGAAGAAAGGAAGAAGAAGAAAAACAGATTTTTTACTTAAAAAATCTTATTTTTTAATTCCTCCTCCTCTATGTCCCCTTAATCTTATTTTTTAATTCCTTTACACTTAAAGAATTTTTACTACATGCAGGAGTGACATATGGCGGACGACAGAACCGAGCCGCTTAGGGATCCGGAGGCTGAACGTTATTTAATGGGCATCATCAACAACGAGATTCCTTATGTGCCGGGCTCAGAAGATGAGCAACAAGAGGATGATGTAGTCTCTTCTTATCTGAACCTTGCCGGTGACGATGATCAAGAAGGTGAAGGAACGGACATTGTCGACGGAGGTCAACCGTCAACAACCGACGATCTCCAATTGCAAGTAGCAACAACCACCTCCGGCGAGGTATTTATATACATTGAGAGCCTCTCGTGATACAAACTTACTGAAATGTGAATACATATGTATTAACGCGCGCGACTCTCTTTCTTTTTTTAGCCCTCCGGATCCGGATCGAGTACGACAAAGCATCGTGGCAAATCCAAGGCGATGAGAACAGGAGAAACATATGCCATTGAGTCTGTCAGTGAAACCGGCAAGCCCCTACAGCACACCTCAAAGTTTGTCAACCAATGCGGAGTCGTTGTTAGAGACAACGTCTCGATCACCGTCCAGGAATGGAATGAGCCAAAGAAGGCACGTCTTGGTTTCAGTTTTGTCGACAAGAGAACGAAAAAGGATTGCTGGAGAAAGCTTATGGAACATTTCATTCTACCTCCGGAATACAACAAAGTCGATGAATTCGGTAACGAGGTTCCGGGTGGACGTCAGAGGAGGAGGCTAGTTAAAGAGTTTGCTCTTCAGAAGATGGCCGATGCATTCCGGAACTTCAAGAAAAATTTAACCCGTGACTATGTCAACAAGGGCAAGACTCCGGATTTCAATGGACAACATGAGAAACTGAAAGATGATTGGCCAGAATTTGTGAGGCAAAAGCAATCGGACCATTTCAAGGAAATATCGAAAAAAAATAAGGATAATGCGGGTAAGAAAAAGTACCATCATGTTATGGGGCCAGGAGGATACCGCATTGCGGACCCTAGGTGGCAGAAGATGGAGGAGGACCTGAGGGTGCGAGGAATCCCTCTAGGTACAGAGGGATGGGACCCAAGGGCCAAAAGATGGTGGTACGGGCATGGGGGGTCGCTAGACCCGGAGACAGGGGAGTGTGTTCACCGGCATCGACACTTTGCTCCGACCCAAGCCCTTATTGACGCAATGACCCAAGCTCAAGCGGGCTTGATCAAGTTCAACAGAGAGAAAGACGCACTGACTTTAGCCCTCGGGAATGATGAACACGGAGGACGTGTACGAGGCAAAGGCAAAGTTCCGTGGAAAGTAGGGTTTTCCCAGGACAATGACCCGTACGGTTACAGAAGCCGTAAGAGAAAGACGGACCGGGATGCAGATCTTATGACGAAGTTTGCATCGGAACTCCATGAGTTGAAGCAGACCGTGCATGTACTAATGAAAGAAAAATCGGCTGCAGGGCCGCATGAAGATCATGAAGCGGATCGCGAAAGCCAGCAGCGGAGAAGCAGCGTGGCTTCCACGGATGCCCCGCCTTGTGCTAGTGCACCGATGATCGAGATTCGTGCACCGGAGCCTCACTACCCCGTGGATGATGTAAAGGAGATGAAAGACTGTGATCTGCATTATCCCGTGGGGAACATTTCCATGAAGGTAGCTAGCAGCAGTGCTTTACCCTGTACACCTGGAGCACTCCACCACAACAACCCCATTGCATATGGCTATGCTCGTGTCACGGTGGAAGACATAGTCCAAGGGTTTGAGGACCTCGAGATTGACAAACCTACACCCGAAGGGGAGAGAAGACTTGGAGATGTCAAGCGCCAGTACATTCTATGGAAAAAGAAGTACATAGTGTTTCCAGGCGAGGCGCCAAGGCCAGCAAGTCCACCCCCCTCCGATGGTGGTGGTGGTGGTGGTGGTGGCGGTGGTGGCGGTGGTGGTGGTCGTGGTGGTTCACCTACACCTCCTTCACGCCATTCGACGCCGTCCCCCGATCCACAACATCCGGCGGGTACGACGCCCCCCAATCCTCCTCTGGCGGGTACGACACCCCCCAATCCACCTCCGGCGGGTAAGCAGACGCCCCCCAATCCACCTCCGGCGAAGAAGCAGAAGCAGGCGGACAGCAAGGAAACCCGCTCCTGGACTATTAACCCGGACCCTTATGTACCTAAGACCACAAGGGTACCGGAGCCATCACTGAAGCCTCTCCTCCCAAGGCCTGGGGAACTTAGTGAAGCTGACCTCACATTGGCCGCGGCTGCTGATTATGAGAAATGGAAGGCGGATATGAAGGCCAAAAAACAGCCTGAGCCCAAGCAAGTATTCACTGAGAAGCAAAAGAAGTGGGCTAAGGATTTTTTGACGACACCGTCCCAAGCCGAGCTGAATATGCCTGACGACTATGGACATGAACTTCGTAAGCAAGCAAAAATGTTGAAGGAGGAAGAAAGTCGTAAAAAAAGCGGGAAACAAGTTGACCAGCTCGGGATGCAGAAGAAACAATCGATCCCCCCGCTCATAGTGAAAGCCGGTCCGGAAGAGGACCCCGAGATCATAGCAGCTGCGGCAGCACTTGGATTGACTGTAGCGGGTGCCATGCAACAAGCGTCCGAGATGGGTTTGACTCTTCGTGCCTGCTTAGACCTTGAGGATGCGCCTGTAGGTGAGATAGCATTCCAATATGTGCGGAAGGGGCCTCTCGTCGAGCCTGAGCAGGAAAATAGTCTACCACAACAAATGCGAAATCTGCTATGTTGGTACAAGCAATTCATATCATGGGCCGACAAAGAATATGTTTATGCGGATGTTACAGAACAGCATCACACCAAACGGTACTCTGTAGAAATTCATATGAGTGAATTGTTCCAGCTGTTCAATCTGCGCGCCCTCGACAAATCTATGCTGAGTTGCTATGTTTTGTAAGTGATTTATTTCTACCTCATCTCGTTCTTTATTATTGCCTGCACTATATATATATATATATTGTCCTAACTATATTGTTTGGTACGCTATTATGCAGAATGAAGATTTGGGAATGCAAAATAAGAAACATCCATGATGTTGGGTTCATTGACCCACATATCGTTAATGGACATGTGTTAAAACATCACCCCAACGACGTGGAGAAAGACCTGTACAACTTTCTTACAAAGCATCAACTCAAAAGTCATATTCTATTTCCTTACCATTTTGGGTGAGTGTTTTCTCTCTTGTGCCCATTCTCTTTTGTTTACTCCATGCATGGTATGTCTAATCGATGAGTTATGCATGACTGTGCATGTAACGTGTCCGCAGGTTCCACTGGATTCTGCTAAATATTGAACTTCACACCTCCACAGTTCTAATCAGCGACTCTAAGGATTCGGATCCAAAGCATTGGGCCGACATGAGAAAAATGCTGAAAAAGTAATTATTTTCAATCATTTGAGCTCTATATCGATCGGTCTCTTTCGTTCATTTCCTAATATCAACTAACTAATATAACTCCCTTATTCATTTGATTTTCTTTGCCCTGTAGGGTTTGGAGACGGTTTTCAGAAGAAATTGTCAGTGAATTCAAACATGAGCTAGATTTTAGAAAGTTAGTTAATGTGGATCAGCAGCCACCGGCGACCGATCTATGTGGATACTATGTTTGTGAGAACATCCGGAGAGAAACCACTGAGCGGAAGGAATCAGGTAGCGTGCGGAACGCGAGGGATAACTTGCGGAGGAGGCTTAGTCCAGAAGCTCGCTTCCGACCAATTCAAGAAGAATTAGCAGGATTTTTAATGAGGGAAGTCATCGATCCTAAAGGACAACACTATACCGAGGACGTAGAAATTTATATGCATACCCGAGATTGAAACTTGTTCGAAGTTGTATATGGTCATCCATCATAATTGTGTATGGAAACTTGTTCAAAGTTGTATATATATATATATTATATATTCCTCTTGAATTCTTCTTGTTTGAAATTTCATATGCATGTATATATATAGTAGCGTAGAATATGTGTACTGAAACTTCATCAAAAATAAAATAAAACACAAAATAAAATATAAAACAAATAAAACAATACAAATTAAAAAGAAACCAGGTTTAGGGGGGCTAAAACCCTAAACCTGCGGAGGAGGCCTTTAGTCCCGGCTGGCCACGAGAGCCGGGACTAAAGGTCCTCGGCCCCGACGGACCACGGGCGCCCACGTGGCGGGCCTTTAGTCCCGGTCAGCCACAAGAACCGGGACTAAAGCCTTTTGTCGCGGTCCGGAAGAGCCGCGGCTAAAGATGGGGGGGGCTTTAGTCGCGACCCTTTAGTCCCGGTTGCACAGCCGGGGCTAAAGGCTGTTGCGAACCGGGACTAGAGGGCTTTTTTCTACCAGTGTTAGAAAAGATGAGAATTAAGAATAGAGTGAGGTCTAAGGACAAAACACTACCCA
Organism: Aegilops umbellulata; assembly: GCA_032464435.1. Taxonomy (NCBI): domain Eukaryota; kingdom Viridiplantae; phylum Streptophyta; class Magnoliopsida; order Poales; family Poaceae; genus Aegilops; species Aegilops umbellulata. The sequence continues at coordinate 465,907,724 of CP136056.1, read as the reverse complement.
AATGCACATGAGACAAATGCACACAAAATCACTTCATTCAATTCAAACAAGGGCATACAAACGGTCTAGAACTATCGCAAAAGTGCTCGAACTATAATGTATACATGGGGGAAATACTACTAATATTTGGTGGTCATCTAGAAATTTGAATCGGTGGAAGACTCCATGATGTCTGCTCCAGCTTCGTCTTCAAAGTCGGGTTCACTTGGATCCAAATCGGTGTCGTCGATGATGATGTAGTTGTCCGGACATGCGACGTACTTGTCTTCCTTCTTGGATGCTAATTTCCCCTTGAGTTCTTCAATCTCCTGCTTAAGATCGCCATTGTGCCTTGCTAGAGCTACGATCTCGTCCATGTAGTCCTTGCGTGTATCCTTCAGTTCTCCTTCTAGCTCGATGATCCTTGCCTTCGCATTCTTCAACTCTATCATGTCATTGCACATCTGGTTCTCGTGGCGTCGAATCTGCTGGTTTAACTCCTGGATGAAAGCTGCAATGGATCTATCCTTCTTGGTGCTGACTATCTCCCATTGTTCATCTCGGCGTCCGCAAATTTGATAGATAGTGTCCTTGAGGTCTTCTTGATAAACTTCTCCAATGCGTCCCATGGTGATATGAGCTGTCATGCTCTTTCCCAGACTCCAGGTTGGTGCACTGAAAACACTATCTATGGGCTTCGTGATTGGCGCGAATGTCCTTCCCGGAACGTGAGCTTGAATCTTCCAGGGCTCCTCTTCAGGCAGAGTGGCGTTGAAGGTCCCGGTGAAGCTTGGTAGTCCAATGTTCACGTACTTGGTGACTTCCTTCAAGTGAAATCCAAAAGGTGTGCCTTCATCCGGTTGAGCGTACTTGATCTTCGCGTCCGCCATCCTAAAAGAGTAGAAAAGATGAGGAGTTAGAAAATGAGAGGAGAGTAGTAATCTATGGCTTTAACTTAGTGGTCGTGTCCTACAGTCAGCGTGTGCTCTGATACCATCTCTGTAGCGACCCGACCTCAGATGGTCAAGTCTCTGTGCTCCGGTGTCATCCCTGGATCAGTAATGCTGACACCACACAGTACTTCGAAGGATTTATAACAGAGTAGCAATCACACACTTATTACATCGGTGTCTCAAAGAGAACTGATTACAATAAATATGGCTTAAGGCCATCTAATAATGATAACAACGGAAGACTTGGAAGATAAGTGAGTCCATCAACTCCAACGGCATCACTGAGTATAGAACCACGACCTAAAAGCACCTTACTCGTCGTCTGAAAAGTCTGTAACATGAAAGTTGCATCTCGAAACGGGTCAGCACATGGAATATGCTGGCAATGTAACACATAGAGAATAATGAATGATAAGCCTATACTACATGCATATATGGCTGGTAGAAAAGCTCTATGGTTACAGTTTTGCATAAAGCCAATTTTTCCCTACTCCAAAGGAATAAATTTATTTAACTAACATGGTGGTTGTTAAACATCGAGAATGGTTGACAGCATTCCGATCCCAATTAAATGAACAATTAAAACCCAACAATATTAATTAGAAGTAACATGATGAGATTCACATGATATTCAAGTACTAGATACTCAAGTTGTCCATAACCGGGGACACGGCTAATCATGATCAGATTGTACACTCTGCAGAGGTTTGCGCACTTTTCCCCACAAGACTCGATCGCCTCCGTTTGGTTTCTCGCACTACATGGTGTTTGAGAAACGGATGACCGAGACATAGTCTTTCAGAAGCGCTAGCACCTTACGTTGGATAGACCGGTACACCTACTTTCCCCTACATCTGCTAGTCTACCCTGTAAGAGTTCGCACGACTTAATCAACTATGCCAGAGCCCATAATGGCTTGTGGCTACACACGGAAGTTACTAGCATGAATGATCTTATGATCCCTTTGAGCCTGGGTGGCGGTCCAAAGAAAACAGGCAAGTCCTGATAGAAACCAGGTGTCTCAATCCACCCAGATGTGTGTTTAAGTTGCCACCTTAGATAAACCATTAATTAACAATACTCACATCTGTCATGGATATCACTCACCCAATCCACATCTACTAGCATAACATGGCATAATAAGCAAACGCAGAAGTAACTCCCAAAGGTTTCATAAGTAAAACAGGTAATAGGTACTACCTCAACTACTTCCCATCCCACAATTTAATTAGATCCTAATCATGCAATGTTCGAGGATTGATCTAATGCAATAAAACTGGGTAGCAGAAAAAGGTATGATCAAAGTGTTACTTGCCTTGCTGATGATCCGCGAAACCTAGAGATTGGAAATAACAGGCGGCGCACTCCGGGTGATCTATCGCAGACAACAACAAGCATACAATAAGTACTCATCTAATGCACAGGTAAAACTCGAACAAGAGATCGAACCAGAAAGTTCAACTTAAGAACTCCGGTTGCAAAGAGAAAACGAACCGAACAAAGTAACGGAAAACAAACGGCGGGAGAAAACAACTCGGTTCTAGCAAGTTGAAACTAGGTCAAATTTTACAGTAGAAAAAACTTCTTTAAGTTGATTAGTCGGAGCGGCGGTTTTGAAACGAAACTCCAGGCGCTTGAATCACCTGATTCCGATAAACGAGCAAGAAGATAAACTAGAAAGAAGATCGGATCTGGAATCGCGATCAGAAAATCACGGAATAAATCCGACGAAAAAGAAAATGACGAACGGTTAAACGAACGGACGTTCGTTAACCAAGAATAACCGGTGATCACGTTCGTTAAGACGAACGGTCCAGCGAACGCTCGCTGAACAACAAAACCGGAAAAAAAACGAAAACCGATCTAGGGTTTCGAAAAAAACCGAAACAACGAAACGAAAAGAAATCGGAACGGTTTTTATATAAAAAAACCGAATCGAGGGGGAGGGGTGGCGCGGCGCGGTGGCTACCTCGGCGGCGCGGGGCTCCGGCGAGGGTGGCGCGGGGCGAGGCGAGGCGCGGGCGGCGGCGGCAGGCGGCAGCGCTGGCGGCGGGCGGCGGTGGCGCTGCGCTGCTGTTGCGGGCGGCGGGGTGGTGTGGGGAGGAGACGGGGGGCTGGGTATTTAAAGGGGGGAGGAGACTTGGGGAAGGGGGCAAGGCAAGGGGCGGCGGCGGCGGCAGAGTCCTAGTCGAACTCGGCGGCGGCGGCGCGCGCGCGAGGGGGGGCGCGGCTGGGCCGGCCGGGCCTTGGCCCAGGCGGGGCGCAGCGCGATGTTTTTTTTAAATAGTTACGCGCGCAGAAAAACAAAGAAAAGAAAATCTAAACAAACTCCAAAAATCCCGAAGTTAATTTTCCCCAACTCCTAAAAATGAGTCGAACAAAATGAACTTTTACTCGGGGCCTAAATGCAATATTTTGAAAACACACATTTTTCCCTAATCCAATTAAAATGCCAATAAACTCCGGAAAATCCAAAATTTGATTTATTTATTAAATCTTCATTTTTCCTAAATTTGAGAAAGTCATATTATTCCTCTCTTATGTTTTTGATATTGGAAAAATAATTGAAGATGAAATAAATAAATCAAATGATCCTCTTTTCAAAATTTGAGAAAACTCAAATATGAAAAGAACGAAATCTCCAACTCTCTCCGAGGGTCCTTGAGTTGCGTGAAATTTCTAGGTTCGACCAAAATGCAAAAAAATATGTTATGCATGATGATCTAATGTATAACATTCCAAATTGAAAATTTGGGATGTTACACCCATAGTGTTGTATACTGTCTCATTGTATAGTTTTAATGCAGGTTTGTTGATCTTCATGCATTTTCAGCATTATAGTGTTGCATACTATCTTACAATGAATTACATATAATAGATGCAAGCTACATATAGTTAGTTTTGCCACTAATCCATTAATTGGTTTAAATCTCATACATGTTCATTTCTGAACTCTGCACCAACACAGATGAACCATGCAAAAATTGTTCACTTTCAGAGTCTAGCTCACAGAAATTCACTTCCAGAATCTAGCTGGAAGAAGTTCATAATGAAGCTGTGTGTTGCTACAGAATTAGGGATTTAAATTCAAGTTTCCTCTCTGTTTCAACTGAATCGGGGGTTTAAATTCAAGTACGCTCTGATTATTTTACATCTGTCTTTTGTACTCTATAGAACATTTATGTACAGTTTCAGAGTTCCTTTTACTGCTATTTGTTATGGGTTGTTCTGGAGGCAATTGTGCAGCATTTCCTTTTACAGATGTTCATGCCTAAGTAGAATTTCTTTGTCAATGCCATGATATTGCTTCCAGCTGGTTCTTTTCCAATGCTTCCTTTTCATCTGCTAACTGGTGTGTGCTTACATCTGGTATGTGCCCAACCTATCTCTCTCATTGTGTGGTGATGGCTGCCTTTTTCCTCGGTTAGTTATGCATGGTTTCAGTTCTTTCTCATTTCTGCTCTGAGAATAAATATAGGGTGTTGGAAATTGTATGGCTCAGTCATGAGATTATAATCTCTCGGCATTAATAAAAATACGCAAGTATAGTTGTTGAAGCTTGTGCTTGTTGTTTTGTATGGCTGATTGTTAGATAACCAGATAGCTTCTTATTAGGAAAGCATGAATAACTACTCTCGGTTTTAACTTTATGCTATAATGTGGTTCAGCCCTGCATTGCCCTCAACCTATATCGCTTAACCCGCAAGGATGGTGATCTTTTACCACAGTTTACTTGATGGGCTATAAATAAATTTATTCTTTCTTTCATCCAGTTTTCAGTGTAAACCGGTAAATATGAATTTTTATGTGTATAGGTTACCCTTTCCTCTTCATTTGATTATGCTTAGAATGCAAGGGATATTTCGAGAAGTTAACCATGCCTTCCATTGAGCAAGATTACCTTAAGGACCGAAGATAATCTACTGTTATGATAGAATTTGAAATTCTTTGACTTTTGTAGGCATCATGATATGTAACTTAGTTTTGTTCCATAAAAATGACTTTCATCAAAGTACCAAAAACTAAGTCCCCCTTTTTCTTCATTTCTTAGACCAATACTCCAGTTGTAAGTAAATAAAGGAACACTAGATTGGGTTGGGGACTCACCGACGACGGCGCCGGGGTGGTGGACCAGCGCCGCGGCTTGAGCTCCTCCCGGATCGCTGCTGAACGCGTGGAGATGCGTTGTGGAATAAGCCACCACTCCCTTTGCTGCTAGTGCTCGGTGGTGGCGGCTAGCACCGCATCGGCGGAGGGAAGACGAGGTATGCCGTTGCTGCGGATGGAGACGGGGTGTGGCGGCGGCGGCGAGGCAGAGGAGTGGTTGCGTATGGAGCTGGAGGAGGACATGGCCCGTTCGAGATTGGGGTTTGTCTAATGAGTTTGAGTAAATAGCATAAAACTACTACTTTACAGGTTAGGGTTTCAAAAAACTACCGGTTTTTAATTTTTTCTCAGATAACTACCAAATGAGTGGTCTGCTGTTTCAAAAAACCCAAAATGCATGTTGTTTAAACACTAAATCTGTTGATGACAGATCGGGCCCACACCTAAACAAGCCGTTTGTTTGACCGGTTGTTTGACCGTTAAGTGACATCTGAGACCCACATGTCATCCATGGAGCAAATAATCAAAGAGAGTTTTCAAAAAAGCCCCACCCAGGCGAACAGGTGAAGGACAAGGACCAAAACGAGGGGGAAGAACTGCTCCCTCCGCCGCCTGCTCGCCCGCTCGCCGCCGGCAATCACCGGGGCTCAACCCCCGGCCATTCCTCCTTCTCACCGAGCTCTCTACACCCAGCGCCGGGCGAGCGGCCGCCTCGTGCTACGCTGGACCGCGCGTGGACCTCGCAACACAGGCGACTCCCGAAGATGCGTGGCCCGACCCGTGGTGGGCGGCGGTTCCAGGGCAGGCAGCGCCCCATGGTGGCACGGCGGCGACCGCAGGCGGACCCCCATGGCAGAAGGCAGCGACCCCAGGCGGCGCGGCGCGACGACATCAGGTGGAGCGCCATGGCGGTGCGGCGGGGACCCCAGCCCACGCCATGGCCGCGCGGCGGCGACCCCAGGCAGCGCCATGGCGGCGCGGCGGCGGCCCCAGGCAGCGCCATGGCGGCGCGGCGGCGACCCCAGGCAGCGCCATGGCGGCGCGGCGGCGACCCCAGGCAGCGCCATGGCGGCGCGGCGGCGACCCCAGGTAGTGCGCCATGGCAGCGCGACGGCAGCAACTCCGTGGCCACGACATGCCAACCGGATTGCTCTTTTACAATGTGCAAGGACCCGATTGCTTTTTTAAAATAATATAGGGACCTGATTGCTTTTTCAAATTATTTGGAGGGGTTATTTTGTAAAAAATCTATGAAAGAGACACTGACATGTGGGCCCCACATGTCAGTTAACGGTTAAACAAACACACGGTCAAAGAGACGAACCGTTTAGGTGCGGGCCCGACCTGTCATAAACAGGTTTAATTTTTAAACAACATGCATTTTGGGTTTTTTAAAACAGTCGACCACCTGTTTGGTAATTATCTGAAAAAATTAAAAACCGGTAGTTTTTTGAAACCCTAACCTGTAAAGTAGTAGTTTTATGCTATTTACTCAATGAGTTTGAAAAAGCCGCTAGCCAATCGTTGCTGCAAGCGTTTTTGGTTTCTAGCATTCCGACGTGGGGATAGTCCAGAAAGCGCCCAACTCCCGCACCTTATTGTGCCACGTGGACCACGCGAGCGGACGCTCCATGCGCGCACGTTAATCTGTTACGGTAACATTGACATGCTGCACTACAACACACAGAGCAAGCAGAGTTGTACTGCATCGGCATGCGCCGCAACGGAACCGTATGCCGCAGCCACAGCATCTCGTCAGGCAGTACAATGATGGCACATTGACCGTGCTACTCCAGCTACATGCATCTCGTAGAGGTAGGTGGTCACGAGCTAAGATCTCAGGTGATCGACTGTGCGAGCTTATAGCAAAGCAATGGCAGAGATAGGCTAGTGTGTGGGGTGGGGGCGCATGCATCCCAAGCATCACAAGAGCCATTGAGTGCTTGGTGCATGCTACGATTTGATTTGACCTGGACCACGCCTTAAACTCACACGATCAACTTAATTTTCTAGAATTAACGGAAGGACTGCTAGCTTGATGGAATTGCATGGAGCAGCAGAGCACGAACTCACCGACGGTGGCCGTGCGGAACGTGGAGTAGCCGTCGACGTAGTTCAGCCGGCCGGAGATCACGGTGGCGCCCATGCCGTCGCCGACCAACATCACGTTCCACTTCTTCTTCTTCACCTCCACCGTCTCCCTGTACACGCCGCGCCTCACGTAGATGACGTACCGGCCGTCGTCGCGCTCCGACGGCGCCGCGTCCAGGGCCGCCTGGACGGTCGTGTGGTTGCCGCTCCCGTCCTGCGCCACCACCGCGTTCACCGGCATTCCACCCGGACCCACCGGCATCTGCAGCAGCCGGCGCTCTCTGGCGCCCAGCCAGTGCGGGTGGCGAGGCCGCGCCCCCGTCGGCCAACGGTGCGGGCGGACGACGCGGCTTCCTCGCCGGCGGCGACCTGGCCGAGGCCGTCGCCAAGCAGGGACGTGACGGCCTGGAGGCCGGTGGAGACGAGAGAGCCGAGCACCGAGTCGGTGTCGTCGAGGCCGTCCTTGCAGGTGTCCTGGTTGCCGAGCGCGCCGCTGAGCCACGCCCGGACGTCGGCGAAGCGGCGGACATCGACCAGGACAGCTCGAGCAGGTCGAGGCAGTCGTTGATGGCGGAGGAGAGCCGGAGGTCGTCGCCGCCGATGATGGGGAAGGAGGAGACGATGGACGCGACGTCCTTGATCGCGCCCAGAGCCTCCTGCAACGTGGAGACGAGCTCGGGCGAAATGCCGGCAGCCATCGCCTTCGACGGCGCGGGCGGCGATGGCGTCGTCTGCTGGTGCGCGCTGGTGAGGAGGAGGCTGAGGGAGAGGGCGAGGAGGAGACGAGGCGCGGAGGTCGGAGACGTCGGCGCCATGGCCGCGCTGGTGTAGCCACTCAGTGACAGGTGCAGTGTATAGCTTGGAGTGGAGAGGGCGACCGACGGGTGGCATTGGCATATATGGGCGCTGCTTTCTGTGCCCGCGGCAGTAGCTGCTCCGCAGTCTGCACCGGCATTGCCGTGGGTTCTTCGATTTCGATGGCGCAGACCCAACGGAGACCGACGCTCTGCTTCCCTTGCCTTTTCCGCCGTCGGGAATTTCCTCTCCAGTTTTATTTACTTGCTTAAGCGTTAAGCATCGATATTTTTTGTCTTCTCAAAGACAATGCACATATAGTATGTAGTCTGGTGAGACATACACACACACACCAAGGACGTACGCACTAGTCAGGAATGCTTGTGATTGAACCGCATTTCATATTTGACAAAGCTTCTGAGGCGAGCACGCTACGAAATGCCTTTTCCAGTGATTCGAATGCAACACATGCAAAAAGGCCACGAAAGTCTGTTCACGGTTTTGCAGAAACCATCTACACCGACCTTACGGCCAATTTGAGATGGTGCGTCGTCCCGGTACGTTGCCGTGGACGGTTTGACATGGCCGCCGTTGTCGGGCGAAAATTTGCCACCGTCGTCGTGTCAGTCAGAGAGGCGCCACGCGACAGCCACCGAAAGTTCCAAGTTGAGTGCCCCTGCATACGTACGAACCTGCTGGGCGTCGCATGTGGTGTGTCCTTGTGTCTTGTCGGCGTCGGCGCTGCTGGCCCGCTCAGCCTAGTTGGTTCGCTAGTACGCGACTGTGGTGTGCTTAGAGCCATCGTCCCAACCCAAGCCCCGTCGCCGCGTGACATAAATCCTAGCTAGTTAGGCATGTTCGAGGCGGCGCCCAATTGGGCAACATGCAAGCTCACCACTCGTTTGGACTCTTGAGCTGGCCGGTACTCCACGCCCCATTTAAAGCACGCCATGCTCGCACCAACATGAAACACCACGGACAGTAGAACGTCCCAACCACCGTCGTCGCATGACATACTGATCCTAGGCATGTTGCATGTTGGAGACTTGGAGCCCGGTGCCCGGCGGATCAGCACTACCTTGATCTGTCAGTCCATCTTTTGGACTTTGGGCAGTGCGGCTCCGTGCAAGCGAAAGTATTTGAAGCCTGGTTCTGCTTGGGGAAAAGAAGTGTCAAAAATGCTTTTATATTGCAGGACCCAAGGAGTAGTTTTGTGAAGCGGTTTAGTCTCTCACAATTCCCTCCTCACCTAGCAAAACAACCGGGAATCTATTATATATAAAAAGTATTTGACAGGTCATCAGAAAAAAGAGAAATATACTAGAAAATCTCACAAAAAAAGAAAAATTCATCTGTTTATTTAATAAGTTAAAAAATTATAGCCATTAGATATTTAAAGTTTAAAAAAGTTTCTCCAACATTAGTTGAACCGAGTGTGGCTACGCCCGGTCCTTGCGAAGGTTAAAACAACACCAACTTGACAAACTATCGTTGTGGTTTTGATGCGTAGGTAGGCACAATTCTTGCTAAGCCCGTAGCAGCCACGTAAAACTTGCAACAATAAAGTAGAGGACGTCTAATATGTTTTTGCAAGGCATGTTGTGATGTGATATGGTCAAGACATGATGCTAAATTTTATTGTATGAGATGGTCATGTTTTGTAACCGAGTTATCGGCAACTGGCAGGAGCCATATGATTGTCGCTTTATTGTATGCAATACAATCGCCATGTAATGTTTTACTTTATCACTAAGCGGTAGCGATAGTCGTAGAAGCATAAGATTGGCAAGACGACAACGATGCTACGATGGAGATCAAGGTGTCGCGCCGACGACGATGGTGATCATGGAGGTGCTTCGGAGATGGAGATCACAAGCACAAGATGATGATGGCCATATCATATCACTTATATCGATTGCATGTGATATTTATCTTTTATGCATCTTATCTTGCTTTGATTGACGGTAGCATTATAAGATGATCTCTCACTAAATTTCAAGATAAAAGTGTTCTCCCTGAGTATGCACCGTTGCCAAAGTTCGTCGTGCCCAGACACCGCGTGATGATCGGGTGTGATAAGCTCTACGTCCATCTACAACGGGTGCAAGCCAGTTTTGCACATGCGAAATACTCGGGTTAAACTTGACGAGCCTACATATGCAGATATGGCCTCGGAACACTAAGACCGAAAGGTCGAGTGTGAATCATATAGTAGATATGATCAACATAGTGATGTTCACCATTGAAAACTACTCCATTTCACGTGATGATCGGTTATGGTTTAGTTGATTTGGATCACGTGATCACTTAGAAGATTAGAGGGATGTCTTTCTAAGTGGGAGTTCTTAAGTAATATGATTAATTGAACTTAAATTTACCATGAACTTAGTACCTGATAGTATCTTGCTTGTCTATGTTGATTGTAGATAGATGGCCCGTGCTGTTGTTCTGTTGAATTTTAATGCGTTCCTTGAGAAAGCAAAGTTGAAAGATGATGGTAGCAATTACACGGACTGGGTCCGTAACTTGAGGATTATCCTCATTGCTGCATAGAAGAATTACGTCCTGGAAGCACCGCTGGGTGCCAAGCCTGCTGCAGGAGCAACACCAGATGTTATGAATGTCTGGCAGAGCAAAGCTGATGACTACTCAATAGTTCAGTGTGCCATGCTTTACGGCTTAGAACCGGGACTTCAACGACGTTTTGAACGTCATGGAGCATATGAGATGTTCCAGGAGCTGAAGTTAATATTTCAAGCAAATGCTCGGATTGAGAGATATGAAGTCTCCAATAAGTTCTACAGCTGCAAGATGGAGGAGAATAGTTCTGTCAGTGAGCATATACTCAAGATGTCTGGGTATAATAATCACTTGATTCAACTGGGAGTTAATCTTCCGGATGATAGCGTCATTGACAGAATTCTCCAATCACTGCCACCAAGCTACAAGAGCTTCGTGATGAACTATAACATGCAAGGGATAGATAAGACGATTCCCGAGCTCTTCGCAATGCTAAAGGCTGCGGAGGTAGAAATCAAGAAGGAGCATTAAATTTTGATGGTCAACAAGACCACTAGTTTCAAGAAAAAGGGCAAAGGGAAGAAGAAGGGGAACTTCAAGAAGAACAGCAAGCAAGTTGCTGCTCAAGAGAAGAAACCCAAGTCTGAACCTAATCTTGAAACTGAGTGCTTTTACTACAAGCAGACTGATCACTAGAAGCGGAACTGCCCCAAGTATTTGGCGGATAAGAAGGATGGCAAGGTGAACAAAGGTATATATGATATACATGTTATTGATGTGTACCTTACTAGAGCTCGCAGTAGCACTTGGGTATTTGATACTGGTTCTGTTGCTAATATTTGCAACTCGAAACAGGGACTACAGATTAAGCGAACACTGGCCAAGGACGAGGTGATGATGCGCGTGGGAAATGGTTCCAAAGTCGATGTGATCGCGGTCGGCACGCTACCTCTACATCTACCTTCGGGATTAGTTTTAGACCTAAATAATTGTTATTTGGTGCCAGCGTTGAGCATGAACATTATATCTGGATCTTGTTTGATGTGAGACGGTTATTCATTTAAATCAGAGAATAATGGTTGTTCTATTTATATGAGTAATATCTTTTATGGTCATGCACCCTTGAAGAGTGGTCTATTTTTGACGAATCTCGATAGTAGTGATACACGTATTCATAATGTTGAAGCCAAAAGATGCAGAGTTGATAATGATAGTACAACTTATTTGTGGCACTGCCGTTTAGGTCATATCAGTGTAAAGCGCATGAAGAAACTCCATACTGATGGACTTTTGGAACCACTTGATTATGAATCACTTGGTACTTGCGAACCGTGCCTTATGGGCAAGATGACTAAAACGCCGTTCTCCGGTACTATGGAGAGAGCAACTGATTTGTTGGAAATCATACATACAGATGTATGTGGTCCGATGAATGTTGAGGCTCGTGGCGGGTATCGTTATTTTCTCACCTTCACAGATGATTTAAGAAGATATGGGTATATCTACTTAATGAAGCATAAGTCTGAAACGTTTGAAAAGTTCAAAGAATTTCATAGTGAAGTTGAAAATCATCGTAACAAGAAAATAAAGTTTCTACGATCTGATCGTGGAGGAGAATATTTGAGTTAAGAGTTTGGTCTACATTTGAAACAATGCAGAATAGTTTCACAACTCACGCCACCTGGAACACCATAGCGCAATGGTGTGTCCGAACGTCGTAATCGTACTTTACTAGATATGGTGCGATCTATGATGTCTCTTACTGATTTACCACTATTGTTTTGGGGTTATGCTTTAGAGACGGCCGCATTCAAGTTAAATAGGGCACCATCAAAATCTGTTGAGACGACGCCTTATTAACTACGGTTTGGCAAGAAACCAAAGTTGTCGTTTCTTAAAGTTTGGGGCTGCGATGCTTATGTGAAAAAGCTTCAACCTGATAAGCTCGAACCCAAATCGGAAAAATGTGTCTTCATAGGATACCCAAAGGAGACTGTTGGGTACACCTTCTATCACACATCCGAAGGCAAGACATTCGTTGCTAAAAATGGATCCTTTCTAGAGAAGGAGTTTCTCTCGAAAGAAGTGAGTGGGAGGAAAGTAGAACTTGATGAGGTAACTGTACCTGCTCCCTTATTGGAAAGTAGTTCATCACAGAAACCGGTTTCTGTGACGTCTATACCAATTAGTGAGGAAGTTAATGATGATGATCATAAAACTTCAGATCAAGTTGTTACTGAACCTCGTAGATCAACCAGAGTAAGATCCGCACCAGAGTGGTACGGTAATCCTGTTCTGGAAGTCATGTTACTAGACCATGATGAACCTACGAACTATGAAGAAGCGATGGTGAGCCCAGATTCCGCAAAATGGCTTGAGGCCATAAAATCTGATATGGGATCCATGTATGAGAACAAAGTGTGGACTTTGGTTGATTTTCCCGATGATCGGCAAGCAATTGAGAATAAATGGATCTTCAAGAAGAAGACTGACGCTGACGGTAATATTACTGTCTACAAAGCTCGACTTGTTGCAAAAGGTTTTCGACAAGTTCAAGGGATTGACTACGATGAGACATTCTTACCTGTAGCGATGCTTAAGTCTATCTGAATCATGTTAGCCATTGCCGCATTTTATGATTATGAAATATGGCAGATGGATGTCAAAACTGCATTCCTGAATGGATTTCTGGAAGAAGAATTGTATATGATGCAACCGGAAGGTTTTGTCGATCCAAAGGGAGCTAACAAAGTGTGCAAGCTCCAGCGATCCATTTATGGACTGGTGCAAGCCTCTCGGAGTTGGAATAAACGCTTTGATAGTGTGATCAAAGCATTTGGTTTTTGCACAGACTTTTGGAGAAGCCTATATTTACAAGAAAGTGAGTGGGAGCTCTGTAGCATTTCTGATATTATATGTGGATGCCGTATTGCTAATTTCAAACTATCATGACATTTAGTTGTTACGATGATGTGCATGCGATTTTTATTTGCAGATTGGATAGTTGGGTTTTCCTTATATCTTGATATTTGGTGTGTAGTTGTGACCACGATGAAGATGCAGGAGTACGCTGGGAGCGATAGGTCGTGCCTGTGGCACACTCTGGATTTTGCTGACTACGAGTTCAAGAAGGAGATGTGAAAGAACATGCGGTGCCCCCATGTTTGGTTTTGGTAATTAATGACAATCTCTATAGACTAATGGTTGCCTTGAGTTATATTTGAAGGATTTTTCCATAGGCATTTCTTGAAGTCTATGTGTTGGTTTCAAGGAGTTTATGAGTTTACCAAGGTGCTATTAAGGAATTATTCTAAGTTTGGTCATGTGAGTGTTGAGCTTATTGCAAGCATGTCTTGAAGAAGAAGATTGTGTGATCATTCATGTTTACCTTCAAGACATCATCCAAATGAAGAGTTGGAAAGACTCAAGGTTGATCAAGACTAAGTCAAGAGTGAATCAAGTTGATCAACTCACAAAGCGTAGAAGATGTACCGAGAGGGATCAAGTGATCCCATGGTATGGTAAGCATTGTTCAATGCACTTTGTGTACTAACCCATGGTCTATGTGAGAGTTCTATGTGGGGTTAGGTACGTGTTCATGGGATTGCGTCAAGAGGAAGATATCCCTCAACCCATGGAGAGGATGACATCAAGTGGTGATCGTCATCAAGATTGTCGTGTGCAAGTTCAAGTGGAGCATCACGAAGAGATCAAGTGCTTGAAGCTTGCCATCCATTGTGGTGTCAATGGACTTGTGAAGATGTGTCGAAGAGTGGCTCACCCATAGTGGAGTATGAGGGAGCAAACATCTAGTCTTCATCGAGCCAATGCAATCAAGAAAGGTGGTCCGACTTGAGGGAGTCAAGATCGTCATCATCTAGCTCAAGTGGACCATGTGCAAGGCAAAGGTTTGCCCTTGATAGGTTTTCTATTTTACCGGTCTCATGGTGGTAGTTGGGAGACCGGGTTATAGGATCGTTTGCCGTACTATCAAGGGGGGCTCTCAAGTTGGTAGCTTGATCGTATCGTTAGTAGAGAGCTCAAACCATTGCATCCTTGCATCATGTTTCTTGGTTCTTGTTTGGTTATCTTTGTGATTCTTAGAGCTTATGGTCATCTTGATGACAAGCTTGAGTTCAACGAAAACGGAGTTCGCATGCGTCTTCTATGATGCTTTCGATGTTGGAGGTTTTACCGGTCTTATCCGAGGAAGGGTTCTCACCATTTTCTTTTGGGCCTTTTCTCATTTGCTTATTATTAGTATTTCTATCAAGATTGTGTTAGCCCTTGTCGCTAGCTTTACAACAAACTTGGTTTCGTCGAATTCGGAGTCTGTTTGCAGAAGTTGTTGTACTTTTGGTGTTCTGAAAAGGCTGCAGCGGTGAAGGAAATATGCCCTAGAGGCAATAATAAAGTTATTATTTATTTTGCTTATATCATGATAAATGTTTATTATTCATGCTAGAATTGTATTAACCGGAAACATAATACATGTGTGAATACATAGACAAACAGAGTGTCACTAGTATGCCTCTACTTGACTAGCTCGTTGATCAAAGATGTTTATGTTTCCTAGCCATTGACATTGGTTGTCATTTGATTAACGAGATCACATAATTAGGACAATGATGTGATTGACATGACACATTCCGTTAGCTTAGCACCCGATTGTTTAATATGTTGCTATTGCTTTCTTCATGACTTATACATGTTCCTATGACTATGAGATTATGCAACTCCCATTTACCGGAGGAACACTGTGTGCTACCAAACGTCACAACGCAACTGGGTGATTATAAAGGTGCTCTACAGGTGTCTCCGAAGGTACTTGTTGGGTTGGCGTATTTCAAGATTAGGATTTGTCACTCCGATTGTCGGAGAGGTATCTCTGGGCCCTCTCGGTAATGCACATCACTTAAGCCTTGCAAGCATTGTAACTAATGAGTTAGTTGCGGGATGATGTATTACAGAACGAGTAAAGAGACTTGCCGGTAACGATATTGAACTAGGTATTGAGATACCGACGATCGAATCTCGGGCAAGTAACATACCGATGACAAAGGGAACAACGTATGTTGTTATGCGGTCTGACCGGTAAAGATTTTCGTAGAATATGTGGGAGCCAATATGAGCATCCAGGTTCCGCTATTGGTTATTGACCGGAGACGTGTCTCGGTCATGTCTACATAGTTCTCGAACCCGTAGGGTCCGCACGCTTAACGTTTCGATGACAGTTATATTATGAGTTTATATGTTTTGATGTACCGAAGGTTGTTTGGAGTCCCGGATGTGATCACGGACATGACGAGGAGTCTCGAAATGGTCGAGACATGAATATTGATATATTGGAATCCTATGTTTGGATATAGGAAGTGTTCTGGGTGAAATCGGGATTTTACGGGAGTACCGGGAGGTTACCGGACCCCCCCGGGAACTTAATGGGCCTTAGTGGGCCTAGGTGGAAGAGAGGAGAGACGGCTAGGGCTGGGCCGCGTGCCCCTCCCCCCCAGTCCGAATAGGACAAGGAGAGGGGGGCGGCGCCCCCCTTCCTTCTTCTCCTCCACTCTTTCCCCCTCCCAAGTCCTAATCCAACTAGGAAAGGGGTGGAGTTCTACTCCCGGTGGGAGTAGGACCCCTCCCGGCGCGCCCTCTCCCTTGGCCGGCCGCACCCCCTTGCTCCTTTATATACGGGTGCAGGGGGGCACCCTAGAGACACAACAATTGATCTGTTTGATCTTTTAGCCGTGTGCGGTGCCCCCCTCCACCATAGTCCACCTCGATAATACTATAGTGGTGCTTAGGCGAAGCCCTGCGTTGGTAGAACATCAACATCGTCACCACGCCGTCGTGCTGACGAAACTCTCCCTCAACACTTGGCTGGATCGGTGTTCGAGGGACGTCATCGGGCTGAACGTGTGCTGAACTCGGAGGTGCCGTACGTTCGGTACTTGATCGATCGGATCGTGAAGACGTACGGCTACATCAACCGCGTTGTGCTAACGCTTCTGCTTTCGGTCTATGAGGGTACGTGGACAACACTCTCCCCTCTTGCGTGTGCGTAGGAAAATTTTGAAATTACTACGTTCCCCAACAAGCGGTACTACCGCGGATAGGAGCAGATGTAATTTTTTACTACCGCTCTTGGGAGCGACCGCCTGGAGCAGTACTACCGCGGCTACTTCCGTGGCTAATTCCACTTGGGACCAAAAACTCGTCAGAAGTCCGGCGGTGGTAGGCACGGATGTAATTTTTTAGTACCACTTGGAAGCAGTAGTACCGCCACCCTTGGCAGTAGTACCGCTACCCCTAGCGGTAGTACCGTGAGGTCAAGCGGTACTATCGCTTCGACGGTTCTTCTGCCTTTTTTGCCTCCTCGCTGTTGTGTTTCAAAGGGCTACTACTGCCCTAGCGGTAGTACCGCTCCTTGGAGCGGTAGTACCGCTCGGTGCGGGCTGTGAGCATAATGGTTGGGTTTTTTCCCACCTATAAAAGGGGGTCTTCTTCCCCAATGAACCTTATCTCTTGAGCTCGTGTTCTTCCCCCATTGTTGACCTTGTTCGAGCTTGCTAACTCTCAATCCCTCCATGGATTCTTGCTAGTTTTTTGAGGGAAAAGAGAGAGGATATCTAGATCCACATTTCCACCAATCACTTTCTCCTCTATGTGAGGTGAACCCCTTGGATCTAGATCTTGGAGTTCTTGGTGTTCTCCTTTTCGTTCTTCCTCTCATTTTCCTCCCTAGCATTTGTTGCTTTGGTGGGATTTGGGAGAGAAGGACTTGGGCACTCCGTGTGCCCTTGCCATTGCATTTGGTGCATCGGTTTGAGTTCTCCATGGTGATACGAGGAAGTTACAAGTTGAGAAGCTTATTACTCTTTGGTGCTTGGTACCCTTGAGCTTGTTCCTCTTGGGTGCTTGGGCGCCCAAGACGGCTGAGGTCACCTCGGAGCCATATTCCATTGTGGTGAAGCTTCGCGGTGTCGTTAGGGAGATAGCCCCAACCTTTGTGGTGTTCGAAGCTCAATCATTGTGGTGTAAAGCTCCGGGCAAGCGTCGGGGTCTCCAATTAGGTTGTGTAGATTGCTCCGAGCAATTTGGCGGGTTTCGGTGACCGCCCCCAAGGGTTTCCAAAGTGTACGGGTTTGGTGACCGCCCCCAAGGGTTGCCATTTGTACGGGTCCGGTGACCGCCCTCGAGGGTCCCTTAGTGGAATCACGACATCTTGCATTGAGGAGATTACGGTGGCCCTAGTGGCTTCTTGGGGAGCATTGTGCCTCCACACCGCTCCAAACGGAGATTAGCATCCGCAAGGGTGTGAACTTCGGGATACATCGTCGTTTCCGCCTGCCTCGGTTATCTCTTACCCGAGCTCTTTACTTATGCACTATACTTTGTGATAGCCATATTGTTTCTTATCATATATCTTGCTATCACCTAGTAGTTTATCTTGCTTAGCATAAGTTGTTGCTGCACATAGGTGAGCCTAGTTGTTGTAGGTTTTGTGCTTGACAAATTAACCGCTAGGTTTATTCCGCATATGTTCAAGCCTAAACCGTAATTATTTTAAAGCGCCTATTCGCCCCCCCTCTAGGCGACATCCACGATCTTTCAATTGGTATCAGAGCCTCGTCTCTTTTTATAGGGCTTAACCTCCTAGAGAGTAAGGATGTCTACTAGGGGTTTAGGATTCTCTGACACTCTTAGTTTCGATGGCACAAATTTTGATGTTTGGGTAATTCGCATGCTTAATCTCTTTAGGGTCATGGACCCAAATTTAGAGCGAATTGTAGATATGGGTTTTTCTCCTCCAAAGGATCCACAAAGATTATCTTTAGAGGATGAGAAAAAACTCTTATATCAATGCTCAAGCTTCTAATGTGCCTTTTGATGCTTTGAGCAATGTAATTATATTTCAACTCATGCCGTTTCGGGATGCTCATGAGTTGTGGACAAAGCTTCAAGACAAATATGGCGTGTCCGAGATTTGTGGAGATGATTGTCCTCCTTCCACCTCTGGTAGTATAGTATTCTCAACTTCTTCTACTTCACCTACATGTGGTTTGCCACAAGGTAATGATATGATGAGTAGTGGTGTTCATTGCAATGATTATAGTGAGCTTATTATTGATGATCCTTCATCACTTTATTATTGCAATGCTTCACCTTTGGACTTTAACACTTCGAGCACTCTAAATGTTTCACATGCTCGTGTTAAAAGTTCTTGCATATCTTGTAGAAATTTCTTGCTCAAATCTCATGATGATATGCTTGCTATGTCTTGTTGTCATGATAAAAATGTATATATTTCCTCGAGTTGGTGTGCTAACAATGTAGAGGAAACCCAACACTCTATGGAACAAGATGTGGTCTTGAACGGTGCTTCAAGGGATCCTACATCATCATCGATTGCTTTTTGCCTTATGGCCAAGGCTTCAAAGGTATCTCCCACTTTGAATCCCAATATATCTTGTGATAATATTGATGATGGCAAGAGTGATGATGATGTCGATTATGATGAAGCAAATGATGATGTTGCCTCCTTAAAAGTTAAGGGGGAAATAATTTTTAAAGCTCTTTTTAAGAATAAAATTTCTCGTTCCAACTTCATGGAAATCATGTCTATTGCTATTGAGGGCAAGAAATATATTGATGAGTTGGAATCTCGTCTTGAGGAGCATGAGGTCACCATTGATAAAATGGAAGGTCATGAGCGTGATTACGCTAATGAGATTGCAGACCTCTCTCAAGCTTTTGAACTTGAACAAACCACCAAGGAATCTTTTGAGGAGACTTTTTCTCTAGAGTTATCTAGAGTGAAGGAATCTCATGATAGAGCTCTTGAGGTGGCCAATGTTTTTTAAACTAAAAATGCTAAGCTTGAAGTTTCTCATGCTAGACTCCTTGAGGATTTCGAGCACCTCGAAAATGGCTCAAGGGTCATCAAGGGTGAGCTCATCAAACTCACCGAGTCTCATGCTCAACTTGAAGCTTTTTATTTAAAAGAGCTTGCCAAGTTGCCTTCTCCTGTTGTTATTAATGATGATGCTTGTGCTACTAACTCCATTTCTTGTGAAGCATCCATTTTAAAGGAGAATGCTGAGCTAAGGGCTCAACTTGAGTTGCTATCTAGCAATTACGGGAAATTGGAAGAAAGTCATGAAAAGCTTTCTAGCTCTCATGATGATCTTCTTGTATCCCATAATGTGCTAAAAATAGCTCATGAGGCTATGATTGCTAAGGTAACATCTAGTGAGCCTCATGTGGACATTAGCACTACTTTTAGTCAAAATGCTATATTGCCTTGTGCTAGTCCTCGTAATTCGTCTATGCATAACATTGGTACATCTTGTGATGAATTGCTTTCCTTGCCTTGTTGCTCCAATGATGAAGCTTATACTTCCTCTAGTACTTGTGTTGAGACTAACCATGTAGAGGAAATCAAAGAGCTCAAGGCCCAAGTCACTTCTTTGAAGAAAGACTTGGAAAAGTGTCATGAAGGGAAATCCACACTCAACAATATCTTGAGTGTGCAAAAATCCCCCAATGACAAAGGTGAACTTGGATTCAACTCCAACAATAAGAAGAAGTCCAAGATGAACAAGAAGGAGGGCCAAGAACACGTCAAGAATTTGGCCAAGATTATTTGCTTCAAGTGCAAAATTGAAGGGCACCATGTTAGATCTTGCCCATTGAAGAAGAAGGCCATTAGTGACAAGCAACAAGGGAAGCAGCTACAAGTGCATTCTCATGCTCAACCTCAAGTTGAAGAAAGGCCTCTTCCCAAGAAGACTCAAGCTAATGCTTCTCAAGTTGAGAAATCAAGTGAGAAGAAAGTGAAGAGTAGATGTTGCTACCTATGTCGTGAAAAAGGTCACGTCGCTTCTTCATGCACGAATGGTACCTTATCCAACCCTATTATAATTGATGATATCTATTCTCTTGGGAAGGATAAGGTTGGCAATGTGTTTGCCAAATTTGTTGGTACTCAAAGTGGTGTCAAGAAAAGAACCATTTGGGTAGCCAAGCCTATTGTGACTAACCTCTTAGGACCCAACTTGGTTGGGGACCAACTAGCTCATACTTGATCAATAGGTGTTGATGGAGGTCATTGAAGACTTGCTACATTATGAAGAATTAAGGGGACTTCATCATTCTTATTGTCTCAAGCTAAGTCAATTGGGTTATCAAGTTTCTATCTTATATCCAATGTGCCTCCTTGCGGTAACTTATACTTAAATTGTTTACATTGAAAGTTACTTGCCCCTTTTCATGTTTTGGTTTTGTTCCTTGCATGTGTTTGTATGTGTTGTGTCTCCAAATTGCTTATCTTGAGTAATCAAGTTTATGTATGTTGGTTTGCACTTCATGTACATGTGTGTCGTACGTTGAGCCTTTGTGCATCTTGTTTGTGTCTTAGTTGGCTCTTGTGAGAGATTAATGGAATATGCCATTATGGGGGAGTGATGTGCTTTGTGCAACTCACTATCCTATAAATGTGTGTACATGAGTAATACCATCTAGTATTAATATTTCAAGATTATCTAGTTGCTATGTGGTATGTCTTCTCATAAGAAATTCAAATTCTAAATAGTCCATTAATTATCTCTTGTTGGATTCTCTTATTTCCTCTTGTTAAGTTTTTATTGGTATCACATTATGGGGGAGTAATATGCTATGTGCATATTACAAGCCTAGAAAATGTGTATATTTGAGATATTGTCACCTAGAATTGATATTGTAAATTATCTTGTTCTTAGGTGGCATGTTAGCTCTACAAGTTGCACTTTGCTTGTGTTCGGTGTGAAGATGATGTTGGATATCCTTGCTATCTACCAACGGGAATCATTTCCAAATACTTCTTGTCTTTTGACAACTGGTACTCACTTATGTGTGGTAGAAATTATTGACCATCTCTACATTGGCCTTTGCTTTTATTTGCCTTATCTCTTACCTAGGATTGTATCAACTCCCTTTGTCTTCCATACCACTTGTGGATCTTGTTAATTTATTGATCTTGTCTAGTGTTTTGTAGATATAGTGAAAGTGGTGATCCCACCTTGTGCATTTTGTATTCAAATGCAAATTCTCTATAATGCACTAGTCTTGGGGGAGCTATCCTATTTTCTATAAGACACTCATCTTGCGATCCTTATCAAGTGTGTGTTGGTGGAAGGCAATCCGTTTTCTTTTTGGTACTTTGTGCCATCATGAAAATTTGTAGAGAGCTTGGTTTGTTTGGAACCATCCTCTCTTTTGAGTGTTTGATATCTTTTTTAGTGTGTATCAACCGATATCTCATTCCTCGATGTATCTTTTATGGATATCCTCCAAGTGATGATTTATTCATTTGGTATCTTTCCTTCACTTGGTTTTTCTTTGTCATTTTGTATCGGTTCTTGAAAGTCTTGAGCATGCATATTAATTTGATGTAGTATTTTTAGCATGCTTTCTTTCTTGGACCCAATATATAGGGGAAACTCCACCAAGTCTCAAATTGGATGAGATGTGCATGAAATTCATTTTCATATCTATATGCACATATTTATGTCGAGGTTGTCCTATGTATTGTTGGTTCTGTAACTCTTTGGTCCCAATGAGTTTGGGTACCATTTTGTTTGTGTTGTTGTTCTAGGAACAATTGGAGATGCATTGGATACTCGGGTCGGAAAGAAAAAAACTCTCTAGGGCAGCTGTAACACCCTAGTGTCATGCTACAGTAACCCTCCGTGATTAAGCTGATCATTTTTCCGAACAGTGCTTAATCACCTTTGTTCAATATCCCATTTGAAATTCCAGTCAATTCAAATTCAAATGAAGTTTGAAGTTGCTCAAAAGTTGCTGGAAAAATGTTCATCATTTGTCAAAAATTCCATAATAATTATTTGTTAAGGAACACAACATCACTTTTGGGCAAAGATGAGCATTAGCAATTATAACAACACCAATTTAGCATTTTTAAATGCTATCCTATTTATGGAAAATACCAAATGAATTCTTCTGGTCTTCAAAATATTTGTGGCACTGTCTATAATCACCAGGAATTTAATGGGACACCTCCCAAATTTTTTCCTAAGTGAAATAGTTGACCAACTAATTTCCTTTCTCTCTCTGTTAATAAATAAAAGCTAAAACAGGATATAAGAAATAGGAAAAGGCCACAGTGCGGCCAGGCCTTAGTGCAAAGTGGAGGCCCAGCCCACTTCCACCTCTCCTTCAATCTCGCTACAGGAGCAGGGGAGGTCGTGGCGGGCATCCACTCCATGGCCGCACCCCTGGGTGACGTGCCGGCGATCCCACGGCTTCCTGAGAGGATAAGACGTCGCCCCGTGCCCCTTCCCCAGACCCTAGCTTCTTCTCCCTCCTTCCCCGTGCCGTTCCCTCTCCCTCCCACATCGCCCGACCCTGTCGTGGCCTTGTCGTCATCGATCCCGCGGCCATCGAGCCTCCCGCACCTCCTCGTGGTGCCCACCGGCTACCCCGTCGTCGACTACGTCGACTACACGCACTTGCTCGACTGGAGCCGCTCCGAATCCACGCCATCGAGCTCGACCATGTCGTCGGCCGCACCACTACCTCGTCGTCGCGCTACTCCGGGCCGTCCCCGGCCTCCCTGACCTCGGCTTTATGCTCGCGGTGAGCATCTCTCCCGATTCTCCCTCTTCGATTCGACGCCATAGAACCACGCCCGCGTGTCGCCGCAATGGTCGGACCTCTGGAGCTGCGCTACCGCGCGTACTCGCTCACTCCCCATCGCGCCCTGGCCGCTTCTGGCCATAGCCCCGGCCCGTTCCAGCGCGCCCGCGCCTCCAGCCGTTGCCCGCGTCCCCCCCCCCCACGACGGTCCTGGCTGCTGCTGCGCTGCTGCTTGCTGCGGCTCTCGCGCTACTGCCGCGCTATGCTGGCTCCTTGGCCTGCCGCTGCGCGTGCCCTCGCCCCTCCGCCCGCGCCCGCCAGAGATGCGTCTCGCCCGGGCCGTGCCCTCCCCTGCCCCGCTTCGCTCGCCGTGCCCCTGCACCTAGCTGCTTGCTGCCGCGCCTCGTTGCTCATGGCCGGGCCAGTCTCCGGACGCCGCCGCTGCCTAGCGCCGGCAAGGCCCTGCGAGCCCCCTCCCCCGCAAGCCGCAGCCCCAGCCGGCCGGCTGCGCCCATGGCCGCCGGCGCCCGCGTGCTGTGTGCGTGTGTGTTTGGGGCCGACCCCCCTTTTTTATTAGTACTAATGTTGATTAGTGCTAACCGCCCCCTCTTCTAATTATCCACTTAAAAGAAAATGCTAAAATATGTGTGGATGACACCTGGGTCCCACTGGTCCCATTGACCAGTCAAACTGCTGGCTGGGATAACCCAGTCAATGACATGCGGGACCAACACGTAGTTGACCCAGTCAACTGCACAGTTGACTGCTGACGTCAGCATGATGTCATGCTGACATCATCTTTTACTATTCTGGATAATGTTGAAATAAATAATTAAATTCTAGAAATTAATAAAAACTTTAGAAAATCATATTAAATAATCCGTAACTCCGATGAAAATGTTTTATACATGAAACTTGCTTTGAATTTCGATACGAACCCGAATACGTCCTCCGTATTCCTGTCAGATGCCCATAGCTATATGAACATGGAACTTTTAGACCGATTTCAGTGAATGAATAGTGCCTAACTTTAATTAAATAAATCCAAATAAATTCCTAAATTTAACTAAATCATTTAGTTAGGCATTAGAACACCTCTGCATATCTTTTAGACATGTCCTGCATATTGTTTGCATTATTGCCGTGAATTTATTGTTTCTCTCCCCCTCCTTCTCTCTCGATAGACGCCGAGACCGACGTCGTTGCTGCTGAGTACGACTACGCTACTGACGAGCAGCCCGTTGACGATCTCTCTCTCTCTCTCTCTCTCTCTCTCTCTCTCTCTCTCTCTTGCCCGAGCAACCAGGCAAGCACCCCCTTTGATCATCCCGATATCGCCCATTCCATTCTCTCATGCTTGCATTAGATTTTGCTACTGTTATTGTTTGCTCCTATTCTGCTGCATAGCCTGTTTATTGTAACCTGCTATTGTTACCTACCTGCTTATCCTAAACTGCTTAGTATAGGTTGGTTAGAGACCCAGCAGTGACCCCCCACTTGACCCGACTGCCCCGCTGGATCATCAGAAGACCCGATCAACGGGATCGAAGACTAGGCCCCGACACCTCACGTCACATCACGCCCCTTTGTTGCTCGACTCTGCAGAGTTACCATCGAGTGCCGAGGGTGGAACCTCATACATCACTCCTGATGAGATCTCTGTAGAGCAGCTATTCAGCCGTGGTCATCGAGGGTGATTTCCTCCTTAACCACTTCCGATACGACTCTGTCATGCAAACCCTCAAGTGTGAACCTCGAGGGTGGTTCCTCTTACGTTCACCTTGATGTTTACATCAAGTGGGAATCCGACAAGGGTGATTCCTCAGGTTTCCCCCCCTTGGTGTTAGACACACAGTTACTATGGTTACTATGACTTTGCACTGGACCCTGTTACTAAAGACGGGTTGGCCGTGAGGGGTACCTGCGCGAGCTTAATTGCGAGTGATGTGGAGTCGGGCGGACCTGGAAGGTGCCCGCGAGATAATTACGAGGCGTGGCCGGGCATTCCTAGCCCTTGCCGCAAGTCCTCGAGACGGGGCAACGGGGTCACATCTTTCGTGAGTCTCTGCTTGTTACCGCGCGTTCCTAATCCACTACGATTTGGATATTTGATCCGAGGGGCCTCTGGCCTGATAGCACTAACCATCACGTGGGCATAGTATGGGCATTCTGTGTCATATACATCAGCCAAAGCTTAATAGACGTCAGCGACTGAGCGGCGCGCGCCGGGTTGGATTGCGTAACCGCCTGCCTTGTTGAAGGAGGTAGCTAGGTCTGCTCACCGGCCGCCCACGCAACATGCAGGAGTTCCCGGGTAGATGGCCCATGACCCCTGGGGGCATAGGTTTAGTCCGGCGTGCTGGCCTCTCTATTAAGCCTAGGTCGTGTTGCGGCGTATTGTTTGGCCGAGGCCGGGCATGACCCAGGAAAGTGTGTCCAGCCGGAGTTAATCGAGCATGGTGGGTAAGTTGGTGCACCCCTGCAGGGAAGAAAACATCTATCGATAGCCTGTCCTATGGTAACGGACACTTGGAGTTGTATCCCGATTGATACAACTAGAATTGGATACTTGTGATGAGAACTGGATGGTGATGAGAAATGGATTGTGATGATAACTGGATAGTATGGCTCTGGGATTGCTTTCTCGCAGGGAGTCGAGAAAGGATCTCTGGCCGAGGTTGATAACACTGCTACTACTTTACTTTATGCTGTTGTACTCCCTCCTGTTGCTGCAAGATGGTGATTTTCCAGAAGATGCTAGTCTTCGATAGGACTAGGCCTTCTCTCTATTCTGGCATTTCTGAAGCCCAGTCCACATATACAACCTTCCTTTGATAATGTTGCATATGTAGTGTAGATCCTTGCTTGCGAGTACTTTGGATGAGTACTCACGGTTGCTTTGCTCCCCCTTTTCCCCCTTTCTTCTCCTTTTCGGTTGATGCAACCAGATGTCGGAGCCCAGGAGCCAGATGCCACCGCCGATGCTTACTACTACGTGGAGACCGACGACGACCAAGAGTAGTTAGGAGGCTCCAAGGCAGGAGGCCTTGCCTTTTCGATCGATGTTGCTTTTGTTCTAGCCTTCTTAAGGCAACTTGTCTAACTCATGTCTGTACTCAGATATTATTGCTTCCGCTGACTCTTGTGTATTCGAGCCCTCGAGGCCCCTGGCTTGTAATATAAAGCTTGTATTATTTTAATTTGTGTCTAGAGTTGTGTTGTGATATCTTACCGTGAGTCCTTGATCTTGATCGTACACATTTGTGTGTATGATTAGTGTACGATTGAATCGAGGGCGTCACAGCAGCCGATCAATTGGACCAGCGGACGAACCCTAAGTACGGATCACGCGGCCCCCGGTGGCGATCATGGAGATGGACGGCCTCGGGGACGGCGCGGTGCGTAAGCGGCGGCGGCTAGGGTTTAGGATTGAGATAAGACTGATACCATGTTAGAAAGGAGAGAGAGAGAGATTGTTGTGGAATATGATGGATTATATTACTTGAGCCTCATAGGCATATACTCCCTCCGTTCCTAAATATAAGTCTTTCTAGAGATTCCAACAAGTGTCTACATATGAAGCAAAATGAGTGAATCTATACTCTAAAATATGTCTACATGCATCCGTATGTTGCATTCTTTTTTTTGCAAGGAACATGGGGAGCTTTATTGCTTTAATAACATCCGATTACAATCTGCCTGAAGGCTGCTAATAAGGAAGCTAGGGCACTCATCCAGCCAGCAGTCTGACACCGACAAGGTGCAGGCTTGCTTAGCACAAAGATCGGCCAAACGATTATCATCCCTCGGGATGTGCCTAATAGAAAAAGATGTAAAACTTTCCGACTTCTCTCCAATTTCATCTAAGATAGGCGCAATAACTGAAAGTGAGTTGTTGCGTGATGACCAGAGATTCAGTACCTCTAAGCTATCAACCTCCATCACAACGTGTGAGAATCCACGTAGTTGGGCGAAGATAACACCTTCGCGAAGAGCCAATGCTTCGGCAATCAGAGGATCAGTTACTCCATGGAAGGGTTTAATCGAAGCTCCTAGGAAGGAGAGGTGAGAGCGAGCTACTCCGCCTCCTCCTGCACAATGAGCTTCGGTATTTGTTGCTCCGTCCGTGTTGATTTTTACCCAGCCAACATCCGGCGGCCTCCATTGCACCCCCGTGATGCCGCGCCCAGGTTTAGGTAGATCAAGTAGTAGTAGATCATCGCGGACAGCTTTCATAGCTTGGAAAGGATTGAATGGAACCTTGTCATGGTTCCAACGATTCCTGTCTGTCCATATAGCATGCATTATACTCACAATCTTGCATCTATCATGGACTGAAATGACGTCATCCATCAATATATCTTTTTCCCACTTTACCGGTTGTAGATTTGGTAGTTTAAGACCTAAAAGGTCTCTTGCTACTGCCCAATATTGCCTGGCGTGTGAGCAAGTTACTAGCGCATACTACAGGTCTTCTACAGCCACCTTGCAAAGATCACACCTCGCCATTGTCCTGATATGGCGGTGTAGAAGAGTGGCATAGTCCGGCAAGATGCCGCGAAGGACTCGCCACCAGAAGACCCGGACCCTTGGGATTACGTTGAGCTTCCACAAGGCTGTCCAGAGATGTTTATTCGACGATGAAGTTTCTGCTATCGTCCCTTCCTCTTGAGCAGACTGTTCTTTCCGAGTCATGAGAGCACGATATGCCGTTTTGACAGAATAAACACCAGACCTTTCCAAGGCCCATGCATAGAAGTCATCTCCACCAGAAGCTTGCAAAGGAATGTTCAATATTGCATCAGCATCTGGAGCAAGGAAATTACTTCATACTTTGTCCACCAACCAAGAACCATTCTCATGGTCAATCAATTCTGACACCTTGTCAATATGATCACTGCCGAGGCGCCCAATGGGCTTGAGTGTGGATGTGCTAGGGATCCAGCGACCCTCCCAAACTGAGATCGTTTCGTGGTTGCCCACTCGCTTGATAAGTCCCGTTTCCACTGTACTTCGACCGGCAATGATAGCCTTCCATGTCGTAGAAGCAGATTTGGGCGCTGTAGCATCCATAAATTCACAATTAGGGAAATACTTCCCCTTCAGGACCCTTGAGCAAAGGGAGTTGGGGTGTGTGACAAGCCTCCAGCCATGTTTCCCGAGCAAAGCTAGATTGAATTGTTCGAAATCCCGAAACCCCATACCTCCCTTGACTTTTGGTGATGAGAGTTTGTCCCACGAGAGGCAGTGTAGAGATCGTCTGTCGATGGAACTACTCCACCAATACTTCGACATAGATGATGTGAGTTGTTTGCATACCTTCTTTGTCAACTGAAAGCAAGTCATGCTATAGGTGGGAATGGCCTGAACCACTGATTTGAGAACTTCTCTGCTTGCACATGCTAGATTCTTTGAAATGACTAAAAAGACTTATATTTAGGAACGGAGGGAGTATATAGGAGTACATAATCATATTAAAATACAAGACAAGCAAAACAATATCCTATACTATTCTAACTTTTCTAATAATCACGATAGTCAACAGGTCTACTAACGATGCGTTCAACGCCTTGGTTAGAGCCTTCCGTGGGTTTCGGTGCCATGTCAACAGTTCTAGTGGATCCTCTACTTGTTTCGCTGCCATGGCCGCGTTTTGGGCTGCCATCAGGGCCGACCCTGAGGGGGGGCAGGGGGCGGCCGCCTCGGGCCCCCACCATTTAGGGGGCCCCACCCAGGGTATGCAGGTACTAGTATAGCAGGCCTAGGTAGGCCCATGTCAAGAAAAAAAGTCAAAGGCGCTGGCCCTTCAGCGTTCCAGGCAGATGCATGCAAGCGCGCAAGCGAAACGAGTAGCAGCGGCATGATAGCAATCACTTCCTTCATCCTTTTTTCACGTAAAAAGAAGAGACAGTCATCCCTTCACGGCTTTCACCTAAAGAAAAGAGATATGATCCCCTTGACTGTTCGTTCCTTTCGTATTCATCGCACAGCGATTACCAGGCTCCCAACCCTAGGCCGCCGACGCCAACACGCCGTACTGCCGCTGGCTCCTCCTTGTTACTAATTTCTTCTCCTAGTCAAGTTCACCGCTGATTTCAGTTCAGGGGGCCCATCGTCACGCCCGTCTTTGGTCAATTGCTCTCTGACTCTAGGTGCTGCACACAGTACGCGGACTGACGCTCATCACGAATTCGACCATCAGGATCAGGTATGTCATGTTGGTGATTTGCCGTTCCTTGATGCGTGTGCGGTGCCTTTCAATAATTGATGCGATGATTTTTTTGCAGGGTTGTGTGTTATCATAACGTCGACAAACAGGAATTATGCATCAGGAAGAAGGCTGCGGATAAATTGATACAAACACAACATGAACATATGCACACATATTTCAAGGGTAGTACTGATGTTTCCACTACTTCAATAAACCCAGATGATGAGTTGCTGATGGTTGCTATAGAAGAAGAGAAATAGTCTAATGGGGATTGGGAATTTGATCAGCAAAAAGAAAATGTCGACAATTTGATGAAAGTGATTGTCAAGAAGAAATTTGAGAAGCTGAGAAGACTTTCCAAGTTAAGTATTATTTTTTTGGTTGACATGGCAATCACTTCTTTGAAGTGATAATGAACTTGAAGAGTGTTGCACAAATTCGGAGAAACATTCTCTCTTGCTGGTTCATCTGATGTTGAGGTATATGATCTTATTTCTGAATTGAAGATTATGTAGATTTTCAGGCATGCCAAATAAGTTTATTGTTATCCGAATATATTCATTGCTTACCAGATCTTAATTACGGTGCCGCCCCTGTGACGACTGCATCGGCTGAAAGAAGCTTTTCGAAATTGAAATTGTTGAAGAATTATTTCAGGACAACTATGACTCAAGAGAGGTTAACTGGTTTGGCTACATTATGCATCGAGAAGAAATTATTATGTGAGATTGATATCGACCCCATCGTAAGTGACTTTGCATCGAGGAATGTTAGAAGAACATTTTAAGGTAATATGTATAAATTATTTGATACCTATACTGATTTTGGATGAATTTAAGTGTTTTTTTGTAATTTTTCATATAAACACAATTCATTTTATTACCATGATATGTTTATTAAGGTCCCCAAATTTCATTTTCGCCCTGGGCCCCCGAAACCTCAGGACCGGCCCTGGCTGCCATGGCAGTGTTTTGTGTCGGGTTGCTAATATTTCGCTGCCATGACAGCGTTTTGTGCTAGATCGCTAACAAATTACTCCCTCCATCTCATAATATAAGAACGTTTCTGACACTATTGTAGTGTTAAAAACGTTCTTATATTTTGGGACAGAGGGAGTAGCTTTGATAAGCCCCAACAATTAATAATACCATCCAATGATCAAGGCGCCTGTCAAAATGTACACCCACATGTGACGCGTGGATGATGGGATGCTATGCAGCTGGTACACACTAGCACAACCGTACTAAGATTGCAAGGCAGAAAATCTAGCCACATCATAAAACAAGTTTGGACTCATCACCATAAACTCAAGAGGGGTGGCAAAGTCACAGGAAAACACAATAAGCAATATTTAGTGGCGGGGCCATGGACACGCATGAAATATTATACCATGTATTTTTTATGAATACGCTGACCAACATATCATTTCATTGATAGGTGAAAAGAGAGAGTATAATACAGGGTGCTGTTGGGGAACGTAGTAATTTCAAAAATTTCCTACGAAGACGCAAGATCATGGTGATGCAAAGCAACGAGAGGGGAGAGTGTTGTCCATGTACCCTCGTAGACCGAAAGCGGAAGCGTTAGCACAACGCGGTTGATGTAGTCGTACGTCTTCACGATCCGACCGATCAAGTACCAAACGCACGGCACCTCCGAGTTCAGCACACGTTCAGCCCGATGACGTCCCTCGAACTCCGATCCAGCCGAGTGTTGAGGGAGAGTTTCG
Source organism: Aegilops umbellulata (assembly GCA_032464435.1). Classification (NCBI taxonomy): domain Eukaryota; kingdom Viridiplantae; phylum Streptophyta; class Magnoliopsida; order Poales; family Poaceae; genus Aegilops; species Aegilops umbellulata. The sequence goes on along the minus strand of CP136056.1, from coordinate 465,876,706 downwards.
CCAGCACGACTGCATGGTGACGATGATGATGTTTTACCGACGCAGGGCTTCACCTAAGCACCGCTACAGTATTACCGAGGTGGACTATGGTGGAGGGGGGCACCGCACACGGCTAAAAGATCAACTGATCAATTGTTGTGTCTATGGGGTGCCCCCTGCCCTCGTAAATAAAGGAGTGGAGGAGGGGGGAGAGGGCCGGCCCCTATGGCGCGCCCTGGAGGAGTCCTACTCCCACCGGGAGTAGGATCCCCCCCTTCCAAGTAGTAGGAGTAGGAGTCAAGGAAAGGGAAGAGGGAAGAGAAGGAAGGAGGGGGCGCCGCCCCTCCCACTAGTCCAATTCGGACTAGTCAATGGGGGGCACGCGGCCTGCCTCTCCCTCTCCCCTAAAGCCCAATAAGGCCCATATATTTCTTCCCCCTTATTCCCGTAACTCCCCGGTACTCCAAAAAATATCCGAACCACTCGGAACCTTTCCGATGTCCGAATATAGTTGTCCAATATATCGATCTTTACGTCTCGACCATTTCGAGGCTCCTCGTCATGTCCCCGATCTCATACGGGACTCCGAACTACCTTCGTTACATCAAATCACACACACTCATAATATAACCGTCATCGAACTTTAAGCGTGCGGACCCTACGGGTTCGAGAACTATGTAGACATGACTGAGACACGTCTCCGGTCAATAACCAATAGCGGAACCTGGATGCTCATATTGGCTCCCACATATTCTATGAAGATCTTTATCGGTCAAACTGGATAACAACATACGTTGTTCGCTTTGTCATCGGTATGTTACTTGCCCGAGATTCGATCGTCGGTATCTCAATACCTAGTTCAATCTCGTTATCGGCAAGTCTCTTCACTCGTTCCGTAATACATCATCCCGCAACTAACTCTTTAGTTACAATGCTTGCAAGGCTTATAGTGATGTGCATTACTGAGTGGGCCCAGAGATACCTCTCCGACAATCGGAGTGACAAATCCTAATCTCGAAATACGCCAACCCAACAAGTACCTTTGGAGACACATGTAGAGCACCTTTATAATCACCCAGTTATGTTGTGACGTTTGGTAGCACACAAAGTGTTCCTCCAGTAAAGGGGAGTTGCATAATCTCATAGTCATAGGAACATGTATAGGTCATGAAGAAAGCAATAGCAACATACTAAATGATCGAGTGCTAAGCTAACGGAATGGGTCAAGTCAATCACATCATTCTCCTAATGATGTGATCCCGTTAATCAAATGACAACTCATGTCTATGGTTAGGAAACATAGCCATCTTTGATCAATGAGCTAGTCAAGTAGAGGCATACTATAGTGACACTCTGTTTGTCTATGTATTCACACATGTATCATGTTTCCGTTTAATACAATTCTAGCATGAATAATAAACATTTATCATGATATAAGGAAATAAATAATAACCTTATTATTGCCTTTAGGGCATATTTCCTTCAGTCTCCCACTTGCACTAGAGTCAATAATCTAGTTCACATCGCCATTTGATTTAACACCAATAGTTCACATCACCATGTGATTAACACCCATAGTTCACATCGTCATGTGACCAACACCCAAAGGGTTTACTAGAGTCAATAATCTAGTTCACATCACTATGTGATTAACACCCAAAGAGTGACAAGATGTGATCATGTTTTGCTTGTGAGAGAAGTTTAGTCAATGGGTCTGCAACATTCAGATCCGTATGTATTTTGTAAATTTCTATGTAAACGATGCTCTGCACAGAGCTACTCTAGCTAATTGCTCCCACTTTCAATATGTACCCAGATTGAGACTTAGAGTCATCTAGATTAGTGTCCAAACTTGCATTGACATAACCCTTTACGACGAACCTTTTGTCACCTCCATAATTGAGAAACATATCCTTATTCCACCACGGATAATTTTGACCACTGTCCAGTGATCTACTCCTAGATCACTATTGTACTCCTTTGCTAAACTCAGTGTAGGGTATTCAATAGATCTGGTACACAGCATGGCATATTTTATAGAACCTATGGCTAAGGCATAGGGAATGACTTTCATTCTCTTTCTATCTTCTGCCGTGGTAGGGCTTTGAGTCTTACTCAACTTTTATACTTTGCAATACATGCAAGAACTCTTTCTTTGACTGTTCCATTTTGAACTACTTCAAAATCTTGTCATGGTATGTACTCATTGAAAAAACTTATCAAGCATCTTGATTTATCTCTATAAATCTTGATGCTTAATATGTAAGCAGCTTCACCGAGGTCTTTCTTTGAAAAACTCCTTTATGCTTTGCAGAATAATTCTACATTATTTCCGATCAACAATATGTCATTCACATATACTTATCAGAAATGGTGTAGTGCTCCCACTCACTCTCTTGTAAATACAGGCTTCACCGCAAGTCTGTATAAAACTATATGCTTTGTTCAACTTATCAAAGCGTATATTCCAACTCCGAGATGTTTGCGCCAGTCCATAGATGGATCACTGGAGCTTGCATATTTTGTTAACATCTTTAGGATCAACAAAAACTTTCTGGTTGCATCATATACAACACTTCTTTAATAAATCCATTAAGGAATACAATTTTGTTTATCCATTTGCCAGATTTCATAAAATGCGGCAATTGCTAACATGATTCGGACAGACTTAAGCATAGATACGAGTGAGAAACTCTCATCGTAGTCAACACCTTGAACTTGTCGAAAACCTTTTTGCGATAATTCTAGCTTTGCAGATAGTAACACTACTATCAGCTTCCGTCTTCCTCTTGAAGATCCATTTATTTTCTGTGGCTTGCCGATCATCGGGCAAGTCAACCAAAGTCTATACTTTGTTCTCATACATGGATCCTATCTCAGATTTCATGGCCTCAAACCATTTTGTGGAATCTGGGCTCATCATCGCTTCCTCAAAGTTCGTAGGTTCGTCATGGTCAAGTAACATGACCTCCAGAACAGGATTACCGTACCACTCTAGTGCAGATATCACTCTAGTTGACCTACGAGGTTCGGTAGTAACTTGATCTGAAGTTACATGATCATCATCATTAGCTTCCTCACTAATTGGTGTAGGAATCACAGGAACAGATTTCTGTTATGAACTATTTTCCAATAAGGGAGCAGGTACAGTTACCTCATCAAGTTCTACTTTCCTCCCACTCACTTCTTTCGAGAGAAACTCCTTCTCTAGAAAGGATCCATTCTTAGCAACGAATGTCTTGCCTTCGGATCTGTGATACAAGGTGTACCCAACTGTCTCCTTTGGGTATCCTAAGAAGACACATTTCTCCAATTTGGGTTTGAGATTATCAGGATAAAACTTTTTCACATAAGCATTGCAACCCCAAACTTTAAGAAATGACAACTTTGGTTTCTTACCAAACCACAGTTCATAAGGCGTCGTCTCAACGGATTTTGATGGTGCCCTATTTAACGTGAATGCAGCTGTCTCTAATGCATAACCCAAAACGATAGTGGTATCGGTAAGAGACATCATAGATCGCACCATATCTAATAAAGTACGGTTACGACGTTCGGACACACCATTACACTGTGGTGTTCCAGGTGGCTTGAGTAGTGAAACTATTTCATGTTTGTTTTAACTGAAGACCAAACTCGTAACTCAAATATTTTACCTCTGCGATCATATCGTAGAAACTTTTATTTTCTTGTTACGATGATTTTCTACTTCAATCTGAAATTCTTTTGAACTTTTCAAACGTTTCAGACTCATGTTTTATCAAGTAGATATATCCATATCTGCTCAAATCATCTGTGAAGGTCAGAAAATAACGATACTTGCCGCGAGCCTTATGCTACCTCTTGAGATTGCGTTGGATTTCCCCGAAGAGGAAAGGATTGAAGGAAATATGCCCTAGAGGCAATAATAAAGTTATTATTTATTTCCTTATATCATGATAAATGTTTATTATTCATGCTAGAATTGTATTAACCGGAAAGATAATACTTGTGTGAATACATAGACAAACAGATTGTCACTAGTATGCCTCTACTTGACTAGCTCGTTAATCAAAGATGGTTATGTTTCCAAACCATAGACATGTGTTGTCATTTGATTAAACGGGATCACATCATTAGGAGAATGATGTGATTGACATGACCCATTCCATTAGCTTAGCACCCGATCGTTTAGTATGTTGCTATTGCTTTCTTCATGACTTATACATGTTCCTATGACTATGCAACTCCCGTTTGCCGGAGGAACACTTTAAGTGCTACCAAACGTCACAACGTAACTGGGTGATTATAAAGGAGCTCTACAGGTGTCTCCGAAGGTACATGTTGGGTTGGCGTATTTTGAGATTAGGATTTGTCACTCCGATTGTCGGATAGGTATCTCTGGGCCCTCTCGGTAATGCACATCACTTAAGCCTTCCAAGCAATACAACTAATGAGTTAGTTGCGAGATGATGTATTACGGAACGAGTAAAGAGACTTGCCGGTAACGAGATTGAACTAGGTATTGAGATACCGACGATCGAATCTCGGGGAAGTAACATACCGATGACAAAGGGAACAACGTATGCTGTTATGCGGTTTGACTGATAAAGATCTTCGTAGAATATGTAGGAGCCAATATGAGCATCCAGGTTCCGCTATTGGTTATTGACCGGAGACGTGTCTCGGTCATGTCTACATTGTTCTCGAACCCGTAGGGTCCGCACGCTTAACATTACGATGATAGTTTCATTATGAGTTTATATGTTTTGATGTACTGAAGGTTATTCGGGGTCCCGGATGTGATCACAGACATGACGAGGAGTCTCGAAATGGTCGAGACATAAATATTGATATATTGGAAGCCTATATTTGGATATCGGAATCATTCCGGGTGAAATCGGGATTTTACCGGAGTACTGGGGGGGTTACCGGAACCCCCCCCCCCCCGGGGTTAATGGGCCTACATGGGCCCTAAGGGAGAAGAGGAGGTCCAGCCAGGGCAGGCCGCGCGCCCTCTCCCCCCTAGTCCGAATAGGACATGGAACGGGGGGCGGCGCCCCCCTTTCCTCTTTCCCCCTTCCCCTTTCCTTCTCCAACAAGGCAAGAAGGGGGAGTCCTACTCCCGGTGGGAGTAGGACTCCTCCAGGCGCACCCCTAGGGGGCCGCCCGCACCTCCCCCTCCCTCCTTTATATACGGCGGCGAGGGGGCACCCCAAGACACACAAGTTGATCTTCGTGATCGTTCCTTAGCCGTGTGCGGTGCCCCCTTCCACCATATTCCACCTCGGTCATATCGTAGCGGTGCTTAGGCGAAGCCCTGCGACGGTAGAACATCAAGATCGTCACCACGCTGTCGTGCTGACGGAACTCTTCCCCGACACTTTGCTGGATCGGAGTCCGGGGATCGCCATCGAGCTGAACGTGTGCAAGAACTCGGAGGTGCCGTAGTTTCGGTGCTTGATCGGTTGGACCGTGAAGACGTACGACTACATCAACCGCGTTGTTATAATGCTTCCGCTTTCGGTCTATGAGGGTACGTGGACAACACTCTCCCCTCTCGTTGCTATGCATCACCATGATCTTGCGTGTGCGTAGGAATTTTTTTGAAATTACTATGTTCCCAACAATGGCATCCGAGCCTTGTTTTATGCGTAGATGTTATATGCACGAGTAGAACACAAGTGAGTTGTGGGCGATATAAGTCATACTGCTTACCAGCATGGCATACTTTGGTTCGGCGGTATTGTTGGATGAAGCGGCCCGGACTGACATTGCGTGTAAGCTTACGCGAGACTGGTTCTACCGACGTGCTTTGAACACAGGTGGCTGGCGGGTGTCAGTTTCTCCAACTTTAGTTGAACCAAGTGTGGCTACGCCCGGTCCTTGCGAAGGTTAAAACAACACCAACTTGACAAACTATCGTTGTGGTTTTGATGCGTAGGTAAGAACGGTTCTTGCTAAGCCCATAGCAGCCACGTAAAACTTGCAACAACAAAGTAGAGGACGTCCAACTTGTTTTTCCAGGGCATGTTGTGATGTGATATGGTCAAGACATGATGCTAAATTTTATTATATGAGATGATCATGTTTTGTAACCGAGTTATCGGCAACTGGCAGGAGCCATATGGTTGTCGCTTTATTGTATGCAATGCAAACGCCCTGTAATGCTTTACTTTATCCCTAAGCGGTAGCGATAGTCGTAGAAGCAAAAGATTGGCGAGACGACAACGATGCTACGATGGAGATCAAGGTGTCGCTCCGGTGACGATGGTGATCACGATGTTGCTTCGGAGATGAAGATCACAAGCACAAGATGATGATGGCCATATCATATCACTTATATTGATTGCATGTGATGTTTATCTTTTATGCATCTTATCTTGCTTTGTTTAACGGTAGCATTATAAGATGATCTCTCACTAAATTTCAAGATAAAAGTGTTCTCCCTGAGTGTGCACCGTTGCCAAAGTTTGTCGTGCCCAGACAACACGTGATGATCGGGTGTGATAAGCTCTACGTCCATCTACAACGGGTGCAAGCCAGTTTTGCACACCCAGAATACTCAGGTTAAACTTGACGAGCCTAGCATATGCAGATATGGCCTCGGAACACTGAGACCGAAAGGTCGAGTGTGAATCATATAGTAGATATGATCAACATAGTGATGTTCACCATTGAAAGCTACTCCATTTCACGTGATGATCGGTTATGCTTTAGTTGATTTGGATCACGTGATCACTTAAAAGATTAGAGAGATGTCTTTCTAAGTGGGAGTTCTTAACACTACAAAAAAAGACACATCCGTGACATTTTGGGCCGAACGAATTTTTTTTCTGTCATACATATGACACTTCTATGACGATAATTGTGACAAAACCCGGTATCATCACCGATGTGGTGGTCTCCTACTTCTATGACAAAAAATCATGACAGAAAATGGGCTTTTCGTCCTGGGCGGGCCGGAGACGCGGCTGCATGACATTCTTTGGGCCGTCCATGATGACAAAAACCGTGGTAGAAGCGAGGGGGAGGAAAAATTCGGGGAGTTCCCGGTTACGGTGGGAGGTCGGGGCCGAGCGATGCGCGTTTCTCTTGTACACGTACGCGCGTGTGTGCAAGGCGTTGGCTCTAACTGAACCCGAGCGAGGCGTTGGGCTCTAACTGAACCCGAGCGATTGCACTGCAGGCTACGCGTTACTGAACCCGAGCGATCGATCAATGGCTGATAACTGAACCCGATCGAGCGATTCCTTGGCTACTGCTGCTAACTGAAGCCGATCGATGGGATGAAAAGTGAGCGTTGCGGGGGGTTTGGATGAACAGTGAGCGGTGGCGTTGCCTCTGGATGAACAGGACCCCGTGGTGTGGTGGTGGGCTGGATGAACAGTAGACGGTGGAGGGGTGCCCGTGGAGGGGTGGATGAACAGGACCCCGTGGTGTGGAGGGCAGGATGAACAATAGACGGTGGAGGGGTGCTCGTGGAGGGGTGGATGAACAGGACCCCGTGGTGTGGAGGGCAGGATGAACAGTAGACGGTGGAGGGGTGCCCGTGGAGGGGTGGTTGAGCAGGACCTCGTGGTGTGGAGGGCTGGATGAACAGTAGACGGTGGAGGGGTGGTTGAACAGTAGCCGGTGGAGTAGCGTGCGGTGGAGGCTGGATGAACAGGAGCCCGTGGAGGCTGGAGGAGGTCGACGATGGATGAACAGTAGCTCGTGGAGGCTGGAGGGGGTCGACGGTGGAGATGACAGTATCCCGTGGAGTCCCGTTTTGCGGTACGCCACACCCCTCTCGATGAACAGGACCCCCGTTTCGACCGTAGCGATCCAACACAAGTCTGTTTCCTCCGTTTTGCGGTACGCCACACCCCTCCCGATCAAAAGACCCCCCTTTCGACCGTAGGAGGTCCGTTTCCTCCGTTTTGTGGTACGCCAGACCCCTTCCGATGAACAGGATCCCGTTTTAAACATGGCCGGTCAAACACAAGGCCGTTTCCTCCGTTGTGCGGTAGGCCAGGCCTCGTTTCCATCGCCTGTTCCGTCACAGCCCTCCCGATGAACACGACCATGCATTCCGTTGCCTCCCCATGAACACGACGCATTCCGATGCCTCCCCATGAACACGACAACGACGCTGTTTCTCCATTCCAACCCAGCCATGTCGACGAGCCCTCGCCGTACGTATGCGCGAGTAGGCGTTCGAGATCCCGCCCGTATGTACACATACGTGGCCGTATTTTCTTTCTTGCACCCTGGCCGCTGTACGTACGTGTACATGCTACGTGCGCGCCTCTACATCGACCAGTATATATGTACGTACACGTTCGCGACCAGAATGACAACGCTACGTACGCTTCGACTAGGTGGGTCCCGATTGTCAGGCACTTCCTTGCGTGCGAAGATGTAGCTGGTGGGTCCCAGCAGTCAGGGGGCGAATCGTTTTTTTTTTTGCCCGGACGCACTACCTTGCGTGTGAAGATGTAGCTGGTGGGTCCCAGCAGTCAGGGGGGCGAATCGTTTTGGTTTTCTTTTTTTTGCCCGGACGCACTTCCTTGCGTGCGAAGATGTAGCTGGTGGGTCCTAGTAGTCAGGGGGCGAGTCGATTTTTTTGCCCGGGCGCACTTCCTTGCGTGCGAAGGTGTAGCTGGTGGGTCCCAGCAGTCAGGGGGAAACGTTTTTATCGCGAAATACGGTGGCCCGTCCGGTGGGTCCCTGCTGTCAGGTGGAGGAATCATTATTTTCCGCGTAATAAGGAGGCACTTCCTTGCTGCCGCCGTGGACCCAGCTGTCAGCCTCTCCACGTACAGTCCACGTCCGATGGAAGTCGCTCCTTGACCACGTTGACAACGCCGTGCCGAGAGCACCAGGGCGGTGGACGACGGCGAGGCCTAGGAAGGGGACGACGCGGAGCCGGTGAAGATGCGGCAGTGGATGCCCACGCGGAGAGGAGTATGAGGGTTCACTCGTTCGGCTGCGGTGTGAGGCTGCCGTCGCCGCAGGGCCTGGCCAGCGGTGGGAATAGTAGGGGGCGGTGAGGCCTCCGCGGCAGCACAGCCGGCCATGGGAGGCAGGAGCAGGCGGCATGACCGGCGCTGCTTTGGGCGGCTGGAGCAAGAAGACCAGAGGTTGAAGAAGCACTACGGCCGTTGGATGGACATCGTACGGTCACTGGAGCTAGAATCGTGCATATTGACTAAGTTGACAAAGCCCTCCGTCCCCGTCCACTTAGTAGGCCCACAAGTCAGCCTCCCACCAAGGTGGGTCCCAGCTAGCAGGGGGTATTCATTTTTTTGTGCGTAATAAGGAGGCACTTCCGGTGGGTCCAGCTGACAACAGGGGGAACGTTTTTTTTCGCGAAATACGGTGGCCCGTCGGGTGGGTCCTAGCAGTCAGGGGCAAACGTTTTTTTGTGATATACTTGTGGGCGTCCGGTGGGTCCCTGCTGTCAGGTGGAGGAATAATTATTTTCCGCGTAATAAGGAGGCACTTCCTTGCGGCTGTCGTGGACCCAGCTATCAGCCTCTCCACGTACAGTATTCTTCCGATGGAATTCGGTCGTTGACCACATTGACCACGCCGCACCGATAGCACCATGGCGGTGGACGACGGCGAGGCCTAGGAAGGGGATGACCCAGAGCCGGGGAAGACGCGGCAGTGGATGCCCACGCGAAGAGGAGTACGAGGGTTCACTGGTTCGGCTGCGCTGCCATCGCCGCAGAATAACATGGGGTGTGGGTGAGTGGAGTGGAGGGATGGCCTGGCCAGCGGTGGGAGTAGTATGGGGGCGGTGAGGCCTCCACGACAGCATAGCCGGCCATGGGAGGCAGGAGCAGGCGGCACGACCGGCGCTGGTTTGGGCGGCTGGAGCAAGAAGACCAGAGGTTGAAGAAGCACTACGGCCGTTGGATGGACATCGTACGGTCAGTCGATCTAGAATCATGCATATTGACTAAGTTGACAAAGCCCTTTGTCCCCGTCAACTTAGTAGGCCCACTATACTGGGTCCCAGCTAGCAGGGGGAGTGTTCATTTTTTTTGTGCGTAATAAGGAGGCACTTCCTTGTGTGCGAAGATATAGCTGGTGGGTCCGAGCTGTCAGCGGCGGTAACATTTTTTTCGCGAAATACAGAGGCCGTTGCGGTGGGTCCCAGATGTCAGGTGGAGGAAATCATTATTTTGCGCGTAATAAGGAGGCATTTCCTTGCGTGCAGCCATGGACCCAGCTGTCAGCCTCTCCACGTACAGTCCACTTCAGATGCATGTCGGTCGTTGACCACGCTGACCACGCCATGCCGAGAGCACCAGGGCGGTGGACGACGGCGAGGCCTAGGAAGGGAACGACACGGAGGAAGGGAAGACTCGGCCGTTGTTTTTGTTTCCCATGCGGACGGGAGTATGACTGTACGACGGTGTACTGGTTCGTCTGCCGTCGCCGGAGAACAACAGCAGGTGTGGGTGAGTAGAGGGATGGCTATGCCAGCGATGGGAGTACGGTGGGGCAGTGAGGCCTGCGCGGCAGCACAGCCGGCCATGGGGAGGAGGGAGCAGGCAGTCCCGTCGGCGCTTGTTCGAGCGGCTGGAGCAGGAAGAGCAGAGATTGAAGAAGCACGACGGCCGTTGGATGGACATCCAACATTCGCTGCTTGTGCGTCAACCTTTTTTTTAGGAAAGCCTCAAATCTATGGAAAACAGCATACAACCCATCTGCCATTATTTCTAATAATTTTCAGCCCATTTGCTAATTCTTAAGGTTTTTTAGCCCATATTCTTTTTGTTAGCATTACAGCCCAAATTGTGGCCACGGTGGCCACGGTTAAAAAATTATACGAAATTTTGCATATTTCGGTGCGTTCCGAACTGTTTTTAATCCTGAAATTTCGACTCACATTCAAACTGATTTTAAAAATAGATGTATATCAATATAAAATCCAAAAAAATCTTCACGCATAAAAATTCATGTAATTTAAAATCTTGAAATGAAAAAAAGATATTTGAGACTAATTGTCGTTTTGATGTGTTTTAAAAATGTACAGCCCATTTCTCATTACTGATGGGCCATTTTCTCGGCCAGCCGAATGAAAGCTCTCCTCGTCTTGAAAGATTTGCAGTCCAACAGGACTGACAAAGCGAATTGCTTGGCAAATCACAAAAAAATGGGCTGTGGCCGTGGACCCAGCTATCAGCCTCTCCACGTACAGTACTCTTCCGATGGAAGTCGTTCCTTGACCATGTTGACCACGCCGCGCGGAGAGCACCACGGCGGTGGACGACGGCGAGGCCTAGGAAGGGGACGACGCGGAGCCGGGGAAGACGCGGTAGTGGAAGCCCGCGCGGAGAGGAGTACGAGGGTTCACTGGTTCGGCTGCGGTGTGAGGCTGCCGTCGCCGCAGGGCCTGGCCAGCAGTGGGAATAGTATGGGGCGGTGAGGCCTCCGCGGCAGCACAGCCGGCCACGGGAGGTAGGAGCATGCGGCACGACCGGCGTTGCTTTGGGCGGCTGGAGCAAGAAGACCAGAGGTTGAAAAAGCACTACGGCCGTTGGATGGACATGTACGGTCACTGGAGCTAGAATCGTTCATATTGACTAAGTTGACAAAGCCCTCCGTCCCCGTCAACTTTGTTAGCCCACAAGTCATCCTCCCACTATGGTGGGTCCCAGCTAGCAGGGGGCATTCATTTTTTTGTGCGTAATAAGGAGGCACTTCCTTGCATGCGAAGATATAGCTGGTGGGTCCGACCTGTCAGCGGGGGGGGGGGGGGGCGTTTTTTTAGTCCATTTGGTGGGCTGGGTGAAACAATGATGTAGCATCTATGCAGCCTGTTTAAATCCCATTTGCATTTTTCCAGAAATTCGTGGACTTGCTGGGCTGGGTGAAAATATCATGTTGGGCTAGACAGAGAAATGTTATAAAAACATAAACACATGATTGCACGTCAGTAAAATCTTTGCAAGCTTATGTACGCAATCACTAGGAGTTAAGTTGCCAAGTTATATATAAACAATTATTATTATTATTTTGTAAGAACTTTCAACTTATGAAATAAAATATCATTTTAATTTGATGAGTTAATAGTACGTGGGGTATTATTATTTTTTAGGCTAGACGTGGGACAGTTGAGTTGGTTCTAGGGGAGAGTACTGGGAGAAAACTCAGTTTACATCGAAAAAGAAAGTGGGAGAAAATTCAGAGACCTGTTGGGTCCACCTAAGGAGGGGAATATGTTGGGAGGAAGGAGATTCAAAGCACGGCAGCCGAGTGAACTAGTTTTTTTACGGACAAGTGAACTAGTTTACATACATCAGCAAATAGCCACTAAATAAAGCAATCAGGTTAATGGGTTCTTAAAAGAAATATTTCGGACAAAACAGATAATTACAACACATAGGCTAATGCATGAAACACTCAGATGATAAAGGTGCTTATAAACAGATAAAGTACAACATCTAGACCTTCCTGGCACGCTTGATCATGACGCTGCGGCTGTCCGTGTACTCGTCGGTTACGGGAAGCAGACACGCCCTCATGTCCAAGATCTGCATGTACATGTCGTAGCATGCGTATGTGTCCTTGGCGGCGTAGGTTATGTAGGCTAGATTCAGAGGTACCTCCCACGTGTTCAGGTCGTCTTCTTTCATGTTGGCGTATCAGGGGTCGATGATGGTCTCAGCGAGGTCAACCATGGACTCCTTCTCCTGCCCGTTGCTGATGATCTTGTATTGCTTCTGGATGTCGACAAGCTTGTTGCACCAGATGGCCGAATCATCACGTTCTTCCTTCTCTCCACCGTAGCGAAGGTGCAGTCGGCGCTGCCGATGAAATGGGCGAATGCTCCAGAACCTGGTGCAGCCATAGGACTGAGGCGAGGCAGAGCTTCACTGAGTCCGTATCGTTGGTGTACATCACATTCAACTTGGTGCAGCCATAGGACTGAACGGCGAACTCAAAGGGGAACTCCTTGCTGAAGTCCATATCCAGTAGGCTCACCCCTCGGATCGCCATTGGAGTCTCTTCGAGTGAACGAGTGTGTAGGCGGCGGCAGCAGTTCGTTTTTCAGCTCCTGGGGAACTGGATTCAATAATAAGCTGAGTGTGTACACGCGACAACAGTTACTACCCCTCCCTCGTCCGCTGCACGCCCGGCAGAAGATGCACCCTCGGCCACACGTCGGTTCACGAGCGGGTCTGTATTGGTACTGTAATAACAGGAGTTAGCGGTCACTTTACTTAAATTTAATTAGCTCTAATAGAAATTTATACTTAAAACAAGCAATGCATTCGCTCGTTCTATCAGTGCCACAGGATCAACATGCACAACAATTAGAATTATTATTCTCAGGACGCACACGATCAGCACATTTGTCGCACTTTCACAAAGATAATACTACCAAGTTTGAACTGTTTGTTATGGTTGTTGTCCTCTGCATCATCAAGCCGTGTCTCCCAGCATGCAAGATTCAGAACCAACAAATAACATCCAAATAATAAGTACAACAAAGATGCCTACACATCTCATTGATTCCCAGCTTGCAAGATTCAGAACCAACAAATAAGATCCAAATAATAAGTACAACAAAGATGCCTACACATCGCATTGATTCCCAGCTTGCAAGATTCAGAACCAACAAATAAGATTCAAATAATAAGTACAACAAAGATGCCTACACATCTCACTGATTCCCAGCTTGCAAGATTCAGAACCAACCCATTAGAGCCTTTTGATAAAGTGAATATCGGGATTAAATCCATCTTCGCTAGCCATGTCATACAATCGAAGAACTTGGCAAATGCTCTTGACCGTCACAACATCTGTAGTAGAGTATTCTTGTTTGCATAGCACAAACCAGGAGAGCATGATTTCACTTTAATAGTGGCCTCCTTTACTCAACCTGCAGCTCCACTCGGATGAAGCCTGCCCGGAGTTCCATGATTCAATTCATGCGCCTTTTTTTGTAGTTCACCTGAAATGAAGCAAAGATTGCATCATTCAGCTAGCAAGAAGTACTTGCTCTCGTGAGCTGGCAGGTTCTTCTTTAGTAGTTCCACTAAAATTGAGGAACATTAAGGTTGGTTGTCCGGCTCATGTAAGGTGCAACTATAATTTTGTTATCCTTTTGTGCAGTTCCATAGAAATAAAGTGCCATTGTGGTGACAGTGACGGCTCATCTTGCAAAGGCTAATAAAATGTTGCACGAGATTACCAGCAGAACTAGACGGAGATTTTGGAAACTCCAATCACCATTTTGTGCAGTTCCACCAAAATTGAGAGATGTTGCCCACGTGACATTTTAGTTGAACTGCGCAAGACACTCATTCCAAAAAAAAGTGTTTTGTGCAGTTCACCAAAAGGTCACAATAGCAACAAGGTGAAATGGATATCCCTATCTGCACAAAAATATAGAAAGTAAACAGTTGTTGGTCAATAAGAATATACGAAACATATACAAAATGAAAAGAAGCATCTTAATTATGTTCATGGCAATCACGCAAGGACAGTAGAAATTTTAAAACATCAGCAATGCTTCATGTTACCAGAAGCATTACGATCAACAATGAGATTCCTCAAATATGGGATTACTTTAATGGTGGCATTGCTTGTTTACCAGACAAAGTAAATCAACAACAGCTAAAGAGTTGGTTTAAGGGCATGGGACCGTGGGGATACCAGGACACTCAGCAGCGTAAAGGAGCAACTAACTTATCATACTGGGGAAAACAGCAGGAGTGCCATTTGTAACACAGTTTAATTGCATCTTATCACTGGAGGCATTAGATTAACAATAACACTGGTTAGACATGTCCCTAAGGTAACAGTGTGATCGCTTCATTTTACATGCGCCCTTACATTAACAACAGCAAAAGGTTGGTATAAGGACATGCGACAGTGGACGCATCAGCACAATCTACCTACATGGAGGCATAAAGTGGTGATGCCGAGTTTGTTCATGCTATGTGAGGGCAGCAAACCTAATCCTGGAGACCTTGTACTATGTGAGGCCAGCAAATCTAATCCTGGAGACCTTTGACTATGTGAGGGCAGCAAATCTAATCTAGGAGACCTTTTACAATGTGAGGGCAGAAAATCTAATCATTAGACCTTTTACTATGTGAGGGCAGCAAATCTAATCCTGGAGACCTTTTACTATGTGAGGGCAGCAAATCTAATCCTGAGACCTTTTACTATGTGAGGGCAGCAAATCTAATCCTGAGACCTTTTACTATGTGAGGGCAGCAAATCTAATCCTGGAGACCTTTTACTATGTGATGGCAGCAAATCTAATCCTGGACATACTCTGTTGACTTGTCCACCAGCCGCCACTTTCTATCCTTTTTTCAACCAATAATAGATTTGTTCCTTATCCAGTTTGTACTACGTTTTTCCATTATTTACCTTTTCAGCCAAGAGACCGGTTGGGTATCCGGTCTCTACTACTTTCACCATATTATTTCCTCTTTGAATCAAGTCCTAGATTCATGCTACAACTTTCCCCCTTTCTTCGTTGTTTGAACAAAGCCCTAGATTCGAATGCATGAAGTAGCTTTACCTTTAATAATACTAAAAATTTAGGTGGCTTTGGAAGAGCTGATGGGAGTAGAAAAAGATGCACATGCAGACTCGTGGGGAGATGGGGCAGTAGAGCAAGGCCGCTTTCTAAGAACTTATACCTGAGGGTCGCCGGGATGTCGGTGGCGGCAGGTTGGATCTGCGGACAATACGGCAGGGAGGAAGAAGGGTCGGAGGACCTCCCGAGCCGGCGCTGTGTCGGAGAGAACGGCACGGGCAGAGGATTGGGCCCCTCAGGCAGCTGTGGGTTTCCTCCCTCAGCGGCGATGACCGCGTGAACAATGCACCTTTTAGTCCTCTACACACACCGGTCGAAGGGATCCGGCCGGATCTGTGACCAGCGGTGAGCAGAGAGAAAATGTCGCTACCGCTGTCTTGTTTATATCTGGAGAGGATGAGATAATGAAGAGAGCAACCCTAGTAAATCAAGCGCTCAGGCCCCTGCGTCCATATATAGTGGAGTGATTATCTTTTTTTTCTCCACAACAAGCGTTTCAATTTGTGTACGTGGCATTAAAGAAAAGAAACTCTCTATTTAAGGTGACTACTGTACGACTCCTACTCAGTACTACAGTATTGTTCACTTGTGCTCCCCGCCCCTCCATTCATTGAACAACCCCATGGGTGAATAAACATACAGTACTTACTGTATTTATATAGAACAAACAAGCTCGAACTATTTTCGCGTAGTTAAAAGTTGAGGGCGGGGCTTTTCCCGGGCAGTACGCGCGGCAGTTTTCGGGTAGGCGGTTTGACAGAGAGGCGAGGAGGGTGAGCGAGTGGGGCTGTGCGATTTGACGATGCGTTACTGCTGGAAAGACTTGTGATATGACCACTCACTATAGTCATGAATTACTGGCGCTCCGACCGGGGTGATGCCCCCCTTCCGTTCCGCGCTCTAATCTGGTGCATGACACGTCGACCCGGATGCTGGCTCTCCCACCTGTCGGAGTAGTAAGAAGGAGCAAAGAATGATGCGGTATATACTAGTACTATACTAGTACTACTCAGGTCGGAGGAGTGCGAACCACGCAGCCCAATGAACCAGCAGTGCGAACCACGGTAGCCCAGTGAACCAGCAGTAGAAAACAATGTGGTGATATGGCCATAAAAAACAATGTGCTACGGTCCACACTGTAGCAAGTACAGTAACACTCCTCTTTGTTTGGATCCCTGAGTTAGAGCTAGTTTGGGTTGAAATAGCCTCAAATTATCGAAACAAGAGGGGTTAGTTTGAGCTAGTTTGCTCTAACCCAGCTTAAAAAACTAGCCCGGTGGAGAGGTTCTAATTGGGTTAGTTATCCTCAGGCCCACTAGAAGAGAACTAAAAAAATCTCCCCTGCCCGCACCAGATCGCTCCCCCCCACCTATCACACGACTCCTCTCTGTTCCCCATAGGTTCGCTCGCCCTCTCTCTCCTCCGGCCGCCCTCTCCTTCCGGCCTCTGCCGCCCTACTCCGGCCGCCCTCTCCCTCCGGCCTTTGAAGGTCGCCCCGCTCCCCCTTCACCAGTCGTTTTTCTCCCTCTTTCGTGCGCGGCGGCGGCGCATCTACCAGGGAGGTCGCGAGAGGGGTGAGTTTGTTCGTTCCTTCTCTGTCTCACGGCCATATCAATGATCTTGCTTGCTCTAGTGCTAATTCTGATTTGGAAAAGTAGATCCTGATCAAACATGGTATAGATTTGTGGTGCACGCATGGAATTGTTTGATACTGCTTGAGGAGGTAATAAATCTTTTTAGAGGCCCAAAGATTCAGGTCACCTTTCTAGGTATTTCAATTTCAGGCTTGCATTATTTCTAGAGGCCCAAAGATTCAGTTCACCTTTCTAGGTATTTCAATTTCAGGCTTGCATTATTTCTAGAGGCCCAAAGATTCCGTTCACCTTTCTAGGTATTCCAGTTTCAGGCTTGCATTATTTCTAGAGGCCCAAAGATTCAGTTCACCTTTCTAGGTATTTTAGTTACAGGCTTGCATTATTTCTAGAGGCCCAAAGATTAAGTTCCCAGTGGGCGGAAAGCGACACTGCTACCCATGTCGGTGTCGACCTCAACTCGCAAGGGCTGGCGTCGGAGGGGTTCCCGGGGCTTGGGCTCTACAGAGCCTTCCTCCAGAGCGACAATGGAGAGCTCCTCCCTTGGTGCGTGAGGGGCTCCGGGCTCCCTCCCTATCATGAATGACTCCTGTGATGAGTTAGCTCATTCTTTGTTTCATGAAGTGTTTTATTATTTTGTGAAGCTTGATTGACGACTTGTATGTTTAAGTGGGATATCTCATTTGTATGGACAAAGTAAAAATTATCATGTTTTGCATGCTTGATTTGTATAGATGGTTCGTTTATGTCAATTGTGAGCGGGAGGAGGCCACAGAAGAGCCGGCCACACCAAGATGGTGCTTGGATCCAAGGGACTTATTTTAGTCTAACTAAAAATAGTCTCTTTAAGAGGCTAAAAGTTCCAAGCACCCTTGACTAAAGAGGGGCTAAAACTAGTCTTGAGACTAAAAAAATTTAGTCAGGGGTACCCCTACTAAAATGTGGATTAGTCATCTCTCTCCTCATTTAACTCCTCTCCTTTAACACATGCGAGTTCTAGATTGGAGGGTTTGGAGGATAATAAATGATCATTAACTTGATTTTAGTCTCTGGATTGGAGGGTTTGGAGTATTTGGATCAAAGCATGGGTGAGGCTAGCAAGTTTTAGTCTCACTACTTTTAGTCATGGAACTAAAACGTATCCAAGCACCCTCCAAATCCAGCAGGAAATAGGGTCCAAAGTAGTCAAATGATTGAGATAGAGCATTTATTGTCAAACAATCTAACCCTGCCATCCATACACCTCTTTGGTTTAGAGTTAGTTCAGGGTTAGAATCTAACTCTAACCTCTAACTGAGTTAGAGTTCTCCTCGTCTCGGTTCATCGCCATCATAGTTTCCCCATTCCCGTGTTTTCAGTATCCTGCGAATCAAAGAGGCCCTTTTTTTGCCGGAAAAATCAAAGAGGCCCTTAGACTGGTTTCAGTCCGGTCATTTTTTATAAACGTGTTATGTCCAAAATTTAATGAACGTGCTCCGGTTTCCATGAAAATAATCCGGTTTCATGTAGTAATTCATTCATTTATTTATTATTCTGTGGGGCTTTGCATGAAATTCGTGAGGTCTGAAATGTAAAGTACCCCGGCATATGCTCCGAGTCGTGCATGCACTACCACCCAGATGCTCTATGTCCCACATGTCGGCGAATGGGAGCACGTGGAAATAGCATAGGAGTACATATAGGAGGATAAATGCGTGAAATAATATGTACTGTGAAGCGTAGCCGCGGTTCGAAAAGGAGACCTAAAGTGATGACAGCTATAGGTCGCATGCACCCAACTAGTGGTACTAGACATACGACTAATTTTTTCCTCAAAAAAGAAAAAAAAGAGGCACGAGTGCTCGGTACTCCTATTCTATAAACACGAGTCCCATCTGACAACAGCGTCCGTGCTACAGCTAGCTCTCCTCCCTCGTTTCTCTCTTCTAATTCTAAACTCGGCCGACGCCCGGTTGGCTGGGTGGGTTTGCTCAACTGCGGCCCCACCTCACAGTGAAAACGTTACGACTGGAATAAAAATGCCATATGCTCCCTCCGTTCATAAATATAAGCCTTTTTAGATACTATTTCAAATGGAATACAGCATACAGATGTATGTAGACATAGTTTAGCGTGTAGATTCACTCATTTTGCTCCGTATGTAGTAGTCACTTGCTGGAATCTTTAGAAAGACTTATATTTGGGAACGAAGGGAGTACTATACTAATAAAACATTAAGGCCACGAGGCGATGCAGTGCTGATTATAGGAGGCAAGAAGAAGAGATGCATCCATCGACGACGTCCACCTCCTCGACTCAGGGCGCCGGCCCACCGAACAGCGCCTAAGTAGCAGCGGCTTTCGTGGCCAGCTCGACGTGCTTCTGAACAATGGCGTCCAAAGGTTCTAGCCGCTGGAAGAAGGCCAATGTCTTTCTATCCTCGCTTGCCTTGTAGTGGTCTATGTAGACGATTTCCTCGTAGACGTGGATGTGCAGGTCGACGGTTTCTTGCATGGCGAGGCGCTGCGCGGTGAGTGCGGCCTCGAGGTGCACATTCTTCGTCGCGACCTCCGGCACCTGCAGGGCCACCAGGGCTTGAAAGAGTTCGTCACCATGGAGACCGATGAGGGTGGCAGGCAATGAGGAGCCTGGGCACGCGGGCTGGAGCAGTACGGCAAGGTCGTCCGCGCGCTTCTTGACGGCGGTGAACTTGTGGATGGAGTTGACCATCATGTCGTCCATGCGAGAGGCGAAGCCGGCATCGGCGAGGGCTACGATGCATGCGGTCGCCAGCATCATATGGAAACGCTACGCGGTGCGGGGCCGTAGGCCGGTGCCTTGGATGATTTGGCACAGCCGACTGCCGCTCGCGTCCATCGCCTCCATAGGTGCTTGTGGCTTCTGGTCACTTGGTCTTGGATTGGAGTGAGCAGTGTTGGGCAGAGACTTGGGAGTCGATGGATTGGAGTGGTGGGGCGCCTTTATTATATGAGAGTCCAAACTCTGTTGCATCACATCGTGCTGGCTCTATTCTGCTTCTCTAATTAATTCCCTCTGCATGTAATTGAGGATGCATCATTGACCGTTCAACGTCTCGGGAACCGCTACCCTCTCCCTCCTTGGCATTGAAGCACCTATGGACCCGTCGACGACGAGGTGCCTATGGTGACTTCATAAATTTCAAGATGATAGTGCCGTGCGTGTGTGCATTCATAGGGGTGAGTGTATGCGCGTGTATATGAGCGCTTGCGTCTTTACTGTGTAAAAAAACGTAAATGCGTGTCAAAAAGAGACTAGTCAGTATACTCAATATTGTGCACCTCGGAGAGGAAAACGATAGAACTAGTATGTACGAGTATTTATTTACGGTGCAGATTCACTCATTTTGCTCCATATGTACTCCATCTCGGTGTAGTCTAGTCACTTATTGAAATCTCTAGAAGGGCAAATACTCCTTTTTGGTTTACAAGGCTATACTAGCAAGTAGTTGTGCATACTAGTACAATAGTGGGCTCACATAGCAATTTTGTCTCATGCAAGAGCCTGGCTATATGCGTGCTCTAATGTTCGCAACTGCAACGTTCGGTTTGCGCTTGGCTCTTCGCCTCTTCGAGAAGACGAACAATGATGTTACTACTAATGCTTCTACAGTGTCGAATCCACTGCTCCATGTCCGTCCATCGCGAGCGGGACGGATAGCTTGTTGTAGAAGTACTACTAAGTAGTAAAAGCCTGTCCTCGTTTGCGAGCAACCGCGCGCATGGGTGAGGGAGAAGGCGTGTAGTAAAATCAAGCTTCTTCTCGTTGTACGAGTTGACGCGACACATCATAGCACTGGCCCCACATGCTTGCCTCTAAACATGGGTGAAAGACCCGAAGTGTACAATATATTTGCTGCAACCTCTAACATTTACCCACCACAAATTAAAATATAGGTGGCCGTATGGATCGTTCTGATGCAGAGGCCGGGGAGTCCCCCCTTTTCGAAGAAAAAAAACAAATTAAAATGTATATTCCTGTCTTGACCAGATGAGCGTGCAAACTACAATCACCAGGGTGTCAGGTAGGGCCAGAAGACTATTTTAATTTTAAAAAAAACTTCGAGACGGCCACATAGCATGGAGCCGACCCAACGATTTCAAGCTTACAGGCACGGTACACGCTATCCTAGACTACTCTACACATGAAACTGCCACACGAGCATCCGGGCTGCGCTTGGCTCTTTGCCTCTTCGGGAAGTCGAACAATGATGGAGTACTACTGCACTGGAGGAGTACTACAGTACGCTTCTGGCCATCTGACACCGATTGAACTGCTGCATGTCCACCGCGTGCGGGAGGGAGAGCGTGTAGCGAAAGCTTCTCCTAGTCTTGCCAGCCACCATGCTCATGGGCGAGGGAGGGACGCTCCTGCCTTTGCGTGTATGACAGGTGGGCCCGACAGGTGTGTGGCCAACTTGCCATACAGCCAAAGGCAGGTGCAGTTAAGTCGGTGAGGGAGAGGATAATCGAACTTCTCGTTGATGTATAAGTTGACGCGACACATAAAAGCACTACACTCGATATATTTCAATAATTTGCGTTTACCGATGCATTAATTACAACGCATGCATGCATGCCGTGACTCTCTGAAAGTGCAACTATCCCTGGGTGGTTTTGGTAATTCCTAACAACATATAGCTCATTGAGCTAACATCATTCCAAGATGAATATTTCAGAAAAGCTCAATGGATGGCATGGCATGGATGAGGAAAGTGGATCCCTCAAAATTACAAGGACAAAGGATTGGCTCAAGCTTCAAGAACAAGACTCTACATTTTATATTTTTAGTGATCCAAGATCACATTGAGTCCATAGGAAAAGCCAATACTATTAAGGAAGGATGAGGTGTTGCTTAATGAGCCTCTTGCTTCATGTGCATAGTGATATGCTCCAAAATCCTCAACTACCTTTTCATATCCACATATGACCCAAACCTAAAGTCAAACTCGGCCCCACCGATTCTTTCTATCCGGAGCCACCGAGTTTCACATGTCTTAGCCACTGCCACAAACCCTAGCAATTCGGTTTCACCGATAGGGATCTCGGTCTCACCGAGATGGGATTGCAATTTCTCTGTTTCCCTTCGTAACGTTTCGGTCCAACCGAAGTGAGCGATCGGTCCCACCGAGATTGCAATGTAAACTCACTGTTTCCCTTTCGTAACATTTTGGTCTCACCGAAAAGAGCGAATCGGTCCCACCGAGTTTACCTGACCAACTCTCTGGTTAGCTTATTACCAAAATCGGTCCCACCGAGTTTGTGTAATCGGTCACACCGAGATTACGTTATGCCCTAACCCTAACCATATCGGTCCTACCGAGTTGCATCTCAGTCCCACCGAAAATCCTAACGGTCACTAGGTTTGCTGAATCGGTCCGACCGAGTTTAACGATTTGGTCCCACCGAGTTTAGCAGATTGTGTGTAACGGTTAGATTTTGTGTGGAGGCTATATATACCCCTCCACCCACTCTTCATTCGTAGAGAGCCATCAGAACAGATCTTCACTTCCAATACACATTTTCTGAGAGAGAACCACCTACACATGTGTGGAGCTCAAGATATTCCATTCCTACCATATGAATCTTGATCTCTAGCCTTCCCCAAGTTGCTTTCCACTAAAATCTTCTTTCCACCAAATCCAAATCCTGTGAGAGAGAGTTGAGTGTTGGGGAGACTATCATTTGAAGCACCAGAGCAAGGAGTTCATCACCAACACACCATTTGTTACTTCTTGGAGAGTGGTGTCTCCTAGATTGGCTAGGTGTCACTTGGGAGCCTCCGACAAGATTGTGGAGTTGAACCAAGGAGTTTGTAAGGGCAAGGAGATCGCCTACTTCGTGAAGATCTACCGCTAGTGAGGCAAGTCCTTCGTGGGCGACGGCCATGATGGAATAGACAAGGTTGCTTCTTCGTGGACCCTTCGTGGGTGGAGCCCTCCGTGGACTCGCGCGACCGTTACCCTCTGTGGGTTGAAGTCTCCATCAACGTGGATGTACGATAGCACCACCTATCGGAACCACGACAAAAACATCCGTGTCTCCAATTGCGTTTGAATCCTCCAAACCCTTCCCTTTACATTCTTGCAAGTTGCATGCTTTACTTTCCGCTGCTCATATACTCTTTGCATGCTTGCTTGAATTATGTGAAGATTGCTTGACTTGTGCTAAGATAGCCAAAATCTGCTAAGAACTAAAATTGGGAAAAGGATAGATTTTTATTTGGTCAAGTAGTCTAATCACCCCCCCTCTAGACATACTTCCGATCCTACACTCTCCTTATTATACTTGCATGTGTTGATTAAATGCACCTTGAAGTAGTATAAAATATGTGACGGTAAAGCTTTGTAATACCCCGGCCCAAGTCGAGAGATGGTTGTGCACGAGGAGGGCGAGATCATGCAGACCGAACACGACCAGGTGATGGAGCTCTATAAGGTCTCGATGGACCTCACCGTGCTCCACTGCCCCTTGTGCCTCCGCCCCTTGACGCCTCGAGTGTATGAGGTTCGAATACACCTCCTCCGTTCGGCTGATTGAGCAAGGTGCAGGTTTCTTGATTGATGTGCTAATCGATTGATTTCTGTAGTGCAAGGGAGGGCACCTGGCCTGCGCGGACTGCCGCGTCGAGCGCCCCGGGAACCAGCGGTAGTGCCAGAAGTGCGAGCGCGGCGGTGGCTTCGACGTGCGGAACACGGCGGTGGACTCCGTCCTTTCGTCCGTGAGGGTGGAGTGCCCGCATGAAGGCTGTGGGCTCTACGTCACTTACCACAAGCTCGCCGATCACCAGAGCGTGTGTCCGCTCGTGCCCTGCAAATGCCCCGTGCCCGTCTGCGGCTACGAAGGCCCGCCGCCGGCGCTCTACCACCACATCAGCACCGCGCATCCCATGCCCGTGCACAGGATCCAGTACGGCAAGGTACTCCAGCTGCAAGTGCCACTGTCGGAGCCACGGCTCTTGCTGTTCGCGGAGGAGGACCGCCGCTCGTTTTTCTTGGTCGGCGACGTGCTCAACATCGGCGCGCCTATCGTCGTGTCAGTCATCTGCATCAGAGCAGGGGCGTCCCCACTGCCGCACTACGTGGCCAAGCTGTGGGCGAACGGCCCGCCGGGGGAGCCCAAAGGCACGACCGACGCCGTCAAGGTGGAAATGGAGGTGACAAGCAGCAAGGATCCCGGCGACGTCGACGTGCAGGAGCTGACCTTCTTGACAGTTCCGCCCAAGCTGATGGCCGGGGCTAAAATTGTGTCCCTCCACATTCAGATTGACAAGCTCACGTCCTAAATGTTTCTACAGTGCCTTCTGTTTATCTTAGTAATATGCTAATATAGGGATTACCTTGGTCTACTTTAGCTTAAGAAATGGTGGGTTTTGGTGGCGATAAAAAATTATGTTTATCAATGCATTAATTGCAATGCATGCATGCATAAAGTACATGCATTGGTCAATTTTCTCTTAATACTTGCATGCAATGATTTAATGCACCTTGGAATCTGAACATGTGTTGGGGAACAACAAATTGAGCCTTATAAAATGGAAAAATTAAAATTTTGAGATAAGCCCTATAAAATCGGAAAGGAGAGAGTAGAAAAAGAAGTACTCCATCCGGGAATAGTGCCGCACTTCGAAACTTGAACCGTCAATAAATTTTGAGCTTGCGTCTCGTCACATTCCAAAATACTCCACGCTATATTGAATTGCAAACCTGTTCACACCGATTACAACCTAAACGGTTTCCCACTTAGGAGCGTATTAGTACTCGGTTATAAATACTAGTATGCCAAGATGAATGCGCATTCCTCCTCAACTCCTCATCCACAAAAACAAACAAGCCATTCAGCATCCTTCCCTTGCGTCTGCCATGGCCAGCGTGAGTTCTGGGTCGAGAGATTGCCACCAGGGAGAGGCGAGCATGGAAGCGGAAGCACGAGAGATGTCCCGCCTTGCTGCGAGAGCAGCCGACATGTCCCGCCGCGCGGAAGTAGCAGCACAGAGGTCCCGCCGCGCCGCTGAAGCAGCACGGAGGTCCCGCCGCGCTGTCGATGCAGCAGACTAGTCCGGCCGCGCCGCGGAAGCAGCAGAGATGTCCCGCCGCGCCACGGCGGCCTGGGAAAATTTCTCGCATGCAGGCGACGACTGTTACAGGCGCATGCATGCTATCGTCCATGGCCAGATAGATCAGATCTCCCGTTTTGCGAGGTTGCAGGACGACATGAAATCCTCGTTTAAACAAGCTATCGGCGCACTAAGGGAGGGCAATGAGAGGCTCCGGGCCGAGCGCGACCTGCTGAGGGAGAAGATCGTCCGAAGTGCAGACCAGCAGGAGGAGACCAGTGCCTTGTTGAAGAGGACCAGCGTCATCGTCAAGAAACTTAAGGACGAGAATGACATGCTCCGCTACGAGCGCCAAAGGCTGGTGGAGGAATCCGTGGATGTTCTCAAGCAGCGTCTTGAGGACACGAAAGAGCTCATCGCCGCTCGCCGCGGAGACTAGTTCCCGCGGCCTGCAACAACGCATCAAGAAAGTAGAGATCAGCGAGCCAGATCCTTGTCTTCCTTCTTCTTTTGCCCTTGTGTATTTCGGGCATAGCCGTATGTGGCTTTTTAAATTATCTTTCTAATTATGTAAGACAATTAATCGTCCTTATCTTTCTGTGGAAGATCAATGTTGTGAGGCTGCGATGAAGAAAACTCTTGCTGTGGCGACCCTGGCGTTGTTGTTCTTCTAGTTGCTGCTGGGCTTCCTTCAGTTTCCTGGTTTCTTTTGATGTAATAATCGGTTTAGGATGTGGATTGTGTCGTCGGTTGTAATGTTGGGTTCTAGCGCGGATGTTTGGCCTTTGTTGGCCTCTTGGGATGTTGCCATTTTAATCTGGTAGCTTTTAGTCCTTCGTGTTAGGCTGGAGTTGTGCTGAACTTCTTGTGAATTGTGGTGGTTTTCAGTAATGAAAATCAGAAGGGACAAGCCCTTCTTTGATAAAAAAAATTAACCATCCTTATATATTCATCAGTCTTGCTATAAGTCGCAGTAGATGCTATATAGGTCCGTCGGATCTTACATCAAGATCCGCGCTTTCAGTTTTCTTTTTTCTCTCTTAAATCTCAGTCGAGTGAGACATAGCCACGCCATTAAACAAAGGCTCGGGCGCCATTAATGGAGACCTTGGGAGAGAGGTGGACGGCAGATGGAGGTCAAAGGGCTCTCCTCCCGATAAGCACGCGCAGGGGTCTGATCGCACGCCTCTCGTACTACTCAAATAGCTACCCTGCACGGCGCGGCGCCTCCTAGCTAATAAAAAATGGGGACGTGTGGCGGCACGTAAATGGTACCAGTAAGTAGAACGCCCACGGTTTCAACAATACTTGTGTTTCCGATTGTAACGTGACAACACTTGTTCCAAAATGACTTTGTTGATTGTTAATGTGTGCGCCTTCGCAAATCTGACTGCAAATTTACCACAGCATGTTGGTGCCATGTCATGGCACCAAGCCAAGTTTCATTATTTTCATGCGTGTTTTGGATTTACAGGAATTAAAAAACTAAGTTTCTCAATGTTTCCAACCCAGCCACGACGCCCAGGATTTTGAATTTCATTCCCATTTCTTGCATGTAACCTAGAAATTTACCCGAGGACACACATGTGATTTTTCAACCAACTTTGGTGCACTGGAACATGTGCTTGTATTTCAAATTTGAATTATGCACACAAAGGTGACACGTTCCCTCCCAGAACCACGAGCCTTCTTGAGAGAAGCTCCGATTTGCAAGAAGCTTATACCAAAATTTGTTCCTATTCGGCCAATTTTTTTTACCATGGCATGGTACTACCATCACATGACACCATGCCAAGTTTCATGATTTTAAAAACAAGTTTCTCAATGTTCTCGACCGAGCCACGATGCCCAGATATTTGAATTTGATTCTCATTTTTTGCATGGGACCTAGAAATTCACCCGAGGACACAAATGTGATTTTTCAACCAACTTTGGTGCATGGGAGCATGTGCTTGTAGTTCAAATTTCAATTATGCACATTAAATGACCAAAAACTCAATTAATGTGTAAATAAGGCCAAACGAAGCCGGAATAATTCCAAAATTTAATAGGGCACTCATGTAGTTCTATGTTGCCTTTGTAAATAAACTCAAGGGGGACAACGTATATCGTTTCACACTCAAAGGTGGCACGTTCCCTCTCAGAACCACGAGCCTTCTTGAGAGAAGCTTGGGTTTACAAGAAGCTTATGCCAGAATCTGTTCCTGTTCGGCCAATTATTTTACCACAACATGGTAGTACCATGACATGACATCCATGCCAAGTTTCATGATTTTCAAACGTGTTTTGGATTTAGAAGAATTTTAAAACCAAGTTTCTCAATGTTCTCGGCCGAGCCACGACGCCCAGATGTTTGAATTTGATTCTCATTTCTTGCATGGGACCTAGAAATTCACCCGAGGACACAAATGTGATTTTTCAACCAACTTTGGTGCACGAGAGCATGTGCTTGTAGTTCAAATTTGACTTATGCACATTAAATGACCAGAAACTCAATTAATGTATAAAAAACGACAAACAAACCCGAAATAATTCCAAAATTTAACAGGGCACTAATGTAGTTCTATGTTGCCTTTGTCAAGAAACTCAAAGGGGGGCAGCGTATATCGTTTCACACTCAAAGATGGCACGTTCCCTCTTAGAACCACGAGCTTCCAAATCGGCCCAATTTTTTACCACAACATGTTAGTGCCATGACATGACACCATGCCAAGTTTCATGATTTCCAAGCGAGTTTTGGATTTACATGAATTTAAAATCAAAGTTTCTTGTTGAGGGAAGTGCGAATCGATTTGGTACTGTGCAGGGTAATCTTGTTCTCCGGATTTTTTTTACATTTTTCTTGTAGTTTTTTAAAAGGGGACATGACTCTCTTGTGTCTTCTATGAATTTTTTTTACATGTTAAGTTTTTTCTACCGAACAAGGAATCCGCACCTTGTTATCCCGAAATTTTCAAGCTCGAGTATCTTTTGTCTCACCTGCTTTGAAACTCCCGCTTCTTCAACCCGCGCCGCGCCTTGTTATCCCGAAATTTGGACGCGCGCGAGGACTCCCTCCTCATCCGAAATCGCTCCCGCAGCCCAGACACGTGATATCCCCCTTCTACCCCTTAGCCGGAAATGAAGCTCCATGTCGCGGTGTCAAAACCGGTGGGGGTACGCTGGTAACTTACCCTACATTTCGGACAAGCTCGTCCCTAAGCTTGGCTGCCCCCTCCCCTTCGCCCCCCCATTCGTACACCGAGGACGCCAAAACCCGCGAAACCCCATGCTCCTCCGTCGGCCTCCCGACCGCCGCCCAGCCGGAGACTCTTCCCCGACTACGTCGTCCACCGCAACAGCTCGCCGTCCCTCATCCACCGCACCGGACGAGGATCCGTTGTCGATCTCGTCGTCCCGCCGGATCAGCCGACCCGTCCTCCACCTCCAAGGAGCTGCCCCGACGTTCGCCTCGTCTATCACGCCACCTCAATCCCCACAACATCGTCTTGACCTGCCCCACCGGAACCGCAGCACCCACACCAATTCCTCCGATGAAGCCGAGGCCAACTCGGCGCAACCAAGGAGGTTCTGCACTCACCGCTGCATTTTATCTTTTATTCGATCTCATGGGGCTGCCAGTGCTCGATACCGAGCAGACATGGCGTGTCTCCATCGACGGTGTCGTCGCCGGCCACATCATCCACGGCGTCTCTCCCCCATGTCGTTGCTTCCTCGGCAGCGACTTCCACAACGGCACTAGTTGCAGCTGGTCCGGCTCTCGCTCGCGCTGTGGCTCTGTTCTTGCTTGTCGGCCGCGCTGCTGCACTGCTCCTGCTTTCGTTCGTGCCGCTGCTCTGCTCTTGCTCTCGCTTGCGCTGCTGCTGCTGTTGTACGACCTCCGGCAGCTATAGGAGTTGCTGCTTTAGCACTTGCTCACGGTGCTACTGCACGACTTGCTCTCTGCTAGTGCGTTCCCTGCTCGAGCATCTGCTGATTTAGATCACTGCTTCTCTGCTACTAGTGCTCGAACGCCCTAAACATCTATTGCAATGCTCTGTTACTAGTTCAATCAGTTTCGACAGTAAAATTTAGTTTCGACTGTGAAGTTCATTTTCTTCAGTTAAGTTCAGAGTGAACAGTACTTACAGCATCTGTCGGAGCGGCCGTGGCACGGCTGATGCGTTTTACATCTAGCACTTTTTGGTGATGTATTTTACATCATCTATTGCAGATGATATTAGGGTCCCACTTCAGATTAACGTTGTCTGTCTTGTCATGCTTCAGCCTCGTCGCCGTACACCTTAGCGGAGCTGCTCCAATGATGGAACCGTCCATCACAGCGGAGCAGTACCCTCGGCGCCGTTTTCAGAGGCCTCGGATCTTCTTCCTCGCCTCCGACAGTCACACCAGCATCATCACCATCCTCCACGTCCAACCCAATGATGTTGAGGTCCACAAGGCTATGCCAAAGAGGTTGTACACTCGTCGCATCACTTTGTTTCTTCATTCCTCTGTTCTTCCAATTCATGTGATCCAAACACACAGGTTGACTGAAATCCTATGTTTTCAAATGCTCTGTTTTGCACGTGCATTCCTATCCTATTCCTGTGTTTTTCCTGTCCCTGCGTTTATAGAATCCTCCAATTCTAAGGAGCCCTTACAGATTTACTTCATTTTCAGATAGGCGTCAAAGAAAACTCTGTGTGTTATGTCCTGCTCCTGTCGTGCCGTCATCCACCCCACCTGAGGTGCACCATCGACAGAAGTGTTCACTGCAGCAGAGATCCCCCCTGCAGACTTCCTTTCGCCGCCTCAGATCATCTTCCCCATTGCCGGCAGCCACGCCAACCGCATTACCATCACCGACTGAGCAGAAGAGAGGTCGCAGTCTTTCGTGTTTGCTTGCGTTATACATCGGTTATTATTACCTGCTACTTTATTGTTCAATCTTGAGTTTTGAATTGCCCATGGGTCTCATATCGAGCCAGCAACGAATAGTATATGTCTACTATCTGGTTCATCTGGGGTCTTCTATGTGGTTCATGTTGGGTGGGCAACAAACAATAGATGATCCATTGTCTATCTTTTTAAACTAAAGCTATAATCTACCTGGTATCAATAGTTTTGGATCCATCCACTCGTTTGCTACCATCAGTCTTGATTTTTGCATGCACCCCTTAGGCCTTACAAAATCTAACTATTTTTTTATTATGAATGTCAGATATTGTACACAATCGTACTAAACATGTAGAGAAAAAGAGAAGACCGTTGCGTGCGAATATAATGTCATGCAGACGCAGCACCATGGTGGGCGAAGTGCCCCCGCCCCTCCTGCATTTCCAGATTGTACTCCAGAGGAAGATAACTGTTCAGATGGAGAATCAGAAGGAGCCGACCACGCCTGTTTACCACCTGAGGTGTTTGCTCTAACCTGGCATGCTGATGTTGGTCATATCATGCATATGGTGCCTTGCATTGCTTACATTATACATCTTATATGTCATCAGCTTAGTTTACATTTTCTTTGTGTGAATGCCACCTGTTTGGTTTCTATATCATACTCCCACCATTCCTAAATATTTGTCTTTTTAGAGATTTCAACAAGTGACTACATACGGAACAAAATGAGTGAATCTACACTCTAAAATATGTCTTCATACATCCGTATGTGGTAGTCCATTTGAAATCTCTAAAAAGACAATTATTTAGGAACGGAGGGAGTATATGGGAATTATGCAATGCCATCTTCTGTAGCCAGGCATCATATACGTGAATCATGCAATGCCATCCTGTTTAGCCAGTCATCATATATGTGAATTGTATCGTGCCATATTTTTTTCCATAATGTATTCCATTTGTCAACAATGTTTATACATTCATCTACTCTTCCTGTGCATCAGCCATTTGAGTCAGTCTTGGGAAAATCTGGAGTGAAAACAAGGTCTTCTGAGCAGTCAGTGCTACCTGTCGATGCAGATTTCTTGCTGGTTACAGATAGCTCCTCGGAGGAGGATTCAGAGAGAGATGACCAGTCATATTCCCCCACCCCCGAGGTGCATGCTCTAACTTGGCTGGGTTATATTGCTCATATCTTGCATTGCCATGCCATCTGCTTAGATTAGACATGCTTTGTGTGAATGCCTCTTGTTTGCTTTCTATATCAGATATGTGAATTATGCAATGCCATGTTTTTCAGCCAGTTATCATATATGTGAATTATGCACCACCATGGAGCCAGGCATCATATTTGTGAATTATCTCATGCCATCTTTTTTTTCATTACTTATACCATTTGTCGACAATCTGTGTATATTGAACTAATCTTCATGTGTATCAGCCATTTGAGCCGGTTATGGAAAAATCTGGAGTGAAAACAAGGTCTTTAGAGTAGGCAATGGTACCTGTTGAAGCATATATCTCGATGGTTACAGGGAGCTCCTTAGAGGAGGATTCAGAGACAGATGACCAGTCCTATATCCCACCTGAGGTGTATGCTCTAAGTTGCAATGTTTATATTTCTCATATGATGCATATGGTGTCTTGCATTGCTTAATTTAGACATCATATGCACACTATTGAATTATGTCTGCTTAGTTTAGAGATCATACATGCGAGTGCCGGTTGCTTAGTATATGAATCAATTATGTCAATTATATCATGCCATCCTGTATACTTAGACAACATGTATGTGAATTATTTCATCCCAACCTATTTTAGAAAGACATCATATAGTTTTGTCATGTCATCCTATTTAGGTACTCATCATATGTTGAATTATGCCATTATATCCTGTTAAGTTATCCATCATATATCTGAAACTATGTCATGCTATCCTGTTTAGTTAGGCATCATATATGTGAAATTGTGTCATGCTGTCCTGTTTGGTTAGACAACATACATGTGAATTACCACATCTGTCTATCATACAATGTCTGTACGTTCAATTTCTTTTCTTGTTTATCAGTCATTTGAATTGGAGGGGGTGATGGCAATATCTAAGGGAGCAAAAAACCGTTCTTCACAAAAGACAGTGCTACCCATTGATGCAGATAGAACCATGGTTGTACTGGCCCACAAACTAGCCCTACCACACATAATCGAGACTCTTCCAGATTGCACACTTACACCGTTGGGCAGAGAACCAGCTAAAGTCCATCTAACCGCAACCCCAGCGGATAGTAACCCACTTATAGTTGACAAAGCACCATGTCCACCACAGAGTACCCCCACACGAGCAGTTTGTAAAGCTACTGCAGTGCCCAAAGCACAAAGACCACCACAGCTAACCCAAACTCCACGTTTAAAGCAGAAGAGCAACTGTTCTCAGGTCAGATTCCGTAGCTATGGTCCATACTCCTTTGCTGTTGCATCATTGTATTTACTCATACCAACTACTTTCGAATTTGAAGGATCCAATTGAAACTCCAATGGCGCAACAGGTATGTTTTAAACCTATTTCTTTAACTGGATTGCTTTTCTAACTTCTTGCTCTATGTTGATTTCAGTTTAAGTTGCATAAACAGTTATGTTCTCATGTGATGCACATTACAAGTGTTGCCAATGTTGTGTAGTTTCTCACACTTATATTCTGTCTATGCTGTTGTGTCTTAAAAATATATGAGTTGAACTGTGTCTCTATCTTGATTAGGGAACATAAACTAGAATGATATGGACAATACAGTGACCATAGTACATAGATATATCTTTGTTTCATGTTGTTATCCTGTCCACCTTACTACTGAACCGGTTTACCAAAATGAGTTTCGTATACTACAAGCTAAACCAATGATGTGTCTGCTTCTTTCTCTTGTAGTATGCAAACAGAATATTGGAGAAGAGCACCCCACTATGCAATGGTAGAGAAAGTAATGCAGATAAGGTTCAAGATAGTGAGACAACCCAGTTAGTCTCCAAGAAAGGTGATAAAAACGATCTTGTAGACAGTGAGAAAACCCCACAGTCCTGCGTTGATGTAGTGTTCGAGTTACTGGCCAGTACCGCTGGCACAAGCTCTTCGAACTCGCTGCCTGAATCACTTCGGCTTCTTCAGTCTCAGCTACAAGCTGAAAGGCATCAGTCAGCTGTGTTGCCGCAAGAAGCCGAAGGACTGAGGAAGTCCCTGCAGAATTCAGATGCGTACTTTCTTGTGCAACAGCAAGCGCTGGAGGATTTAAGCGCCAAACAAGAGAAAGTTAATAAGCTTGCTAAGCATCTTGCCAGCATTATGGGTACCCAGGATATTGTTTCTTGAGCTCTTCTGAAGTGGTTTCAGTTCTGGACTTGTTTTGCTGCAGCTTTTATATGCTGTTGTGTTCCCTATATTTGCACTGGTGGCGAACTTTGATGCCCAGTGGATGTAATATTTGTAATAGCCGTGATAGCCTAGCATAAGTTGCTTGCTTATTTATTTCCTTGTTGTCTTGTTTATTTGTTTGCTTGTAGTCAGTGCAGTTCTTTTTCTGCGGTTTGCTAGTGGCTGCAATAACCTATTTTTTAAAACTAGGCCACAATAACCATGGGCTAATATTTACTGTAGTGACACTGGGCCTCCTATGGACCGTAGAAACAGTGGGCCTTCTACGGGTCATAGAAATAGTAGGCCTTCTACGGGCCGTAGAAACAATGGGCCTTCTACGGGCCGTATCATCAATGGGCCTTATACGGGCCGTATGATCGATTGGCCAAACATGGGCCAATAACAGGCCTCATTATGGCCGTAAACGGGCTAGAGTTGGAATCGTCCGTTCATGGGCCGACCATAATGGGCCATCGTTAATAGGTCGTATTTGATGACGCTATGCAAACGGCCCAATGAATTAACGGACCACAAGCGGGCCGACTGTAAACACGGGTTGAATTTGGCCCACAAGCAGAAAATGATAGTAACGGGCCGTAAGTAAACGAATGCTGGAAATGAGCCCAAGAATAAACGGGCTCTGAGAAGGCCGAAAGATAACATGGGCTGGAAACGGCCCAACGGAATAACGGGCCGTTAATGGATATAAAGTGATACACTGTTCATTACGGGCCAGTTTTACCACTAGCCGTTAATGGGCGTAAAGTGATACACTGTTCATTACGGGCCAGTTTCACCACGGGTCATTAATAGGCCAAGAGTTACATAGGGCCTCATATGGGCCGAAAGACGTCATGGGCCATACATGGGCCATAAGTGAAAATGGGCTGGAATCATATTGAATGGCCCAGATGACGCTACTTGGCCTAATTCGGATAGGGCGTAACGGGCCTTGGGTTAGCGGGCTGTAAATGGACTATATGCGAACAGGACGTTAACAAGCTTTCCATGGGCCGGCCCGCCACCTTTTGACCAAGTCAAACGGGCCGGCCTTTTCACAGGAATGGGCCTCTGTTGGGCCATGCCACGTGTCGACGTATCATAGGCGCCTATCTGACCCACTGACGAGCTGACATGTGTTTCGTCCGGCCAATAAGAATTTTACACGTGGAAATTTCCCATTGGTCGGGGCTGTTAACGGGTTATCGGATCCAAAACCCGACCCGATAGCTTAACGGCATTCCGTTATGGTGGATGCCACATGTCGGTCACCCTTGACGAAAGCACTTCTGTGACGCGCGATTTATCGTCATGGAAGTGGACACTTCCGTGATGATAATTTTGGTAATGTCATGGAACACTTCTACGACAGCACAGGTATGACTATCTTCATTCTGTCATGAATTTGTCATGGATGTACATGCATGACAAAAAACGCGACCTACTATGACAAACACGTATCATCACAGAAGTGTATTTTTTTGTAGTGTAAGTAATATGATTAATTGAACTTAAATTTATCATGAACTTAGTACCTGATAGTATCTTGCTTGTTTATGTTTGATTGTAGATAGATGGCACATGCTGTTGTTCCGTTGAATTTTAATGCGTTCCTTGAGAAAGCAAAGTTGAAAGATGATGGTAGCAATTACACGGACTGGGTCCGTAACTTGAGGATTGTCCTCATTGCTGCACAGAAGAACTACGTCCTGGAAGCACCACCGAGTGCCGGGCCTGCTGCTGATGCAACTGACGACGTTAAGAATGCCTCGCAGAGCAAAGCTGATGACAACTCGATAGTTCAGTGTGTCATGCTTTACGGCTTAGAACCGGGTCTTCAACGACGTTTTGAACGTCATGGAGCATATGAGATGTTCCAGGAGTTGAAGTTAATATTTCAAGCAAATCCCCGGATTGAGAGATATGATGTCTCCAATAAGTTCTATAGCTGCAAGATGGAGGAGAACAGTTCTGTCAATGAGCATATACTCAAAATGTCTGGGTATAATAATCACTTGATTCAACTGGAAATTAATCTTCCGGATGATTGCGTCATTGACATAATTCTCCAATCATTGCCACCAAGCTACAAGAGCTTCGTGATGAACTATAATATGCAAGGGATGGACAAAACAATTCCTGAGCTCTTCGCAATGCTAAAGGCTGCGGAGGTAGAAATCAAGAAGGAGCATCAAGTGTTGATGGTCAACAAGACCACTAGTTTCAAGAAAAAGGGCAAAGGGAAGAAGAAGGGGAACTTCAAGAAGAACAGCAAGTTGCTGCTCAGGAGAAGAAACCCAAATCTGGACCTAAGCCTGAAACTGAGTGCTTCTACTGCAAGCAGACTGGTCACTGGAAGCGGAACTGCCCCAAGTATTTGGCGGATAAGAAGGATGGCAAGGTGAACAAAGGTATATGTGATATACATGTTATTGATGTGTACCTTACTAGAGCTCGCAGTAGCACCTGGGTATTTGATACTAGTTATGTTGCTAATATTTGCAACTCGAAACAGGGACTATGGATTAAGCGAACACTGGCGAAGGACGAGGTGATGATGCTCGTGGGAAATGATTCCAAAGTCGATGTGATCGCGGTCGGCATGCTACCTCTACATCTACCATCGAGATTAGTATTAGACCTAAATAATTGTTATTTGGTGCCATCATTGAGCATGAACATTATATCTGGATATTGTTTAATGCGAGACGGTTATTCATTTAAATCAGAGAATAATGGTTGTTCTATTTATATGAGTAATATCTTTTATGGTCATGCACCCTTGAAGAGTGGTCTATTTTTGATGAATCTCGATAGTAGTGATACACATATTTATAATGTTGAAGCCAAAAGATGCAGAGTTGATAATGATAGTGCAACTTATTTGTGGCACTACCGTGTAGGTCATATCGGTGTAAAGCGCATGAAGAAACTCCATACTGATGGACTTTTGGAACCACTTGATTATGAATCACTTGGTACTTGCGAACCGTGCCTCATGGGCAAGATGACTAAAACGCCGTTCTCCGGTACTATGGAGAGAGCAACAGATTTGTTGGAAATCATATATACAGATGTATGTGGTCCGATGAATGTTGAAGCTCGTGGCGGATTGTAGCGACCAGACCTCAAACAGTCTGATCTCTGTGCTCAGGTGTCATCCCTGGATCAGTAATGCTGACACCACACAGTACTTGAAGGATTTATAACAGAGTAGCAATCACACACTTATTACATCGAATGTCTCAAAAGAGAACTTATTACAATAAATATGGCTTAAGGCCATCTATAACGATAACAGCGGAAGACTTGGAAGATAAGTGAGTCCATCAACTCCAACGGCATCACTGAGTATAGAACCACTACCTAAAAAAACACCTTACTCGTCGTCTGAAAAGTCTGCAACATGAAACGTTGCAGCCCGAAAACGGGTCAGCACATGGAATATGCTGGCAATGTAACACATGGAGAGTAATGAAAGAACAAAGCTATACTACATGCATATATGGCTGGTGGAAAGCTCTATGGTTTACAGGTTTTGCGTAAAGCCAGTTTTTCCCTACTGCAAAGGAATAAATTTCTTTAACTATCATAGTGGTTGTTAAACATTGAGAATGGTTGACATCATCCTCAATCCCATTAAAATAATCATCATTAAAACCCAACAATATTAATTAAAGTAACATGATGAGATTCACATGATAATCCAAGCACTAGATACTCAAAACGTCCATAACCGGGGACATGGCTAATCATGATTAGTTTGTACACTCTACAGAGGTTTGCGCACTTTTCCCCACAAGAATCGATCTCCTCCGTTGGATTTCTTGCACTACATGGTGTTTGAGAAACGGATGACCAAGACATAGTCTTTCAGAAGCGCTAGCACCTTACGATGGATAGACCATTACACCTACTTTCCCCTACATCTGCTAGTCTACCCTGTAAGAGTTCGCACGACTTAATCAACTATGCTAGAGCCCATAATAGCTTTTGGCTGCACATGGAAGTTTCTAGTATGAAAAATCTCATGATCCCTTTGGGCCTGGGTGGCGGTCCATAAAGAAAAACAACAGGCAATCCTGGAATACCCAGGTACCTCAATCCACCCAGATGTGTGTTTAAGTTGCCACCTTAGATAAACCATTAATTAACAATCTCACATCTGCCATGGATATCACTCACCCAATCCACGTCTACTAGCAAAGCATGGCATAATAAGCAAACGTAGAAGTAACTCCCAAAGGTTTGATAATAAAACAGGTAACAGGTACTACCTCAACTACTTCCCATCCCACAATTTAATGAGATCCTAATCATGCAGTGTTTGAGGATTGATCTAATGCAATAAAACTAGGTAGTAGAAAAAAGTATGATCAAAGTGTTACTTGCCTTGTTGATGATCCGCGAAACCTAGAGATTCGAAGTAACAGGCGGCGCACTCCGGGTATTCTATCGCAGACAAACAAACAAACAAGCATACAATAAGTACTCGTCTAATGCACAGGTAAAACTCAAAAAAGAGATCTAACCAGAAAGTTCAACTTAAGAACTCCGGTTTGCAAAAAAAAATCAAATCAAACGAAGCAACGAAAGTCAAACGGCGAAAGAAAACAACTTCGTTCTACTAATCTGGATCTAAGTCAAATTTTTACAGAAGCAAAAACTTGTTTAAGTTGGTTAAACGGATAGAGGGTTTCGAGATGAAACTCCAGGCACTTGAATCGCCTGATTCCGATAAACGAGCGAAAAGTTATACTAAAACGAAAATCGAATCAGAAATCGCGATCAGAAATAATCGTGGGAAAATCCGAGAAAAAGAAAAACGACGAACAGATTAACGAACGAACGTTCGTTATCTGGATCTAAACGACGAACACGTTCGTTAACATGAACGAACAAGCGAACGCTCGCTATTTAACCTAAACCGAAAAAAAACCGATCTAAATAAAAAAAGGAAACAAAAAAACCGACAGAAAAACTGAACGGTTTTTTCTAAAAAACGGCGCGCGGATCGAGGCAACCTCGGGCGGCGGGTCGGCTCCGGCGACGGCGGAGGCGCATGGATCGAGGCGCGGCTAGGGTTAGGGTTTGGCGGCGCGGGATCTGGTGGGCTGTGGCGGCTCGGGCGGCGGCTATTTAAAGGTTGCCCCCGGGCGGAGTCCCGCTCGGGTACGGCCCGAAGTCGGTTCATTTTTTAAATAATAACGCGCAGAAAAACAAATAAAAGAAATACTAAACGGACTCCAAAAATCCCAAAATAAACTTTCTCCGACTTCTAAAATCAAGCCGGACAAAGTGAACATTTATTTGGGGCCTAGATGCAATTTTAAAAAACGTATATTTTTCCTAAATTCAAATAAAAATAGCGAAAACTCCGAAATAAAATCTCGTTTTATTTTATTATTAAATCCTCAATATTTCTTTATTTTGGGAAAGTCATTTTATTCCCTCTGTCATATTTTTGTAATAGAAATTATTGATGATGAAATAATTAAAATTAAATGATCCTATTCTCAAAATTTGAGAAAACTCAAATATGAAAATAACGAAATCCCCAACTCTCTCCGTGGGTCCTTGAGTTGCGTAGAATTTCTAGGATCGAAACCAAAAGCAAATGAAATATGATATGCATTGATGATCTAATGTATAACATTCCAAATTGAAAATTTGGGATGTTAAGCGGATATCGTTATTTTCTCACCTTCACACATGATTTAAGCAGATATGGGTATATTTGAAAAGTTCAAAGAATTTCAGAGTGAAGTTGAAAATCATCGTAACAAGAAAATAAAGTTTCTATGATCTAATCGTGGAGGAGAATATTTGAGTTACGAGTTTGGTCTACATTTGAAACAATGCGGAATAGTTTCGCAACTCACGCCACCCGGAACACCATAGCGTAATGGTTTGTCCGAACGTCGTAATCGTACTTTACTTGATATGGTGCGATCTATGATGTCTCTTACAGATTTACCGCTATCATTTTTGGGTTATGCTTTAAAGACGGCCGCATTCACGTTAAATAGGGCACCATCAAAATCCATTGAGACAACGCCTTATGAACAATGGTTTGGCAAGAAACCAAAGTTGTCATTTCTCAAAGTTTGGGGTTGCGATGCTTATGTGAAAAAGCTTCAACCTGATAAACTCGAACCCAAATCGGAGAAATGTGTCTTCATAGGCTACCCAAAATAAACAGTTGGGTACACCTTCTATCATAGATCCGAAGGTAAAACATTTGTTGCTAAAAATGAATCCTTTCTAGAGAAGGAGTTTCTCTCGAAAGAAGTGAGTGGGAGGAAAATAGAACTTGATGAGGTAACTGTACCTGCTCCCTTATTGGAAAGTAGTACATCATAGAAATCGGTTTCTGTGACACCTACACCAATTAGTGAGGAAGCTAATGATGATGATCATGAAACTTCAGATCAAATTACTACCGAACCTCATAGATCAACCAGAGTAAGATCCGCACCAGAGTGGTACAGTAATCCTGTTCTGGAAGTCATGCTACTAGATCATGGTGAACCTACGAACTATGAAGAAGCGATGGTGAGCCCAGATTCCGCAAAATGGCTAGACGCCATGAAATCTGAGATGGGATCCATGTATGAGAACAAAGTATGGACTTTGGTTGACTTGCCCGATGATCGGCAAGCAATTGAGAATAAATGGATCTTCAAGAAGAAGACTGACGCTGACGGTAATGTTACTGTCTACAAAGCTCGACTTGTTGCAAAAGGTTTTCAACAAGTTCAAGGGATTGACTGCGATGAGACCTTCTCACCCGTAGCGATGCTTAAATCTGTCCGAATCATGTTAGCAATTGCCGCATTTTATGATTATGAAATTTGGCAGATGGATGTCAAAACTGGATTCCTGAATGGATTTCTAGAAGAAGAGTTGTATATGATGCAACCGAAAGGTTTTGTCGATCCAAAGGGAGCTAACAAAGTGTGCAAGCTCCAGCGATCCATTTATGGACTGGTGCAAGCCTCTCAGAGTTGGAATAAACGCTTTGATAGTGTGATCAAAGCATTTGGTTTTATACAGACTTTTGGAGAAGCCTGTATTTACAAGAAAGTGAGTGGGAGCTCTGTAGCATTTCTGATATTATATGTGGATGACATATTACTGATCGGAAATGATATAGAATTTCTAGATAGCATAAAGGGATACTTGAATAAGAGTTTTTCAATGAAAGACCTCGGTGAAGCTGCTTACATATTGGGCATTAAGATCTATAGAGATAGATCAATACGCTTAATTGGACTTTCACAAAGCACATACCTTGACAAAGTTTTGAAGAAGTTCAAAATGGATCTGGCAAAGAAAGGATTCTTGCCTGTGTTACAAGGTGTGAAGTTGAGTAAGACTCAATGCCCGACCACTACAGAAGATAGAGAGAAAATGAAAGATGTTCCCTATGCTTCAGCCATAGGCTCTATCATGTATGCAATGTTGTGTACCAGACCTGATGTGTGCCTTGCTATAAGTCTAGCAGGGAGGTACCAAAGTAATCCAGGAGTGGATCACTGGACAGCGGTCAAGAACATCCCGAAGTACCTGAAAAGGACTAAGGATATATTTCTCGTATATGGAGGTGACAAAGAACTCATCATAAATGGTTACGTTGATGCAAGCTTTGACACTGATCCGGACGATTCTAAATCGCAAACCGGAGCTGTCAGTTGGTGCAGTTCTAAACGGCGGAGCTGTCAGTTGGTGCAGTTCTAAACAAAGCGTCGTGGCGGGATCTACATGTGAAGCGGAGTACATAGCTGCTTCGGAAGCAGCAAACGAAGGAGTCTGGATGAAGGAGTTCATATCCGATCTAGGTGTCATACCTAGTGCATCGGGTCCAATGAAGATCTTTTGTGACAATACTGGTGCAATTTCCTTAGCAAAGGAATCCAGATTTCACAAGAGAACCAAGCACATCAAGAGACGCTTTAATTCCATCCGGGATTTAGTCCAGGTGGGAGACATAGAGATTTGCAAGATACATATGGATCTGAATGTTGCAGACACATTGACTAAGCCTCTTCCATGAGCAAAACATGATCAGCACCAAGGCTCCATGGGTGTAAGAATCATTACTGTGTAATCTAGATTATTGACTCTAGTGCAAGTGGGAGACTGAAGGAAATATGCCCTAGAGGCAATAATAAAGTTATTATTTATTTCTTTATATCATGATAAATGTTTATTATTCATGCTAGAATTGTATTAACCGGAAACATAATACTTGTGTGAATACATAGACAAACAGATTGTCACTAGTATGCCTCTACTTGACTAGCTCGTTAATCAAAGATGGTTATGTTTCCTAACCATAGACATGTGTTGTCATTTGATTAAACGGGATCACATCATTAGGAGAATGGTGTGATTGACATGACCCATTCCATTAGCTTAGCACCCGATCGTTTAGTATGTTGCTATTGCTTTCTTCATGACTTATACATGTTCCTATGACTATGAGATTATGCAACTCCCGTTTGCCGAAGGAACACTTTGTGTGCTACCAAACGTCACAACGTAACTGGGTGATTATAAAGGAGCTCTACATGTGTCTCCGAAGGTACATATTGGGTTGGCGTATTTCGAGATTAGGATTTGTCACTCCGATTGTCGGAGAGGTATCTCTGGGCCCTCTCGGTAATGCACATCACTTAAGCCTTGCAAGCAATACAACTAATGAGTTAGTTGCGAGATGATGTATTACGGAACGAGTAAAGATACTTTACGGTAACGAGATTGAACTAGGTATTGAGATACCGACGATCGAATCTCGGGCAAGTAACATACCGATGACAAAGGGAACAATGTATGTTGTTATGCGGTCTGACCGATAAAGATCTTCGTAGAATATGTAGGAGCCAATATGAGCATCCAGGTTCCGCTATTGGTTATTGACCAGAGATGTTTCTCGGTCATGTCTACATTGTTCTCGGACCCGTAGGGTCCGCACGCTTAACGTTACGATTATAGTTTCATTATGAGTTTATATGTTTTGATGTACCGAAGGTTGTTTGGGATCCCGGATGTGATCACGGACATGACTAGGAGTCTCGAAATGGTCGAGACATAAAGATTGATATATTGGAAGCCTATATTTGGATATCGGAATCATTCCGGGTGAAATCGGGATTTTACCGGAGTACTGGGGGTTACCAGAACCCCCCCCCCCCCGGGTTAATGGGCCTACATGGGCCCTAAGGGAGAAGAGGAGGGCCGGCCAGGGCAGGCCGCGCACCCCCTCCCCCCTAGTCCAAATAGGACAAGGAAGGGGGGGCGGCGCCCCCCTTTCCTCTTTCCCCCTTCCCCTTTCCTTCTCCAACAAGGCAAGAAGGGGGAGTCCTACTCCCGGTGGGAATAGGACTCCTCCAGGCGCACCCCTAGGGGGCCGCCCGCACCTCCCCCTCCCTCCTTTATATACAGGGGCGAGGGGGCACCCCAAGACACACAAGTTGATCTTCGTGATCGTTCCTTAGCCGTGTGCGGTACCCCCTTCCACCATATTCCACCTCGGTCATATCGTAGCGGTGCTTAGGCGAAGCCCTGCGACGGTAGAACATCAAGATCATCACCACGCCGGCGTGCTGACGGAACTCTTCCCCGACACTTTGCTGGATCGGAGTCCGGGGATCGTCATCGAGCTGAACGTGTGCAAGAACTCGGAGGTGCCGTAGTTTCGGTGCTTGATCGGTCGGACCGTGAAGACGTACGACTACATCAACCGCGTTGTTATAACGCTTCCGCTTTCGGTCTACGAGGGTACGTGGACAACACTCTCCCCTCTCCTTGCTATGCATCACCATGATCTTGCGTGTGCGTAGGAATTTTTTTGAAATTACTACGTTCCCAACAAGGATGATGCAGCAGAGTAGCGTAAGTATTTCCCTCAGTTTTTGAGAACCAAGGTATCAATCCAGTAGGAGGCCACGCTCAAGTCCCTCGTACCTACACAAAAACAATAGCTCAACGCAACCAACGCGATTAGGGGTTGTCAATCCCTTCACGGTCACTTACGGGAGTGAGATCTGATAGAGATGATAGATAATATTTTTGGTATTTTTTATATAGAGATGCAAAGTGAAAAGTAAAAAAGCAAAGTAAAAAGCAAAGCAAAATTAAAGTGATGGAGATTGATATGGTGAGAATAGACCCGGGGGCCATAGGTTTCACTAGTGGCTTCTCTCAAGAGCATAAGTATTCTATGGTGGGTGAACAAATTATTGTTGAGCAAATGATAGAATTGAGCATAGTTATGAGAATATCTAGGTATGATCATGTATATAGGCATCACGTCTGAGACAATTAGACCGACTCCTGCCTGCATCTACTACTATTACTTCACTCATCGACCGCTATACAGCATGCATCTAGAGTATTAAGTTAAAAATAGAGTAACGCCTTAAGCAAGATGACATGATGTAGAGAGATAAATTCAAGCAATATGAAATAAACCCCATCTTGTTATCCTCGATGGCAACGATACAATATGTGCCTTGCTTCCCCTTCTGTCACTGGGAAAGGACACCGCATGATCGAACCCAAAGCTAAGCACTTCTCCCATGGCAAGAAAAACCAATCTAGTAGGCCAAACCAAACTGATAATTCGAAGAGACTTGCAAAGATAACCAATCATACAGAAAAGAATTCAGAGAAGATTCAAATATTGTTCATAGATAGACTTGATCATAAACCCACAATTCATCGGTCTCAACAAACACACCGCAAAAAGAAGAAGATTACATCGAATAGATCTCCACGAGAGAGGGGGAGAACATGGTATTGAGATCCAAAAAGAGATAAGAAGCCATCTAGCTACTAACTATGGACCCGAAGGTCTGAGGTAAACTACTCACACTTCATCGAAGGGGCTATGATGATGTAGAAGCCATCCGTGATGACGGCCCTCTCCTGCGGAGCTCCGGAACAGGCCCCAAGATGGGATCTCGTGGATACAGAAAGTTGCGGCGGTGGAATTAGGTTTTCTGCTCCGTCTCTGATCGTTTGGGGGTACGTAGGTATATATAGGAGTAAGGAGTACGTCGGTGGAGCTTCAAGGGGCCCACGAGGCAGGGGCGCGCCCTAAGGGGGGGTGCCCCCCACCCTCGTGACCGCCTCTTGGCTCCCTTGGAGTAAGGTCCAAGTCTCCTGGATCACGTTCGGTGAGAAAATCACGTTCCCGAAGGTTTCATTCCGTTTGGACTCCGTTTGATATTATGTTTCTTCGAAACACTGAAATAGGCAAAAAACTGCAATTCTGGGCTGGGCCTCTGGTTAATAGGTCAGTCCCAAAAATAATATAAAAGTGGAAAATAAAGCCCAATATAGTCCAAAAAAGTAGATAATATAGCATGGAGCAATCAAAAATTATAGATACGT
The DNA here is from genome assembly GCA_032464435.1 of Aegilops umbellulata. Taxonomy (NCBI): domain Eukaryota; kingdom Viridiplantae; phylum Streptophyta; class Magnoliopsida; order Poales; family Poaceae; genus Aegilops; species Aegilops umbellulata. The sequence goes on along the minus strand of CP136056.1, from coordinate 465,831,846 downwards.
TGGAGACGTATCACCTTAACACTCATCGGACTGCATACATCAGTATGTATTATTTCCAATAAGTCAGTTGCTCGCTCCATTGTTGTGGAGAACGGCGTTTTAGTCATCTTGCCCATGAGGCATGGTTCGCAAGCATCAAGTGTTTCATAATCAAGTGATTCCAAAAGTCCATCAGCATGGAGTTTCTTCATGCGCTTTACACCAATATGACCTAAACGGCAATGCCACAAATAAGTTGCAGTATCATTATTAACTTTGCATCTTTTGGTTTCAATATTATGAATATGTGTATCACTACGATCGAGATCCAGCGAACCATTTTCATTGGGTGTAGAACCATAGAAGGTTTTTTTATTCATGTAAACAGAACAACAATTATTCTCTAACTTAAATGAATAACTGTATTGCAATAAACATGATCAAATCATATTCATGCTCAACGCAAACACCAAATAACACTTATTAAGGTTCAACACTAATCCCGAAAATATAGGGAGTGTGCGATGATGATCATATCAATCTTGGAACTACTTCCAACACACATCGTCACCTCGCCCTTAACTAGTTTCTGTTCATTCTGCAACTCCCGTTTCGAGTTACTACTCTTAGCAACTGAACCAGTATCAAATACCGAGGGGTTGCTACGAACACTAGTAAAATACACATCAATAATCTGTATATTAAATATACGTTTATTCACTTTGCCATCCTTCTTATCCGCCAAATACTTGGGGCAGTTCTACTTCCAGTGACCAGCCCCTTCGCAGTAGAAACACTTAGTCTCAGGCTTAGGACCAAACTTGGGCTTCTTCACTTGAGCAGCAACTTGTTTACTGTTCTTCTTGAAGTTCCCCTTCTTCTTACATTTGCCCTTTTCTTGAAACTAGTGGTCTTGTCAACCATCAACACTTGATGTTTTTCTTGATTTCTACCTTCGTCGATTTCAGCATCACGAAGAGCTTGAGAATCGTTTCCGTTATCCCTTGCATATTATAGTTCATCACGAAGTTCTAGTAACTTGGTGATGGTGACTAGAGAATTCTGTCAATCACTATTTTATCTGGAAGATTAACTCCCACTTGATTCAAGCGATTCTAGTACCCAGACAATCTGAGCACATGCTCACTGCTTGAGCTATTCTCCTCCATCTTTTAGCTATAGAACTTGTTGGAGACTTCATATCTCTCAACTCGGGTATTTGCTTGAAATATTAACTTCAACTCCTGGAACATCTCATATAGTCATTGACGTTCAAAACGTCTTTGAAGTCCCGATTCTAAGCCGTTAAGCATAGTGCACTAAACTATCAAGTAGTCATCATACCGAGCTTTGCCAAACGTTCATAATGTCTGCATATGCTCTTGCAATAGGTTCGTCACCTAGCGGTGCATCAAGGACATAATTCTTCTGTGCAGCAATGAGGATAATCCTCAGATCACGGATCCAATCCGTATCATTGCTACTAACATCTTTCAATACAGTTTTTCTCTAGGAACATATCAAAAATAAAACAGGGGAGCTAAACGCGAGCTATTAATCTACAACATAGATATGCTAATACTACCAGGACTAAGTTCATGATAAATTAAAGTTCAGTTAATCAAATTACTTAAGAACTCCCACTTAGATAGACATCCCTCTAATCTTCTAAGTGATCACGTGATCCATATCAACTAAACCATGTCCGATCATCACGTGAGATGGAGTAGTTTCAATGGTGAACATCACTATGTTGATCATATCTACTATATGATTCACGCTCGACCTTTCGGTCTCAGTGTTCCGAGGCCATATCTGTTATATGCTAGGCTCGTCAAGTTTAACCTGGGTATTACGCGTGTGCAACTGTTTTGCACCCGTTGTATTTGAACGTAGAGCCTATCACACCCGATCATCACGTGGTGTCTCAGCACGAAGAACTTTTGCAACGGTGCATACTCAGGGAGAACACTTATACCTTGATAGTTTAGTGAGAGATCATCTTATAATGCTACCGTCAATCAAAGCAAGATAAGATGCATAAAAGATAAACATCACATGCAATCAATATAAGTGATATGCTATGGTATAAAAGATAAACATCACATGCTACCGTCAATCTTGTGCTTGTGATCTCCATCACCTAAGTACCGTCATGATCACCATCGTCACCGGCGTGACACCTTGATCTCCATCGTAGCATCGTTGTCGTCTCGCCAACTTATGCTTCTACGACTATCGCTACCGCTTAGTGATAAAGTCAAGCATTACAGGGCATTTGCATTGCATACAATAAAGCGACAACCATATGGCTCCTGCCAGTTGCCGATAACTCGGTTACAAAACATGATCATCTCATATAATAAAATATAGCATCATGCCTTGACCATATCACATCACAACATGCCCTGCAAAAACAAGTTAGACGTCCTCTACTTTGTTGTTGCAAGTTTTACGTGGCTGCTACGGGCTTAGCAAGAACCGTTCTTACCTACGCATCAAAACCACAACGATAGTTTGTCAAGTTGGTGTTGTTTTAACCTTCGCAAGGACCGGGCGTAGCCACACTCGGTTCAACTAAAGTTGGAGAAACTGACACCCGCCAGCCACCTGTGTGCAAAGCACATCGGTAGAACCAGTCTCGCGTAAGCGTACGCGTAATGTCAGTCCGGGCCGCTTCATCCAACAATACCGCCGAACAAAAGTATGACTTATATCGCCCACAACTCACTTGTGTTCTACTCGTGCATATGACATCTACGCATAAAACCAGGCTCGGATGCCACTGTTGGGGAACGTAGTAAGTTCAAAAATTTCCTACGAATACGCAAGATCATGGTGATGCATAGCAACGAGAGGGGAGAGTGTTGTCCATGTACCCTCGTAGACCGAAAACGAAAGCGTTAGCACAACGCGGTTGATGTAGTCGTACGTCTTCACAATCCGACCGATCAAGTACCGAACGCACGGCACCTCCGAGTTCAGCACACGTTCAGCCCGATGACGTCCCTCGAACTCCGATCCAGCCGAGTGCTGAGGGAGAGTTTCGTCAACACGACGGCGTAGTGACGATGATGATGTTTTACCAACGCAGGGCTTCACCTAAGCACCGCTACAGTATTATCGAGGTGGACTATGGTGGAGGGGGGCACCGCACACGGCTAAAAGATCAACTGATCAATTGTTGTGTCTATGGGGTGCCCCCCTGCCCCCGTATATAAAGGAGTTGAGGAGGGGGAGAGGGCCGGGCCCTATGGCGCGCCCTGGAGGAGTCCTACTCCCACCGGGAGTAGGATCCCCCCCCCCTTCCAAGTAGTAGGAGTAGGAGTCAAGGAAAGGGAAGAGGGAAGAGAAGGAAGGAGGGGGCGCCGCCCCTCCCCCTAGTCCAATTCGGAGCAGTCAATGGGGGGCGCGCGGCCTGCCTCTCCCTCTCCCCTAAAGCCCAATAAGGCCCATATATTTCTTCCCCCGTATTCCCGTAACTCCCCGGTACTCCAAAAAAATACCTGAACCACTCGGAACCTTTCCGATATCCGAATATAGTCGTCCAATATATCGATCTTTACGTCTCGACCATTTCGAGACTCCTCGTCATGTCCCCGATCTCATCCGGGACTCCGAACTACCTTCGTTACATCAAATCACACAAACTCATAATATAACCATCATCAAACTTTAAGCGTGCGGACCCTACGGGTTCGAGAACTATGTAGACATGACCAAGACACGTCTCCGGTCAATAACCAATAGCGGAACCTGGATGCTCATATTGGCTCCCACATATTCTACGAAGATCTTTAGCGGTCAAACCGCATAAAAACATACGTTGTTCCCTTTGTCATCGGTATGTTACTTGCCCGAGATTCGATCGTCGGTATCTCAATACCTAGTTCAATCTCGTTACCGGCAAGTCTCTTTACTCGTTCCGTAATACATCATCCCGCAACTAACTCTTTAGTTACAATGCTTGCAAGGCTTATAGTGATGTGCATTACGGAGTGGGCCCAGAGATACCTCTCCGACAATCGGAGTGACAAATCCTAATCTCGAAATATGCCAACCCAACAAGTACCTTCGGAGACACCTGTAGAGCACCTTTATAATCAATCAGTTACGTTGTGACGTTTGGTAGCACACAAAGTGTTCCTCCGGTAAACGGGAGTTGCATAATCTCATAGTCATAGGAACATGTATAAGTCATGAAGAAAGCAATAGCAACATACTAAACGATCGAGTGCTAAGCTAACGGAATGGGTCAAGTCAATCACATCATTCTCCTAATGATCCCGTTAATCAAATGACAACTCATGTCTATGGTTAGGAAACATAACCATCTTTGATCAACGAGCTAGTCAAGTAGAGGCATACTAGTGACACTCTATTTGTCTATGTATTCACACATGTATCATATTTCCGTTTAATACAATTCTAGCATGAATAATAAACATTTATCATGATATAAGGAAATAATAATAACTTTATTATTGCCTCTAGGGCATATTTCCTTCAGGTGCAGCCTCACAGACGTACACAGCCAGGTGTCTGGGAGGGTGCAGTAGCGAGCAGGGGAAGGAGGATGCGCAGCCTCAATACAAAAGATCATGTTACAAGTATGATGCTAGCTAATCCCTTGGCACCCGCCTTGGCCCAGAGGCAAGCATCTTCCTTGATAGCTAGGACCAGATCGTCGGTGGAAGGTTGTAAGCTATCGAAGATGACCGCGTTGCGACGCTTCCAGATGGCCCATGCGGCGAATGCGACATTGGAGTTGAGGCCTTTACGCAAGTAGCTCAGGGAGGTCTCGGCCGCCAGTGACCACCAGGCGAAGAAACTCGTGGTGCCATCCATCGGAGGGGAGGTGAGCCAGCACCAAGAGAGTATTTCGTGCCAGGTGATCCGGGAGAACACGCAACCAGAGAGAAGATGGTCGATAGACTCTGTCTCTTAGGAACAAAGGATGTAGGTGCAGTCTTGGGTGAGGCCATAACGACCTCGACGCTCGGCCGTCCAGCATCGGTCAAAGGGATGCAAAGCCAGAGGAACACCTTGTTGTTGAGAGGGGCCTAATTCCTCCATATAGTCTCCAGCATGGCGGCAAGGTAGATCCATGGAACAAAGTTTGGTAGCAATACTTGGTCGAATAGGTGTTATTCGTCGTCCACCTCTAGGTGATGCGATCAGGCTCGGAGGTGAGGGTTATGCCTTGGAGTTTGTGCCAAAGGTTGACATACTCAATGACCTCCTAAGGTCCAAGGGCGCCACGGATGTCGCTGATCTAGACCCGCTACGCGAGGCCATCGCACACCAACGTATGGCGGCACCGTCGACGCGGCACGAGGGATAGAAGGGCAGGGGAGATGTCTAAGATGGCCTACCCGTCAAGCCAGTGCTCGCTCCAGAAACGACAAGTTCTCCCATCGCCGAGGTGACAAGATGTGGAGGTGCGGAAGAAGCAGCTAGTCACGTCGCCGGAGGGGAGCTGCAGGTGGTGCCATGGGCGCGAAGGGTCCGTGGCCTTGAGCCAAAGCCAACGGCAACACAGCGAGATGCCGGTGAGATGAAAGTCACACACGCCGAGCCACCGTACTCCAAAAGGCGGCTGACGCGCGGCCAACTGACCAGACAGGTTCCCGACTTGGCGTCACGCCGGCCATGCCAAAGGAAGTCACGAATGACACATGTGATCTTCTTGAGGATCGTTGGGTCGATAGTGATGGCCATAAAGATGTGGACGGGCATGGCGGTGCGCACGTGACGCACGAGGGCAAGTCGCTCACCGTGAGATTACAGGGCGGCCTTCCAGGTTGCAAGCTTCATGACCCCTGTTTTGGCTGATAGATCAGAGTTTTGACTGATGCCCAACGAGCTAATGGACTAAAGTGAGCATATTTAACAGAGAGAAAAGTATAATTTTCGTCACTTAACTTTAGATGAAGTCTAGATTTGATCCCTCAACTCCAAAACCGAACAACTTGCACTCTCAACTACAATTGAACACAGTTCGTCCCTCGTCACGATTTTGACCGGTTTCAGTGTTGACTCACCCCGGTTTGACCGGCGCTGGCTCAAATTTGTGTAATTTTTTAGAATCTATAAACTTTTTTGAAATCCACGTACTTTTTTTAAACCGGGTACTTTCTTCAAGGTTACGTACTTTTTCAAATCCATGAACTTTTTTGAAATTCACATACCTTTTTAAATCCATGTATTGTTTTAAAGTTTGAGTATTTTTTCAAATTCCCATATTTTCTTCAACTTTGTGTATATTTTAAACCCGCATACTTTTTTTTCAAATCCATGAACTTTTTTAAAATTCGCTTTGCTTTTTCAAATTCTCTTATTTTAAAAAAATTCAGGTACTTTTTCAAGTTCACGTACATTTTTAAATCCGCATACTTTGTTCAAATACATGAACTTTTTTGAAATTCATGCTCTTTTTACAAGTTCACTTAAAATTTTCAAATTTGAGTACTTTTCTCAAGTTCACGTAATTTTTCCAAACTCACACACATTTTTGAAATTCGCGTACTTTTATCATGTTCGCGTGCTTTTTTCTGAATTCGCCTACTTTTTTCAAGTTCGCAATTTTTTAAATTCATGAAGTTTTTCCAAATAAAGTAGGTGAATGCTAAAAAAGTACATAAATTTGAAAAAATATATTCAACCATGTAAAAAGAATGCGGATTAGAGAAATGAAAAATATGAAATTTCACGAATTTGGTAATAGTATGTGAATTAGAAAAAACTATGTGAACTTGGATAAAAGTATGTAGATTTGAAAACGTACATGAATTAAAAAAACATGGATTTGGAAAAAGTACGTGAATTTTGAAAAAATATGTAATACTTTCAGAAGTTCATGAATTTGGAAAAAATATTTGAGTAAAAAAACATGAACTTGGAAAAAGTACGTGGATTTTAAAAAATACACGAGTTTCAAATGAAAAATCACGGATTTTGGAAAAGTACACGAATTTTAAAAAATACGTGAACATGGAAAAGGTAATAGGATTTTAAAAAAGTACGTGAATTTCAAGCACGTTGAAAAACTGTGCGAATTTGAGACAACATGGTCAAAACCGGGGCGAGTCAGGACTAAAACCGATCAAAGCCGAGTCCGGTGACGAAACTTGTTCAGTTTCAGTAGTTGAGTGTGCAAATTATCCGATTTTAAAGTTGAGAGACCAAATCTAGACTTCACTAATAATTGAGGTACGAAAAGTATACTTTTCTTTTTAGCAAATTTTTTGTTGTGTATGTGTAGTGCGTTTGACTTTTCACACTTTGGATGCATGATTGCACGGATACGATGAGAAGATAGATGCCGACGATGCATGTACGGTTCGCATTCATACCTTTGGCATGCATTCAGGGTCATGGGTTTCCCATGCATGTGATGAGCTGATACAGTAGATGAATAAAGTATACTCCCTCCGTCCGGTAAAGAGTGTACTTTTGGGTTTAAATTTGTCCATGAAAGAGTGTATTTTTATCTTCCAATATATTTTAAAAGATTTTTTCTTATCACACGGTAATCAAGACCAATGATATTCTATACATAGTCTTCTTAATTTCTACATGCACCTAGCTCATTGGGGGTTGAGTAGTTAAAGAGGAGAGAGATGGTGGCTTGCATCTTCTCAATGCATTTTTTACTCCACTCCATTATTTGTTCTAAAATTTCTAGATGTACACTTTTCACCGAACGGAGGGAGTATGAATGATGAAGTCATGCAATCCCAGCAGTGGTTTGAAATACATACTAGTATTAGAAAGGCATTAAAGGAGATAGAAATGGAGACGGATAGCGTCATGGCGCTCAATATGATCAAGGCAATGGAGAGGGACCGGTCTTGTTATGCCATGCTAACTGATCATATTATGAGACTGCTGGGAGACGGGAGATTAGTTAACAGTTTGTCTAATTCACATCTAGATGTTTTTTAAGGATGTCACATCTAAGCTCCCACAAGTATATAATGCAGCAACAAGAAACAAAAAAAACTAGGACAAAAAATATACCACAAACAAAGTGGACATCAATTTAGATGTGACATAACTATGTCACATCTAGATGTGTCCTAGACAGACCCGTTAGTTAAACTAGCTCACGTACGTAGAGAGCAGGATGACATTAGCTATTACCTCGCTGCTTTTGGTAGAATTGAGAAACGCACAGTTGTATGGTTGGGTTCGGGACCAGGTGAGGTGCCTGATTTATGTAAGAGTGAGATTGATCCTGAGTGATAAATGAAAATTATTTTGCACCCGCAAAAAAAAACCCAAATATGAACCTGCATACGAGCAGAACACACGATAGGTCTACTTTGATCCTCCTTTAATAAATGCTACGCATGCTTGTGCGTATTTGAAAAAAAAGTCTACTTTGATCCGAAGAAAGTTATCTGGTCCCGTCTCCATTCCGATAACTGGAAAATGATCCAACAATTGAGCGGTGGATTCATCAGCAAAAATGCTACAGGTACGAATTTGTTTAGCACTGCCGATTCATCAGCTGTACGTTTCCTAACAAGGACCGGCAGTACTATTGTGCATGTTTATTGTATGTTAAGAATTATCTGTAAGAATGTTGAAATGTCCAGAGGGCTGAATCAAGTAGCAATTCTCAAATGGAAATGTAGAGCTTGATATATGGAGTCCATGACCAAGTGCTAGTATTGCTCGGGAAAAAAGAGAGTGAGAGAAGAGAGAGAACTTTCTCGCAAAAAAAAAAGAGAGGAGAGAGAACTAGCCATCAGTCTTTTTTTGAGGGAACTACGGCGGGCAAAAGCCAGCCTGAACTCATTTATTCATTTTAAAGTTTAAAAGAGAATATATACAGAGGGAGGGGCAAAGGAAAAGAGGGAAACATCAAATAAAAACTACTATGCTACATCTAGCCGGGACAACATGATTCCCCAGTCGATCAGAACTTGTTTACGATTCTCCTTTCCACATCGATGGGCCCAAAGAAGGAGGTCTTGCGATGCCCGCCGAAGAACGCAGCCCAAAGACTCATCTTCATGCTTGAAAACTTTAGCGTTCCTTCTATTCCACAGGCCCCAGAGGATGGACATAATAACCGTATTGCAAAATTTGCAAGCAGGTGAACGCCCTTGCAGGTCTTGGATGGAAGAACAATCTGAAGGGTTGATGTTTAGCGAGTCCACAGTCATCCAAGCTTGAGCGGCAACATGGCAGTGAATTAGCATGTGGGACGTAGACTCCGTTTCCGAACAGAAAGGGCAGGTATCGGAGTCCGTTAGGTCCCTCCGGAAGCGACGCTCGTTGGTAAACAGTCTTCCTCGATGCGCCAGCCAGATAAATAGCCTACACCGATTAGTCGCATAGTTCTTCCTCCAGATGAATTCAGAGAACTGATCATCCGGCCGAGATGAGAAAGCGGCTTCATACGCAGAAGCAACAGAAAGAGGCTTATCGTTGATCCTGCATAAACGGTTATCCGGTACCTGCGGCATCAAGTTAACTGTGGCTAAAACAGTACGCAGGCAAAGAAGCTCGTTAGTAGCAGCGATGGTCAGACGTGGTTGTAACGAAAGACGAAGATCCTCTACCGAAAGAACAAACGCAACAGATACATTAGGTTTTGTAACATGGGAGAAAAGACTTGGGTAGCGAGCAGCCAAGGTATCGTTGCCGATCCATAGATCCAACCAAAACGCGGTTGAGATACCGTTACCGATCTTGACGTGGGTAATAGAGCGGAAGAACGGGAGACCAGATAGGAGGTCCTTCCAAACTATTGTGTGTAGTCTATGGGTGTCACCAATGTAGTGCCCACCATCCCAGCCATACGTGGAGGCAAGCCAAGAGTCCCAAGAGCCAAGACCGGGTTGATGAATTTTACTGAGGGATTTTAGAAGCAGGCAAATATTATGAGTACGGAGGCATCTAAAGCCCAGGCCGCCCTTCTCAGTGGGGGCACAGACGTCAGCCCAAGCAACTTTGCATTGACCCCCATTCACATGGTCATCGCCAGCCCAAAAGAAAGCACGACACCGCTTGTCAATCTCCTGAACAGAACCAACAGGAAGCAGCATAACGCTCATAGCATAGGTGGGAAGAGCTCGAATTACAGAGTTGACAAGAACTGCCCTACCGGCCGCAGAGAGAAGGTGTCCTCGCCAACCAGCTAACCTTTTGTCAACCTTAGCAATTAACTGGTGGAAATCTATTAGACGAAGTTTGTGGGTAGACAAAGGGAGACCAAGATAGTTCTGCGGGAAAGTAGCGACCGATCAACCCAACATACTTGCCATGCGAGCGGCCACAGAAGGTTCAACTTGGATTGGAGCGAAAGTGCTTTTAGCAAAATTAATATGGAGACCCGTAGCGAGGGAGAAATTGAGCAGGATAGATTTTAGGGAGGCAAGGTTATCTTCGTCTGCCTTTATGATAATTAGAGTGTCATCCGCGTATTGAAGAACAGGACATGGCGAGTTGGGAACAATTGGGTGCTGCAGCAGCCCCTGAGCTGAGGCCTCTAGGATCATGCATTGGAGGATATCGGCAATAATGATGAAGAGGTAAGGTGAAATGGGGTCGCCTTGTCTGAGACCGTTTTTACATTGAATCCAGTTCCCGGGAACGCCGTTAAGAAGAATAGCCGATTGGCCAGAGTCGTTTAGCATCCTAATCCAACGAATCCAAGTTTCTGAAAACCCTTTGGCTTGAAGGATATGATAAAGACTCTCCCAAGAGACAGAGTCAAAGGCTTTCCTAAAATCCAATTTTAAGACTAAGGCCGGGCATTTTCTTTTGTGGCAAGCTTGCACAATATCAGCTGCGAGAATGAAGTTTTCCGAGATACACCGTCCTTTGATAAAGCCGGATTGATCCGCATGGACAAGATCACGAATAACCGGCTGAACTCTAATAGAAAGGCACTTGGAGCATAGTTTGACCGAGCAGTTTTGAAGGGAAATCGGACGCATCTGGTCAGGGTCAGTTGTGCCAGGTTTTTTGGGAATGAGGACAATGTAAGCTTTGTTGATACGCCTAAGATCTGCAGAGCAGGAGTAGAAACTGTTGAGAAGGGATAGAAGGTCGTTTTTAACTAGGTCCCAATTGGACTTGTAGAAAGCTGGCCCAAAACCGTCCGGTCCGGGGCTAGCATTATCGTTCATGTCAAACAGAGCCGTTTTAATCTCCTCAAGAGAGAAGGGGCGAGTCAAATCGAGAGACTGAGAGGGTCTTAGACGAGAACCGGATACTAGCTCGTTTAGATTCGGAGGAATAGAACAGACTATAGGGGTACCAATGACAAGTTTAAAGTAGTCACGAAGAACACGATGCTTGCCGGAGTGGGAAGAGACCACGCTACCATCTATGTTGAGGGATTTAATTTGGTTTTTACGCAGCCTGATCATAGAGCAAAGGTGGAAGTAGTCCGTGTTCTCATCACCGAGCACACAGTCCTTGATTTTAGCCCATTGCCGCCAGTAGACAGCAGCTAGGGCGTTGTGCCGGTGAAGGGACAGAGAAACCTGCGTGCGAAGAGAGCGTTCCAAGGAGGAGAGCGATCGGAATTCTTCTATTTTGTCTAGGAAGGTGATGACCGTGTGGCAGTTTTTAGTGATCACAAGAGGAGATCTAGCTTGCTTGGCCCAGGCCTTAGCAGCTGCGCGCACTCTCTTAAGTTTGAGACATAAGTGGCCCAAGTGGGAAGATGGGACAACACTATTCCAATTTTGCGAAATGATGTTCATGAAAGGTTGCAAGTGCAGAAGGCCGTTGTTGAACCGGAAGACCGAAGGCGTGGGAACTTTGGACGCAGCAATGAGAACAAGCGGCACATGATCAGAAGTTGACCGGCAAGCGGACGTGAGTGTGGAGTCCGGGAGGAGGAAACTCCAAGCTGTGTTGACAAAAGCCCTATCCAAGCGCACCAAAGTCGGGGAGTCTTGTTGGTTAGACCAAGTAAATAGCCTATCAAGAAGGGGAAGCTCCTGAAGATTAAGACGGTTTAAAGTAGACGAGAAGAGCAAGGCTTCGGAATGGTTAAAGTTGTCATTCGAGCGCTCGTTGGGCTTTAGAGTAAAGTTGAAATCACCTAAAAGAGCCCAGGGGCCGGTGATAGAGGAGCCTAAGAGAAGAAGTTCGTCAACAAACGCTTGCTTCTCAAAGCTGACGCAAGGACCATAAATGTTAGAGATCGAGAAATCATCGTTGCTAGCTCTAGCCGAGAAGTGTAAGGTTAAGGAGAACTTAAGAGCAGTGACCGAAGTGCAGGAGTAGTCTTGATCGTTCCAAGCTGTTAGGATTCCTCCAGCAGAACCATTTGAAGGCAAGAAATGGAATGATTTCAACCTAGTGGGTAAGAAGGAGCTGGCTTTGAAAGTAGAGATATCATCAAGCTTTGTTTCTTGCAAGCAAATAAAAGAGGGGTCGAGGCCGAAGAGAGCAGCTTTTACGTCAGCTTTTACATCTAGCCTCAAGAAGATAAGAGATGAGATAGGCATGGATCCATGCAGTACATGCATGTGTTGGAACGCACTGGAATTCTTATCCTTTGACATTCACAAGCTTGACTGCTGGTACACAGCCTGCTGTCCATACATCAAGAGTGCTGTACAGAGTCACGCATGTGGCACCTAGTACATGGCAGCAGTTCAAGAGTGCTGTAGAGTCCGTGCAATCATGCCGCGTTCTACCCGCTCCCTCTGGTAAACAAAAACAAAATATATACACCAACGTCAACATAATCAGGTGTGTTTGTCAGATATCGACGATGTTGAGAAGAGAAGAGATGACCACTCCGCATAAGATCGAGTTCTGCATGCCACATTGTCACTCATAGCAAGTTAGCGCTATACACTGTTTCTATAAGAAACTAACTATAGCCTTATTTATCTCCAAAAAGGACTATCGGGTTTTCAAACAGTGGCCTTTGCCCATTAGGTTGGATGTTAAGAGAGAACAAATTAAGCAATAGGAGGGAGATCTTCCGTACTTGTACATAAAGCTAGCCAGTAGCCTGAAAAAGTAAGATCATGCATGTGCCGCATTCACAAGCTCGTCTGGTCTCCATATGTCTGACATGCATGTGGCTCCAGACCCTAGCAGACGGCAGCACTCGTAGATGACCGTGCAATCATGCCGCGTTCATGCTGCTGGGGTTCTCCATGCTACTTACAATGTCCCTAAAAAAATGATTATAGCCTTACCTATAAATGGCATCCACCTTGTAGCTCCACTTCCAAACTACTCCCATTGCTTTCGCCCACCACATGCCCTCTTGCTAGCTGCCTAAGGTAGAACACCATGAGCGACACCACCACCCACACATGCTACATTGATTCGCTAGACAGCCTTCAGGAAGCCGAGCGGTTCTTCAACAAGAACCATCCAAAGTATGGGGAGGTTGTGTTTAGCATCACCGGCTGCGACCAACTAGTTGCAGCGCCTATGCTCTTGGCCGCTGTCAATAAAGCCAAGAAGAAGGCCAAGTCCGATAAGCTGTCCATCGAGGGTCTCCCTCTTCTCCAAGAGTTGAAGGAGAGGGCCGAGGAGCTGGAGCGGAAGCTGCGGGTCTTGGAAGAGATAGCTGACACCGAACACAACGACGAAGACAATCATTTCATAGGTGACTCTGATGCCCACACTACTACTTACCATCACACTACCGATATGCAGAGCCTCTTGAGTTCTGTCCAAACGATGAACATCAACGCGTTCCACGAGCTCGACAAGGATGTTGATGGAAACATTAGAAGATTTGAGCACCACCGTGCTATGTTTGAGGACTCTAGGATGGAAGCAAAAGAAAAGTGGATCCCCAGTGTTGAGGATGAGTTGTACGGTGACGACGAGGAGGATGAAGACGACGAGGAGGAGGATGAAGAAGAGGAGGGGGAGGATGAAGACGATGAGGAGGATGAAGAAGAAGAGGAGGAGGAGGGGGATGAAGGTGACAAGGACGACGATGAAGACGAGGAGGAGGAGGATGAAGGCGACAAGGAGAAGGATGAAGACGAGGAGCTGGATGAAGACGACGAGGAGGACGATGAAGACGAAGACGACGAGGAGGATGAAGATGAGTAGTAAGGAAGAGCTTCATGTCCTGCTCCTGCCACACCATCTATTAGCTTGTTGATTTGCGAGCCTTGTCTTGGTGTTGTTGTTGTTGTTCTCTCGAGTGCACTCTTTAGATTTCTGTGTATCAGTGTACTATATCTCCTCCTCGGGTTGCAAGAGTATTGCTCTCATGTGGTTATTGATGTTTGTATTGAACGCGTGGTTGAATAAATGTTTCTATCATGTTACCGTGCCATATGTCCTTCCTCACACAACAACTTTACCGTGGACTAGTTTTGTTCAATCAGATTTTGTACGCATCCAATGCTAGTATGGGGTATGCATGCCCATAAAAAAGGGGTATGCATTAGGTGCCTTGCTAAGCTCTGTAACGAACAACATTTCACGAATGAACTTGTGTACCAGAGAGCGGTTGGGAAGCACACGCGCTGCATGTAGAATTTTGCTAGTGTTAAAAAAAAGAACGTTGTCCATTTTATGTTAAGCCCCCTATATTTCTGGCATTTTTTAACACAGTACAGACGCAAGCGCTTATATACACGCGCATCCACTCACCCCTATGAACGCACACACGCACACCCTACTCCTTTGAGCATCTTCGAAAGAGTGAGCCGGCATATCATCTTGAAATTTCCGAAGTCACCGTAGGCACCTCGTCGTCGACGGGAACATCTCCTCCCACTGAATGCGTATCACCGGAAATTCTGAAATAATTCAGGAATAAATGCGAGCACCAGGACCTGAACTCTGGTGGGCTGGGAATACCACAATCCCTCTGACCATCCAACCAGTTCGATATATTTTCCGACATTCACTACATTCAATTCCCTTCCATTCCGGAAATTTGAACCTACAATTGGACTTAGATCCTTTTGAACCCTCATGTTGTCGGTATGAAATAAAAGACCAGTATTGATTACCTAACTCTAATGAAAGCCAGAGTTGTCGCCAACGTGGGTTCCGACCCTATTGACCAAACCGGCCACCATAGCATGGCAGAGGAATCTCACCGCCCACACAACACAAGGTCAACGCACCCGATGTTGCGAACTCTTGGGGCCGCTGCCACCCCGACTTTCAATTGCTCCGTCCTGACCTCCGTTGTCCACCGGCACCGCCCTCCCAACAACGGCCACCCTCCATTCCACCGCTCGAACCTGAATTGCAAGGAGAAAGTATAAAATAAACCTTAAACTTTCAGGCGAAAGCTAAATCGAACTCTGAACTCGCAATCCCCGAAATTGGGACACTGAACTCTCTGATCTCCGACCATTTTGAACCTTAAGACCATTTAGCTGGTATTCGCTGACATGGCAAGTCAAACCCTGGGATTGTTGACTATGACGTGTGTTCCTCTGTTCGTTTTGATCGCTGCCTCGAGAAAATGTTATTGTTTTCAAAAATTGTTTGAGACTTTGAAAAATGTTTAAATTCAAGAAATATTCATGTTTTACAGATATTCACATAAATTTAGAAAATGGTTGTGTTTTAAAAATTGTTCACTACAATACCTCATTTTTAAAATCTCATTTCAAAAATCATTCAAAGTTTGGAATTTTTTGTGCTTTAGAAAAATGTTCACTACAGTACGTCCTAGATTTTCAAAAAAAATGTCAAATTAGAAAAATATTCTTGTTTAAAAGAAATGCTCACAAACTTGAATTATTTTGTGTTTTAAAAAGTCGTTCGCTACAGTACCTCGTAGGTTTTCAAAATTGTTCGTGTTCTAAAAAATCGTGTTTAAAAAATATTCATCTTTTAAATAACTGCTCACAAATTAAAAAACCACTAGTCCATCTAAGATCTTTTACAGGAGCTAGAGGAAATGGCTCGCGTTTTAAAAAATTAATCCCTACAGTACCTATCTATTTTTTTTAATATATCCGAGTCCAAAAAATGCTTGTGTTTAAAAAGAATGTTCGCTACAGTACCTCCTATATTTTCAAAAATTATTTGTACTTTCAAAAAATGTTCGCGTTTCAAAATGTTCAAAATTCGAAATAAATGTTGGGTTCAACTTTTTTTTAAGAATTTTGCAGAATATTCACGTTCTAAAAGATACTATTCACTATTTTAAAACATAGTGTTTACCTTTTGTTTTTAGAATCAGGCGCTGCTGTTAGCTTATTTTAACTTGTTGCGTTGACTGATAAACACGAATGCTCGTTAACTCCATAGGTTATCATCCCGCGCTTTTAGTTGTAGCTCCCGTGTACGATTCCTACAGCTGGTTTTCTTTTTCTTACATTTTATCTGGCGCCAATACTAATGGACCGGCCCATCGCGACTGGTGGATGTGAAACGACTGTAATTTGCCCCCCAAAAAATAAATTCTCCCTCACTCGCAGTCAACAATCCCGGGTTTAATCTGCCACATCAGCGATCCCTGTTTGGGAACGATCTCAAGGCTCAAAATAAACCGGGATCAATGAATTCGGTGTGCTGATTTTAGAGATTACGAGTTCAGGGATCAATTTAGCTTTCACCTACAAGTTCAAGGTTTGTTTTGGACTTTTTTCGAGTTGTTGCAAAGTCGTAGGACCCAGCCGCTCTCAACTCAAGCTGCACTATGATGACCTATTAGACATCTTCCAATGCAAATGTGCTTAGATGAGGTGCTAAGTATATTAAATGACTTAGCAATTCAAGTTCTCAATGCAAAGGTGCTAAGCTTTTGGGTGCTAAGCTTCATGCATTTAATTAGTCATAGACTTAGAGATGTGATTTCACTAGGTACACGTGCTTAGCAGTATTTCTTTCTGGGTCATCATACTACTCTCACTCTCTCTCTCTCTCTCTTCTTAACTAGCATGCCACATCAGTTTATTTATTTTTTTTGCTTAGTTGACAACCTTAGCACCTGTATAAGGTGGAGCATTGGCAGCGGCCTTATGTGATAATAGCTAACGACTAAAAAGCCTTCGACATATATTACCCGCATTATCGAAAGCGCAAAATCTCCCGTGCACGGGACCTCGCGTGCCTTCATTGCAGAAGAATACACTATTGAAATATTAGTATGGGCCTAAGGCCCATCTAACAATTTCTGAAAATCTGCAAGGGCCCGCGTGGGTTTAATTGGCATTAGGTGTAGTGGGAAATTTAGTCTCACCCCGCTAGTTGGAGAGGAGTTGGACCTCCTTATAAGGGTTTTTTTTTCACATGCTATTGGAGCTCGAGAAGAGAAGAGACCCTCGCGCGCTTCTCCTCCGCCGCCGCCCGCCACGCCTCGGCATGACGCGACGGATCCTGTACGAGAGAGGTGCGATTATGTTTTTGGGAAGCGACCACGCGACTGCTCGCCTCCGATCTGCTACGTCCGTCGTCTTCGTCATCACCATGTCTCAGACCAAAGCCGACCGTCTCGCGGCCTCAAAGCTCGAGGCCGACAAGAAGGACGCTGCGGCTTCTGCCTGGTCTATCGGAGGGTATAACTCGTTTATCTGTAGTGAACTGAATATTCCATGATTAAATAGTACTCACTCCACCCCGTAGGTTTTACATCCAATGTGAGTACATTGAATGTAATAACGTCTTATATTATGGGACAGATGAAGTATTTAGTTTCTTTTGTCATGGGGAAGGTTATACATCTAACTAATATTAGAAATGTATTTTGTAAGCTAATGTGGACAAGATCAATATATATAATTATCTAAGTTTTCTGAATTTGCAATGTCTAACTTGTTGTATTCGTATTTTTTTAATGCAGTTTTGCCCCTCCTGAGATTTCTTTTAAGCTCCGCCACTGCTCAAAGAAGACATGTGGGTCTAAATTTCTAGATCTGATTGGCCTTTTTAGTCTTAGGCACCAATGTAATAATACCATAGTTTGGCCTAGAGATATCCAACTCCCCTTTATGAAAATATAATCAGAAAGAGATTTTAAATCATATTTAACCAAATCCCAAAAGTGATGATAAAACTCAAAAGTGAAGCCATCAGGACCAGGAGATTTATTACGTTCCGTTTTAAACACCACCTCACTTGACTTGTAGCAGTATGCCAGATCCCGATGGCACCGCCGGGGCGATATACTTGGAAATGGCCTCCTGAATAAGGCGTATCATAAACGGGTCACCATTGTCGTCACGGCTCCATATCGTTTCCAGCGACATACAGCGAAGGACGCACGCCTTGTCTAGAATGTGGAGTGCGAGCTCTAGGGAAGCAAGGTCTGCATCGAACCCGGTGATAACGACATCCTTTAGGCTATGGTGCGGGAGCCCTTGGTGCTTCCTGAAATAGCCACCCGCTGGCTGCTGCCGCTGCTGCCGTCGTCTATATCGTCTCGCGTCGAAAACCGGTGCACCACGCATCACCTGCAGATATATACACGTGAAAAGATATTAATAATAATAATGGCAATTGATTAGCAAGCTACTACTTACGTGCTAGTGATAGTATGTAGAACTAGCTAGCTGCTACGTACGTACATCCAACGAAAGCGCTTCCAGGGTCGGCGCCGAGTCGAGAAATGAATAGAGGAAGAGAAAATCGTCTCTTCCATGTCGCCCCGGCATGTAGAATTCGAGTTTCACATGCTTCAGGTGACGGAACCTGTTGCCGCTGCTGTGTGGGGAAGTCATAACTACCTGCAGAGTCCTCTTAGTTATTAGTACTCCTACTACACCGCATGCGTTTATTCTCTTACTAAATCGTATCTGTATATAATAAATAGTACTATATGTATTTGGTATTTGGGTTGGATAAGAAGAAGAAGAAGAAGAAGAAAATTTGAGTTGGAAGGAATTATTGACAAACCTTGATGTGGCGTACTAAGGTCAAGGATAAGGTCTCCAGGCGCGGCATGAGGTGCGCTAGGCTTAACAGCTGAAGCCGCGATGACTCGGTGGCTTCAGATTCGGCGGGACCAATCAGGTGCTCGAGGTCAAACTCCGCACTTGTCACCTTGAGGGCGGGTCCAACTGACCCACAAAGCAGGGTTCCCGGCATGTGCCGGCCTTCAAACCGCAGGGACTCGACGGAGGAGCCCGATATGTCCATCTCCCTCATCGACCAGCAACTTTTCACCACAAGAATCCTCAGTTGCTTCAGACGATCAGGCGGCACCTTGAGGTACGCCAGGTCCTCGCACCACTTGAGCTTCAGGCTCTGCAGTCCCAAGGTCCTCCCCGGTGACGCGCACCCTCGACAGAACCAGGGTCACCAAGCTGGCCAGCTCCGGCATGGGGGCCCGTATGCTTCCCATCCGGAGGTGGAGGTGCTCCAGCGCGCCGGCCGCTGCCGTCCCGGCGGAGAGGAGCGAGCAGGGTAGGTCGTACCGGAGCCTGTCCGGGTTGTAGCAGCCGTGCGGGAGGAAGTCGAGCCTGAGGCGCCTGGTGGTCGTCGACGTCAGGGCGAGGCGCACCCAGCGGTCGACGCAGGGAGCGTCCTGCTCCCGCAGGTAGGCCAACTTGATGGTCAGCGCATCCAGTGCCGCGCCGCTGCGGCGTCGCGACATGATGGCATCCACGTGGCGCACAAAGCCCCTCGCGGGCTCGTCTCGCTCCCGCAGCGCAACGAGCACGTCGTCTTGCTGCTGCTGCTGTCCGAGTATGATTGGGGGAGGCATCAGGTTGTCCTCGCCGGCTTCATGAGGAGCGGCTGCTTCCGGTTCCGGGTGCTGTCGTCTGAGACGGAGCGTATCCTCGTCGAAGGTTAGACGAGGATACCTCCCCCAAGCCCGTAGGAAGGCTGAGCACGAGGAGGACACACGAGCCACGTCCCTCATACACAAGCACGAAAGTATCCTGCACAGAACGTCCTGCATGCATGCATATATAGTCCGCCGTCAGAGAGACACTCCCGGATGAACAGTACGTTTAAAACAAATACTCCCTTCGTTCCTAAATACTTGTCTTTCTAGGCATTTCAACAAGTGTCTACATACGAAATGAGTGAATGTACACTCTAAAATATGTCTACATACATCCGTATGTGGTAGTCATTTGAAATGTCTAGAAAGACAAATATTTAGGAACGTAGTAGTAAATAAAAATTAAGAATTCTAATTTTATTTGTAGGTGTTCATGTTAGTGTGACAAGCGTGCTTGATTTTCATGTCAAATGGGATAGCCGTCTTCGCTGTAAAAAATAAAATTAAGTGTAACATTTGGCGTTTGATTTGTTTTTCAGCACAGGTAAAGATGCTTAAGTTTTTTCAAAAAGAAAATTGCATGTAACATTTGGGTGTCACAGTGAACACATTTGATTTTTCTCATACTTTTTACATTTATGGAAAATATTTTAACGAGCAAAAGCATATGCTCCCAAGAGTCAAGTTGGACTTCCGTGATATAGACAGACTATTTATAGGTTGCCGAGCAGGTAGTTCTTTTAGTCTTTTCAAAGCTCATCTTTTTTCTTTAATCTTCCATCGTCTTCTTCCTCTGTCCACCTGATCTCACCGCCATCAGCGGCCGGGGACACTCGAGCGTGCACCTGGGCCTTTCCCATCGCCGTGTTGTCGCCGCCTCCCACCTCCCCTTGGCGAGCCGGACCTCCCCCCTCCTCCTAAAAAAACCCTCTCATACACACACACACACAAAAGAATGTACCCTAAAAAATCCCTCCACCTGTGATGCCGCTGTAGCTCATCTTTTTACATTTATAGACAATTTACATATAGCTACTGCGCATAATATAACACGAACTGTTGAATATGTACGGCGCGATGTACACGTAGCTCTGGAAGATCTTCAAGCTTTGTGTCAGCGGGATGATACGACTCCATCGTTCGAGCTCACCGGAAAATTCTGGTTTCACAGGCTGGACCTATATATATATAGTTAAGCGAAAAATCTCGGATCGTGCTGGAATCCGAAACACTGTGGGACTTCCCGACGTATTCGGTAGTGGAAATTCTAACAGTTCGTCCTCGAAAACAATTTCAACAGGTAGGCTTTCAAAAATGAGCTCTTTTACAGTGGTTGTGGAGTTACGACTTGTAATTTCATGTAACTCCCCTTCAGAATATTTTGGACCGTCAGATTTATACAATAATTTTATAACAAGCGTTTTGCAGAAAGACCCTCAAGTATTATGGTAATCAACCCGCAGTATACATAATAATTAAACGTTCCGCTGGCTGCAGGAGTTGCTTCCTCCCGATTCCCCTCCTCACCCCATACGAACCCTAGCTGCTGCACCAACGCAATCCCGCCGCCGCTTCAACGCCGCCCCGCAGTCTACCGGGACGTCGCTTCCCCGTGCTCTGGCACCGGTCCTCCTCCACACCCTCTCGCATCCCTCCGCTCTAGGCCCATCTCGCGCCGCCAGAAGCAACTCCCGATCTCTAGCCGCCGACCTCGCCTCACTCCTCTCCGGTCGTCGTTGCTGCAAGGAAGTAGCCGGCGGAACGCATTGAGCCCCGACCTCCTCCACAACAGCCGACACCCCTCCCTCTGGCGAGCTGACCCTGTCGGCGCCTTCTGCAGAAGCAGGACGAGCCTCCCAAACGCAGCGTGCTCCTTGCGTACGGTCAGATTGCTGCCTCCTTCTCTGGCCCATCCATCCCTAGCTCAAGGTTTTAAAAAAAAATCACTGTTACGAAAATGTGTGTAGGCAGATCTTTGTAGCATATACATGGATTGGGCAATTGTTTTCCCCTATGTTTGATAAGTTAGTAGGTCCGGTTATTTTTTGTGGATGTTATTTACTTTTGGATACATCCCCATTTGAGCAGTCGAAGTTCGAGTAATTCTGGCTGTTATTATAGTCATGCCATCACGGTGTGATTTACTATGTACTTGCTCAGCATCCCTGCAAAGAATGCATTTAATTTCTAACCAATTTGGGATACTATATGTTGACTTCTTTTCTAAAGATTGCCCCTAAGCCCTTGTAGTTGGAGATAAAATTTAGCCAAGATGTTATTCTAATGCTTTCTTCAATGAATTTGCCTAATGGAATCCAGGTATGTTCTTCAAATCTTTTTTTACATCTTCCTGTCATATCAGTGTGTAGTTTTCCGGTCATCTACACACATCAGACAATTTAATTTAAGTTGCTAAAAGCAAGATAAAGTAATATAGGCTTTGCATGTTTGACACAGTTCTCCCCCATATGCACTTGTTAAGCAGTTTGCTACATTAACTAACATATGCATTTTATACTGTGCTTCGTATTGTAGCTACAAGCATGCAGAGGATTATCAAGAACTGAGTTATAGCTGCTTATGAAAGTTGTGGACCTGATTCATTATATTGTATTAGAAATAGAAGTTTACTTTGCTATGTCCTTTGGTGCAGCACAACTGGGTGCAGTTTGTTTCTTATGTCGAGTTCGCTGGATCAAACTTCATATTCTACATTGCTCTATCTTTTGCTGCTCCTGAGATGCATTTTCTACTTTCGGTTTGATCTTGTGTGCAGTTAGGTGGTTCAAAGGCTGAACTTCAGTATCCATGCGATATGTACGGATGTGAATACATGGCCGTACTAGCTTCGATCTACTTTGTTACGTCCAGCGTCTCGTGACGACGACACAGAAGGGCGCCTCTTCACCGATGATTGTCGGCGGCCGTAGCAGAAATGCTTTTTCCTGACGCCAAAGTCCAGAGCTAGGCGTCTTCAGAGACAGTGGCCATCTTCTCGGTCGTGTCTTCCAAGCAGAACGTCCTCAGATTCTCCATGTTGTAGTCCTGAAAACTAGCCAAAAGGAGTTGGGTCTGTGACGTTCGTTGAATGTTTCGCTAATGCTTTGCAGTTGAGAGTGTTTTGATGGTGTCTTCATTGACTCAGAAATTTTGATTATTTTTATTTAACCAAGTTAAGTTAGAAATAGTACCATTGTTGTTATGAAAAAAGTGGGGCCTGGGATTCGAACGCAGAACCTCTGGTGGAGAATAACGTGAGACTAAGCATACAACATGTTATAGATTTAAAAACTAATTTCAAAAGAAAGAAAAAAAGAAGACGACACTAGTTGCTGGCCAACCGGCCGAAATTCCATCCGGTTGTTGTGCCAGTGTCTGATTCATCTGTTTTCGCTCAATGGATCTGGGTTACACAAAACAGGAAAGAAATGCGTTCATTGTCCCATACCACTATATGAATCACTCCGGGTCATAAGGGCCCACATATACCACTATGAATCACTCCGAGTCGTTTGGACTCACAAGTATAAACCATAAGTCGTTCGGATCCACCAATACCACCCTTACCTCTCAATATCATTTGTGTTACCAATACCATGCAGTGCCCCTCTATATCATCTGGGCGACAATACCACTACTAGTCACTTTGGATCATGCAAGCCAACCAAAAGGGCACTCTAAGTCGTCCACACACGTCCTTCCCTGACAAGCAGTCCCCCTCAAAAACCTCTCCCATGCAATCGCTCTAACCGTCCTTCCGGGAGTGGATGCGACCGCTCCGCAGCTTGCTGGACATTAAAGGGGCATGCTAGCCCTCGCTACGCCTACTCGCTTACTCTCTGCGCCACGTTCAATGCAAGCTCAGAGTGATGCGACCGGATTGGCCGCCAGGGCGACTTCCTACTGCATTGAAGCTAGTTGCCCGTCCGTCCGGCTGTCCTGCATTGAACAGACGGTGACCAAGAAGCCCACTCCGGGCGCCCGCATCCCCCAATACCACTACTAGTCACTCTGGATCGTTAGGCTAACAAATACCACTATGAATCACTCTGCGTTATCAGGGCTGAGACATACCACTATGAATAGTACCGCTCTGAGTCGTCCAGTCACAAGTACCACTCTAGGTATTTTGGCCTCACAAGTATCGATCTTACTCATTGAGGCCCACAAGTACAAATCTTACTCGTCGGGCTCAGAAGTATTGATCTTAATCTTTCAGGCCCGCAAGTATGACTGATAAATTATGTAAACAAATGGAATTCCACTGTCAATTCAGAATGATAAATTATGACTGATTACCTTATGTATGGAATGAAAAAAAAAAGAAACGTACACCTAGTTAATTTTTTATACCGCTTAATTGTCCATGTACTTGAATCAGTTGAGTTGGATAGTTGAGTGCACATGGAAGAAACAAGTACTGGAGATCCAGTGCAACGACTACTAGAGATCGGTTCAGCTGGATACTCTAGTGCACATGGATACTTGAGTGAACTTATATCCGTTGAATTTGTTAAAGAAATATTCTCCACAATCATACTATTTCAGCTACTATAGAAAATCACAAGAGAAAGAACCTCAAACAGTAACATTTAACAACTTATAATTTTCTGGGTGAATGACATGATCAAGATGGTAATGGAACTGGGCAAAATATTCTCACTCTCATGAGTGCAGCATTACATAGTATTTCAGTTCTGAAAGTAACTCTCTCTGTATTGATCACTGACCACAAGAAGAAATAAAAGGCACTACTATGCCTATTCTTTGAATTCTTCCGTGCATATTGGTTCACTATCTCATCTTCTTGGCTGCTCTGAAGCTCGACGTTTTGAAGCAGAGAACATGAGGAATCCGCATTAAACATGGTCAAGGAATCACCAAAGCAAGCATAGTCCCCGAAGCGAGAGTCATGCTTCGGATTCCATCATAAAGTACTCGGCAAATATGAAGGGCCAGTCATCTCAGTGGTGTGTGACTGGGTGGCGAACTGGCGACCACGGTGGCGTGCCCGGCGGCAGCCGCTTCCTCGAGGGATGGCAAGCAAAATACGGTGGGCGGGGAACCGGGCGGCCGCCGCTTCCACGAGGGACGGCGAGCAGGTCGTGTGGTGGTGGGGAACCCGGATGCGGCCGCTTTCGCGGGGGACGACGAGCAGGTCGCCATCATCCGCGTACGGAAGTCGTCAACGGCGGCAGAGATCGGAATCTACGCCGTATCCGATGATACACTAGGATTTAGGAGCATTATAGAAGGTACTTTGAGATTTGGATAAGAAATGACGTGTTAACATCTGAGGAAAAAGACATCTGAGAAGGGGCCTCACGCGGAAGGCCCTGACAATGGTAAAAATAACGGATATACCCTTTTATAAAAACATAAAAAGAATATCCCACCTAATTTTGGTACTGGTCCCACCATTACTTTGTAATTTCATGTAATTTCAGTCTTGTAACTCCTTGTAACTCTTACTTTATTACCGTCAGATCATAGTGAATGGACGGTTCCTAAAATCGCCAATCACCGTAACAGTTGTATTCAAAAATACTATTAGAATATTATAACACAGATAGATCACATCAAAATCAATGACCACGAACGTGCAGAAAACTTTGCCAGAGACACGTAACTTATGTCTCTTCTTATTTTACTTTTTTTTCCTCCTCTTGTTTCCTCGGTGGTACAGACTCATGCAGGGGAAGTGCATATATATGCACGAACCGACCCGAAGATCACCTAAACCTACTCGTACTTGTTCTGGACTTCAAGCCGGACTCAGCTTGTTCCAACGTAAACCTTTAGTACTAGTTTTCTCTTTTCGAGTAAACTTTCGATCTATTCATTTTCAACCACGTTAGTACAAGATCATAAAAAAAAATAAAAATTACATCCAAATCCATAGACCACCTAACGTCAACTACAAGCATTGAAGCGAGGCGAAGACGCGCCTCCGTCCTTACCCCTCCCTTGCCGGAGCCAGGCAAAACTTGAGTAGACAATTAGGAAGTTGTCGTGCTAAGGCCCCATAGGATCAGCGCACCAGAACAGCAACCATCATCGGTCAAGAGTAATGTAGATCGAAATGATCCAACCTGAACACACATGAACGTAGAAGAACGGCGACGATCCGAGCAGATTCGCCAATACAAAGGTGGCTGCTACAAATCATCCGGCTGATTTCATGGGGAAATCAGCCAGGTCGCGTCGTTGGATTCATCTCCTAACAACCGTTGGATCAGGTCAACACGAGCAACAACTGTGTCGCTATAGGGATGCAGCACCGAGCTCCGGGCCTCCGCGCAAGCACTGCATCGCAGCACCGGGAGCCGCCGACGAGCGCTCCTCTGCAGCACCACCACGTGCATGCGGCGACGACGTCTGATGCTACGACAGTGATGGGGTGCTGCGATGAAGCATGCGGCGGCGACATTCTGATGCTGTGATGGTCGCCGTCGTTCCTCACCCGGTTCCTGGCAGCGATGGATTGGTGGCGAGTGTGACGGCCGAAGATGGCGAGAGCTTGTGCAACGGCGGCGGTGGCACGATGCAGAGAAGTGTGCGGCGTGGGGATGAGAGGAGAATGGATCTTGATGAAAGAGTCGAATGTGTGGACGAGAACTGCACATGAAGATAAGGCTACGTGAGGATAAGAGGTGGTGGGCCCCAAAGAGAGATGCATCGAGCGGGAGAGGTGGCAGACGCAGGGACAAAATCATCCAGTTTATTTAGAACATTTTTCAAAGACAAATTCACTGGAGACATATCTTCATGTGCCCATCGATCATGCTAGACACATCAAATATGTTTGAGACCAAACTAAATCTTAACATAGTGAGCTTTAGCAATCCCGTATCTGTATATACGAGATGCGATGCCTTCCATTTCCCCAATATACGAGATGCGATGTCTTTCCTTTTCCCCCACCCCACTCGACGCAGCCAAACTCCCTCCTCGGCTCCTCCTACCTCACGCTCTCATCGCACAATCGGCAAGGGCAAGCTCAACAAGGTCAGGACCTACGGAACAAGGCCACAACCTTGGAGCAAAAAAGATGATTGAGTTGAAGCCTTTCAACAAGTTTGAGAACATATCTGACGCCCTTTCCACTGCAACCATCGTTGATAGCAAGCCCACCAAGGGTTTGCACAAGCTCTTGCAGAAGCATTGCGACTGTAACGTTAACTGTTGCCGATTCTAAACTTGGAAATTCTATAAAGGATATGCTAAAAACTTTGATTTTTACATCATACTTCAAGTGATAAAAACTGATTTTTTTTTATGTCACACTTCACAACCCACAAGCAAGCAACCATTTTCCGCAAAACTAAGAAAATTAACATTTTACTACAAATTCCAAGTGAAGATGCATTCAAGTAACACATGCAACAGATAACCTATGTCATCCGAGATAGTATGAAAATGTCTACCAAAGATAATTCTTATGCCAACAGCTAGCTAAGTAGGGATAGAACATGAATTCCATTCAACCACAAGCTTGCAAACATAGTACGCACAGTGTCGCAACCATTTATTCTCATCATTCTGGAAAATATCCCACAGTTCCAACCACCAAGAGCGGCACAGCCAATGCAATTTCTTTTTCAACCCAACATCAGCTTCAACGACTTTGTAGTATGTACCAGGACGATTCTGAACTTTTAACTGTGTTCACTCCATGCCTGTGGTCTTACCACTTGAAGCTGCAAACATTAGACAAAATTTTAGTTACGCACAAGGAAGAGAGACTGAAGAATACAAACACTAGACAAAATATGGCCTGCTGAATTTGTATATGCATTATGCACCAGCACAGCTAAAATGTTCCTAGAACTGTATATGAATTATGCAAACACTTGCAACACAGCAAGTTAAGGCCAAACTGATCCAAAATGGACTGGTTTACAGACAAGTGACAATTTGGGACAAGAAAAGAACACTTGGAATCACAAAGAACTAGCTTGACACACGACAACATAGCTAAAGTTATCTTCATACATCAGAAAGTGTGTAGGCAAATAGTAACAGGTTTAAAAATTTGAGTGAAAAGATGACATAATTGTGTTCTCAATAAATTACCGAAAAAGGCTTTCGCCCCGCTTTATATATAAAGCACCAAAGGTTCTCAATAAATTGGCCAAGGATCCTCTAGGTAAAGAATGTATGTAAACTCCTGATCTGTAAACTTGCAAGATCATGTAACTTCATGTTCCAGAAAACCAATTACTACCAAAAACATGAGCATGGGGATCAATCTCGTTCTCATCTGTTGGTGCAATGTGGATCAAGAGCATGAACATGAGTCCTGATCTATCCAATTTCTACCAAATGATTTCTCAGTGATGCTAACATGGGAATGCAGAACAAAGAAGCAAACTGGGTGGTAGTTTGAAAAGCAAAAGTCCAGAGTCATTTTGCACTGCTCCTATGGCTAAACAGCAAGATTGCAGGAGTGTAGAAACATTTACCAATAGAAATTCAGAAACCATGATCAAGCTACAGTATAGTGGTGGTTTATGGTTAAATTACAGCACAAAACAAGGATTTGTTCGGGTGAGTGGAGGCAAAAGTATGCATAGCAACTGCAGTACCATAAACGTGACACTCACAGCTGCTCATCCTGGGCCCTCAAACAGAGAACCAAGAGGCCCCATTGACATTGAGGACACAGAACTAGATAGATGATCTAGATGGCCTAATAAGCAGGATTCATGAAAGGTATGGTTGGCACTCCCCAGAGGTCACTAAAATAGTGGCAGATAATGTACAGTACGCAAAAGTTGCAAACTTGATGGGCAATATGACTAACACAGTCAATCTTGATTTCTCGGAGATACTAGCGACGAGGTAGAAGGACAGTTAAAGGAGGCTGCAGTAATATCCATGGTAATGGTCTCAACTTATCAAACATTAGGGAAGTTTGTGATCGATTCTTGGCTCGTTCTGAGTACATAGCTCAGCTGTATGATTATCTGGAAAAGTAGGATGAGCGAAATCGCGCCCAAATTTAACTGTACTAGTGGGCAAACTTATTGGTGCTTGACTTATTTCACATGATGGCAGTCTTCTAAATTTGGCCAAGCAGCCTGGTAGCACAATTCAGATACTCGATACAGAGAAGGCTTTATTCAGAGCTCTGAAGTCAGAACATGCTACACCTAAGTATGGTCTCATCTACCATGCATCCTCAATTGTCAGGCAGCTCCAAAACACAAGGCAAAAATTTCTCATTCGCTGGCTTCAAAAGCCACTCTTGCCATCCGGTGTGATGCCCTTGGTGACGGTGAATGTAACCCCATCGGTCTTTAGAGTCAACTGAAGCTTGAAGCATGCGTTCAGGTTCTTGAGGGTAGAGAACTAGGGAGATCTGCTGGTTCCACGAAGGGAACGCCCAAGATAGAAGAGATAGAGGTGTACGAAAAAGACCGGAAGAAGGGTGCTGGATTAATTACTCCTGCTAAAACGTACAATCTGTTCGCTGATCTGGTTCGTGCACAATCCACCGAAGAAACACCAAAGAAGCCTGAGGCGGCTTCAACGAAGAAGAAACATGATGATGCGAAGACTGCACCATCAACTGGGCTTGCTGGGGAAGCAATTCAAAAAGGGTGTGGACAAGGAAAATAAGAAGAGTACAAGGACAGTGAGGAGTCTCGTGCAGGGGGTGCCAATGGCGACAAGAAAAGAAAAGGAGTCCAAGGAGAACAAGGATCCTGACATGACCACTGTCGAAGGCAAGAAGTAAAAAAAAGAAGAAAACCAAAGCACAAGATGAGGAGATTGTCATCATGGAAGCTGAGTCTAGTTAAGGGGATAAAACAAAGTAAACAGGCTGGTTGGTGAGCAATTCCCCAGAGAAGAAGGGAGAAAGGCAAGTCATTTTCTGTAGGCCTCGGTTCAAGACTTCCTATTCGGTAAAATGGAATTTTGTTGGCTAGTCTGTGTTAGTTAGCCGTGGTATAGGAACATTGCAGGGTTCAGTTTGATCATGCGGCTGTATTGAACAACTACTATTTAGACGATTGGTGAAACTTAAATTTTGCTCTATCTATTAAAAAAAACATGCATATTCAGAAACAAAAAAAAATAGTCACTTAGAAATAGTCGGTACCTTCAAGATTGAGCCTGCTCATCATATTGGTATCTCTATCTTCCTCATCTGACTGATCGGGATAATCATTCTCAGTTTCAGGAACTAAATAGTCAACCGATTCCTCCTCGGCTTCCCAATCTTCAATCGAATGAACCGGCTCAGGCAACATTAAACCAGGATTTTGTTCCAGCCACTTAAGATCTTGTATCAGGCCCTTGATTTTGCTGCTTACTTGTAGTATCAAGTTCTCCTCTATCACATATTTGAGGTACATTAAATGTTCAAAATGCTTGGCCATGTACCCACGGTGGGAATAATAGAAGTCTTGAATTACGCCAACATCATGCACAGACGGATTCTTGATGTCAGGGAGGCACATGGGACCATAGAACTTATCGCTCAAACTGCAGGTTTGGATGTCCCGTTGCTGATCATGATACACCTTCCAATATCCGTGTGTGTCTTCTTCATAAGATGACCAAAAACCATCAGGCATACGCATTTTTCTTCGTGGTACGATGTCCTGTGGAATTGGATTGCAATACACTGCATGACCAAAAAAAAACATTTCAAAACTTAAAACTCGTTTTAAATATTGCATATATAATATATATCTACAGATTACAAACACTTCGTTGCCGCATATATTTCATTCATCATGATAGCTTAAATATTTTCTCTAGTTGTTATCAACTTGACATTCCTAAATCAGATGCACAGAAACACCATACAGTTTGACTTGTAAGTCATGAAAATCAAATTGAAGTTAATACAAGCATGGAGATGGTTAAGCTATATGAATGCTAAACACCACAATCCAATGAAATCCATTCTGTTCAAAAGGAGGAGTTAAACAGAGAACTTGTGACATGGCAAAACAATGACCCATGCCAGTGTCATCCCATACATGGCAAGAATTGACCAACCCAAATTTGGATATTCCAATTGGTGGTGCACCATTGGTGTTACCAGGGTATGCAGCCACTTACTCAGTTCCACCAAAGCTGTCACATTGACCACCCTATTTATCATGTATTCCAGTAACTCCACCTCTAGTCCTATTTTCATCTATTCTAGTGTGTTCCTTCGTTTTACAAGTTTTCTATCAAGTTAAATAGAGGAAAATAAGTAATGTTTTTATTACTACAATGGGATGTAACACTTACAGCCTCCTGCGCTCAATCCCACGAATTTTGGCCCACTGTGTAGCACAATAAGATCTTTAGGATCCTTGCATAAAGACTCATTGATCATTTTGGACTTATGCTGCAGCCAAATCCTCACGCTCTCCCACCATTTGATCTTCTCCCGGCATGCTTCAATGGCGTTTGGTGACTCAGCTGATGGTGCAGAAGGGGGACACGGCTGTTCGATAGCCCCCAGCTCCTGGCAGACAGTATGAACGCACCGTCGACGCCTGGGAGTTGTTCTTATTTCTGCACCCACATCCACATCAGCGTTTTGTGACTCAGCTGGTGGTGCAGAAGGGGGACGTGGCTGCTCGATAAGCCCCAGCTCCTGTCGGACAGTATGGGAGCGATGTGGACGCCTAGGAGTTAATGCAAAGAACACCTTGCTTCTTATTTCTGCACCCAAATCGACATCAGCGTTGGCCTGTGCTCGTTTAGGAGACATCGAGAAGGTTCCCCAGGGATATTAAAGGGGGCCGCAGACTTATAGTTGACAAACTGGAAGCTAAAGCAATCGGAGAAATTCAGTTTTGCCTGCCAATGCCACAAAAGTAATAATGATAGTTAAAGAGGAACTGCAATGAGTAATTGGATATAGTAACTAACAGAATACATGATCATGCAATGCAAAGAATGGCGCCAGTGGCATGCACTCTAGTTTCTTATTTTATTTCCAGCATGAATCTATGTCAATGAACATCAAGTAATAATTGTGTAACAGTAACTATCCTACCAGTTGCTAGTTGAGTTTCTATAAGCACCAGGAACACAATCAACTATCAAGGATATAAACATGAAGATACAAAATTGCCAAGTCTATAACTCGGTCGCAGCATGGGCCCCTGCTGAAAGCTTGGATTTCACTAAAACATTTCTAAGTCTGTGATTTGGATGCAGCCTTGGATGCTGCTTGGGAAGCAACTTATCACACGGCTTACCTTGCAAATGATCCTGCTCAATGCATACTGAATTCAACAGCTCCACCTTGTAGCTCAGTCCAGAACCACCCACCAACTCCTGTGCTGCATCAAGACATTTCATTATTTAGAGATGAAAGGGCATGGCAAGCCTAATTAAATGGTAGTCATGCCCTTCTTCTATTGTTATACAACAAGCATTGACTATTCTAATAAGATTGAATTGCAACAGGCCATGATACCTACTTTAGTTAATTAATTTGCAGCAATATAGTGTCATATATCACATAAACATTGAACTGTTGCAAGTCACAAAGGCACAATCACATATATGTTCTTATCAATTTACTTAACTTGTATAAATTTTTGATTGCATATAAAAGATGGCCTGCATTTAATCAGAAGTATTTCAAGCCAGATATGGTTGACAAACATGATATAAGGTAAACATGGGTGCTTTTAGAACATTTCATGTTTGCATTTCTTACAAGTTACACCAAATTATATCTAACTCGTGGACAACTCAAGAATTTTTTTCAAAGAAAAATC
Source organism: Aegilops umbellulata (assembly GCA_032464435.1). NCBI lineage: Eukaryota > Viridiplantae > Streptophyta > Magnoliopsida > Poales > Poaceae > Aegilops > Aegilops umbellulata. The sequence continues at coordinate 465,799,464 of CP136056.1, read as the reverse complement.
ACACAGATAACCTATTACAATCCCCTTTTATATAATTGTTAATTATGCAAAAGGATGTCCAATTGGAGTTTTTTATGCAACATGCAAAATATAAACTACTACAGGAAACACAGAGTTGGCCTTGGCCAAAGTGCAAAATACAACAAAATAAAAATCCTGTGCCATAATTATCACTAAAATGTATGAAGAAATCACTCTTCTTAGTTCACCTTAAGCTAACACTATTCTCTTTCCGAATCAAAGTGTCAAGTTATACTACTGAGAGTTGTTGCTTCAGAATCAAACAACAGCTGAATGTAATAAAACAGGTAGTTCATAGTGGATAAACAAAGGGTTGCAACCTCAAGCATAGGAACACATAACCACCCTGACCATGTATAATCCAGAATCAATCAAACGTATCAAGTAAAATTCAGAATGAGGAAGCCTAAGATCTTCATTTCAATCAAGCATATCCTACCCATTTTTCGCAAGTCAAATGATTTAGAAGCAAGTCGTTCGAGAAGATTATTCTGCCAACCTTGAACGGATCGTTATTCGACTCTGAACGCTTTCCCGTGTCTCCTCGGTTTTCGAAAAATCACTTGAACAAGGTGATTATGTCAGTGCTAGCATGCGTTTTCTAGGGTTAAATAACACTAGCAAAAGAAGCATACATACAGAAATAAACGAGTAAGTGGTGGTGGTTGGTTGATTCGGCCGGGTTAGTGTTACGGGTACGAAGTCGGACAACCAAGCGACGGCATCGCAACTCACCATCTCAAAACACGCAGGGAGGCGGAGGGGGGTGGGGGCGAGGGGGCGAGCTCACCGACTCGAAATCGTCGCCGTGGTCGTTCTTGCCCCCGAGAGAAGCGAGTGGGTCGGCGGAGGCGGAGGGGATGGGCCGGCTGGGGAGCAGGGCGGAGGGGAGCCGGGTCGCGGGACTCCACCAGGCTCTCCTCGGACTCGGAGGGGTTGAGAGGGCGATCGGAGAGGAGGGGGGAAGGGAGAAACCCTCGAGCTGAAGACACCGGTCGGTGGCGGGTGGGAGGGAGAGGGAAGCGGTGCGGCGGAGGAGGCGGTCGAGGATGGTTTGGGCTGGGGTTTGAAGAGAGAGGCGCGAGTGAGGGCGGCCTGCGTTTCGACTTTCGAGCCGAACGCGAAATATGTGGTTGCAGTTGCACGCAAGAGTGCTACAAGTGTGCAACGGCAGAAGGCACCTGCCTTTTTAAGAAAATTTTCGATCTACTCATCTTCAATCATGGCAGTACAACGAACATCAGAAATAATAAAAAATACATCTATATTCATAGACCATCTAGCGATGACTACAAGCACCGAAACGAGTTGAAGGCGTGCCGCCGTCATCACCACACCCTTGCCGGAGTCGGGCACAACTTGTTGTATTAGACAGTCGAGAAGTCGTCGTGCTAAGGCCCCATAGGACCAGCGCCCCAGAACAGCAACCGCCACTGATAAAAAATAACGTAGATCGAAAGGATCCAACACGAAGACACACAAATATAGACGAATAACAACCAGATCCGAGCAAATCCACCGAGGATAGATCCTCCGAAGACACACCTCCACGCACCCACCAACTATGCTAGACAAATCACCGGAACGGGGGCTAGGCGGGGAAAACTTTATTCCATCTTCAAGGAGTCATCGTCGTCTCGCCTTCCTGGGCAGAACACAAACCCTAGCAAATCTAAAAAGAACGACTAACAACGGAGCCATCCCGCCGGCCTTGCCACTTTGTCAGGATCCACCCCGCCCCCATGGCCCTACGGCTACCGGAGACGAGGCGGACCTATGGCGGAGCCGACGAGAGGCACAAACCCTAGTTTTGGGAGGATGAGGCAGCGGCTCTACGTACCACACAGATAATGTGGACTGTCGACACGAGCACAACCAAATTCATCTTCCCGGCAAGTTTGCATTTTTTTTTTAACTTCTGATCTATTCATCATGCCATGGCAATACAAAAAACTCAGAAATAACAAGAAATGCATCCATGTCCGTAGACCACCTAGCGACGACTACAAGCATCGGAGCGAGGCTAAGGCGTGTCACTGTCATTACCCCTCCCTCACTATAGTCGGGTCAAACTTGTTGTAGTAGACAGTCGAGAAGTCGTCGTGCTAAGGCCTCACAGGACCAACACACCAGAACAACAACCGCCACCGATGAAGTGAAGTATAGATCGAAAGCACCCAACCTGTAGACACACGCACGAAGATGAACAAAGGCTGGATCCATCGAGGACCAGCACCGACCGAATCCCGAAAGGCCCGGTGGAGACACATCTCCACACGCCCTCTGACGATACTAGACGAATCACCAGAACGGGGGCCAGACGTGAAGAACCTTATTCCATCTTCAGGGAGTCGCCACCTCCTCATATTCCTGAGTAGGACATAAACCCTAAACGAACTCACGAAAACACCAAAAAATAGGAGCAAGATCCTTCCCCCGACAAGGGTCGGGGCCCACCGCACCGCCATGGCCCCTAGGGCCACCGGAGACAAGCCGGACCGTCGGCGCCGGCGGAAGGCGGAGGAACCCTAAGTTCTTTCTCAAGAGGAGGCGACGGCGACTACGTCCAGGGCAAGTTTGCATCCTTAACGCGGCAACGCTACATGCCACAAAGACAGAGATCGGCTCATAGCAACAGGTGACCAGAATGCCAATCCCAACACGTGCCCGGCTGACCAAATGGACAAAACGATGGTTTGACAACCACCGGTGCTTTTTCTTTTGAGGAAAAGCTCGTGTTCACCTGGCTGATTTCTCCGCGCACGTCTACCGCATCTGTGGTTGTGGGATCTTTTTTTACCGGATAGCTGCAGAGCAACCTTCCCTGTAGCCTAGGTTTGAAACTTGGCCATTGTTGTGATCTGTTTGACCACAACAAAGGTTCTGTTGCAGAACGAAAACAGCGACCGCCTAGGCGAGGGTAACGACGGTGACCGCTGGATCCCCGCAACGGTGACGGACGGTGGCATCGGGGCCTATGGCTTCAGGATCTGATGAAGAGGGGCCTTGGTCGTCTCAGATCCAATGAAGGGGGAGGACAAGGTGATGCGGAGAGGGCGGGATGTACCCTACGTCTGCGGAAGAAACTAGTGACAGGGCAGTGTAAGTGCATCTAGTGCCCCTTAGTGATTTTGGTGTATTGAAGACTTATAGGTTAAGTATCTAATGCGTTTATGAGTGTGCACAGGTCTATAAGTCTATGAAGAGTTTGATATTTACAGAGAAAGTCGACCCCTAAAAATGAAGTTCTTCGACTGAAGACTTTGATATACTGAAGACTTTCTGAAGACTTTGAAAGTGAAGAAATTGGTGTGACCTTGAAGACTTGGTATTCATTCGAGGAACATGAAGCGTGAAGACTTTTGTTTTCGTAGTTTCATTTTCTCTTTTTTGAGTCATAGGAAACACCGTACTGTTAAAGGGGGTCGAGGAAATACTAAGGAGAAAATTTCCAAGTGATGCTCAACTCAAATCCTACACCTACCAATCCCTTCGAGTGAAGCCATTGGAAATCTCATACAGTTCAGTCAAATTCTTCAGTGACAGAGACGCAGTTCTTATGGTCACTTAGGACTTTGCTCTGACTGAGGAGTTGGGAATTCGCCAGTGCAAATTGCCTACATAGTGAGGAACATGATAGACCTGAGGAATTTGTACCTCAAATTTCCGACCGTTGCTGTGCTGCGCGCCAGCTGTCCCAAAATATCTTGTCCACATAACGGTCATATCATTGAAGGGCATTTATGTCTTATCATGTCGGGTTGCTCCCTAGGCTATAAATAGCCGCCCCCTACAACCACTAGCTGGTTGGCTGCTCCGCGTGAACTTGACACTTGTCATTTGAGAGCAACCCATCCTCCGAGGACTTTGAGCGAAAATCATCAAGTGAGGAAAATCCAAACCCAAACCCAAACACCTACAAACCAAAGTGATTGAGCATCACTGAAGGGATTGATCCTGCGTGGATCCGACGCTTGTTACCTTTGAAGACTGTGCTTCTTCCAGACGGTTAGGTGTCAAGGTCTAGAGCATCCAAGAGGAATTGTGGATCGCTGAGTGACCAAGTCTGTGAAGGTTTGGAAGTCACCTGAAGACTTACCACGAGTGATTGGACGAGGACTGTGTGTCCTTAGTTCAAGGAGAATACGATGAGGACTTGGTGTCCCGAGCTGCGTGCTCAGGACTGGGTGTCCGGGACTGTGTGTCCTCGAGTTTAAATACTCAGCCGCTCCAACCAGATGTACAACTGAGACAGCAGTTGGAACTGGTCTACCAAATCATTGTCTTCACCAAGCTTACTGGTTCTATTTCCTCAACACTTTCATTTCCTCATTACTGTGTTGTGTGTTTGTTCATATCTGTGTTTGAAGACTTTGACTGAAGACTTTCTCAATTTCCTCAGTTCAATTTCTTCAGTCTGTTTGTCTTCATCTTGTGCTATCCTGTGTTTACGCTTTCTGTACTCTGAGTCTGTCTTCATTTCATCATGATGACCATGCATGTATTCTGCTATGTTTACCTCTGAGTACTTATTCCGCTGCTAGTAGTTCTTCGCTAAGGAATTTCCTCACGAGCAAATTCCTCAGTGAAGAATTTCATAAAAATCGCCTATTCACCCCCCCCCTCTAGTCGATATAACGCACTTTCAATTGGTATCAGAGCAAGGTACTCCCTTGTTCTGTGTGATTTTGGTTTAACCGCCTGGAGTTTTAGTTATGTCGATCGCAAGTATGATCAAGGTCTCTGCTGGGTGTCCTACCTTCGATGGGACGGACTACCCCTACTGGAAGAATAAGATGCGAATGCATCTTGAGGCAATTGATAACGGTCTCTGGTACGTTGTGGAAAATGGTGTTCCCTCCGTCTCTCCCTCACTGAACGCTACCAATGTGAAGAGATTCAAGCAACTTGATTCCCAAGCGAAGAATATCATATGTGGCCATCTGAGTAAGGGTCAGTATGGTAGAGTGAGTGCTTTGGAAACTGCAAAGCTTATCTGGGATAGGTTGTCCAAGGTCAATGAAGGAGTTTCAACTCAGCGTGACTCTCGAGTTGATGTTCTTCGCAATCTCTTCAACCGCTTCAAAACACTCGACAATGAGAATGTTCAGCAAACCTTCGATCGCCTCACTGACATCTCAAATGAGCTGCAAGCACTTGGTGCCACTGACATCACCGACCATGAGGTGGTGAAGAAATTGCTGAGATCGCTTGATTCCTCATTTGATACTCTGGCATTGATGATACAAGAGCGTGCTGATTACAAGTCACTTGACCCTGCTGATATCCTCGAGAGGCTAAACACTCATGAGTTCCAGCTTGCTGAGAAGAGAGATCTCTACGGTACAAGCTATGGCAGATCACGTGCACTGAAGGCCAAGGTAGTATCTGAGTCCAAAGATGAAGACTCTGGTAGCAGCCTTGGTGATCCTGAAGAACTGAGTCATGATCTAGCACTGCTTGTGAAGAAATTTCAGAAGTTCTCAAGATGTGGTCGCTTTGGAAAACCTTCAAGGAGCAATGATTCCTCATCCAGTGACTACAAGAAGAGGCTTTGGCACAAGGACATTCAAGATTGTCCTCAGTGGGAAAAGGAATCAAAGAAGAAGAAATACAAGGATTACAGTTCTGATGATGCGAAGAAAAAGAAGAAATCCTCAAAATCCTCATCATCAAAATCCTCGAAGTCTTCGTCTCACAAGAAGAGCAGCTCCAAAAAGGCTCGGGCATTCATTGGCAAGGAAATGGACTCTGAGGCTGAATCTGAAGAAAATGAAGTAGAAGAAGAATCTGATGATTCTGAGTCTGGTGTGGCAAGCCTAGCCCTCGCTACTGCATTCATCAGCAAATCCATCTTCAACGCTGAAGAAAGTGATCTCACCAACAAGGCTGATGAAGGCAGTGATGACTCCGCTCCCACCTATTGCTTCATGGCAAAGGGTGCCAAGGTACTCAAATACGCCTCCTCTGAATCTAGTGAGGATGAATCTGATGAAAATCTTAAGCCTAGCTACTCTAAACTTGCTAAGATTGCTGTGTGTAGGATCGGAAGTATGTCTAGAGGGGGGTGATTAGACTACTTGACCAAATAAAAACTATGCCTTTTCCCAATTTTAGTTCTTGGCAGATTTTAGCAACTTTAGGACAAGTCAAGCAATCATCACACAATTCAAGCAAGCATGCAAAGAGTATATAGGCAGCGGAAAGTAAAGCATGCAACTTGCAAGAATGTAAAGGGAAGGGTTTGGAGAATTCAAACGCTAATGGAGACACGGATGTTTTTCCCGTGGTTCGGATAGGTGGTGCTATCCTACATCCACGTTAGTGGAGACTTCAACCCACGAAGGGTAACGGTTGCGCGAGTCCACGGAGGGCTCCACCCACGAAGGGTCCACGAAGAAGCAACCTTGTCTATTCCACCATGGCCATCGCCCATGAAGGACTTGCCTCACTAGCGGTAGATCTTCACGAATTAGGCGATCTCCTTGCCCTTACAAACTCCTTGGTTCAACTCCACAATCTTGTCGGAGGCTCCCAAGTGACACCTAGCCAATCTAGGAGACACCACTCTCCAAGAAGTAACAAATGGTGTGTTGATGATGAACTCCTTGCTCTTGTGCTTCAAATGATAGTCTCCCCAACACTCAACTCTCTCTCACAGGATTTGGATTTGGTGGAAAGAAATTTGAGTGGAAAGCAACTTGGGAAGGCTAGAGATCAAGATTCATATGGTAGGAATGGAATATCTTGGTCTCAACACATGAGTAGGTGGTTCTCTCTCAGAACATATGAATTGGAAGTGTAGGTGTGTTCTGATGGCTCTCTCCACGAATGAAGAGGAGGTGGAGGGGTATATATAGCCTCCACTTAAAATCCAACCGTTACACACAATCTACCAATCTCGGTGGGACCGAATCAATAAACTCGGTCGAACCGAAATGGTAAACCTAGTGACCGTTAGAGATTTTTGGTGGGACTGACATGCATCTCGGTAGGACCGATGTGGTTAGGGTTTGGGCATAACGTAATCTCGGTGAGACCGATTACACAAACTCGGTGAGACCGATTTGGTAATTAGCTAACCAGAGAGTCGGTCAGGCAAACTCGGTGGGACCGATTTGCTCTTTCGGTGGGACCGAAAAGTTACAAATGGGAAACAGAGAGTTTGCATTGCAATCTCGGTGGGACCGATCCGCTCTTTCGGTGAGACCGAAAAGTTACGAAAAGGAAACAGAGAGGTTGCAATCCCATCTCGGTGAGACCGAGATCCCTATCGGTAGAACCGATTTGCTAGGGTTTGGCAGTGGCTTATGACATATGAGAAACTTGGTGGCGCCGGATAGAAAGAATCGATATGACCGAGTTTGGCTTGGGGTTTAGGTCATTTGTGGATATGGGAAAGTAGCTGAGGATTTTGGAGCATATCATTAAGCACATAAGGCAAAGAGCTCATTAAGCAACACCTCATCCCTCCTTGATAGTATTGGCTTTTCTTATAGACTCAATGTGATCTTGGATCACTAAAATGTAAAATGAAGAGTCTTGAACTTTTGAGCTTGAGCCAATCCTTTGTCCTTAGTATTTTGAGGGTTCCACTTTCACCATCCATGCCATGCCAATCATTGAGCTTTCCTGAAATAATTGTCTTGGAATTGCATTAGCTCAATGAGCTATATGTTGTTATAAATTACCAAAACCACCTAGGGATAGTTGCACTTTCAATTTCCCCCTTTTTGGTAATTGATGACAGCATATAGATCAAAGCTTCGACAAATGATAATAAGAATGAATTACATCGTCGCTTTGAGAAGTATGTGATAAGTAAGAGCTCCCCCTAAATTTGTGCATATTTAAAATTTGCTTTGGACTGCAAATGCACAAGAAATTAGAATCATGGGTTACTCTTCCATGTCACATACATCTTGGTGGAGCGCTCAAAATAATAAATAATGAAATACATGCACTCATCACCAAGGCAAAAGTGAATGATCAAACATAAGATATATAAGATAATATCAAGCATGCATAAGTGTAGCTTATGATCAAACACATGATCATCAATGTCTCACAAGCATATCAAAGTATCTCAACCAAAAGCAAACAATTGTATCAAAAACCACCAAATAAAACAAGAGAGAAAAGCAACACTCTCTCTCTCGAAGCCTATGATCTATACATCTTCTCTCCCTTTGGCAACAAGTTACCAAAAAGTTCCTAGAAAATGCATAGTGCTATATCGACACTCAGGCTTGATCTTCAGGTGGTGGTGGAGTCTGGATCACTCCAAGGACGAAGGCTTCAGTTGATGCTGATGGAGTTGGAGCTGAGGTGGATGCTGGAGTAGGTTGGGTTGATGCTGCGGCTGGAGCTGAGGCGGTTGCTCTTGTGTCAGGAACTGGCACTGCACTGGACCTCTGAGCTCGTGGAACTCTAGCAAATGCATCTGTAGTTGTCTTCCCTCTCCTCTCCTGCATGTCATCCTGGAGCTGCTCTACTGCTGTCTGTATCTCTGTCACCTTGATGTCCAAGTCATAGAACTTCTATTCTACGATTCTCTCTAGGCTTGCCTGGTTCTGAGTCAGGTTGGCCAAACCTTTCTCAATCCACAGGGTGGATGCAATCAGGTAACTGAGTTGCTCTTGCTTTGTCTTCAAGAAGTATTCTGATGCCTCCTCTTGAGTTGGCATCCTAGCAGCTTTCTCCTTTCTTGCCTTCTCCTTTTGTGCTTGGGCATGGGCTGAAGATGGTTCATCCATGTTCATCACAACTTCATTGTCTTCAAACTCAGGATGAATAGGAAGATGTTCCTTATCCAAAAGATATATGCCAGTGCCCATCTTGGAGTTGATCGGTTCTTGGATCTGAGGAGCATATCCGCAGCTTCTCTTCTGGTCTGCTGCTGTCCTCTTGATTGTCTCTATCATCAGACTCATGACCTTGAACTTCTGAGGCACATCAAAGATATGAAGCAGGTTGATAGCATGGCCTCTGACCATCTTGTGATCTCCAGACTTGGGCAGCAGAGTGTGCCTTAAGATCCAGTTGATTGTTGGCAATCCTGACAGAAGATAATGTACAGATCCATACTTGAAAGTTTCAAGTGCCTTATCAGGGATCTCCTTGTACATGTTGATCATTGAGTTGTGGTCCATCTTCTTCTTGGAATAGACATCCAAGTCATCTTCACTCTCTTCTGGGGCATTGATCAGTTGAGCCCATTCTGCAACGGTTGATTGGTACCTCGTACCTTCAGACATCCAGACAATCCTCCCATCGGGGTAAAAGTGTGCTGTGGAGTAGAACTGCATGATAAGTTCCTCGTTCCACTTTGTGAGCTTTTGCCCAACAAAGTCTGCTACTCCACAAGCCTTGAAGCTGTCCTCCACTCCTGGGAAGTGCTCTTCATTGTCCTTGATATATTGCCAATCGACCCATTTCATGTCACAGACAATTGGCTTCTTATCCAACAGGATTGTCTCATAGAAGTCCTGCTGTTCCTTAGTATGGAACCTGTAGTCCACAGCAGTCCTTCTCCTGGTAGCATAAGGATCTTCTGCTCTTCACTTTCTCAATCCAGAGTCTCTCCTTATGTTCATATCCTCAGCCACAGGATGAGCATCATTGTGGTCTGGGATCTTGGGCTTCAATTTCCTCAAAACTTGCCCTTCTTTCTCTTCAGCAACATTAGGCATTGGGGCCTTGTTCTTCTCAGCAGTTGGAATATTTCTTGTATTCCTCTTGGGTTTTTGCTTTGGAGCTGTCTTGGGGGCTTCCTTGGGCTTGGATGCAGCTCCCCCTGATTTAATGGCATCACCCATCAGCTTGGGTGCCTTGGGTGCTGGTGCAGCACCTTCCTCTTCCTCTTCTTCTTCATCAGAAGAATGTTGTTCAAACTCAGCCATAGGATCTACTTTCTTGCACCACCTGCCTCTTTTCCTCTCTTTCTTCTCTACAGCAACAACTGGCTCCTTGGAAGTGGTTTTGTCAGGAATCTTAGTTGAGGCTCTGGCTTTTGGCATTGGCTTCCTGCCTGCTGGTCTTTTGACCTTCAAGCCTGGCTTGGTGCTCTGTCTTGAACTATGTTCCTTCTTGAGTTCAATTTTCTTGGAGGTAGCCTCCTCCTCTGCCACATAGTCTTCATCTTCAGAAACTGAAGTTCTTTTCCTTCTCTGTCTGGTGGCAGCCTTTGGCAGATTGCTTGGAGTGCTCCTGCTGCCATCATCTGAAGAACTTGAGGGACTAGTGCCCTCACTCATATGCATAGGCTGTTCTGACTGATTTTGGTTGTCACTCTGGTCTGACATGATTGACTAGCTGACTGCTGACTGCTGACCCTGTGAATAGTTTATAGATGAGATAGAATGGATGAGCATCACAAAATGCAGAGATTTTTGCAAAAGAATGATTCAAAAACTTAGTTTTAGTTTCCCACAGAAAGCATTTCGGATCTACCGATTTCTAAACTCGGTGATACCGAAGCAGTATTTGGAACCTAAACTAGTGATCTCGGTCAGACCGAGTCACAGTTTGGTGGCACCGAGACTGCTAGGGTTTCACAAAGTTCAAAAATCGGTCACACCGATTAGTTACACTCGGTCAGACCGAGTTTCACTTGTGCTATGGCATAGGCCAAATCGGTGGGACCGAGTTTTTCAACTCGGTGGGTCCGAGATGGTTTCGGCGGAAACCTAACCCTAAATTTTTTGAATCAAACCTAATCTATGAGTTCTTTGACTAGATAGGAGTTTAACAATCGTGGCAAGAATCATGATAATCACAATGTGCTAGGAATCAGATTGAGGAATAGCACAAAGATCGAGTCCGTACCCTAGTTCGGCGGAGACTCGCTACGGCGGCAACGGCGGAGGTGATTTCCGTTGACGGCGACGGAGACCAGCGACTGGAGGCTGCTGGCGGTGAGAAGACGATCCGGAGACCACGTCGGCAGAGCGAGCTATGGCGCGGGCGAAGAGGTTCGGAGAAATTTCCAAATTTTTGCCCGTGACTATATATAGCCCGACCCTGTCGGTGTGACCGAGTGGAACGACTCGGTGGCACCGAGATGCAAAACTGTATACAGTTATTGCAACTCGGTGTGACCGAATAGTTCAAGTCGGTTGCACCGAGATTGAAAACATAGATCAACTTGATGATCTCGGTAGGACCGAAAGTGGGGTATCAGTCAGACCGAGAATCACAAAGAGGTTTTGGAAGTTTAAGTCTATGACGAATCGGGGACTCCGAGTGCTCCTCACACAGAGTGGTTCGAATTTGACTTGATCAATTTTGTGATGTAGCGTGAATAGAGTTTGAGATGAGAAAAGCATAGATAGCTAGAGGAGGTTCTTAGGCATTCTTGTCCATCCACTTGGCAAAAGAAAAGATAAAGCCAATCAATCAAAACGACAAGTGGATGTCCTCGAATGAGTGAAATATGCATCCAGCATGCTCACACAATAAAATGGCAATAGAAATATGTGACAAAGTATGCACAACCAATTCTAGCATCTATCAAGCAATTGGCGATGACTAGGTCATCTATATATGAGTATATTGACTTAGGAGTCAAATGAGAACACTTGATCATAGGTCATACTCATCGTTTAAGCTCAAGTGGGGTTACCACTTTTACATAAAGCATTGTTGTGTTCACATCATTAGAGTTGCTTTAGCTCAAGTCTTAGAGTAAAGCTCCCCCTAGATGTGATATCCCCCCTTAAGAGGGATGAACTAACCTTGGGTTTTGTCGATGATGACTTCATGTAGATGTTGAAGATGTGGATGCTCAATATTGATGTAGATCACTTGGAGCTATCCTTTTGAGTGAATTGCACTTTCAATACCTACATGGGTTAGTCCCATAAGGAACAAGCAAGTATATCCATAGACATAGAGTGATGCACATACAAGAAGATGTCTATGAAAGCTTTTAGATTACCTTGTCCCTTGACTTACCAACAAGAGGGTTTGTGACTCCTTGAACTAGTGCAAGATGTGGAAGTTGATTGCACTTGTTCTTGCCAAAATGATGAGAGTGAAGTATGTTGGCGGAGTCACCCTCAAGAACTCTCTAGTTTTTCTTCTTTTGGATCCACACCATCTTGATGGGAATCCTTGGAGTTGTAGTCGTACTTGATGAAGTGGAACTTGAAGTAGTCTTGGGAATCCACTTGACTAAGGTCTTAGGAGCTTCTTCAAATGCATCTATTTCCTCTTGAAGCTTGTCCTTGCCTTTTTGCTTGTAGTCTTGTGGTGGAAGATCATCTTGAGTTTGTGTCCCCTTGAAAGAAGTTGGATCATACTTCTCTTGTTGAGGAACAAACTTTGTCTTGGGGTATTGATCTTCTTCCCACTCAACTCCATTGACGTTGAATTTTCGTTCAAAACCAATGCCTTGATTCTTCCGGTGCCTTCCTTGCTTGCGTACAATCTCCTCGAATTGCTTACTTCCGGCAAGGCTTTTGTACACTCCTTTCTCTATGATTTCCTTCAATATGCTATTTTCTTGCTCAAGTGTAACTTGGCTAAGAGAATCATTAGTGGAATCAAGAGAACTACTAGAAGCAACAATATTGGATTTAACATGTTCATTGTTACTACTAGAGGAAGAATCTTTCTTGTTTTTTTATTAGACTTGACTTGAGGCATGTAAGTGGATAAGAGTAAACGTTTGGCAATGTAAGAAGAACTTTTCTTGCGGAGATCATCATTGATTGCCTTTAAAAGCTCATGCTCTTGCTCAAGATTGAGCTTTTCAAAGCGTAACTTCTCATGAGCCCTTAAAAGTTCTCGATGATCTTCGAAGATAGTTTCATGAGCTAACTTAAGAGTGTTTAGTTCTTTAGTTAGAGCCTCAATTTTCTCCTTATCATTGTCATTCGTTTTAGCATGATTAATTGACGTTTCATCATAGGATTCATCACTAGAGTTGTCAACAAGTAAATCATCATCACCTAACAAGTCATCTTCATCACTATTAAAATCAACATACTCAGGGTGAGTTACCTTAGGACCTTTGGCCATGAAGAATCTTCCAATTCCTTCATTGGGTGAATCAAATATGTTGTAGGAGTTGGTTGACACAAGTGCTAGTCCGGCAACACCTTCATCTTGAGTATATTCGGAGTCGGAGTGATAACTTCTCTCGGAGTGGTTGTCGGAGTCGGAGCCGGATACCCATTCACCAACATGAGCTTGATGTCTTCGTTTTGTGTAGCTCCTTGATGATTTTTCCTTCCTTTCCGAATCCTTGCTTCTCCGTGAGTGTCTTCGTTCATAACGATCATCTCTACTCCTTCTCTCTCGTGATGGTGATTCCTCTCTTTTGCTTCTTCTTTTTGGAGAATCTTCTCGTCTTTTGTAGGGAGCCGTACACTCATTGGAATAGTGTCTGGGTCTTCCACAATTGTAGCAGTTTCGCTCTCGACTAGAAGATCTTTTGTCATTGTAGGACCTTGACTTGGAGCTTCTATCTTTGCTTCTACTCTTGTAGAACTTGTTGAAGTTCTTCACCATTAAGCTCAGTTCTTCATTGAAGTTTTGTTTCTCACTTGATGATGTGGGGGCTTCACATGAGGCTTTATAAGCACCACTTGATTTGTTGTGAAGTTCCTCTTTGTCCTTGAGTGACATCTCATGAGCAACAATTCTTCCAATGACTTCCGTTGGCTTGAGATTTTTGTAATTGGGCATCATTTGGATCAATGTACACACGGTATCATATTTTCCATCCAAGGCTCTTAGGATCTTCTTGATGATGAATCTGTCAGTCATGTCTTCACTCCCTAAGCCAGCAATCTCATTTGTGATGAGAGCAAGCCTAGAGTACATTTCAGCGACACCTTCACCATCCTTCATTTTGAACTTGTCGAGTTGACTTTGAAGCACATCCAATTTAGATTCCTTGACGGAGTCGGTACCTTCGTGCATATCAATCAATGTATCCCAAATTTCCTTTGCATTCTCAAGACGGCTGATTTTGTTGAATTCTTCGGGGCACAATCTGTTGAAGAGAATATCACAAGCTTGAGCGTTGTATTGTAGCATCTTCAACTCATCTGCGGTAGCTTCACGGTTTGGTTCTTTCCCGTCGAAGAAGTCACCTTGCAAACCAACACACACAATCGCCCAAACGGCAGGGTTATGTCCAAGAATATGCATTTTCATTTTATGCTTCCAACTAGCAAAGTTAGTGCCATCAAAGTAAGGACCCCTACGGTGATAATTTCCCTCACTAGACGCCATACTCTCCTAGGTTGTGAAACCAAGGCTATGACCACCAAAAGCTATGGGAATCAAAGCAAATGGAGACCAAGGATCTGATACCACTTGTAGGATCGGAAGTATGTTTAGAGGGGGGGTGATTAGACTACTTGACCAAATAAAAACTACGCCTTTTCCCAATTTTAGTTCTTGGCAGATTTTAGCAACTTTAGGACAAGTCAAGCAATCATCACACAATTCAAGCAAGCATGCAAAGAGTATATAGGCAGCAGAAAGTAAAGCATGCAACTTGCAAGAATGTAAAGGGAAGGGTTTGGAGAATTCAAACGCTAATGGAGACACGGATGTTTTTCCCGTGGTTCGGATAGGTGGTGCTATCCTACATCCACGTTAGTGGAGACTTCAACCCACGAAGGGTAACGGTTGCGCGAGTCCACGGAGGGCTCCACCCACGAAGGGTCCACGAAGAAGCAACCTTGTCTATCCCACCATGGCCATCGCCCACGAAGGACTTGCCTCACTAGCGGTAGATCTTCACGAATTAGGCGATCTCCTTGCCCTTACAAACTCCTTGGTTCAACTCCACAATCTTGTCGGAGGCTCCCAAGTGACACCTAGCCAATCTAGGAGACACCACTCTCCAAGAAGTAACAAATGGTGTGTTGATGATGAACTCCTTGCTCTTCTGCTTCAAATGATAGTCTCCCCAACACTCAACTCTCTCTCACAAGATTTGGATTTGGTGGAAAGAAGATTTGAGTGGAAAGCAACTTGGGAAGGCTAGAGATCAAAATTCATATGGTAGGAATGGAATATCTTGGTCTCAACACATGAGTAGGTGGTTCTCTCTCAGAACATATGAATTGGAAGTGTAGGTGTGTTCTGATGGCTCTCTCCACGAATGAAGAGGAAGTGGAGGGGTATATATAGCCTCCACTTAAAATCCAACCGTTACACACAATCTACCAATCTCGGTGGGACCGAATCAATAAACTCGGTCGGACCGAAATGGTAAACCTAGTGACCGTTAGAGATTTTTGGTGGGACTGACATGCATCTCGGTAGGACCGATGTGGTTAGGGTTTGGGCATAACGTAATCTCGGTGAGACCGATTACACAAACTCGGTGAGACCGATTTGGTAATTAGCTAACCAGAGAGTTGGTCAGGCAAACTCGGTGGGACCGATTTGCTCTTTCGGTGGGACCGAAAAGTTACAAATGGGAAATAGAGAGTTTGCATTGCAATCTCGGTGGGACCGATCCGCTCTTTCGGTGAGACCGAAAAGTTACGAAAAGGAAACAGAGAGGTTGCAATCCCATCTCGGTGAGACCGAGATCCCTATCGGTAGAACCGATTTGCTAGGGTTTGGCAGTGGCTTATGACATATGAGAAACTTGGTGGCGCCGGATAGAAAGAATCGGTATGACCGAGTTTGGCTTGGGGTTTAGGTCATTTGTGGATATGGGAAAGTAGCTGAGGATTTTGGAGCATATCATTAAGCACATAAGGCAAAGAGCTCATTAAGCAACACCTCATCCCTCCTTGATAGTATTGGCTTTTCCTATAGACTCAATGTGATCTTGGATCACTAAAATGTAAAATGAAGAGTCTTGAGCTTTTGAGCTTGAGCCAATCCTTTGTCCTTAGTATTTTGAGGGTTCCACTTTCACCATCCATGCCATGCCAATCATTGAGCTTTCCTGAAATAATTGTCTTGGAATTGCATTAGCTCAATGAGCTATATGTTGTTATAAATTACCAAAACCACCTAGGGATAGTTGCACTTTCACTGTGCAACAACAAAAGGCTTTTGAAAAGGTTCAAAACATGCTAGACAAAAGTGATGATATGTTGGGTGAAGAACTGGATCGCACTAAGGCCTTATCTGAAAATCTTCAGAGACTTCAGACCAGGTTTAACAATCTTCAAAGTCATCATAACACTCTCTTATCTTTTCATGAGAAGCTTTCTTATGAATATCTTCAAAAGAAGCAAGATCTTGAGAAGCTAAGAGAGAGCTATGAAGATCTTCAGAAGGAGCGCGATTCATTACTTGCTCAACAAATCAGCGCTGCTCAGGAAGAATTTATTCCTCCATGTTTAAAATGCATTGAACGAGAATCTGCTAATTCCTCACCTGAATGTTCAAATGCTTCTAATGTTACAAATTCTTCACATGTCTCTGCTATCACTAATTCCTCATCTGAGGACATTGCTAATATCACTGACGATGCAGGACTGAAGGAATTGTACATGACAGGCATATACAAAAGCCTCAAAGGGCATCAGACTCTTTGTGATGTGCTTAAAAAGCAGATCCTCAACAGGAACCCTAGGAAAGAGGGTATTGCCTTTGAGAGGAAACTCAATGCTGATGGTACATATTGGAAGCCTGAGCAGTACCCCAAAACCTCATGGGTTGATGCAAAGGGACCTCCAGTTGATCCATCTAATTTATCTGGCTATACATGTGAATCTTCTCATTCTTCTGATGAGTCATTTGACTCCAACTATAAACTGTTCAAAAATCAGAATGGTGAAGTATTTGCTAGATATGTTGGCACTAACTGCAGGAACGGTTCCCCTGTGAAGAAAATCTGGGTTCCCAAAAGATGCCTTGAAAGTCTTCAGGTGAATGTCCTCATGACACCACCTGTGAGGAAAAGGAACCCCAGATCAAATTCTTCATATGGACCAAATTCTTCATATGGATCCAAGTCCTCATACGGACCAAATTCCTCAAGGGGATCAAATTCCTCACATGGATCAAAGTCCTCATATGAACATCATCGTGCAAACAACTCTGTTTCGCAGGGAAGAGCCAAGGGCTATGAATATGAGCATTATTCTTCAAATTATTATGTTCATAAGTCCTCGAAGAATTTCTTTGCTTATGCATATGCTTACCCTAACCCCTCTTATGTGAAACGAAATGGTTTGGCTGCTTTGCCACCATTCTTATATGGAGCTCGCAGAGTGATGAACTCTTTGCCACCCCTTCAGATGTGGGTGGTGAAGAAAAAGAACTAATCTCTTCTGCAGGGTCAGGTCTCCAGACGTGCAATAACGTCTGAAGAACTTGCTGGGGACCTGACAAATTGCCTGAAAGGACGCAGGCTAACCATGATGAAATGAACTTTCATTTCACACGTCCTCCCTCTGTTTTATCTGTCTACTACTTGATGAAATTGATCTGATGAATTGTGATATCATATTCTTCACTGCTGAAGTATATGAAGTCGTAAGTTGCACTAATTCATCTGCAGGATGATCAACCCAAAGCCACTGAATGGGTACTTGATAGTGGATGTACAAATCACATGACTGGTGACAAGAATCTTTTAATGGATGCTCCCTTATCATCGTCACATATGAAGCATATCATCTTCGCTGAAAAAAGCAAAAGTCAGGTATTGGGTCTAGGTAAAGTTGCTATCACAAAGGATCGACACATGGACAAAGTCATGCTTGTTGAGTCCTTAGGATACAACCTTATGTCTGTCTCAATGCTTTGTGATCTTGATATGGTTGTTGTCTTTGGCAAGTATCGGTGTGTTGTGATTATGGAAGCTGACAATTCCAAAGTCTTCGAAGGCTTTAGGAGAGGAGACTTGTATATTGTTGATTTTACTGCAGATTCACAACCAGCCGTGTGTCTACTTGCAAAAGCTTCAGAAGGATGGTTATGGCATCGACGACTTGGTCATGCAGGCATGAGGAATATGAACACGCTTGCGAAAAAGAAGCATGTCATTGGCATTGAGAATGTCAAATTCCTCAAGGATCACTTGTGCGGTGCCTGTGAAGCTGGAAAGATGACAAAGGCCAAGCATCCAGCGAAGACTATCATGACCACCACTCGTCCATTTGAATTGCTTCACATGGATCTCTTCGGTCCTAATCATTATTCCTCTGTTTCAAATGAAGCATCTCAATATGGCTTTGTTATTGCTGATGATTATTCTCGTTACACATGGGTACACCTTGTCTCTTACAAAACTGAAGTGCAGGAAGTCTTCAAACGGTTTTCCTCGAGGGCTTCAACCAACTCTGGTGTGAAGATCAAGCACATCAGAAGTGACAATGGCACTGAGTTCAAGAATTTGGGTCTCGATGACTATCTTGATGAACTTGGTATTACTCATGAGTTATCTGCTCCTTATACTCCTCAACAGAATGGCGTCGTGGAGCGCAAGAACAGGACTCTTGCTGAGATGGCTCGCACTATGCTCGATGAGTACAAAACCCCTCGTCGTTTCTGGGTTGATGCAATTGATACTGCGTGCCATATCATCAGTAGAGTATATCTTCACAAATTCTTCAAGAAGACTGCCTATGAACTCCTCACTGACAAGAAACCCAATGTGAGTTATTTCAAAGTCTTCGGTGCTAAATGCTGGATTCGAGATCCTCATCACAACTCTAAATTTGCACCGAAAGCACATGAAGGTTTTATGCTTGGTTACGGAAAGGACTCGCACACCTACAGAGTCTTCAAAAATGTTCTTCACAAGATTGTTGAAACTGTAGATGTGCGGTTCGATGAAACTAATGGCTCGCAAAGAGAGCACCTACCTTCTGTGTTAGATGAACCAGCACCTGAGGATTCTATCAAGCACAAGGCTACTGAAGATGTCATTCCTACTGAAGAATCTGCTGAAGAATTCATTCCAGAATGTGAAGAACATCGAGCTGATGCACCTGAAGATAATGCTGAGGAAATTGATGCTGAAGAAAATGCTGATCAAATTCCTCAACGACAACCAGCTCACCCTCGCGTTGCAAAAGAAGTGCAAGTGGAGAAGATCATCGATGACATTAGAGCACCAGGTCCTCTCACACGCTCAAAAGCTTCACATCTATCTAACTTTTGTGGGCACTTTGCTTTTGTCTCTATCACAGAGCCCACTAAGGTAGATGAAGCATTTCTGGAGCCTGAGTAGATTCAGGCCATGCAAGAAGAATTACATCAGTTCAAGCTCAACAACGTATGGGAACTAGTCAATCGTCCCGATCCTCGTAAGCATAACATCATTGGCACAAAGTGGATCTACCGCAACAAGCAAGATGAAAATGGTGTTGTGGTGAGGAATAAGGCACGACTAGTAGCTCAAGGCTACACACAGGTTGAAGGAATTGATTTCGATGAAACTTTTGCACCTGTTGCTAGACTTGAGGCTATTCGCATATTGCTTGCTTATGCTAACCATCATGATATCATCTTATACCAAATGGATGTGAAAAGTGCATTCCTCAATGGTAAGCTTGAGGAAGAAGTATATGTTGCTCAACCCCCAGGTTTTGAAGATCCAAAACATCCTCACAAAGTCTTCAGACTTAACAAGGCCCTCTATGGCCTCAAGCAGGCCCCACGGGCGTGGTATGATACATTGAAGGAATTCTTCATGAAGAAAGGCTTCACACCCGGTTCACTCGATCCCACTCTCTTTACTAAATCTTATGATGGTGAACTGTTTGTGTGCCAAATATATGTTGATGATGTCATCTTTGGCTGTACTGACCAACGTTATAGTGATGAATTTGCCTATATGATGAGTGAAGAATATCAAATGTCTATGATGGGAGAGTTGAAATTCTTCTTAGGTCTTCAAATTCGTCAACAGCGCAATGACATATTCATATCTCAGGAGAAATACCTCAAGGATGTCCTGAAGAAATTCGGCATGCAAGACTGCAAAGGCATCAAAATTCCTATGCCCACAAATGGTCATTATGCACTGATGAAAACGGTACTGACTTCGATCATAAGGTATACTTCTCCATGATTGGCTCTTTATTGTACTTATGTGCATCTAGGCCAGATATAATGCTTAGTGTTTGCATGTGTGCACGATTTCAAGCTGCACCGAAGGAATCACACCATAAGGCTGTGAAGCATATACTTCGATATCTAGCTCACACACCAACACTAGGATTATGGTATCCAAAGGGCTCGGATTTTGATCTCATTGGATATTCAGACTCTGGCTATGCCGGTGACCGTGTGGACCGCAAGTCAACATCTGGTACTTGTCATTTCCTCGGACGATCCTTAGTCTGTTGGTCCTCGAAGAAACAAAACTGCGTATCACTGTCTACTGCTGAAGCTGAGTACATTGCTGCTGGCTCTTGCTGTGCTCAATTACTATGGATGAAGCAAACGCTCAAGGACTATGGCATCAACGTGAAGAATGTGCCTCTCCTCTGTGACAATGAGAGTGCCATCAAGATTGCTCACAACCCAGTTCAGCACTCGAAGACAAAGCACATTCAGATTCGTCATCATTTTCTTCGTGATCATGTATTGAAGGGCGACATTTCTATTGAGCATGTGAAGACTGAAGAACAGCTAGCCGATATCTTCACTAAGCCCTTGGATGAGAAGAGATTTAGCAAGTTGTGGTGTGAGCTAAATATCTTAGAGTCTTCGAATGTACTTTGAAAAGGCACTCATCCTAACACTTATGCAGACTTGATGACTTAGATGTGCAACACATGAAGAAACGTTTTTCTTCAATCAATGAAGAATAACACTCTAAGTGTGAAGAAATTAATGAAGAATTTGATTCTCAGAACCCTATGACAATTGTACGCGGTGTCTGAAATCATCATTCTTATACGGTGGGTCACGTCACCACAAAAGTTGAAAATCTTCAGTTTGAGTTTTTCCTCAACTTTTGAAATTCTTTAGTTTTTCAAATTCTTCAAACTTTGCAAAGTCTTCACTTGTGCCGTCGTTTTTCTTCATTGGCTATATATATATGAGTTTATGTCCTCTACAACATTCACTTATAGCTATTTCTTCAAGTTGGACTTTCTGCTAAGTGAATGTGATCGGACCCTTCCCCTCTATGCTATACTCAATCCAATCTATTCACAAATTCTTCATGTGCGTTCTATTTGAAACTCGTTAAAATTCTTTACTGTGTCCTTGTCAGCTGAAGAAATTGCGAACGGAACGTTAAAACTAATCTTATCCAAACTTTCGGTTTTGCCGCTCAAACCGTTCCGCATCCCATGATGCATTATTTTATTCACCCACGATCTTACACGATCTCCACTACACTATACGTGGGTGACACATGTCGCGAGAAGGAGAACAGTCAGGGGCACGTTCGTCCTAAATCTTCGGACGAGCAGTTTTTTTCACCGCGGCTATAAATACCCATGTCGTCGTCCTCACTTCTTTTACCCCGCTCGATCTCACTCTCCTGCTCGAGCTTCCAAACCCTAGCGCCGCCGCTACTCCATCATCGCCGGTGAGGAAAAGCTTCACTGCCTCGACCTCATGCCGTCGTACTCGCGCCGACTGCGGAAATCTTCACCTCCGCCGCCGCTGTAGACGTCTTCCTCCGCCAAGTTTGGGCGTGGAAGATCTGCATCGACGAACTTCCCTGTTCCAACTCACAGTTCGTCATGTTCTTCGTTCAGGGTAATTAAAAGCTAATTTTACTGCCCTCTTTGATTCGAAACTTTTCTACAAAATCTTCAAAGGTGTTTTATTCCTCAAATTCTCACACACAAAACACCTCACATGTTATCTGTTCTTGATTCATTTCCCTAAGCCTCATTTTCTTCAAGATTCCTCAATTGCGTGGATCCTCGATCTATACAACTCTGGAACCTAAGATATAAAGCGCTTAGTGAAATTCCTCAAGACGAATCTGGTCAAATTCCTCAAACTTGTTCTTTATGAAAAACCCTCTGAGAACGCATATGACCTCTTCAAATTCCTCGCAACTATACTCTGTTCACAGGTACACATGTCCGCTGTTGAATCATTAGGTTCTCATCAACTTAACTCGTTTGCAGCGTACCTCGAAAAACAGTTGCACACTTCTTCAGAGAATTCAATTGTTCAAATTCCTCAACTGAAGAAAATGGCTGAAGGTAAAAGGCCACAGAAAGGTGGAAAGAGGCCTGAGGTTATGACAGCTTTTGAAATACCTGAGGACATCTATGCTGGGTATTGCACACCTCCTGAGGAAGATAAAAATCAGCGCAAGGTGCGCATTCAGAAGATTGAACGGAGATGGGCACGTGAATGGAGGGAGTACAGATATGTTACTCCAAAGTACATGAAGAAATTCGCACTAAGCCCTCCATGCCCAAGAGCCCCATTGGTGTTGGGGAACGTAGCAGAAATTCAAAATTTTCTTACGTGTCACCAAGATCTATCTATGGAGAAACCAGCAACGAGGGGAAGGAGAGTGCATCTACATACCCTTGTAGATCGCTAAGCGGAAGCGTTCAAGTGAACGGGGTTGATGGAGTCGTACTCGTCGTGATCCAAATCACCGATGACCAAGTGCCGAACGGACGGCACCTCCGCGTTCAACACACGTACAGCCCGGTGACGTCTCCCATGCCTTGATCCAGCAAGGAGAGAGGGAGAGGTTGAGGAAGACTCCATCCAGCAGCAGCACAACGGCGTGGTGATGATGGAGGAGCGTGGTACTCCAGCAGGGCTTCGCCAAGCACGTGACGGAGGAGGAGAGGTATTGGGGAGGGGAGGGGCCGCGCCTTGGATCAGGTATGAAGTCCTCCATCTCCCCCACTATATATAGGAGGGCCAAGGGGGGGGTGCCGGCCCTAGGAGATCCAATCTCCTAGGGGGGGCGGCGGCCAAGGGAGGTTTCCCTCCCCCCAAGGCACCTAGGGGTGTGCCTTCTCCTTCTGGGACTCTTCCTTTAGGGTTTCCCCCACACTAGCCGCATGGGCCCTAGGGGAAAGTGGCGCCCCAGCCCACTTTGGGCTGGATCCCTTCCCACTTCAGCCCATGGGACCCTCCGGGATAGGTGGCCCCACCCGGTGGGCCCCCGGGACCCCTTCGGTGGTCCCGGTACAATACCGATGACCCCGAAACTTGTCTCGATGGCCGAAATAGGACTTCCTATATATAAATCTTTACCTCCGGACCATTCCGGAACTCCTCGTGACGTCCGGGATCTCATCTGGGACTCCGAACAACATTTGATAACCACATACAAACTTCCTTTATAACCCTAGCATCATCGAACCTTAAGTGTGTAGACCCTACGGGTTCGGGAGACATGCAGACATGACGGAGAAGTTCTCCGGTCAATAACCAACAGCAGGATCTGGATACCCATGTTGGTTCCCACATGTTCCATGATGATCTCATCGGATGAACCACGATGTCGAGGATTCGATCAATCCCGTATACAATTCCCTTTGTCTAGCGGTATAGTACTTGCCCGAGATTCGATCGTCGGTATCTCGATACCTTGTTCAATCTCGTTACCGGCAAGTCTCTTTACTCGTTCCGTAACACATCATCCAGTGATCAACTCCTTGATCACATTGTGCACATTATGATGATGTCCTACCGAGTGGGCCCAGAGATACCTCTCCGTCACACGGAGTGACAAATCCCAGTCTCGATTCGTGCCAACCCAACAGACACTTTCGGAGATACCTGCAGTGTACCTTTATAGCCACCCAGTTACGTTGTGACGTTTGGCACACCCAAAGTATTCCTACGGTATCCGGGAGTTGCACAATCTCATGGTCTAAGGAAATGATACTTGACATTAGAAAAGCTTTAGCATACGAACTACACGATCTTGTGCTAGGCTTAGGATTGGGTCTTGTCCATCACATCATTCTTCTAATGATGTGATCCCGTTATCAATGACATCCAATGTCCATGGTCAGGAAACCGTAACCATCTATTGATCAACGAGCTAGTCAACTAGAGGCTTACTAGGGACATGGTGTTGTCTGTATCCACACATGTATCTGAGTTTCCTATCAATACAATTCTAGCATGGATAATAAACGATTATCATGAACAAGGAAATATAATAATAACCTATTTATTATTGCCTCTAGGGCATATTTCCAACAATTGGCACCTGGCCAAGTGGCCGATCCCACTAGCATCAAACGCGGTGAGGATTTTCCTGAAGAATGGGCCAAGCGCCAAGCTAAACTGGCAAGGCAAGCTAGAGAAGCAGTGAGGAAATTCAATGAAGACTCTGCTGCTGCTGCTGCCACAGAGGCTTCTGTCAAGTCGAAGAAAGCGATGCTTAAGAAGCCCGCTCGCAAGCCAACTGCTTCAAATTAATGCCCTCATGGCCGGAATCTTCAAAATCTTCAAAGCAAATTCCTCATGCTGCTCCTGCTCCACCAAAGTCCTCAGCACCTCCTCCACAGTCCTCAGCTGTCCCAACAAAGTCCTCAGCACCTGTGCATCTGGCCTCGTGCCAAAGGACTACTGGTGTTTCTATCGCCTCTGGTGTCTCAGCTAGTTCCTCAGCTGCACCAAATTCCTCAGCTGGACCCTCTCTGCTGAAGAAAAAGGCTACTGCTGGACACGGCACTCGTCCAAGTCCTCAGAAGAAGCAGGTAGTCTTCACTGTGCCATCTGATGATGATGAAGCTGATGAAGAAGAACTTGCTGAAATCATCAGAGACCGCCAAGAAAGGGCTACTAAAGCCAAAGGCACACCTGTGCCACTGCTGCTGAATCCAAAGGCGATCCTTGATTACATCAATATCTGGCATAAGGATCCCAACACACCTATGCCTAACTTCAAGCTGACTCCTGGCCAAAGTCACATGTTGACTCACTTCATCCAAGAGGAGAAGTGGAAATATGATAGGGCCAGGCAGATCAAGAAATCACAGTACAGGAAAGAGAAACTGCTAAGGAAAAATGTTCTCACAATGAAGCCTGAAGAACTCATCAAGATGCAGGCTGATATCAAAGCCCTCAGCGATGACTTTGATGCATACTATGCTGACTGGAAAGGAGCAAAAGTCAGGTTTGTGAAACTGACTGAGAAATTCACCAATGTTGCAGCCCCATCGCAACAAGAAATTCCTCAAGCTGAACCTTCAGCACAGCCCACTGAAGAACATGCCAGCACCGCTGATGAAGTTCAGGCTGTTGAAGAAAATGCCAGTTCCAGGGCTGATGACTCTACTCCAGCCACTGAAGAAATTGCCAGGGCACCCACTAGTGGTGCGCCTGAAGAAAATGAAGAAACCAGGGTAACTGCATCAGTTGCGCCTGAGGAAAATCAACCAGATTCCTCAGCTCCACCTGCGCCTACACCAACTCCGATCCTTCCATCCGCATTGGATGTGAAGAAGACAAAGGCTGCAGAGCGAGCTGCAGTAAAGAAGAGGAAAGCATCACAAGCTTCAGAATCTTCAGCTCCCAAGAAGATGAAGCCCATGACCAGCTCGTTTGCTAATCCAATTGATGATGTTCCTATTTCATCCATGCCATCAAAGGACCTTGTTCCTTTTGGTGAAGACTATGAGATCCCAAGTGGATCAGATGAAGAAACTCAATCTGCTGCTTCCTCAGAGCGGATTGATGAAGAAATTGAAGTGGATTCAATCCCTTCAACTCCAAAGGTCTCATCACCAATGCCTCAGTTTGATGCTGAAGAGGCCGGTGTTGAAGAAATTGATGATGAAGATGTGGATATTGGCAGCACAACTCCGTTGATGAATGATGATTTTTGGGAAAGTCAGCACCCCAATTCCCCACTCTTCACCCCACTGCAGCAAATTCCTCACTCCCCTGCACAAACTATTCAAATAGGCTCTGAAGAA
Organism: Aegilops umbellulata; assembly: GCA_032464435.1. Classification (NCBI taxonomy): domain Eukaryota; kingdom Viridiplantae; phylum Streptophyta; class Magnoliopsida; order Poales; family Poaceae; genus Aegilops; species Aegilops umbellulata. Next base: position 465,773,626 of record CP136056.1, on the reverse strand, counting down.
ACTCATCCCACTGCATCTGTGAATGAAGAGATTCCAGCCACTAGTGCTGAAGAAATTGCTGTTGAAGCTGAAAAGGTGACTGCACCTGAGGAGGAACCAGAAATTCCTCAGCCTGAAGAACCTGAGATTGTGATTCCTGAGGTCGTGATGCAACTCACTGACACTCCTCTACCAAGGCCAAAGGATCCGTTCTCACACAAACAGAAATTCAAGGCTGAAGACTTCTATGGCGAGCACGTGTTCTTCACTGAATACAACCCATATGACTCTGCTCGCATAAGGAAGAGGCGTTTCTGGACAGCCAGCCAAGCCAATTTCTATTCGCCAGTGCTTTACAACAAAGACAAAGTCTTCGACCATGCACATATTCCTCACGTGGATATGGAGTCTTTGTCGTGCTTCACGCCAGTCCTCAGTGTTCTTCACGACGTTGGGCTGCTCAATTTCTGCACTGACATATGCGATTGGAATGAAGAACTCATTCTTCAGTTCTATGCAACACTGCACATCACCGGCAACTCTGAAGATGTGAATTCATGGGTTCTGGACTGGATGACTGAGAACACACATCATAAGGCCCCATCATCTGAATTGCTTCGTGTCCTTCCTCTGAGTCCACCCACTGAAGATGCACATTGTATTTACAACGAACCTGAGCTTTCAAATCACTATATGCAAGTGCTCATGAAGCCTTTGAAGCCAGGGCAGGCCCCTCGAACCACATTCCTCGTCAAGGAATTTTTGTATGTGCCAAGGACTGTCTATCGCATTCTGACGAAGACAATGAGTCCCATCAAGGGCCACGACTCAAGTGATGAAGAAGTCGTTGGCATCATGAAGAATATGCTTTTCAACATCATTCATGGCGTTCCCATCAACTTCCATGATTTCTTCATGAGGACTCTGGCCAACATTGCTATGTCACCATTTGAGCTGAAGCCTTATGCACCTTGGATTATGAGATTCATCAGGACAAGGTCTTCACTCAACTACAAAGCTGAAACTCTCAACCACTGCAGCTACTTGCCTCCTATTGAAGTCCTCAAAAGGACATTTTCCTCAGCTGAAGATAAGGGCAAAGCTACTGCTGTGATAGATGAAGGCATTCGTCCATTGGATGGTCAATTTCGCAAAGCTGCATCTTACTCCACCAATGATGACTCTGCCACACATGACTCTGCTGCCAACACTACCAAGCAAATCCTCAAGCCACAGCACCCAGGGTGATGACTGAACGTAAGTTACTCCTCAGTCTTCATCAGAAGGTTGATCGCAATCACAAATGGGTCAAGCGTCAGTTTGGTTCAATTCTTCACAACATGACTTCAACACACAATGCAGTGAAGAAAAACCACTACTACCTTCATGAAACCCTCAACCGCACCTGGGCTGTTCTGTCTCAAGTCTACAGCGCTGATGATCTGAAGAAAATGGGTCTCAATGAAGAATTTGCCTGGTCTGCACCTCCTCCGAAGAAATACAAGAAGGTCCCAGTTCCTTCTTTGGTGGCCAGTTCATATTCTTCATCACGTGACACTGATGAAAATGAAGACTTGGACGACACTGTGGCAGGCCCTACATCAACGACCGACCCCAACAACGCTGGCGCTCCTTCATCAACTTGAAAATCTTCAGGGGCGTTAGTCCTCAGTTTCAATCCTTTTGGTCATTTGATGACAAAGGGGGAGAAATCTGAGTTAGTCTTCAAGCGGGTCTATAATAAGGGCATATTCGTTCTTTTTTAAAAGTTACAACTCTCGTTCTTCCGAAACTTTTATTGGATCGAGTTGTAATCTTAAACCCGATGGTGCGCTGATACTTTTGTTGCACTATGCTTTGATACTTTTGATGCGCTATTCTGCGTGCTTATTCCTCATTAATATTATCGCACGCATGCTGAATTACATCAGGCACCATATTTCATCATGCATTTCAAATTCTTCATATTATATATCAAATGCGTGTATGAAGTACAAGATATAGGGGGAGATCTCCATGATTCAACTCTTCAAGTGTGCATTGCTTCAAAAGCAAATTCCTCACTATGCACATCTTCAGGGGGAGTTCTTCTATATCTTGCAATCAAATTCCTCAGTATCAGTATTTACACTTCATATATTTTTCCCCGTTGAAAACTTAACCTATGTTGTCATCAATCACCAAAAAGGGGGAGATTGTAAGTGCATCTAGTGCCCCTTAGTGATTTTGGTGTATTGAAGACTTATAGGTTAAGTATCTAATGCGTTTATGAGTGTGCACAGGTCTATAAGTCTATGAGGAGTTTGATATTTACAGAGAAAGTCGACCCCTAAAAATGAAGTTCTTCGACTGAAGACTTTGATATACTGAAGACTTTCTGAAGACTTTGAAAGTGAAGAAATTGGTGTGACCTTGAAGACTTGGTATTCATTCGAGGAACATGAAGCGTGAAGACTTTTGTTTTCGTAGTTTCATTTTCTCTTTCTTGAGTCATAGGAAACACCGTACTGTTAAAGAGGGTCGAGGAAATACTAAGGAGAAAATTTCCAAGTGATGCTCAACTCAAATCCTACACCTACCAATCCCTTCGAGTGAAGCCATTGGAAATCTCATACAGTTCAGTCAAATTCTTCAGTGACAGAGACGCAGTTCTTATGGTCACTGAGGACTTTGCTCTGACTGAGGAGTTAGGAATTCGCCAGTGCAAATTGCCTACATAGTGAGGAACATGATAGCCCTGAGGAATTTGTACCTCAAATTTCCGACGGTTGCTGTGCTGCGCGCCAACTGTCCCAAAATATCTTGTCCACATAACGGTCATATCATTGAAGGGCATTTATGTCTTATCATGTCGGGCTGCTCCCTAGGCTATAAATAGCCGCCCCCTACAACCACTAGCTGGTTGGCTGCTCCGCGTGAACTTGACACTTGTCATTTGAGAGCAACCCATCCTCCGAGGACTTTGAGCGAAAATCATCAAGTGAGGAAAATCCAAACCCAAACCCAAACACCTACAAACCAAAGTGATTGAGCATCACTGAAGGGATTGATCCTGCGTGGATCCGACGCTTGTTACCTTTGAAGACTGTGCTTCTTCCAGACGGTTAGGCGTCAAGGTCTAGAGCATCCAAGAGGAATTGTGGATTGCTGAGTGACCAAGTCTGTGAAGGTTTGGAAGTCACCTGAAGACTTACCACGAGTGATTGGACGAGGACTGTGTCTCCTTAGTTCAAGGAGAATACGGGGAGGACTTGGTGTCCCGAGCTGTGTGCTCAGGACTGGGTGTCCGGGACTGTGTGCCCTCGAGTTTAAATACTCAGCCGCTCCAACCAGATGTACAACTGAGACAACAGTTGGAACTGTTGGAAATATGCCCTAGAGGCAATAATAAAAGCATTATTATTATATTTCCTTGTTCATGATAATTGTCTTTTATTCATGCTATAATTGTGTTATCCGGAAATCGTAATACATGTGTGAATACATAGACACCAATATGTCCCTAGTGAGCCTCTAGTTGACTAGCTCGTTGCTCAACTGATAGTCACGGTTTCCTGACTATGGACATTGGATGTCATTGATAACGAGATCACATCATTAGGAGAATGATGTGATGGACAAGACCCAATCCTAAGCATAAGCACAAAGATCGTATAATTCGTTTGCTAGAGCTTTTCCAATGTCAAGTATCTTTTCCTTAGACCATGAGATCGTGTAACTCCCGGATACCGTAGGAGTGCTTTGGGTATGCCAAACGTCACAACGTAACTGGGTGACCATAAAGGTATACTACGGGTATCTCCGAAAGTGTCTGTTGGGTTGACACGGATCGAGACTAGGATTTGTCACTCCGTATGACGGAGAGGTATCACCGGGCCCACTCAGTAATGCATCATCATAATGATCTCAATGTGATCAAAGTGTTTGATCACGGGATCATGCATTACGGTACGAGTAAAGTGACTTGCCGGTAATGAGATTGAACGAGGTATTGGGATACCGACGATCGAATCTCGGGCAAGTAAAATACCGTTTGACAAAGGGAATTGAATACGGGATTGATTGAATCCTCGACATCGTGGTTCATTCGATGAGATCATCGAGGAGTATGTGGGAGCCAACATGGGTATCCAGATCCCGCTGTTGGTTATTGTCCAGAGAGGTGTCTCGGTCATGTCTGCATGTCTCCCGTACCCGTAGGGTCTACAGACTTAAGGTTCGGTTACGCTAGGGTTGTAGAGATATGAGTATGCAGTAATCCGAAAGTTGTTCGGAGTCCCGGATGAGATCCGGACGTCACGAGGAGTTCCGGATTGGTCCGGAGGTGAAGAATTATATATAGGAAGTGCAGTTTCGACCATCGAGAGTGATCCGGGGGTCACCGGTATTGTACCGGGACCACCAGATGGGTCCCGGGGGTCCACTGGGTGGGGCCACCCATCCCGGAGGGCCCCATGGGCTGAAGTGGGAGGGGGAACCAGCCCTTAGTGGGATGGTGCGCCCCCCAAGGCCCACCCCCTGCGCCTAGGATTGGAACCCTAGGGTGGGGGGCGCCCCACTTGCCTTGGGGGGTACTCCACCCCCCCTGGCCGCCGCCCCCTCTGGAGATGGGATCTCCAGGGGCCGGCGCCCCCAGGGGGCCTATATAAAGGGGGGAGGGAGGGGCAGCCGCACCCTTAACCCCTGGCGCCTCCCTCTCCCCTGTCACACCTCTCCCTCTCGCACAGACGCTCGGCGAAGCCCTGCTGCACGTGACAACTGCATCCACCACCACACCGTCGTGCTGCTGGATCTCCATCAACCTCTCCTTCCCCCTTGCTGGATCAAGAAGGAGGAGACGTCATCCGCTCCGTACGTGTGTTGAACGCGGCGGTGCCGTCTGTTCGGCGCTTGGTCATCGGTGATTTGGATCACGGCGAGTACGACTCCATCATCCACGTTCTAGTGAACGCTTCCGCACGCGATCTACAAAGGTATGTAGATGCATCTGAATACTCGTTGCTAGATGAACTCATAGATGGATCTTGGTGAAACTGTAGGAAAATTTTTGTTTTCTGCAACGTTCCCCAACAGTGGCATCATGAGCTAGGTCTATGCGTAGTTCTTTTTGCACGAGTAGAACACAATTGTTGTGGGCGTAGATGTTGTCAACTTTCTTGCCGCTACTAGTCTTATTTTGCTTCAGCGGTATTGTGGGATGAAGCGGCCCGGACCAACCTTACACGCACGCTTACGTGAGACCGGTTCCACCGACTGACATGCACTAGTTGCATAAGGTGGCTGGCGGGTGTCTGTCTCTCCCACTTTAGTTGGAGCGGATTCGACGAAAAGGGTCCTTATGAAGGGTAAATAGAGGTTGACAAATCACATTGTGGCTTTTACGTAGGTAAGAAAACGTTCTTGCTAGAACCCTAATGCAGCCACGTAAAACTTGCAACAACAATTAGAGGACGTCTAACTTGTTTTTGCAGCAAGTGCTTTGTGATATGATATGGCCAAAGTTGTGATGAATGATGTATGATATATATGTGATGTATGAGATCATGTTCATGTAATACGAATCATGACTTGCATGTCGATGAGTATGACAACCGGCAGGAGCCATAGGAGTTGTCGTTATTTTTATGACCTGCGTGTCAATGGAAACGCCATGTAAATTACTTTACTTTATTGCTAAACGTGTTAGCCATGGTAATAGAAGTAATAGTTGGCGAGCAACTTCATGGAGACACGATGATGGAGATCATGATGATGGAGATCATGGTGTCGTGCCGGTGACAAGATGATCATGGAGCCCCAAGATGGAGATCAAAGGAGCTATATGATATTGGCCATATCATGTCACTATTATTATTTGATTGCATGTGATGTTTATCATGTTTTGCATCTTGTTTACTTAGAACGACGGTAGTAAATAAGATGATCCATCATAATAAATTTCAAGAAAGTGTTCCCCCTAACTGTGCACCGTTGCGACATTTCGTTGTTTCGAAGCACCACGTGATGATCGGGTGTGATAGATTCCAACGTTCACATACAACGGGTGTAAGATAGATTTACACATGCAAACACTTAGGTTGTCTTGATGAGCCTAGCATGTACAGACATGGCCTCGGAACACGGAGGACCGAAAGGTCGAGCATGAGTCGTATAGAAGATACGATCAATATGGAGATGTTCACCGATGATGACTAGTCCGTCTCACGTGATGATCGGACACGGCCTAGTCGAGTCGGATCATGTTACACTCAGATGACTAGAGGGATGTCTAGTCTGAGTGGGAGTTCATTAAATAATTTGATTAGATGAACTTAATTATCATGAACTTAGTCTAAATAAACTTTGCAATATGTCTTGTAGATCAAATGGCCCAAGCTAATGTCAACATGAACTTCAACGCGTTCCTAGAGAAAACCAAGCTGAAAGACGATGGCAGCAACTATACGGACTGGGTCCGGAACCTGAGAATCATCCTCATAGCTGCCAGAAAACAATATGTCCTAGAAGCACCGCTAGGTGAAGCACCCATCCCAGAGAACCAAGACATTATGAATGCTTGGCAGCAGCGTGCTGATGATTACTCCCTCGTTCAGTGCGGCATGCTTTACAGCTTAGAACCGGGGCTCCAAAAGCGTTTTGAGCATCACGGAGCATATGAGATGTTCGAGGAGCTGAAACTAGTTTTCCAAGCTCATGCCCGGGTCGAGAGATATGAAGTCTCCGACAAGTTCTACAGTTGTAAGATGGAGGAAAACAGTTCTGTCAGTGAACACATACTCAAGATGTCTGGGTTACACAACCGCTTGACTCAGCTGGAGATTAACCTCCCAGACGAGGCGGTCATTGACAGAATCCTCCAGTCGCTCCCACCTAGCTACAAGAGCTTTGTGATGAACTACAATATGCAGGGGATGGTAAAGACCATTCCTGAGGTATTTGCTATGCTGAAATCAGCAGAGGTTGAAATCAAAAAGGAACATCAAGTGTTGATGGTCAATAAAACCACCAAGTTCAAGAAAGGCAAGGGTAAGAAGAACTTCAAGAAGGACGGCAAGGATGTTGCCGCGCCCGGTAAGCCAGTTGCCGGGAAGAAGTCAAAGCATGGACCCAAGCCTAAGACTGAGTGCTTTTATTGCAAAGGGAAGGGCCACTGGAAGCGGAATTGCCCCAAATACTTAGCGGACAAGAAGGCTGGCAACACTAAAGGTATATGTGATATACATGTAATTGATGTGTACCTTACCAGTGCTCGTAGTAGCTCCTGGGTATTTGATACCGGTGTCGTTGCTCATATTTGTAACTCAAAGCAGGAGCTGCGGAATAAGCGGAGACTGGCGAAGGACGAGATGACGATGCGCGTCGGGAATGGTTCCAAGGTCGATGTGATCGCCGTCGGCACGCTACCTCTACATTTACCTACGGGATTAGTTTTAAACCTCAATAATTGTTATTTAGTGCCAAGTTTGAGCATGAACATTGTATCCGGATCTCGTTTAATGCGAGATGGCTACTCATTTAAATCCGAGAATAATGGTTGTTCTATTTATATGAGTGATATGTTTTATGGTCATGCTTCGATGGTCAATGGTTTATTCTTAATGAATCTCGTGCGTGATAATACACATATTCATAGTGTGAATACCAAAAGGTGTAAAGTTGATAACGATAGTCCCACATACTTGTGGCACTGCCGCCTTGGTCACATTGGTGTCAAGCGCATGAAGAAGCTCCATGCTGATGGACTTTTAGAGTCTCTCGATTATGAATCATTTGACACATGCGAACCATGCCTCATGGGCAAAATGACCAAGACTCCGTTCTCCGGAACAATGGAGCGAGCAACCAACTTATTGGAAATCATACATACTGATGTGTGCGGTCCAATGAGTGTTGAGGCTTGCGGAGGATATCGTTATGTTCTCACTCTCACGGATGACTTGAGTAGATATGGGTATGTCTACTTGATGAAACACAAGTCTGAGACCTTTGAAAAGTTCAAGGAATTTCAGAATGAGGTAGAGAATCAACGTGACCGAAAAATAAAGTTCTTACGATCAAATCGTGGAGGAGAATATTTAAGTCACGAATTTGGCACACACTTAAGGAAATGTGGAATCGTTTCACAACTCACGCCGCCTGGAACACCCCAACGTAATGGTGTGTCCGAACGTCGTAATCGCACTCTATTGGATATGGTGCGGTCTATGATGTCTCTTACAGATTTACCGCTATCATTTTGGGGATACGCTCTAGAGACAGCCGCATTCACTTTAAATAGGGCACCGTCTAAATCCGTTGAGACGACACCGTATGAATTATGGTTTGGGAAGAAACCTAAGCTGTCATTTCTAAAAGTTTGGGGATGCGATGCTTATGTCAAGAAACTTCAACCTGAAAAGCTCGAACCCAAATCCGAAAAATGCGTCTTCATAGGATACCCTAAGGAAACTGTTGGGTATACCTTCTACCTAAGATCTGAAGGCAAGATCTTTGTTGCCAAGAACGGATCCTTTCTGGAGAAAGAGTTTCTCTCGAAAGAAGTAAGTGGGAGGAAAGTGGAACTTGATGAAGTATCACCTCTTGAACCGGAGAGTAGCGCAGCTCAAGAAAATGTTTCTGTGGTGCCTCCACCGGTTAGAGAGGAGGTTAATGATGATGATCATGAAACTTCGGATCAAGTTACTGCTGAACTTCGTAGGTCCACAAGGACACGTTCCGCACCAGAGTGGTACGGCAACCCTGTCCTGGAAATCATGTTGTTAGACAATGGTGAACCTTCGAACTATGAAGAAGCGATGGCGGGCCCAGATTCCAACAAATGGCTAGAAGCCATGCAATCCGAGATAAGATCCATGTATGAAAACAAAGTATGGACTTTGACAGACTTGCCCGATGATCGGCGAGTGATAGAAAACAAATGGATCTTTAAGAAGAAGACGGACGCGGATGGTAATGTTACCATCTATAAAGCTCGACTTGTCGCTAAGGGTTATCGGCAAGTTCAAGGGGTTGACTACGATGAGACTTTCTCTCCCGTAGCGAAGTTGAAGTCCGTCCGAATCATGTTAGCAATTGCCGCATACTATGATTATGAGATATGGCAAATGGACGTCAAAACGGCATTCCTTAACGGTTATCTTAAGGAAGAACTGTATATGATGCAGCCGGAAGGTTTTGTCGACCCTAAGAATGCTAACAAGGTATGCAAGCTCCAGCGATCCATTTATGGGCTGGTGCAAGCATCTCGGAGTTGGAACATTCGCTTTGATGAGATGATAAAGGCGTTTGGGTTTACGCAGACTTATGGAGAAGGCTGTGTTTACAAGAAAGTGAGTGGGAGCTCTGTAGCATTTCTCATATTATATGTAGATGACATACTTTTGATGGGAAATGATATAGAACTTTTGGACAGCATTAAGGCCTATTTGAATAAGAGTTTTTCAATGAAGGACCTTGGAGAAGCTGCTTATATATTAGGCATCAAGATCTATAGAGATAGATCAAGACGCCTCATAGGTCTTTCACAAAGCACATACCTTGAAAACATATTGAAGAAGTTCAATATGGATCAGTCCAAGAAGGGGTTCTTGCCTGTATTGCAAGGTGTGAAATTGAGCTCAGCTCAATGCCCGACCACGGCAGAAGATATAGAAGAGATGAGTGTCATCCCCTATGCCTCGGCCATAGGGTCTATTATGTATGCCATGCTGTGTACCAGACCTGATGTAAACCTTGCCGTAAGTTTGGTAGGAAGGTACCAAAGTAATCCCGGCAAGGAACACTGGACAGCGGTCAAGAATATCCTGAAGTACCTGAAAAGGACTAAGGACATGTTTCTCATTTATGGAGGTGACGAAGAGCTCGTCGTAAAGGGTTACGTCGACGCTAGCTTCGGCACAGATCTGGATGACTCTAAGTCACAAACCAGATACGTGTATATGTTGAATGGTGGAGCAGTAAGCTGGTGCAGCTGCAAGCAGAGCGTCGTGGCGGGATCTACATGTGAAGCGGAGTACATGGCAGCCTCAGAGGCAGCGCATGGAGCAATTTGGGTGAAGGAGTTCATCACCGACCTAGGAGTCATACCCAATGCGTCGGGGCCGATCAAACTCTTCTGTGACAATACTGGAGCTATTGCACTTGCCAAGGAGCCCAGGTTTCACAAGAAGACCAGGCACATCAAGCGTCGCTTCAACTCCATTCGTGAAAATGTTCAAAATGGAGACATAGAAATTTGTAAAGTGCATACGGATCTGAATGTCGCAGATCCGTTGACTAAACCTCTCCCTAGAGCAAAACATGATCAACACCAGAACTCTATGGGTGTTCGATTCATCACAATGTAACTAGATTATTGACTCTAGTGTAAGTGGGAGACTGTTGGAAATATGCCCTAGAGGCAATAATAAAAGCATTATTATTATATTTCCTTGTTCATGATAATTGTCTTTTATTCATGCTAGAATTGTGTTATCCGGAAATCGTAATACATGTGTGAATACATAGACACCAATATGTCCCTAGTGAGCCTCTAGTTGACTAGCTCGTTGATCAACTGATAGTCACCGTTTCCTGACTATGGACATTGGATGTCATTGATAACGAGATCACATCATTAGGAGAATGATGTGATGGACAAGACCCAATCCTAAGCATAAGCACAAAGATCGTATAATTCGTTTGCTAGAGCTTTTCCAATGTCAAGTATCTTTTCCTTAGACCATGAGATCGTGTAACTCCCGGATACCGTAGGAGTGCTTTGGGTATGCCAAACGTCACAACGTAACTGGGTGACTATAAAGGTATACTACGGGTATCTCCGAAAGTGTCTGTTGGGTTGACACGGATCGAGACTAGGATTTGTCACTCCGTATGACGGAGAGGTATCACCGGGCCCACTCAGTAATGCCTCATCATAATGAGCTCAATGTGATCAAAGTGTTTGATCACGGGATCATGCATTACGGTACGAGTAAAGTGACTTGCCGGTAACGAGATTGAACGAGGTATTGGGATACCGACGATCGAATCTCGGGCAAGTAAAATACCGTTTGACAAAGGGAATTGAATACGGGATTGATTGAATCCTCGAAATCGTGGTTCATCCGATGAGATCATCGAGGAGTATGTGGGAGCCAACATGGGTATCCAGATCCCGCTGTTGGTTATTGTCCAGAGAGGTGTCTCGGTCATGTCTGCATGTCTCCCGAACCCGTAGGGTCTACACACTTAAGGTTCGGTTACGCTAGGGTTGTAGAGATATGAGTATGCAGTAATCCGAAAGTTGTTCGGAGTCCCGGATGAGATCCCGGACGTCACGAGGAGTTCCGGATTGGTCCGGAGGTGAAGAATTATATATAGGAAGTGCAGTTTCGGCCATCGGGAGTGATCCGGGGGTCACCGGTATTGTACCGGGACCACCAGATGGGTCCCGGGGTCCACCGGGTGGGGCCACCCATCCCGGAGGGCCCCATGGGCTGAAGTGGGAGGTGTTGGGGAACGTAGTAATTTCAAAAAAATTCCTACGCACACGCAAGATCATGGTGATGCATAGCAACGAGAGGGGAGAGTGTTGTCTACGTACCCTCGTACAGCGCAGCGGAAGCGTTGACGCAACGTAGTGGAAGTAGTCGTACATCTTCCCGATCTGACCGATCCAAGCACCGTTACTCCGGCACCTCCGAGTTCTTAGCACACGTTCAGCTCGTTGACGCTCCCCAGGCTCCGATCCAGCAAAGCTTCGGGGATGAGTTCCGTCAGCACGACGGCGTGATGACGATGATGATGTTCTACCGACGCAGGGCTTCGCCTAAGCACTGCAACGATATGACCGAGGTGGAATATGGTGGAGGGGGGCACCGCACATGGCTAAGGAACGATCACGAAGATCAACTTGTGTGTTCTAGGGTGCCCCCTGCCCCCGTATATAAAGGAGGGGAGGGGGAGGCGCGGCCGGCCCCCAAGGGGTGCGCCAGGAGGAGTCCTACTCCCACCGGGAGTAGGACTCCTCTCCCTTGCCTTGTAGGAGAAGGATGGAGAGAGGGGGAAAGGAAAAAGGGTGGCGCCGCCCCCCCCCCTTCCTTGTCCTATTCAGACTAGGGGGGAGGGGCGCGCGGCCTGCCCTGGCCGCCCCTCCTCTTTTCCCTTAAGGCCCATATGGGCCCATTAACCCCCGGGGGGGTTCCGGTAACCCCCCGGTACTCCAGTAAAATGCCGATTTCACTCGGAACCATTGCGATGTCCAAATATAGGCTTCCAATATATCAATCTTTATGTCTCGACCATTTCGAGACTCCTCGTCATGTCCGTGATCACATCCGGGACTCCGAACAACCTTCGGTACATCAAAATGCATAAACTCATAATAACTGTCATCGTAACGTTAAGCGTGCAGACCCTACGGTTCGAGAACAATGTAGACATGACTGAGACACGTCTCCGGTCAATAACCAATAGTGGGACCTGGATGCCCATATTGGCTCCTACATATTCTACGAAGATCTTTATCGGTCAGACCGCATAACAACATACGTTGTTCCCTTTGTCATCGGTATGTTACTTGCCCGAGATTCGATCGTTGGTATCTTAATACCTAGTTCAATCTCGTTACCGGCAAGTCTCTTTACTCGTTCCGTAATACATCATCTCGCAACTAACACATTAGTTGCAATGCTTGCAAGGCTTATGTGATGTGCATTACCGAGAGGGCCCAGAGATACCTCTCCGACTATCGGAGTGAAAAATCTTAATCTCGAAATACGCCAACCCAACAAGTACTTTCGGAAACACCTGTAGAGCACCTTTATAATCACCCAGTTACGTTGTGACGTTTGTTGGCACACAAAGTGTTCCTACGGTAAACGGGAGTTGCATAATCTCATAGTCATAGGAACATGTATAAGTCATGAAGAAAGCAATAGCAACATACTAAACGATCGGGTGCTAAGCTAATGGAACGGGTCATGTCAATCAGATCATTCAACTAATGATGTGACCTCGTTAATCAAATAACAACTCTTTGCCCATGGTTAGGAAACATAACCATCTTTGATTAACGAGCTAGTCAAGTAGAGGCATACTAGTGACGTTCTGTTTGTTTATATATTCACACATGTATTATGTTTCCGGCTAATACAATTCTAGCATGAATAATAAACATTTATCATGATATATGAGGAAATAAATAATAACTTTATTATTGCCTCTAGGGCATATTTCCTTCAGTCTCCCACTTGCACTAGAGTCAATAATCTAGATTACACAGTAATGATTCTAACACCCATGGAGTTTTGGTGCTGATCATGTTTTGCTCGTGGAAGAGGCTTAGTCAACGGGTCTGCTACATTCAGATCTGTATGTATCTTGCAAATCTCTATGTCTCCCACCTGGACTAGATCCCGGATGGAATTGAAGCGTCTCTTGATGTGCTTGGTTCTCTTGTGAAATCTGGATTCCTTTGCCAAGGCAATTGCACCAGTATTGTCACAAAAGATTTTCATTGGACCCGATGCACTAGGTATGACACCTAGATCGGATATGAACTCCTTCATCCAGACTCCTTCATTTGCCGCTTCTGAAGCAGCTATGTACTCCGCTTCACATGTAGATCCCGCCACGATGCTTTGTTTAGAACTGCACCAACTGACAGCTCCATCGTTTAATGTAAACACGTATCCGGTTTGCGATTTAGAATCGTCCGGATCAGTGTCAAAGCTAGCATCAACGTAACCGTTTACGATGAGCTCTTTGTCACCTCCATATATGAGAAACATATCCTTGGTTCTTTTCAGGTACTTCAGGATGTTCTTGACCGTTGTCCAGTGATCCACTCCTGGATTACTTTGGTACCTCCCTGCTAAACTTATAGCAAGACACACATCAGGTCTGGTACACAGCATTGCATACATGATAGAGCCTATGGCTGAAGCATAGGGAACATCTTTCATTTTCTCTCTATCTTCTGCAGTGGTCGGGCATTGAGTCTTACTCAACTTCACACCTTGTAGTACAAGCAAGAATCCTTTCTTTGCTTGATCCATTTTGAACTTCTTCAAAACTTTGTCAAGGTATGTGCTTTGTGAAAGTCCAATTAGGCGTCTTGATCTATCTCTATAGATCTTGATGCCTAATATGTAAGCAGCTTCACTGAGGTCTTTCATTGAAAAATTCTTATTCAAGTATCCCTTTATGCTATCCAGAAATTCTATATCATTTCCGATTAGTAATATGTCATCGACATATGATATCAGAAATGCTACAGAGCTCCCACTCAATTCTTGTAAATACAAGCTTCTCCAAAAGTCTGTACAAACCCAAATGCTTTGATCACACTATCAAAGCGTTTATTCCAACTCCGAGAGGCTTGCACCAGTCCATAAATGGATCGCTGGAGCTTGCACACTTTGTTAGCTCCCTTTGGATTGATAAAACCTTCTGGTTGCATCATATACAACTCTTCTTCCAGAAATCCATTCAGGAATGCAGTTTTTACATCCATCTGCCAAATTTCATAATCATAAAATGCGGCAATTGCTAACATGATTCGGACAGACTTAAGCATCGCTACGGGTGAGAAGGTCTCATCGTAGTCAATCCCTTGAACTTGTCGAAAACCTTTTGCGACAAGTCGAGATTTGTAGACAGTAATATTACCGTCAGCGTCAGTCTTCTTCTTGAAGATCCATTTATTCTCAATTGCTTGCCGACCATCGGGCAAGTCAATCAAAGTCCATACTTTGTTCTCATACATGGATCCCATCTTAGATTTCATGGCTTCAAGCCATTTTGCGGAATCTGGGCTCACCATCGCTTCTTCATAGTTCGTAGGTTCACCATGATCTAGTAGCATGATTTCCAGAATAGGATGGCCATACCACTCTGGTGCGGATCTTACTCTAGTTGATCTACGAGGTTCTGTAGTAACTTAAACTGAAGTTGTATGATCATCATCATTAACTTCCTCACCAATTGGTTTAGACGTCACAGAAACCGGTTCCTGTGATGTGCTATTTCCCAATAGGGGAGCAGGTACAGATACCTCATCAAGTTCTACTTTCCTCCCACTCACTTCTTTCGAGAGAAACTCCTTCTCTAGAAAGTTTCCGAATTTAGCAACAAAAGTCTTGCCTTCGGATTTGTGGTAGAAGGTGTATCCAATAGTTTCCTTTGGATATCCTATGAAGACACATTTCTCCGATTTGGGTTCGAACTTATCAGGTTGAAGCTTTTTGACATAAGCTTCGCATCCCCAAACTTTTCGAAACGACAACTTTGGTTTCTTGCCAAACCATAGTTCATAAGGCGTCGTCTCAACGGATTTCGATGGTGCTCTATTTAACGTGAATGCGGCCGTCTCTAAATTATAACCCCAAAATGATAGCGGTAAATCTATAAGAGACATCATAGATCGCACCATATCAAGTAAAGTACGATTACGACGTTCGGACACACCATTACGTTGTGGTGTTCCAGGTGGCGTGAGTTGCGAAACTATTCCGCATTGTTTCAAATGTAGACCAAACTCGTAACTCAAATATTCTCCTCCACGATCAGATCGTAGAAACTTTATTTTCTTGTTACGATGATTTTCCACTTCACTCTGAAATTCTTTGAACTTTTCAAATGTTTCAGACTTATGTTTCATTAAGTAGATATACCCATATCTGCTTAAATCATCTGTGAAGGTGAGAAAATAACAATATCCGCCACGAGCTTCAATATTCATCGGACCACATACATCTGTATGTATGATTTCCAACAAATCTGTTGCTCTCTCCATAGTACCGGAGAACGGTGTTTTAGTCATCTTGCCCATGAGGCACGGTTCGCAAGTACCAAGTGATTCATAATCAAGTGATTCCAAAAGTCCATCAGTATGGAGTTTCTTCATGCGCTTTACACCGATATGACCTAAACGGCAGTGCCACAAATAAGTTGCACTATCATTATCAACTCTGCATCTTTTGGCTTCAATATTATGAATATGTGTGTCACTACTATCGAGATTCAATAAGAATAGACCATTCCTTAAGGGTGCATGACCATAAAAGATATTACTCATATAAATAGAACAACCATTATTCTCGGATTTAAATGAATAACCGTCTCGCATTAAACAAGATCCAGATATAATGTTCATGCTCAACGCTGGCACCAAATAACAATTATTTAGGTCTAAAACTAATCCCGAAGGTAGATGTAGAGGTAGCGTGCCGACTGCGATCACATCGACTTTGGAACCATTTCCCACGGGCATCGTCACCTCGTCCTTAGCCAATCTTCGCTTAATCCGTAGTCCCTGTTTCGAGTTGCAAATATTAGCAACAGAACCAGTATCAAATACCCAGGTACTACTGCGAGTATTAGTAAGGTACACATCAATAACATGTATATCACATATACCTTTGTTCACCTTGCCATCCTTCTTATCCGCCAAATACTTGGGGCAGTTCCGCTTCCAGTGACCAGTCTGCTTGCAGTAGAAGCACTCAGTTTCAGGCTTAGGTCCAGACTTGGGTTTGTTCTCTTGAGCAGCAACTTGTTTGCTGTTCTTCTTGAAGTTCCCCTTCTTTTTCCCTTTGCCCTTTTTCTTGAAACTAGTGGTCTTGTTGACCATCAACACTTGATGCTCCTTCTTGATTTCTACCTCCGCAGCTTTCAGCATTGCGAAGAGCTCGGGAATCGTCTTATCCATCCCTTGCATATTATAGTTCATCACGAAGCCTTTGTAGCTTGGTGGAAGTGATTGGAGAATTCTGTCAATGACACAATCATCCGGAAGATTAACTCCCAGTTGAATCAAGTGATTACAATACCCAGACATTTTGAGTATATGCTCACTAACAAAACTATTCTCCTCCATCTTACAACTATAGAACTTATTGGAGACTTCATATCTCTCAATCCGGGCATTCTGTTGGAATATTAACTTCAACTCTTGGAACATCTCATATGCCCCATCACGTTCAAAACATCGTTGAAGTCCCGGTTCTAAGCCGTAAAGCATGGCACATTGAACTATCGAGTAGTCATCAGCTTTGCTCTGCCAGACGTTCTTAACGTCGTCAGTTGCATCAGCAGCAGGCCTGGCACCCAGCGGTGCTTCCAGGACGTAACTCTTCTGTGCAGCAATGAGGATAATCCTCAAGTTACGGACCCAGTCCGTGTAATTGCTACCATCATCTTTCAACTTTGCTTTCTCAAGGAACGCATTAAAATTCAACGGAACAACAACACGGGCCATCTATCTACAATCAACATAAACAAGCAAGATACTATCAGGGACTAAGTTCATGATAAATTTAAGTTCAATTAATCATATTACTTAAGAACTCCCACTTAGATAGACATCCCTCTAATCTTCTAAGTGATCACGTGATCCACATCAACTAAACCATGTCCGATCATCACGTGAGATGGAGTAGTTTCAATGGTGAACATCATTATGTTGATCATATCTACTATATGATTCACGCTCGACCTTTCGGTCTCCGTGTTCCGAGGCCATATCTGTATATGCTTGGCTCGTCAAGTATAACCTGAGTATTCCGCGTGTGCAACTGTTTTGCACCCGTTGTATTTGAACGTAGAGCCTATCACACCCGATCATCACGTGGTGTCTCAGCACGAAGAACTTTCGCAACGGTGCATACTCAGGGAGAACACTTCTTGATAATTAGTGAGAGATCATCTTAAAATGCTACCGTCAATCAAAGCAAGATAAGATGCATAAAAGATAAACATCACATGCAATCAATATAAGTGATATGATATGGCCATCATCATCTTGTGCTTGTGATCTCCATCTTCGAAGCACCGTCATGATCACCATCGTCACCGGCGCGACACCTTGATCTCCATCGTAGCATCGTTGTCGTCTCGCCTATCTTATACTTCTACGACTATCGCTACCGCTTAGTGATAAAGTAAAGCATTACAGGGTGATTGCATTGCATACAATAAAGCGACAACCATATGGCTCCTGCCAGTTGTCGATAACTCGGTTACAAAACATGATCATCTCATACAATAAAATTTAGCATCATGTCTTGACCATATCACATCACAACATGCCCTGTAAAAACAAGTTAGACGTCCTCTACTTCGTTTGTTGCAAGTTTTACGTGGCTGCTACGGGCTTAAGCAAGAATCAATCTTACCTACGCATCAAAACCACAACGATAGTTTGTCAAGTTGATGCCGTTTTAACCTTCGCAAGGACCGGGCGTAGCCACACAAGGTTCAACTAAATTTGGAGAAACTGACACCCGCCAGCCACCTGTGTGCAAAGCACGGCGGTAGAACCAATCTCGCGTAAGCGTACGCGTAATGTCGGTTCGGGCCGCTTCATCCAACAATACCGCCGAACCAAAGTATGACATGCTGGTAGGCAGTATGACTTATATCGCCCACAACTCACTTGTGTTCTACTCGTGCATAATATCAAACCATAAAAACCTAGGCTCTGATACCACTGTTGGGGAACGTAGTAATTTCAAAAAAATTCCTACGCACACGCAAGATCATGGTGATGCATAGCAACGAGAGGGGAGAGTGTTGTCTACGTACCCTCGTAGAGTGCAGCGGAAGCGTTGACGCAACGTAGTGGAAGTAGTCGTACGTCTTCCCGATCTGACCGATCCAAGCACCGTTACTCCGGCACCTCCGAGTTCTTAGCACACGTTCAGCTCGATGACGCTCCCCGGGCTCCGATCCAGGAAAGCTTCGGGGATGAGTTCCGTCAGCACGACGGCGTGATGACGATGATGATGTTCTACCGACGCAGGGCTTCGCCTAAGCACTGCAACGATATGACCGAGGTGGAATATGGTGGAGGGGGGCACCGCACACGGCTAAGGAACGATCACGAAGATCAACTTGTGTGTTCTAGGGTGCCCCCTGCCCCCGTATATAAAGGAGGGTAGGGGAGGCGCGGCCGACCCCCAAGGGGTGCGCCAGGAGGAGTCCTACTCCCACCGGGAGTAGGACTCCTCTCCCTTGCCTTGTAGGAGAAGGAAGGAGAGAGGGGGAAAGGAAAAGGGGGGGCGCCGCCCCCCCTTCCTTGTCCTATTCGGACTAGGGGGGAGGGGGTGCGCGGCCTGCCCTGGCCGCCCCTCCTCTTTTCCCTTAAGGCCCATATGGGCCCATTAACCCCCGGGGGGGTTCCGGTAACCCCCCGGTACTCCAGTAAAATGCCGATTTCACTCGGAACCATTCCGATGTCCAAATATAGGCTTCCAATATATCAATCTTTATGTCTCGACCATTTCGAGACTCCTCGTCATGTCCGTGATCACATCCGGGACTCCGAACAACCTTCGGTACATCAAAATGCATAAACTCATAATAACTGTCATCGTAACGTTAAGCGTGCGGACCCTACGGTTCGAGAACAATGTAGACATGACCGAGACACATCTCCGGTCAATAACCAATAGCGGGACCTGGATGCCCATATTGGCTCCTACATATTCTACGAAGATCTTTATCGGTCAGACCGCATAACAACATACATTGTTCCCTTTGTCATCGGTATGTTACTTGCCCGAGATTCGATCGTTGGTATCTTAATACCTAGTTCAATCTCGTTACCGGCAAGTCTCTTTACTCGTTCCGTAATACATCATCTCGCAACTAACACATTAGTTGCAATGCTTGCAAGGCTTATGTGATGTGCATTACCGAGAGGGCCCAGAGATACCTCTCCGACTATCGGAGTGACAAATCCTAATCTCGAAATACGCCAACCCAACAAGTACTTTCAGAAACACCTGTAGAGAACCTTTATAATCACCCAGTTACGTTGTGACGTTTGGTGGCACACAAAGTGTTCCTACGGTAAACGGGAGTTGCATAATCTCATAGTCATAGGAACATGTATAAGTCATGAAGAAAGCAATAGCAACATACTAAACGATCGGGTGCTAAGCTAATGGAACGGGTCATGTCAATCAGATCATTCAACTAATGATGTGACCTCGTTAATCAAATAACAACTCTTTGCCCATGGTTAGGAAACATAACCATCTTTGATTAACGAGTTAGTCAAGTAGAGGCATACTAGTGACGTTCTGTTTGTTTATATATTCACACATGTATTATGTTTCCGGCTAATACAATTCTAGCATGAATAATAACCATTTATCATGATATATGAGGAAATAAATAATAACTTTACTATTGCCTCTAGAGCATATTTCCTTCAGGAGGGGGGACCAGCCCTTAGTGGGCTGGTGCGCCCCCCAAGGCCCACCCCCTGCGCCTAGGATTAGAACCCTAGGGTGGGGGGGTGCCCTACTTGCCTTGGGGGGGTACTCCACCCCCCCCCCCCCTGACCGCCGCCCCCTCTAGAGATGGGATCTCCAGGGGCCGGCGCCCCCCCAGGGGGCCTATATAAAGGGGGAGGGAGGGGCAGCCGCACCCTTGACCCCTGGCACCTCCCTCTCCCCTGCCACACCTCTCCCTCTCGCGCAGACGCTCGGCGAAGCCCTGCTGCACGTGACAACTGCATCCACCACCACACCGTCGTGCTGCTGGATCTCCATCAACCTCTCCTTCCCCCTTGCTGGATCAAGAAGGAGGAGACGTCATCCGCTCCGTACGTGTGTTGAACGCGGCGGTGCCGTCCGTTCGGCGCTTGGTCATCGGTGATTTGGATCACGGCGAGTACGACTCCATCATCCACGTTCTAGTGAACGCTTCCGCACGCGATCTACAAAGGTATGTAGATGCATCTGAATACTCGTTGCTAGATGAACTCATAGATGGATCTTGGTGAAACCGTAGGAAAATTTTAGTTTTCTGCAACTTGCCCCAACAGGAACTTGTCTACCAAATCATTGTCTTCACCAAGCTTACTGGTTCTATTTCCTCAACACTTTCATTTCCTCATTACTATGTTGTGTGTTTGTTCATATCTGTGTTTGAAGACTTTGACTGAAGACTTTCTCAATTTCCTCAGTTCAATTTCTTCAGTCTGTTTGTCTTCATCTTGTGCTATCCTGTGTTTACGCTTTATGTACTCTGAGTCTGTCTTCATTTCATCATGATGACCATGCATGTATTCTGCTATGTTTACCTCTGAGTACTTATTCCGCTGCTAGTAGTTCTTCGCTAAGGAATTTCCTCACGAGCAAATTCCTCAGTGAAGAATTTCATAAAAATCGCCTATTCACCCCCCTCTAGTCGATATACCGCACTCTCAATTGGTATCAGAGCAAGGTACTCCCTTGTTCTGTGTGATTTTGGTTTAACCGCCTGGAGTTTTAGTTATGTCGACCGCAGGTATGATCAAGGTCTCTGCTGGGTGTCCTACCTTCGATGGGACGGACTACCCCTACAGGAAGAATAAGATGCGAATGCATCTTGAGGCAATTGATAACGATCTCTAGTACGTTGTGGAAAATGGTGTTCCCTCCGTCTCTCCCTCACTGAACGCTACTGATGTGAAGAGATTCAAGCAACTCGATTCCCAAGCGAAGAATATCATATGTGGCCATCTAAGTAAGGTTCAGTATGGTAGAGTGAGTGCTTTGAAAACTGCAAAGCTTATCTAGGATAGGTTGTCCAAGGTCAATGAAGGAGTTTCAACTCAGCGTGACTCTCGAGTTGATGTTCTTTGCAATCTCTTCAACCGCTTCAAAAGACTCGACAATGAGAATGTTCAGCAAACCTTCGATTGCCTCACTGACATCTCAAATGAGCTGCAAGCACTTGGTGCCACTGACATCACCGACCATGAGGTCGTGAAGAAATTGCTGAGATCGCTTGATTCCCCATTTGATACTCTGGCACTAATGATACAAGAGCGTGCTGATTACAAGTCACTTGACCCCGCTGATATCCTCGAGAGGCTAAACACTCATGAGTTCCAGCTTGCTGAGAAGAGAGATCTCTACGGTACAAGCTATGGCAGATCACGTGCACTGAAGGCCAAGGTAGTATCTGAGTCCGAAGATGAAGACTCTGGTAGCAGCCTTGGTGTCCTGAAGAACTGAGTCATGATCTAGCACTGCTTGTGAAGAACTTTTAGAAGTTCTCAAGACGTGGTCGCTTTGGAAAACCTTCAAGGAACAATGATTCCTCATCCAGTGACTACAAGAAGAGGCTTTGTCACAAGTGCAAGAAACCAGGACATTACATTCAAGATTGTCCTCAGTGGGAAAAGGAATCAAAGAAGAAGAAATACAAGGATTACAGTTCTGATGATGCGAAGAAAAAGAAGAAATCCTCAAAATCCTCATCATCAAAATCCTCGAAGTCTTCATCTCACAAGAAGAGCAGCTCCAAGAAGGCTCGGGCATTCATTGGCAAGGAAATGGACTCTGAGGCTGAATCTGAAGAAAATGAAGTAGAAGAAGAATCTGATGATTCTGAGTCTGGT
The DNA here is from genome assembly GCA_032464435.1 of Aegilops umbellulata. NCBI lineage: Eukaryota > Viridiplantae > Streptophyta > Magnoliopsida > Poales > Poaceae > Aegilops > Aegilops umbellulata. Next base: position 465,751,266 of record CP136056.1, on the reverse strand, counting down.
GTGGCAAGCCTAGCCCTCGCTACTGCATTCATTAGCAAATCCATCTTCAACGCTAAAGAAAGTGATCTCACCAACAAGGCTGATGAAGGCAGTGATGACTACGCTCCCACCTATTGCTTCATGGAAAAGGGTGCCAAGGTACTCAAATACGCCTCCTCTGAATCTAGTGAGGATGAATCTGATGAAAATCTTAAGCCTAGCTACTCTAAACTTGCTAAGATTGCTGTGCAACAACAAAAGGCTTTTGAAAAGGTTCAAAACATGCTAGACAAAAGTGATGATATGTTGGGTGAAGAATTGGATTGCACTAAGGCCTTATCTGAAAATCTTCAAAGACTTCAGACCAGGTTTGACAACCTTCAAAGTCATCATAACACTCTCTTATCTGATCATGAGAAGCTTTCTTATGAATATCTTCAAAAGAAGCAAGATCTTGAGAAGCTAAGAGAGAGTTATGAAGATCTTCAGAAGGAGCGCGATTCATTACTTGCTCAACAAATCAGCGCTGCTCAGGAAGAATTTATTCCTCCATGTTTAAAATGCATTGAACGAGAATCTGCTAATTCCTCACCTGAATGTTCAAATGCTTCTAATGTTACAAATTCTTCACCTGTCTCTGCTATCACTAATTCCTCATCCAAGGACATTGCTAGTATCACTGACGATGCAGGACTGAAGGAATTGTACATGACAGGCATATACAAAAGCCTCAAAGGGCATCAGACTCTTTGTGATGTGCTTAAAAAGCAGATCCTCAACAGGAACCCTAGGAAAGAGGGTATTGCCTTTGAGAGGAAACTCAATGCTGATGGTACATATTGGAAGCCTGAGCAGTACCCCAAAACCTCATGGGTTGCTGCAAAGGGACCTCCAGTTGATCCATTTAATTTATCTGGCTATACATGTGAATCTTCTCATTCTTCTGATGTGTCATTTGACTCCAACTATAAACTGTTCAAAAATCAGAATGGTGAAGTATTTGCTAGATATGTTGGCACTAACTGCAGGAACGGTTCCCCTATGAAGAAAATCTGGGTTCCCAAAAGATGCCTTGAAAGTCTTTAGGTGAATGTCCTCATGACACCACCTGTGAGGAAAAGGAACCCCAGATCAAATTCTTCATATGGATCCAAGTCCTCATACGGACCAAATTCCTCAAGGGGATCAAATTCCTCACATGGATCAAAGTCCTCATATGAACATCATCGTGCTAACAACTCTGTTTCGCAGGGAAGAGCCAAGGGCTATGAATATGAGCATTATTCTTCAAATTATTATGTTCATAAGTCCTCGAAGAATTTCTCTGCTTATGCATATGCTTACCCTAACCCCTCTTATGTGAAACGAAATGGTTTGGCTGCTTTGCCACCATTCTCATATGGAGCTCGCAGAGTGATGGACTCTTTGCCACCCCTTCAGATGTGGGTGGTGAAGAAAAAGAACTAATCTCTTCTGCAGGGTCAGGTCTCCAGACGTGCAATAACGTCTGAAGAATTTGCTGGGGACCTGACAAATTGCCTGAAAGGACGCAGGCTAACCATGATGAAATGAACTTTCATTTCACACGTCCTCCCTCTGTTGTATCTGTCTACTACTTGATGAAATTGATATGATGAATTGTGATATCATATTCTTCACTGCTGAAGTATATGAAGTCGTAAGTTGCACTAATTCATCTGCAGGATGATCAACCCAAAGCCACTGAATGGGGACTTGATAGTGGATGTACAAATCACATGACTGGTGACAAGAATCTTTTAATGGATGCTCCCTTATCATCGTCACATATGAAGCATATCATCTTCGCTGAAAAAAGCAAAAGTCAGGTATTGGGTCTAGGTAAAGTTGCTATCACAAAGGATCGACACATGGACAAAGTCATGCTTGTTGAGTCCTTAGGATACAACGTTATGTCTGTCTCAATGCTTTGTGATCTTGATATGGTTGTTGTCTTTGGCAAGTATCGGTGTGTTGTGATTATGGAAGCTGACAATTCCAAAGTCTTCGAAGGCTTTAGGAGAGGAGACTTGTATATTGTTAATTTCACTGCAGATTCACAACCAGCCGTGTGTCTATTTGCAAAAGCTTCAGAAGGATGGTTATGGCATCGACGACTTGGTCATGCAGGCATGAGGAATTTGAACACGCTTGCGAATAAGAAGCATGTCATATGCACGAGTAGAACACAAGTGAGTTGTGGGCGATATAAGTCATACTGCTTACCAACATGTCATACTTTGGTTCGGCGGTATTGTTGGATGAAGCGGCCCAGACCGACATTATGCGTACGCTTACGCGAGACTGGTTCTACTGACGTGCTTTGCACACAGGTGGCTGGCGGGTGTTAGTTTCTCCAACTTTAGTTGAACCGTGTGTGGCTACGCCCGGTCCTTGCGAAGGTTAAGGTAGCACCAACTTGATAAACTATCGTTGTGGTTTTGATGCGTAGGTAAGAACGGTTCTTGCTAAGCCTGTAGAAGCCACGTAAAACTTGCAACAACAAAGTAGAGGACGTCTAACTTGTTTTTGCAGGGCATGTTGTGATGTGATATGGTCAAGACATGATGCTAAATTTTATTATATGAGATGATCATGTTTTTGTAACTGAGTTATCGGCAACTGGCAGGAGCCATATGGTTGTCGCTTTATTGTATGCAATGCAATCGCCCTGTAATGCTTTACTTTATCCCTAAGCGGTAGCGATAGTCGTAGAAGCAAAAGATTGGCGAGACGACAAAGATGCTACGATGGAGATCAAGGTGTCGTGCCGGTGACGATGGTGATCATGACGGTGCTTCAAAGATGGAGATCACAAGCACAAGATGATGATGGCCATATCATATCACTTATATTGATTGCATGTGATGTTTATCTTTTATGCATCTTATCTTGCTTTGATTGACGGTAGCATTATAAGATGATCCCTCACTAAATTATCATAGTAAAAGTGTTCACCCTGAGTATGCACCGTTGCGAAAGTTCTTCGTGCTGAGACACCACGTGATGATCGGGTGTGATAAGCTCTACGTTCAAATACAATGGGTGCAAAACAGTTGCACACGCGGAATACTCAGGTTAAACTTGACGAGCCTAGCATATAACAGATATGGCCTCGAAACACGGAGGCCTAAAGTTCGAGCGTGAATCATATAGTAGATATGATCAACATATTGATGTTCACCGTTGAAACTACTCCATCTCACGTGATGATCAAACATGGTGTAGTTGATATGGATCACGTAATCACTTAGAGTATTAGAGGGATGTCTATCTAAGTGGGAGTTCTTTAGTAATATGGATAATTGAACTTAAATTTATCATGAACTTAGTACCTGATAGTATCTTGCTTGTTTATGTTTGATTGTAGATAGATGGCCCGTGCTGTTGTTCCGTTGAATTTTAATGCGTTCCTTGAGAAAGCAAAGTTGAAAGATGATGGTAGCAATTACACGGACTGGGTCCGTGACTTGAGGATTATCCTCATTGCTGCACAGAAGAATTACGTCCTGGAAGCACCGCTGGGTGCCAGGCCTGCTGCTGGAGCAACACTAGATATTATGAACGTCCGGCAGAGCAAAGCTGATGACTACTCGATAGTTCAGTGTGCCATGCTTTACGGCTTAGAACCGGGTCTTCAACGACGTTTTGAACGTCATGGGGCATATGAGATGTTCCAGGAGTTGAAGTTAATATTTCAAGCAAATGCCCGGATTGAGAGATATGAAGTCTCCAATAAGTTCTACAGCTGCAAGATGGAGGAGAACAGTTCTGTCAGTGAGCATATACTCAAAATGTCTGGGTATAATAATCACTTGATTCATCTAGGAGTTAATCTTTTGGATGATAGCGTCATTAACAGAATTCTCCAATCACTGCCACCAAGCTACAAGAGCTTCGTGATGAACTATAATATGCAAGGGATGGAAAAGACAATTCCCGAGCTCTTCGCGATGCTAAAAACTGCGGAGGTAGAAATCAAGAAGGAACATCAAGTGTTGATGGTCAACAAGACCACTAGTTTCAAGAAAAAGGGCAAAGGGAAGAAAATGGGAACTTCAAGAAGAACAACAAGCAAGTTGCTGCTCAGGAGAAGAAACCCAAGTCTGGACCTAAGCCTGAAACTGAGTGCTTCTACTGCAAGCAGACTGGTCACTGGAAGCGGAACTGCCCCAAGTATTTGGCGGATAAGAAGGATGGCAAGGTGAACAAAGGTATATGTGATATACATATTATTGATGTGTACCTTACTAATGCTCGCAGTAGCACCTGGGTATTTGATACTGGTTCTGTTGCTAATATTTGCAACTCGAAACAGGGACTACGGATTAAGCGAAGATTGGCTAAGGACGAGGTGACGATGCGCGTGGGAAATGGTTCCAAAGTCGATGTGATCGCGGTCGACACGCTACCTCTACATATACCTTCGGGATTATTTTTAGACCTAAATAATTGTTATTTGGTGCCAACGTTGAGCATGAACATTATATCTGGATCTTGTTTGATGCGGGATGGTTATTCATTTAAATCTGAGAATAATGGTTGTTCTATTTATATGAGTAATATCTTTTATGGTCATGCACCCTTGAAGAGTGGTCTATTCTTATTAAATCTCGATAGTAGTGACACACATATTCATAATGTTGAAGCCAAAAGATGCAGAGTCGATAATGATAGTGCAACTTATTTGTGGCATTGCCGTTTAGGTCATATCGGAGTAAAGCGCATGAAGAAACTCCATTCTGGTGGACTTTTGGAACCACTTGATTATGAATCACTTGGTACTTGCGAACCGTGCCTTATGGGCAAGATGACCAAAACGCCGTTCTCCGGAACTATGGAGAGAGCAACAGATTTGTTGGAAATCATACATACAGATGTATGTGGTCTGATGAATGTTGAGGCTCGTGGCGGATATCGTTATTTTCTCACCTTCACAGATGACTTAAGCAGATACGGGTATATCTACTTAATGAAACATAAGTCTGAAACATTTGAAAAGTTCAAAGAAATTCAGAGTGAAGTTGAAAACCATCGTAACAAGAAAATAAAGTTTCTATGATCTGATCGTGGAGGAGAATATTTGAGTTACGAGTTTGGTGTACATTTGAAACAATGTGGAATAGTTTCGCAACTCATGCCACCCGGAACACCACAGCGTAATGGTGTGTCCGAACGTCGTAATCGTACTTTACTTGATATGGTGCAATCTATGATGTCTCTTACTGATTTACCGCTATCATTTTGGGGTTATGCTTTAGAGACGGCTGCATTCACGTTAAATAGGGCACCATCAAAATCCGTTGAGATGACGCCTTATGAATTATGGTTTGGCAAGAAACCAAAGTTGTCGTTTCTTAAAGTTTGGGGCTGCGATGCTTATGTGAAAAAGCTTCAACCTGATAAGCTCGAACCCAAATCGGAGAAATGTGTCTTCATAGGATATCCAAAGGAAACTATTGGATACACCTTCTATCATAGATCCGAAGGCAAGACTTTTGTTGTTAAATTCGGAAACTTTCTAGAGAAGGAGTTTCTCTCGAAAGAAATGAGTGGGAGGAAAGTAGAACTTGATGAGGTAACTGTACCTGCTCCCTTATTGGAAAGTAGTACATCACCGAAACCGGTTTCTGTGACACCTACACCAGTTAGTGAGGAAGTTAATGATGATGATCATGAAACTTTAGATCAAGTTGTTACTGAACCTCGTAGATCAACCAGAGTAAGATCCGCACCAGAGTGGTACGGTAATCCTGTTCTGGAAGTCATGCTACTAGATCATGATGAACCTATGAACTATGAAGAAGCGATGGTGAGCCCAGATTCCGCAAAATGGCTTGAAGCCATGAAATCTGAGATGGGATCCATGTATGAGAACAAAGTGTGGACTTTGGTTGACTTGCCCGATGATCGGCAAGCAATTGAGAATAAATGGATCTTCAAGAAGAAGAGTGACACTGACGGTAATGTTACTGTCTACAAAGCTCGACTTCTTGCAAAAGGTTTTCGACAAGTTCAAGGGATTGACTATGATGAGACCTTCTCACCCGTAGCAATGCTTAAGTCTGTCCGAATCATGTTAGCAATTGCCGCATTTTATGATTATGAAATTTGGCAGATGGATGTCAAAACTGCATTCTTGAATGGATTTCTGGAAGAAGAGTTGTATATGATGCAACCGAAAGGTTTTGTCGATCCAAAGGGAGCTAACAAAGTGTGCAAGCTCTAGCGATCCATTTATGGACTGGTGCAAGCCTCTCGGAGTTGGAATAAACGCTTTGATAATGTGATCAAAGCATTTGGTTTTATACAGACTTTTGGAGAAGCCTGTATTTACAAGAAAGTGAGTGGGAGATCTATAGCATTTCTGATATTATATGTGGATGACATATTGCTGATCGGAAATGATATAGAATTTCTGGATAGCATAAAAGGATACTTGAATAAGAGTTTTTCAACGAAAGACCTCGGTGAAGCTGCTTACATATTGGGCATTAAGATCTATAGAGATGTTTGAAATATGCCCTAGAGGCAATAATAAAATGGTTATTATTGTATTTCCTTGTTCATGATAATTGTCTATTGTTCATGCTATAATTGTATTAACTGGAAACCATAATACATGTGTGAATACATAGACCACAACATGTCCCTAGTAAGCCTCTAGTTGACTATCTCGTTGATCAATAGATGGTTATGGTTTCCTGACCATGGACATTGGATGTCATTGATAACGGGATCACATCATTAGGAGAATGATGTGATGGACAAGACCCAATCCTAAGCATAGCACAAGATCGTGTAGTTCGTTTGCTAGAGCTTTTCTAATGTCAAGTATCATTTCCTTAGACCATGAGATTGTGCAACTCCCGGATACCGTAGGAGTGCTTTGGGTGTATCAAACGTCACAACATAACTGGGTGACTATAAAGGTGCACTACAGGTATCTCCGAAAGTGTCTGTTGGGTTTGCACGAATCGAGACTGGGATTTGTCACTCCGTATGACGGAGAGGTATCTCTGGGCCCACTCGGTAATGCATCATCATAATGAGCTCAGTGTGACTAAGCAGTTAGTCACGAGATCATGCATTACAGAACGAGTAAAGTGACTTGCCGGTAACGAGATTGAACGAGGTATTGGGATACCGACGATCGAATATCGGGCAAGTAACATACCGGTTGACAAAGGTAATTGAATACGGGATTGATCGAATCCCCGACATCGTGGTTCATCCGATGAGATCATCGTGGAACATGTGGGAGCCAATATGGGTATCCAGATCCCGCTATTGGTTATTGGCCGGAGAGGTGTCTCGGTCATGCCTGCATGGTTCCCGAACCCGTAGGGTTTACACACTTAAGGTTCGGTGACGCTAGAGTTGTTATGGGAAATAGTATGTGGTTACCGAAGGTTGTTCGGAGTCCCGGATGAGATCCCGGACGTGACGAGGAACTCTGAAATGGTCCGGAGGTGAAGATCGATATATTGGACGAAGGGTATTGGAGTCCGGAATTGGTCTGGGAGTATCGGGTGACGACCAGTGTGACCGAAAGGTGTTTCAGAGGCCCCGACAAGCGTTGGGGGGCCTCATGGGCCAAAGGGGAAGGGGCAAACCAGCCCACTAAGGGGTGGTGTGCCCCCACACCCTTTCCCACGTTACTTGGGGAGGTGGGGCGCCTCCACCTGGCTTGGGAGGCAAGCCTCCACCTGCTTGGCTTGGGGGGCAAGTCTCCCTAGGATTTTCCCTAGGGAGATCCAATCTGCTTGGCCGCCGCCCCCTAGGGGAAACCCTAGGGCGCTTCCCCCTCTCCCCTCGCCCCTGTATATAGTGGAGGGGTGGGAGGGTAGCTGCACCCCTTCCCTGGCGCAGCCCCTCCCTCCTCCAACTCTTCCTTCTCCTCTGTATAGTTTGGCGAAGCCCTGCAGGAATAATACCACAAGCTCCACCACCACGCCGTCGTGCTGTCGGGGTTCTCCCTCAACTTCTCCTCTCCCCTTGCTGGATCAAGAAGGAGGAGACGTCCCCGGGTTGTACGTGTGTTGAACGCGGAGGCGCCGTTCGTTCGGCGCTAGATCGGATCTTCCGCGATTTGAATCGCCGCGAGTACGACTCCATCAACCGTGTTCTTGTAACGCTTCCGCTTAGCGATCTTCAAGGGTATGAAGATGAACTCCCTCTCTCTCGTTGCTAGCATCTCCTAGATTGATCTTGATGACACGTAGGAAAATTTTGAATTATTGCTACGTTCCCCAACAAGAGATAGATCAAGATGCTTAATTGGACTTTCACAAAGCACATACCTTGACAAAGTTTTGAAAAAGTTCAAAATGGATCAGGCAAAGAAAGGATTCTTGCCGGTGTTACAAGGTGTGAAGTCGATTAAGACTCAATGCCCGACCACTGCAGAAGATAGAGAAAAAAAATGAAAGATGTTCCCTATGCTTCAGCCATAGGCTCTATCATGTATGCAATACTGTGTACCAGACCTGATGTGTGCCTTGTTATAAGTCTAGCAGGGAGGTACCAAAGTAATCCAGGAGTGGATCACTAGACAGCGGTCAAGAACATCCTGAAGTACCTGAAAAGGACTAAGGATATGTTTCTCGTATATGGAGGTGACAAAGAGCTCATCGTAAATGGTTACGTTGATGCAAGCTTAAATCGCAAACCGGATACGTGTTTACATTGAACGGTGGAGCTGTAAGTTGGTGCAGTTCTAAACAAAGCGTTGTGGCGGGATGTACATGTGAAGCGGAGTACATAGCTGCTTCGGAAGCAGCAAACGAAGGAGTATGGATGAAGGAGTTCATATCCGATCTAGGTGTCATACCTAGTGCATCGGGTCCAATGAAAATCTTTTGTGACAATACTGGTGCAATTGCTTTGGTAAAGGAATCCAGATTTCACAAGAGAACCAAGCACATCAAGAGACGCTTCAATTCCATCCGGGATCTAGTCCAGGTGGGAGACATAGAGATTTGCAAGATACATACGGATCTGAATGTTGCAGACCCGTTGACTAAGCCTCTTCCACGAGCAAAACATGATCAGCACCAAGGCTCCATGGGTGTTAGAATCATTACTGTGTAATCTAGATTATTGACTCTAGTGCAAGTGGGAGACTGAAGGAAATATGCCCTAGAGGCAATAATAAAGTTATTATTTATTTCCTTATATCATGATAAATGTTTATTATTCATGCTAGAATTATATTAACCGGAAACATAATACTTGTGTGAATACATAGACAAACAGAGTGTCACTAGTATGCCTCTACTTCACTAGCTCGTTAATCAAAGATGGTTATGTTTCCTAACCATAGACATGAGTTGTCATTTGATTAACGGGATCACATCATTAGGAGAATGATGTGATTGACTTGACCCATTCTGTTAGCTTAGCACTTGATCGTTTAATATGTTGTTATTGCTTTCTTCATGACTTATACATGTTCCTATGACTATGAGATTATGCAACTCCCGTTTACCGGAGGAACACTTTGTGTGCTACCAAACGTCACAACGTAACTGGGTGATTATAAAGGAGCTCTACAGGTGTCTCCAAAGGTACATGTTGGGTTGGCGTATTTCGAGATTAGGATTTGTCACTCCGATTGTCGGAGAGGTATCTCTGGGCGACTAGATAGTTGGTCTCAGGTGCGCGCGAGTGAGGACAAAGTGCAAGAAAGACTAGTATTGATCCGTGGGTTAGTCTAGATCCTGCCGGGAGTAACGGCCAGTAACCGACAGGTGTATCCGAGGCGTTACAAGTTGGTATCAGAGCCGACTCTCGTGGTTACGCGGATGTTTGCGGGTCAGGTGCACGGTCATGTTGTGCATGACGTTTGTGACTAGTCGTGGCACACGGCATGCCACATGTGTTGGACTGAACGCGCAGACATGTACCAAGAAGGAATGTTCCTCTGGGCCGACGAATACGTCAGTTCCTTTGAGTGGGGATGTATGTGATAGCCTGCCTTAATATGGATGATAGACTACTCATAACAATAAATAATTTATCCTTTTTCGAGAGCCCATTCGGAAAAAACTTCAAAGTTAAGCGTGTTTAGCGTGGAGCAATTTTAGGATGGGTAGCTGATTGAGAAGTTGGTTCCAGATGCGCACGAGTGAGGACAAATTGCACAAGAAAAACTAGTATTGATCTGTAGGACCAGTCTAGCAGTAACGGCAAGTAAGGAAACACATTTTGCTTCTCAATCTTGTTTTTAATACTTTTGAGTATTTAATCAACATCTAAATGAACTTTAATTTGGTATTAGTTATATTACCAATCTTTATTGTGCAAGACCAGACAATGACATGAAAATCATCACGATGCATGCGGGACTGAGCAGAATTGAAAAATAGCTAAATGGAAAAAAGTAAGGCATTTTTCAAAACTTTTTTTAGACTCCTTTTCTTTTCTCTTTTTTGAGGGAATTTTTTAGACGCTTCTCGGTCTCGTTGGCATCTGTGAACCTGCAAAACCCAACAGAAAAGCCGGCACTCACCCGTAGACGCGTGAAATGTGCCCCCAATCTAGAAACTGCTCACTGGCATGTACTAGCATCCTCCCGCTGGGACCCACTAGCAGCGACACATCCGGCCGTTCCGTTTTCTCGCCAGCTCGAAGGTAAACACACACACAAAACAAAAAGAAAAGAAAAGAAATTAACAGTTCAAAAAGGCAAGGGAAAGAGAGGGAAACGCTATAAAAACGCGACCACCGCCTCCGTCTCCGCCTCCTCCGAGACGACGAAGCCGACCAAAGTAAGCAACGCCGCCGACCCCTCGAGGTAAGGTCTCCGCGCCCCCAAAATCCTCCTCCCCGGAATCCCGCCGCCTCCCACTCCGTTCGGCTGTCCCCTCCTCCTCCGCGCCCCGCCTCGCGGAAATGCCCGCGATCGAATCGGCCCGGCGGCGTTTTTTGCGGCGGTCGGCGTTTCGGCGCAGGCGGGGATGCCACGCGCGCGCTCTCTCTCTCCGCGGTTGACCGGGGTTAGGCGCGGGTTTGTGGTGGGGAAGCGATTTGTTAGGTTTGGTGTGCGGTTTGAAGGTTCTCTGCGATCATGGTTCGATGCCCTGGATCTCGGCGCTCGTAGTCGGCCAGCCACTGTCTGTCTAAGTTGGTGTGGGCTGTGTGTAGGGAGGTCGCAGTTGCCCGGTTTAGTAGTGAAATTTGTAGTGTTTGGAGTTTATGCGAGGTGATTTTTGTAGTTTGGGATGGGAATTTCTGTCAGATGACGCAGTTTATTTTCAGTTGAAATGGTTGCAGAAATCCCGCGCTGTAGTATGATGGATGTGATATGTACATCTGCAAATTCGGTGTTCTCAGATAGAGCCAAGTCTAGCTGATGTATGCTTTCAATACGTGAGATGATTTCTGGTTCTAGGTTGCTTCAGAATTTGTTTCTGACATCGAAATGATTTGCTGTCATTGGGAACAACTTTGATGTTTCAAAATGCTGACATAAACCGCTTAAAAGACAAAAAACTTTAGAACTGATGCTCCTTTTGAACGTATATGGTGGTTCAAATGCTATTGTTCTAGAATTTATGCTTCTGTTGTTTGTGAACTTCTATGACATTTTGGGTTGGCTTAATTGGTTAGGAGATGGCATCTTAGGTCCAAAGTTTAATATGCTCCTGTGTTAATCCTGTAATATGTTTCCTGATAAAATTCATTTATGTGCTTTCCATAGTTGGGGTGAAACAAGGCAAAGAGAGAGCAATGTGGCGTCGCTGCATTTGCTGTCAAGCCGCTGAGTTTGATGAGAATGAAAATGGGCATTCCAAGGCCAAGGTCAAGGCCTCAACAAATAACGTAGATGGTACACTCATTTTACCTTGATTGTATCATTTGCTTGCTAGTTTACAGTTATCATGCCACTTGAACTTATAGCTCTGTCCTGGTGATTTATGTGACATTCACCACATAGAATTTGATGTTATTTCCTCTGTTTTTTCAAGGAATGAAAAAGGGTTTGAAAGATTCTGCTACTGTGAAAGCCGAGCCACAAGATTCAGCTCCCTCTATCAATATTCCAGTTCTATCTTTGGATGAATTAATAGAAAAGACTGATGATTTTGGGGCAAAGGCTTTAATAGGCGAAGGGTCTTATGGGAGAGTGTACTACGCTGTCCTTGATAATGGGACAAAAATGGCAGTGAAGAAACTTGATGCTACTGAAAATGAGCCAATATCAGAATTCTCGACTCAGGTTGGCTTACTATTAAAGATTGGAATTATTCTTCTGGTTATACATCTGACACTTCTTAATGCATGAAGTGTTCTCTAATTTTAAATCTGTATATTTTTCTGAAAATGCACGGAGAGTCCATCAGCAATGATCCATACTTTCTGATGCTAGGTTTCCTTGGTTTCAAGATTGAAACATGAAAACTTCGTAGATATATTGGGATACTGTATGGAGCGTAACCTTCGCATAGTAGCCTATGAATTTGCCACCATGGGGTCTCTGCATGATGTTCTACATGGTATGATTATGCATATTCATCATACTCCACAGTTATATACAAAATTTCCTATTCTCGTTCGGAACTTGGGGATTGGGGTGGTACAGCTATTGTGGATTATTTGTAAGCAAGTATGTCTTTAACTTGTGCTAACAGGAAGAAAAGGAGTACAAGGTGCACAACCTGGTCCACCACTTAATTGGATGCAGCGAATGAAAATTGCTGTTGATGCTGCCAAAGGACTTGAATATCTGCACGAGAAAGTCCAGCCTTCTATTGTACATAGAGATGTTAGATCCAGCAACATCCTCTTATTTGAGGATTTCAAGGCCAAGATTGCAGACTTCAATCTTTCAAATCAGGCTCCAGATATGGCTGCTCGGTTGCATTCTACTCGTGTGTTGGGAACCTTCGGTTATCACGCCCCAGAGTAAGAATCCTATACTTTCAAACTTCCAAATCAGTGATGAATTATACTTTGGTAACTATTTTATTGCTAAAATATAGTTCTCTTTGGAGTGCGAACTTGTCTAGTTCATTCTGTAAAAGATCGATTGCATTACTTGTTCAAAGCAGGGGTTAAAAAATTGACAACAGATAAGCACATCTATCAGCAACATTAGAATTTAATCATTCCCTGGAATATATTTATACATTTTGGCACTTTGCATTGATAGCAATATGCTGTGAAACTTGTGCCGTTGTTGAATCCATCAGCCTGTTGTTACTTCTCCTCTGTTTGGATTTTGTTTGACCAGATAAAACTGGTTTATACTCAATTACCAATTCGAAAAAGAATCAAGTTGACCATATGGAGGCAACCTAGCTTCCTGTACTTGGTCAGAATCAGCCACAAATATTTATGTATTTTATCTGTTACTCCCTCCGTTCCATAATTCTTGTCGTGGTTGTCGTTCAAATCTAACCAGTTCTGTAACTGGCCAGAAACTTGTAAACTCCACCTGCAGTAAACACTAATACTACTTGGGGTACTCGTTACATAAATCCTTTCTTGAAGTGATACAATTGTCTACAGAATTCTGATATTACAGAATACTATTTTTGTGTATAACTAATGTTTTGTAAATGATATAAACTTTCTAGGTACGCAATGACTGGTCAGCTGACCCAGAAAAGTGATGTGTATAGTTTTGGGGTTGTTCTCTTGGAACTTCTGACAGGAAGAAAGCCTGTGGACCATACAGCGCCTCGAGGGCAGCAGAGCCTGGTTACATGGGTAATGCTCACATCATAGTTACTTATTTCTCATAATAACAAGACACATCCCCATCCTTCACTGCAGACTTTGTTAACCAGTTCTCTGAGCATATAGCTTCTGTTGTGCAGGCTACACCAAGATTAACCGAAGACAAGGTGAAGGGTTGCATAGATCCCCGGTTGGAGGGTGAATATCCGCCAAAGGGACTTGCAAAGGTCTCCCTACTCCTCTTGTCTCTTGCCCCCTCTTTTGTATGCCCACTAGCTTGACAACTTGTAACTTACTCTTCCATCTGTTTTCACACTTTTCACCTTCGCACCTTAATACAGCTTGGGGCGGTAGCAGCTCTGTGTGTGCAATATGAAGCCGAGTTCCGTCCAAGCATGAGCATTGTGGTGAAGGCTTTATCTCCCCTTACCTTGAGCAGGCAAACTCCACCTGCACCAGCAGCAGCTCTGGACAGTTGATCCACATAGTTAACCAAAGAAATAAGTAAGTTCATACAGTTCTGTCATTAAAGCTCTGTTCATCTCAACGCATATTAAGAAGCTAAGAGTTATGTTTGTGTCGTCGGCGCAGGATACCTCTTAACTGAAGATGGCCTGCACGAAGATAGTCCGTCCGCTTGCCTCATGCTGCTATCTCTTTTACCGAAAGCTGATGATGATATGCAAGTCAAGAAGATATGAGGAAATTGGAGCCTTGTCAGATCACTTTATAACTAACTAAATTAAGACGTGTGGCTTTGGTGGAACACAGAGACGTCCTTTTCTAGTAGTATATCTCTAAAACTTGGGAATTATCTGTAGAGAACAATATCTGCATTTTTCACATTCGTTGAGGCTGGATTGTAGAACTTCCTGTCGTGCTACTTTTGGGCTTTGGCCTAACTATAGAGACGAAATACCTTTCTTACGAGTTACGATCCTCCTGGCCGTGCATCAGCTGAGGAACAATGGTTCCTCTATTACCGTCCTTTGGGTTATGATTTCTTGATTCTCATTATAGATCCTTCACTAAGATCGTGTAGTCTGCTTACGTGGGAACGACTACGGTATTTTCAACTGGTTCATATACAGTCCTGCCCCCTCGCATCCAACGGTTAGCCTATTGCAGTTTACCTTTAGAGCAACTCTAGATCTACAGATAATTTGTGGAAAACCGCTTTTGCGGGTTGGTTTGGATGGCTACAGATGCAGACCCCTCAAACGGACACACGAATATACTTTTACACGGGTCGACTTATGCGGCTTCTGCTCGGACACTGCCGCGACGACCCGCAAACAGAAAACGACAATTCTCGCATTTAACATAGGTTTTCACAAATAAGTTCAAATTCAAACAACATAACATAATTTTACGCGCAAATAAAAGCTAAGTCCAGTACGACAAACGCAAAAAGGGTCCTGTAGAAGTTTGCGCCCATGTCCGGCATCATCTTGATCGATTTTCAC
This sequence comes from Aegilops umbellulata, assembly GCA_032464435.1. NCBI lineage: Eukaryota > Viridiplantae > Streptophyta > Magnoliopsida > Poales > Poaceae > Aegilops > Aegilops umbellulata. The sequence goes on along the minus strand of CP136056.1, from coordinate 465,736,117 downwards.
TCCGCGCCATCGAGTCCATCTTGAAGTTCATTGCCACCACCGAATCCACCTCCGGCGCTTGTTCCAACTCCCGCACCGAAATCATCGACATTGCCATCATATGGAGCAGAGAAAACATCTCCGGAACTATAGCACGCACCGGCCGACGCAACCATTCTCCTCTTCAAGATTTCTCTTCTTGCCATATCATGACATGTTTTGGTGAGACCGTCCATGTCATTGCGGTTCATTGACATGATCTTGTTCTCTTCGGCGAGCAGCTTGGACATGGCTTTGTTTTCTGCAGCGCGTGCTCTTCTCTCCTCAATGGCAGCTTTGCGCAGCCCCTCTTGCTTGAGCAATTGCCACTTTTCTTGCTTCTCCTTTGCCTTCTTCTCGGCCAACTCTTTCTTGATCTCCAACGACTTCAACAACATCAACTCGTTTGATTGCACCATGACATCAATCTTCTCCCTCAAGCTCGATGCTTCTTGCTCTCTCTTCATCTTCTCCTTAGTCTTCTTTGTCGTCATCGGGCTTGTGCAAATTTCTTGGGCCATCATCATCCTCATCTTCATCCATGTTTGTAAGTGAGCCTCTCTTTGGTGGGGATTCTTTGTCGATCAACTTTCACTTCTCACACTTTTGGAGCAACTCCCAACAATGCTCTAGTTTGAAGAATTTGCCTTCCGAAGCTTCCATGTCTTTGTATCTATGTTGAGCAATCTTGTCCTACACAATGTGAAAAATATGAAATGATGCAAATATGATGATGCACAACAAACTCACATAGTCGGATTCCATGGTTCCACTTGGAGGTGTATTGCGTACTTGCTCCAAGCAAGCTGCCCAACAGATGCACATAGGCTTGATCACCTCCCAATGTCCTTGAAGCGACCGAAACGTGCGTGGAGTCCTATTGGGATATTTTGCCATCATGTAGAAGTATTGATCTTCGATCCTTTGCCAATACCTCTTGGCGGTTTGAGAAGTGCCCGTGCATGCATCAAGAGACACCACACTCCAAGCATTGATTAAAACTTGATCTTCCAAGATCGTGTAGTTCTTCGATCTTTGGCTTTTCCCATTTTTTGTTTGAGATTGCTCATACGCTTCCGCTTCGATCTCCTCCAATTCTTCCTCACAACCATGATCGTCCACGCCGCCCTCTGTTTCATTGTAGTCAAATGCGGCGAACGGGGCTTGATCAATGTCAACGGCGTTGGTGTCCAACAAGCTCACGAACTCGGCAGTTGCATTGTTCGAACCACCGCTATAGTGAACGACAACAAGTCACGAGCTATCGCAAAAATGGCGTAAAGAAAACAAAAATGCAATTGAGCGGCATCGCATACCTTCCGGCCATTTCGTCAAACACCTCGCTTGCGGTGGGAGCAGCACCGTTGCGCGACATCGTCGGGGAACCTCTTTCTGTGGCGGAGGGAGTGGATGAAGCAGCCGACCTCTTTGTAGCCGGAATCTTCCTCTGCTTTACGCCAGAGACCTTGCCGACCTTCTCCGCCGCCGGCCGGGATCGCGCAACGGCGTTGGCGCCCGGAGCGCGGGTCTTTGCGGCGGGGGCTGCCGCAATCCCGCCCTGCACGACCACGTTGCCCTGCTGCTTGCGGGCAGGCGCAACGTTAATTTGGGCGACGGTGGGGGAAAATGGCCGGCGACGAGATCCGCCAGAGGGAAGGGAGCGTTCGCGACTGAGGGAGTCCTGGATTAGGTGGTATCCGGACAGCCGGACTATATCCTTTGGCCAGACTGTTGGACTATGAAGATACAAGATTGAAGACTTCGTCTCGTGTCCGGATGGGACTCTCCTTGGCGTGGAAGGCAAGCTTGGTGATACGGATATGGAGATATCCTTCCTTTGTAACCGAGTCTGTGTAACCCTAGCCTCCTCCGGTGTCTATATAAACCGAAGGGTGTAGTCCGTAGGACAACAACAATCATACCATAGGCTAGCTTCTAGGGTTTAGCCTCTACGATCTCGTGGTAGATCAACTCTTGTACTACTCATATCATCAAGATCAATCAAGCAGAAAGTAGGGTATTACCTCCATCGAGAGGGCCCGAACCTGGGTAAAACATCGTGTCCCCTGCCTCCTGTTACCATCCGCCTTAGACGCATAGTTCGGGACCCCCTACCCGAGATCCCCCGGTTTTGACACCAACATTGGTGCTTTCGTTGAGAGTTCCACTGTGTCATCGCCGCAATGCTTGATGGCCCCTTCGATCATCGGTAACGATGCGGTCCAGGGTGAGGTCTTCCTCCCCGGACAGATCTTCGTATTCGGCGGCTTCACACTGCGGGCCAACCCGTTTGGCCATCTGGAGCAGATCGAGAGCTACGCCCCTGGCCACCAGGTCAGGTTCGGAAACTTGAATTACACTGCCAATATCCGTGGAGACTTGATCTTCGACGGATTCGGGCCCATGCCAGGTGTGCCGCACGATCACGACGAGCATGATATAGCTCTGCCGTCGGACAGTGCTCGGGAGATCACACCAGCAACTACTCCGGCCTTCAATCCGGAGCAGATTGCGCCATCCGAGGACGGACGGATAGACCCCGCCTTGGAGGTGTGACGCCCCCGGTTCAATCGTACACTAATCATGCACGCAAATGTGTACGATCAAGATCAGGGACTCACGGGAAGATATCACAACACAACTCTACAAATAAAATAAGTCATACAAGCATCATAATACAAGCCAGGGGCCTCGAGGGCTCGAATACAAGTGCTCGATCATAGACGAGTCAGCGGAAGCAACAATATCTGAGTACAGACATAAGTTAAACAAGTTTTGCCTTAAGAAGGCTAGCACAAACTGGGATACAGATCGAACGAGGCGCAGGCCTCCTGCCTGGGATCCTCCTAACTACTTCTGGTCGTTGTCAGCGGGCTGCACGTAGTAGTAGGCACCTCCAGAGTAGTAGGAGTCGTCGTCGAAAGTGGCGTCTGGATCCTGGGCTCCAACATCTGGTTGCGACAACCAGAAGAAAGGAAAGGGGGAAAAGGGGGAAGAAAGCAACCGTGAGTACTCATCCAAAGTACTCGCAAGCAAGGAGCTACACTACATATGCATGGATATATGTGTAAAGGGCCATATCAGTGGACTAAACTGCAGAATGCCAGAATAAGAGGGGGATAGCTAGTCTTATCGAAGACTACGCTTCTGGTCGCCACCGTCTTGCAGCATATAGAAGAGAGTAGACTGAAGTCCTCCAAGTAGCATCGCATAGCATAATCCTACCCGGCGATCCCCTCCTCGATGCCCTGTTAGAGAGCGATCACCGGGTTGTATCTGGCACTTGGAAGGGTGTGTTTTATTAAGTATCCGGTTCTAGTTGTCATAAGGTCAAGGTACAACTCCGGGTCGTCCTTTTACCGAGGGACACGGCTATTCGAATAGATAAACTTCCCTGCAGGGGTGCACCACATAGCCCAACACGCTTGATCCCATTTGGCCGGACACACTTTCCTGGGTCATGCCCGGCCTCGGAAGATCAACACGTCGCAGCCCCACCTAGGCACAACAGAGAGGTCAGCACGCCGGTCTAAACCTAAGCGCGCAGGGGTCTGGGCCCATCGCCCTGAGCACACCTGCACGTTGCGTACGCGGCCGGAGAGCAGACCTAGCAACCTCCATTTCAAAGGAAGTCACGTTACGCGGTCCAACCCGGCGCGCGCCGCTCAGTCGCTGACGTCACGAAGTGCTTCGGCTGATACCACGACGTCGGGATACCCATAACTACTCCCGCGTAGGTGGTTAGTGCGTATAGACCAAATGGCCAGACTCAGATCAAATACCCAGATCTCGTTAAGCGTGTTAAGTATCGCGAACGCCGACTAGGGCCAGGCCCACCTCTCTCCTAGGTGGTCCGAACCTGCCCTGTCGCTCCGCCTCAAAGTAACAGTCGGGGGCCGTCGGGAACCCAGGCCCACCTCTACCGGGATGGAGCCACCTGCCCCTTCAGCCCCCATCTCCGAATAGTATCACATGTAATGTAACAGTGTAAAGTATATAGTATATGCCCGTGATCACCTCCCGAAGTGATCACGGCCCAGTAGTATAGCATGGCAGACGGACAAGAGTGTAGGGCCACTGATGGAACACTAGCATCCTATACTAAGCAGTAGGATTGCAGGTAAAGGTATCAACAGCAGTATCAAAGACAGGCTATGCATCAGGATAGGAATAACGAAAGCAGTAACAAGCTACACTACTCTAATGCAAGCAGTATAGGGAAGAGTAGGCGATATCTGGTGATAGAGGGGGGGGGGGCTTGCCTGGTTGCTCTGGCAAGAGAGAGGGATCGTCAACTCCGTAGTCGAACGGGGCAGCAGCAACGTCGGTCTCGGGGTCTATCGAGAGAAGAGGGGGGAGAAACAATAAATATTTAAGCAAGCAGATGCATAGTGATGCATGACATGACAAATAACGGCGTTAGTGGTGCCCTAACGCGGTACGCGGTGATACCGGTGAAGGGGGAAAACAACCGGGAAAGTATCCCCGATGTTTCGCGTTTTCGAGCAGAGGAGCCGGAGGGGAAAAGTTGCGAGTTGGATATGTTAGGAATGTGTGGCGGACGAACGGGCTGTGTAACCGGGTTCGTCACGTCGCTCTGAGCAACTTTCATGTTGAAAATATTTTAATCCGAGTTACGGATTAAAAGATATGATTTTCTAAAGATTTTATTAATTTCTGGAATTTAATTAATTATTTAAATATAACATTATCCAAAACAGTGCACGCTGACGTCAGCATGACGTCAGCATGACGTCAGCAGTCAACAGGGGCGTTGACTGGTCCAATCTGACGTGTGGGTCCAGTAGGACCCACCTGTCATAGACTGTTTAGTCTAACCAGTGATTAACTAATCTAACTATTGTTTAATTTAACTAATTAATTCATTAGGTTAATCTAGTTTGATTTAATTAAGTTAATTAATTCTTTAATTAATTAATTAATTAATTATTTTCATTATTATATTTTTTTAATTCTTTTTTTTTGTTCTGCGGGGCGTGGGCCCCGTTTGGCAGTGGCCCAGAGGGGGCCTAACGGGCGCTGGCGTTAGCGGGGCTGCGGGCGCCGGTCGGGGCATACCCAGCGCCCAGCACGAGGGGGCAAGGCCGGCCGGCCGGAGCAGCATGCCGCGGCAAGGGGCGGCGCTGGCGGCGCGGCTAGCCGGAGCCGACGAGGCAGGGGGAGGCGGTGTTGCAGGGAGGGGCAGCAGCGGCGAGCGGCTGCTGGGGCGGAGTAGGTCCGCAGCAAGGTGGCGAGCGGCGGTGGCCATGGGCGCGCGCGGCGGCGAGTGCCCGGTGGTGGCCGCGGGGCAGGCCGAGCGCACGGCGGGGCGGGCGAGCCATGGCCAGCGCGGGCGGGAGCAGCGCGGCAGTGCGCGGGGAGCAGCGGGGGCGGCTGCGGCATCGATGGCTGGATGGCGCGGGGCGGCAAGCAGCAGGCGTGGCGGCTGCAGTAGGTGCAGGGGGCGCGGCGAGCGAAGCGGGGCAAGGGCTCGGCCAGGGCGCGAGCAGCACACGTCCACGCGGGGGAGGGCGCACGCGCACAGCGCGGGCCACGACGAGCGCGACGCCGATGCGGTTGCGCGACGAACGAACAGAGGCAGCGCGGGGGAAGGTGGCTGGCGTAGGCGGGTCGGTGACCTCGAGCGGGCGTCGGAGTGCGTTCGCGACAGAGAGAGGAGGGGGCGAGGCCCTCACCGACGTTGGAGGGAAGGGGACGGCGTGGCTCCGAGTTAACCGGCGAGGAAGAGGTCGGGGGCGGTCGGGGTAGTCCGACGAGGGAGAGGATGAGGGGGCGGCAGTCCGGTGGGGTAGGAGCTCCGGGCGGCGGCAGCGTTCCACGGCGAGGAGGACGGGGCAGGCCGGGGCGCGGCGCCGTTATCCTCCCGATCCAAATCGGAAGGGAGGGGGGAGAGTGGATGCGAGTGGGGGGGTGGCTAGGGTTTCGGTGCCCCCCCGGAGGGGTTATTGGCCTCGGTCTGGGCCGGCCTGGTTGGCCCAAAGGCCAGCTGGGCCACAGATGGCCCAGTGGGGGGGGGGGAGAGGTGTTTCCCTTTCTTTCTTTTTTTTTTATGTTTGTATTTTCTTTTATAATTTCTTTTCTGTTTTAATCATTTAAAATTGCTTAGGCATTTTCTAAAAATGTGGTTACTTCACCACAATTACCTTTGTAATATTTAGCAACCACCGAACAATTTTGTTTTAATTTTTTGAAAACTTTTATTGTTAATTGTAATTTGAATTTGAATTTGAACGGCTTCGGATTATTGCGAGGTTAGTAACAGTAATCGGGATGACGTGGCATGATTAGCGCAGGATTACTGTAGCAAGATTATCCGGGTGTTACAAATCTCCTCCACTACAAGAAATCTCGTCCCGAGATTTAGGAGGTAGAAGGAAACAGTGCGGGGTATTCTTCACGAAGACGATCCTCGCGTTCCCAGGTGGCTTCGTCTTCAGAGTGATTCGACCACTGGACCTTGAGGAACTTGATCGCCTTCTGACGTGTGCGGCGTTCAGCTTGGTCGAGAATGCGGACCGGATGCTCTTTATAGGAGAGGTCCTGTTGCAATTCGAGCACTTCATGATCCACAGCTCGGATTGGGTCCTTGAAGCAACGGCGGAGTTGTGACACATGGAACACATCGTGAACCTGAGAAAGGTTCGGCGGAAGCTCCAATTGATAGGCCACTTTTCCACGCTTTTCGAGAATAGTGAATGGGCCAATATAGCGAGGAGCTAGTTTGCCTTTGATCCCGAAGCGGTGAGCACCCTTCATTGGTGTAACTCGAAGATAGGCCTTTTCGCCAGGTTGATAGACCATGTCTTTATGATGACGGTCATAGTTACTCTTTTGGCGTGACTGAGCAGTCTTGAGATTCTCGCGAATAATGCGGACTTGTTCTTCGGCATGTTGGATAATATCCGGACCAAAGAATGGACGTTCCCCAGTTTCTGACCAGTTCAGAGGGGTTCGGCACTTTCGTCCATATAACACTTCGAAGGGGGCCATCTTCAGACTAGCTTGATAGCTATTATTATAAGAGAACTCAGCATACGGGAGAGATTCCTCCCATTTCTTGCCAAAGGAAATAACACAAGCTCGAAGCATGTCTTCGAGAACTTGGTTGACACGTTCAACTTGTCCTTGAGACTGCGGATGAAAAGTAGTACTGAACGATAGATGAGTTCCCATAGCTTCTTGGAAACTTGCCCAGAATCTTGAAGTGAATAAGCTGCCACGGTCCGAACTGATAACCAGTGGAATACCGTGAAGTGAAACAATTCTGGACATGTAGAGAGTTGCAAGCTGGCTAGCAGTGATAGTTTCCTTGACCGCCAGAAAATGTGCAACTTTAGAAAGCCGGTCAATGACGACAAGAATAGCATCATTACCTTTCTGAGATTTGGGAAATCCAGTGACGAAGTCCATTTCAACATGGTCCCATTTCCATTCCGGAATAGAGATAGGTTGCAGAGTTCCAGCAGGCCTTTGATGTTCTGCTTTGATACGACGGCAAACGTCACACTCGGCAACATAGCGAGCAATGTCTTGCTTCATATTAGACCACCAGAATTTTTGACGAATGTCCTGGTACATCTTAGTACTACCAGGATGGATACACAGAGGCGTATCATGAGCTTCTTTCATAACTTTCCGAGTCATATTCAGGTTTTCCTTCTTACACGGCACCACTAGGCGGCCTTTGAAGTACAAGGCGCCATCTCCAGCAATAGTGAAGTATGAGGGCTTTCCTTCCTTGAGGTCGCGCTTAATCTTGTGGACTTCAGAGTCGTATCCTTGTATTGTCTTGATGGAGCTCACGAGATCGGGTTCGACAGCCAGGGTATAGAGGGAACCCTGGGGAATAACACGGAGGTTCATCTTCTGAAACTCCTCAGGAGGGGGAGCAAGTGCACCCGGGGGAACAATATGGAGGTTCAGCTTTCTGAATTCTTCAACGAGCGAGGGCTGAACTTTATGAACCTGGAGGTGGTTGCAGTAAGATTTGCGGCTCAAGGCATCTGCCATTACATTAGCCTTGCCTGGTGTATAGGAAATACCCAAGTCAAAATCTGCTACGGTCTCCATCCATCTCTGCTGACGGAGGTTCAGGTCTGGCTGAGTAAACAGATACTTCAGACTTTGATGGTCAGTGAATATCTCGCAACGATTACCGAGAAGGTAATGCCGCCACTGCTTCAGTGCATGAATGACAGCAGCAAGCTCGAGATCGTGAACTGGGTAGTTCTCTTCATGAGGGCGCAATTGACGAGAGGCATAGGCAATCACTCTGCGCTCTTGCATTAGGACACAGCCTAATCCTTGACGGGAAGCGTCGCAGTAAATGACGAAGTCCTTCTTTGTATCAGGTGGAGCTAGCACTGGGGCAGAAGTCAACTTGTCTTTAAGTGCCTGGAAGCTTTCCTGACATTTGTCTGTCCATTGGAACTTGACGCCCTTATGCAGCAAGTTAGTCAGAGGCCTGGCAATCTTGGAGAAGTTCTCGACGAATCGACGGCAATAGCTGGCGAGACCGAGAAAACTTCTGACTTGCTTGACATTCTTTGGAGGAGTCCAATCAAGAATAGCCTGAACTCGTTCAGGGTTAACGGCAATACCATCCTTAGAGATGACATGTCCAAGATAGGTTACTTCAGGGAGCCAGAATTCACATTTAGAGAACTTGGCATACAGCTGATGTTCTCGTAGCTTTTCCAGCACAAGTCGAAGATGTTCAGCATGTTCTTCTTCGTTCTTGGAAAATACCAGGATATCATCCAGATAAACCACGACGAACTTGTCGAGGTAATCCATGAATATATAGTTCATCAGGCGAGAGAAGGTGGCTGGGGCATTGGTTAAGCCGAAGGACATGACAGTGTACTCGTATGAACCATAACGAGTCACAAAGGCGGTTTTTGGGATATCCTCTTCACGAACACGGATCTGGTGGTAACCCAATCTCAAGTCGAGTTTAGAGAACACTGATGAACCAGCCAGTTGATCATACAGATCATTGATCCGGGGAAGGGGATACTTGTTCTGAATGGTAGCTTGGTTAATAGGACAGTAGTCTTGGACCAGTCGGTTTGTCCCATCCTTATTCTTGACAAAGAGAGAAGGTGCTCCCCAAGGAGAGCAACTTGGGCGAATGAAACCACTTTGAAGAGATTTGTCGATTTCCTCCTTAAGCTCAAGGAGTTCATGTGGTGGCATCTTGTAGGGTCGCTTGGCAATAGGAGTGGTGCCTGGTTTCAAGTCGATGACGAATTCGACAGCTCTAGCTGGGGGAATCCCTGGAAGTTCTTCAGGAAAGACATCGAGGAAGTCACGCACGACGGGGATGTTTTCGATGCCCTCGAGTGGTGCAGAGTTCAATGCATTCAAGGCATAAAGCCTTGCCTCGGCATTTTGCACCAGGCGAGCGTGGTATGTAACTATTTCATCTGAAGGATGTAGCAGATGGACGGTCTTAGTGGCGCAAACTATGGAAGCAGTATGCGCTTTCAACCAATCCATCCCCAGAATGAGGTCGATGTTAGACGTCTTCAGGATAATGGGCGCGACATAGAATTCCAGCCCTTCGATTTCCACGGGGACATCGACGCCAACCATGGAGGTTTGACATTGTCCCACGGGGGTTTTTACAACTACCGAAGTGTTCATCGCCTCACACTTAACGTCGTGCTTGTATGCAAATTCTTCTGACATGAATGAATGCGATGCTCCTGTATCGAATAAAACAGATGCAGGTACTGAATTTACGAGGAGTGTACCCATCACAGTAGCAGACTGGTCTTGAGCTTCGTTCAGATCAACGTGGTTGGCATGAACACGACCATAAGACTTGGCATTGTTTTTGCGGTTCTGGTTGTTCCCACGACCAGCTGCAGGAAGGGCCAGCTGATTCTGATTCTGATTCTGATAGCAGTTCCTGGCAAGGTGACCTGGTTGACCACACTTGTAGCACAGACCATTATTGGGAGTGGGGACCGGAGCTTGGGGTGGTGGAGCTGGAAGTTTTGGCTGTCTAGCAGGAGCATTAGGCAGACGAGGTGTAGCATAGGACTGCCTTGGGGCAGGTGCATTCGACTGGTACATGCTGTTGGGAATCCATATCCTGCGCTTCTGCGAGGACGGGCCCGAAGATGAGCCCGTGTCACGGCTGCGCCTGTGAGAGCTCTGGTATTCCTGCAGACCAGTTTCGACGTTGATGGCTTTGTTCACCAAGGTGGCGAAATCATCAAAGTCGTGCACTAGAAGTGCGAACTTGATGTCAGCTTGAAGGCCGTCACGGAACTTCTCCTGTCTGCGTGAATCAGTAGCAATGTCCTCTTCAGCATAGCGGGACAAGTCCAGAAACTCCCGCTGATAAGCTTCAACAGTTTTGTTGCCTTGGATGAGGTTGCGGAACTCACGCTTCTTCCGGTCCATGACTCCCTGAGGAATGAAGCGGGCACGGAAAGCAGTTTGGAAGTCTGGCCAGGTGATGATTGTTCCAGCTGGCAGAGTACGCCTGTGGCTGTCCCACCATTGAGCTGCGGGTCCCTTCAGGAAGAAGGAAGCAAACGTGACATAGCTGGCAGGGGCTACATCAGCAGACTCCATCTCATAGGTGATGTCACGGAGCCAGTCATCGGCATCCAGAGGCTGAGTTGAGCTGCGGTACACAGTTGGATTCAGGCGTATGAAATCCTGCAGAGTCACTGTGTTTGGCTGCTGGTTCATATTGGGGCGAGGAAACTGCGCCATCATGTTCTCCATGAACTGGCGATTCATCTCAAGCTGTTGGATCATACCAGCTGAAGGAAATATGCCCTAGAGGCAATAATAAAGTTATTTTTTTATTTCCTTACATGTCATGATAAATGTTTATTATTCATGCTAGAATTGTATTAACCGGAAACATAATACATGTGTGAATACATAGACAAACAGAGTGTCACTAGTATGCCTCTACTTGACTAGCTCATTAATCAAAGATGGTTATGTTTCCTAACCATGAACAAAGAGTTGTTATTTGATTAACGAGATCACATCATTAGTTGAATGATCTGATTGACATGACCCATTCCATTAGCATAGCACCCGATCGTTTAGTATGTTGCTATTGCTTTTATCCATGACTTATACATGTTCCTTTAACTATGAGAATATGCAACTCCCGTTTACCATAGGAACACTTTGTGTGCTACCAAACGTCACAACGTAACTGGGTGATTATAAAGGTGCTCTACAGGTGTCTCCGAAGGTACATGTTGGGTTGGCATATTTCGAGATTAGGATTTGTCACTCCGATTGACGGAGAGGTATCTCAGGGCCTTCTCGGTAATGCACATCACATAAGCCTTGCAAGCATTGCAACCAATGAGTTAGTTGCGAGATGATGTATTACGGAACGAGAAAAGAGACTTGCCGGTAACGAGATTGAACTAGGTATTGGATACCGACGATCGAATCTCGGGCAAGTAACATACCGATGACAAAGGGAACAAACGTATGTTGTTATGCGGTCTGACCGATAAAAGATCTTCGTAGAATATGTAGGAGCCAATATGGGCATCCAGGTCCCGCTATTGGTTATTGACCGGAGACGTGTCTCGGTCATGTCTACATTGTTCTCGAACCGTAGGGTCCGCACGCTTAAGGTTACGATGACAGTTATTATGAGTTTATGAGTTTTGATGTACCGAAGGAGTTCGGAGTCCCGGATGAGATCGGGGACATGACGAGGAGTCTCGAAATGGTCGAGACGTAAAGATCGATATATTGGACGACTATATTCGGACATCGGAAAGGTTCTGAGTGATTCGGGTATTTTCGGGAGTATCGGGGAGTTACGGGATTACGGGAGAAGTAATGGGCCTTGATGGGCTTTAGTGGGAAGAGGAAAAGGCTGCTGCGCCCCCCCTCCCCTTTGGTCCGAATTGGACTAGGGAAAAGGGGGCCGGCCACCTTTCCTACTCCTCCTATTCCTTCTCCCTTCCTCCCCTCTTGGTGGACTCCTACTAGGACTTGGAAACCTAGTAGGACTCCACACCCTGGCGCGCCAAACCCTTGGCCGGCCTCCTCCTCCTCCACCCTTTATATACTGAGGCAAGGGGCACCCCATAGACACACAAGTTGATCTACGGATCGTTCCTTAGCCGTGTGCGGTGCCCCCTTCCACCAAATTCCACCTCGATCATATTGTTGCAGTGCTTAGGCGAAGCCCTGCGCCGGTAACACATCAAGATCGTCACCACGCCGTCGTGCTGACGGAACTCTTCCTCGACGCTTTGCTGGATCGGAGCCCGGGGATCGTCATCGAGCTGTACGTGTGCTAAAACTCGGAGGTGCCGGAGTAACGGTGCTGTGATCGGTTGGATCGCGAGGAGAACGTACGACTACTTCCTCTACGTTGTGTCAACGCTTCCGCTTCGGTCTACGAGGGTACGTAGACAAACACTCTCCCCGCTCGTTGCTATGCATCACCATGATCTTGCGTGTGCGTAGGAAAATTTTGAAATTACTACGTTCCCCAACAGTGGCATCCGAGCCTAGGTTTTTATGGTATGATGTTATTTGCACGAGTAGAACACAAGTGAGTTGTGGACGATACAAGTCATACTGCCTACCAGCATGTCATACTTTGGTTCAACGGTATTGTTGGACGAGACGATCCGGACCAACCTTACGCGTACGCTTACGCGAGACCGGTTCCCTCGACGTGCTTTGCACATAGATGGCTTGCGGAAGACTGTCTCTCCAACTTTAGTTGAACCGAGTGTGGCTACGCCCGGTCCTTGAGAAGGTTAAAACGGAGTCTATTTGACAAACTATCGTTGTGGTTTTGATGCGTAGGTAAGATGAGTTCTTGCTTAAGCCCGTAGCAGCCACGTAAAACTTGCAACAACAAAGTAGAGGACGTCTAACTTGTTTTTGCAGGGCATGTTGTGATGTGATATGGTCAAGACGTGATGCTAAATTTTATTGTATGAGATGATCATGTTTTGTAACCCAGTTATCGGCAACTGGCAGGAGCCATATGGTTGTCGCTTTATTGTATGAAATGCAATCGCGATGTAATGCTTTACTTTATTACTAAGCGGAAGTGATAGTCGTGGAAGCATAAGATTGGCGAGACGACAACGATACTACGATGAAGATCAAGGTGTCGCGCCGGTGACGATGGTGATCATGACGGTGCTTCGAAGATGGAGATCACAAGCACAAGATGATGATGGCCATATCATATCACTTATATTGATTGCATGTGATGTTTATCCTTTTATGCATCTTATCTTGCTTTGGTTGACGGTAGCATTATAAGATGATCTCTCACTAAATTATCAAGAAGTGTTCTCCCTGAGTATGCACCGTTGCGAAAGTTCTTCGTGCTGAGACACCACGTGATGATCGGGTGTGATAGGCTCTACGTTCAAATACAACGGGTGCAAAACAGTTGCACACGCGGAATACTCAGGTTTAACTTGACGAGCCTAGCATATACAGATATGGCCTCGGAACACAGAGACCGAAAGGTCGAGCGTGAATCATATAGTAGATATGATCAACATAGTGATGTTCACCATTGAAACTACTCCATCTCACGTGATGATCGGACATGGTTTAGTTGATTTGGATCACGTAATCACTTAGAGGATTAGAGGGATGTCTATCTAAGTGGGAGTTCTTAAGTAATATGATTAATTGAACTTTAATTTATCATGAACTTAGTCCTGGTAGTATTAGCATACCTATGTTGTAGATCAATAGCTCGCATTGTTGCTTCCCTATGTTTATTTTGATATGTTCCTAGAGAAAATTGTGTTGAAAAATGTTAGTAGCAATGATGCGGATTGGATCCGTGATCTGAGGTTTATCCTCATTGCTGCACAGAAGAATTATGTCCTTGATGCACCGCTAGGTGACGGACCTATTGCAGGAGCAGATGCAGACATTATGAACGTTTTGCTAGCTCAATATGATGACTACTTAATAGTTTAGTGCACCATGCTTAACTGCTTAGAATCGGGACTTCAAAGACGTTTTGAACGTCATGGAGCATATGAGATGTTCTAGGAGTTGAAGTTAATATTTCAAGCAAATACCCGAGTTGAGAGATATGAAGTCTCCAACAAGTTCTATAGCTAAAAGATGGAGGAGAATCGCTCAACTAGTGAGCATGTGCTCAGATTGTCTGGGTACTACAATCGCTTGAATCAAGTGGGAGTTAATCTTCCAGATAAGATAGTGATTGACAGAATTCTCTAGTCACCATCACCAAGTTAGTAGAACTTCGTGATGAACTATAATATGCAAGGGATAATGGAAAATATTCCCAAGCTCTTCGCGATGCTAAAATCAGCGAAGGTAGAAATCAAAGAAAAACATCAAGTGTTGATGGTTGACAAGATCACTAGTTTCAAGAAAAGGGCAAAAGGAAAGAAGGGGAACTTCAAGAAGAACGGCAAGCAAGTTGCTGCTCAAGTGAAAAAGCCCAAGTCTGGTCCTAAGCCTGAGACTAAGTGCTTCTACTGCAAAGGGACTGGTCACTGGAAGCGGAACTACCCCAAGTGATTGGCGGATAAGAAGGATGGCAAAGTGAACATAAGTATATTTGATATACATGTTATTGATGTGTACTTTACTAGTGTTCATAGCAACCCCTCAGTATTTGGTACTAGTTCAAGTTGCTAAGATTAGTAACTCGAAACGGGAGTTGCAGAATGAACAGAGACTAGTTAAAGGATGAAGTGACGATGTGTGTTGGAAGTGGTTCCAAGATTGATATGATCATCATCGCACACTCCCTATACTTTCGGGATTAGTGTTGAAACTAAATAAGTGTTATTTGGTGTTTGCGTTGAGCATGAATATGATTTGATCATGTTAATTGCAATACAGTTATTCATTTAAGTTAGAGAACAATTGTTGTTCTGTTTACATGAATAAAACCTTCTATGGTCATACACACCAATGAAAATAGTTCATTGGATCTCGATCGCAGTGATACACATATTCATGATATTGAAACCAAAAAGATGCGAAGTTAATAATGATAGTGCAACCTATTTGTGGCACTGCCGTTTAGGTCATATTGGTGTAAAGCGCATGAAGAAACTCCATGCTGATGGGATTTTGGAATCACTTGATTATGAATCACTTGATGCTTGCGAACCATGCCTCTTGGGCAAGATGACTAAAAACGCCGTTCTCCGGAACAATGGAGCAAGCAACAGATTTGTTGGAAATCATACATACTGATGTATATGATCCGATGAATATTAAGGCTCGCGACAAGTATCATTATTTTCTGACCTTCACAGATGATTTGAGCAGATATGGGTATATCTACTTGATGAAACATAAGTCTAAAACATTTGAAAAGTTCAAAGAATTTCAGAGTGAAGTGGAAAATCATCGTGACAAGAAAATAAAGTTTCTACGATCTGATCGCAGAGACGAATATTTGAGTTACGAGTTTGGTCTTCAATTAAAACAATATGGAATAGTTTCACAAACTCATGCCACCTGGAACACCGCAGCATAATGGTGCGTCCGAACATCATAACCGTACTTTATTAGATATAGTACAATTTATGATGTATCTTACCGATCTACCACTATCGTTTTTGGGATTATGCATTAGAGACAGCTGCATTCACACTAAATAGGGCACCATCTAAATCCGTTGAGACGACACCGTATGAACTATGGTTTAGCAATAAATCTAAGCTGTCGTTTCTTAAAGTTTGGGGCTGCGATGCTTATGTGAAAAAGCTTCAACCTGATAAGCTCGAACCCAAATCGGAGAAATGTGTCTTCATAGGATATCCAAAGGAAACTGTTGGATACACCTTCTATCACAGATCCGAAGGCAAGACTTTTGTTGCTAAGTTCGGAAACTTTCTAGAGAAAGAGTTTCTTTCGAAAGAAATGAGTGGGAGGAAAGTAGAAAACTTGATAAGGTAATTGTACCTTCTCCCTTATTGGAAAGTAGTTCCTCACAGAAATCTGTTCTTGAGACTACTACACCAATTAGTAAGGAAGCTAATGATGATGATCATGTAACTTCAAGATCAAGTTACTACCGAATCTCGTAAGTAAACCAGAGTGAGATCCGCACCAGAGTGGTACGGTAATCCTGTTCTGGAAATCATGTTACTAGACCATGACGAACTTGCGAACTATGAGGAAGCGATGATGAGCCCAGATTCCGCAAAATGGTTAGAGGCCATGAAATCTGAGATATGATCCATGTATGAGAACAAAGTTTGGACTTTGGTTGCCTTGCCCGATGATCGGCAAGCAATTAAGAATAAATGGATCTTCAAGAGGAAGACGGACACTGATAGTAGTGTTACTATCTACAAAGCTAGAATTGTCGAAAAAAGGTTTTTCGACAAGTTCAAAGTATTGACTACGATGAGAGTTTCTCACTCGTATCTATGCTTAAGTCTGTCCGAATCATGTTAGCAATTGCCGCATTTTATGAAATCTGGCAAATGGATAAACAAAACTGCATTCCTTAATGGAGAGTTGTATATGATGCAACTAGAAGGTTTTGTCGATCCTGAAGGTGTTACCAAAATATGCAAGCTCCAGCGATCCATCTATGGACTGGTGCAAGCATCTCGGAGTTGGAATATACGCTTTGATAAGTTGATCAAAGCATATAGTTTTCTACAGACTTGCGGTGAAGCCTGTATTTACAAGAAAGTGAGTGGGAGCACTACAGCATTTCTGATAAGTATATGTAAATGACATATTATTGATCGGAAATAATGTAGAATTATTCTGTGAAGCATAAAGGAGTATTTGAAAGGAGTTTTTCGAAGAAGGACCTCGGTGAAGCTGCTTACATATTGAGCATCAAGATCTATAGAGATAGATCAAGACGCTTGATAAGTTTTTCAATAAGTACATACCTTGAAAAGATTTTGAAGTAGTTCAAAATGGAACAGTCAAAGAAAGAGTTCTTGCCTGTATTACAAGGTGTGAAATTGAGTAAGACTCAAAGCCCGACCACGGCAGAAGATAGAAAGAGAATGAAAGTCATTCCCTATGCCTCAGCCATAGGTTCTATAAAGTATGCCATGCTGTGTACCAGATCTATTGCATACCCTACCACTGAGTTTGGCAAGGGAGTACAATAGTGATCTAGGAGTAGATCATTGGACAAGCGATCAAAATTATCCTTAGTGGAATAAGGATATGTTTCTCGATTATGGATGTGACAAAAAGGTTCGTCGTAAAAGGTTACGTCGATGCAAGTTTTGACACTAATCTAGATGACTCTAAGTCTCAATCTAGATACATATTGAAAGTGGGAGCAATTAGCTAAAGTAGCTCCGTGCAGAGCATTGTAGACATAGAAAATTGCAAAATACATAACGGATCTGAATGTAGCAGACCCGTTGACTAAGATTCTCTCACAAGCAGAACATGATCACACCTTAGTACTCTTTGGGTGTTAATTACATAGCGATGTAAACTAGATTACTGAATCTAGTAAACCCTTTGGGTGTCGGTCACATAGCGATGTGAACTATGGGTGTTAATCACATGATGATGTGAACTATTGATGTTAATCACATAGTGATGTGATCTAGATTATTGACTCTAGTGCAAGTGGGAGACTGAAGGAAATATGCCCTAGAGGCAATAATAAAGTTATTTTTTTATTTCCTTACATGTCATGATAAATGTTTATTATTCATGCTAGAATTGTATTAACCGGAAACATAATACATGTGTGAATACATAGACAAACAGAGTGTCACTAGTATGCCTCTACTTGACTAGCTCATTAATCAAAGATGGTTATGTTTCCTAACAATGAACAAAGAGTTGTTATTTGATTAACGAGATCACATCATTAGTTGAATGATCTGATTGACATGACCCATTCCATTAGCATAGCACCCGATCGTTTAGTATGTTGCTATTGCTTTTATCCATGACTTATACATGTTCCTTTAACTATGAGAATATGCAACTCCCGTTTACCATAGGAACACTTTGTGTGCTACCAAACGTCACAACGTAACTGGGTGATTATAAAGGTGCTCTACAGGTGTCTCCGAAGGTACATGTTGGGTTGGCATATTTCGAGATTAGGATTTGTCACTCCGATTGACGGAGAGGTATCTCAGGGCCTTCTCGGTAATGCACATCACATAAGCCTTGCAAGCATTGCAACCAATGAGTTAGTTGCGAGATGATGTATTACGGAACGAGAAAAGAGACTTGCCGGTAACGAGATTGAACTAGGTATTGGATACCGACGATCGAATCTCGGGCAAGTAACATACCGATGACAAAGGGAACAAACGTATGTTGTTATGCGGTCTGACCGATAAAAGATCTTCGTAGAATATGTAGGAGCCAATATGGGCATCCAGGTCCCGCTATTGGTTATTGACCGGAGACGTGTCTCGGTCATGTCTACATTGTTCTCGAACCGTAGGGTCCGCACGCTTAAGGTTACGATGACAGTTATTATGAGTTTATGAGTTTTGATGTACCGAAGGAGTTCGGAGTCCCGGATGAGATCGGGGATATGACGAGGAGTCTCGAAATGGTCGAGACGTAAAGATCGATATATTGGACGACTATATTCGGACATCGGAAAGGTTCTGAGTGATTCGGGTATTTTCGGGAGTATCGGGGAGTTACGGGATTACGGGAGAAGTAATGGGCCTTGATGGGCTTTAGTGGGAAGAGGAAAAGGCTGCTGCGCCCCCCCTCCCCTTTGGTCCGAATTGGACTAGGGAAAAGGGGGCCGGCCACCTTTCCTACTCCTCCTATTCCTTCTCCCTTCCTCCCCTCTTGGTGGACTCCTACTAGGACTTGGAAACCTAGTAGGACTCCACACCCTGGCGCGCCAAACCCTTGGCCGGCCTCCTCCTCCTCCATCCTTTATATACTGAGGCAAGGGGCACCCCATAGACACACAAGTTGATCTACGGATCGTTCCTTAGCCGTGTGCGGTGCCCCCTTCCACCAAATTCCACCTCGATCATATTGTTGCAGTGCTTAGGCGAAGCCCTGCGCCGGTAACACATCAAGATCGTCACCACGCCGTCGTGCTGACGGAACTCTTCCTCGACGCTTTGCTGGATCGGAGCCCGGGGATCGTCATCGAGTTGTACGTGTGCTAAAACTCGGAGGTGCCGGAGTAACGGTGCTGTGATCGGTTGGATCGCGAGGAGAACGTACGACTACTTCCTCTACGTTGTGTCAACGCTTCCGCTTCGGTCTACGAGGGTACGTAGACAAACACTCTCCCCGCTCGTTGCTATGCATCACCATGATCTTGCGTGTGCGTAGGAAAATTTTGAAATTACTACGTTCCCCAACACCAGCCATGTACTCAGGCGGTGGTGGGAAGTTGCCACCACGACCACGACCAGCTGGTCTAACCATCCTGCTAATATATAACAGGGGTATTTCAGTATCTGAGAAATTGGCAAATACAAGAATCATTCAAGATGAAACAGGCATAACGAAAGCAGCACGATAGATACCACATAACAGTTGGTATATCTTACAAAAGGGATCATGCATATGGTTCGGTACATAGAGTTCAGTACATAGACTAAGACATCATAGGCGGCACGCAGGCTCGCGGCGAATGCAGCTAACACTAATAAGCAAGTCTACATCAATCCCACACGACACTGCGGAGGTAGGTGTAGCCTGAAAGCTGGTAGTGTGGCAACGGGTACACCACGTCGGCAACCTGGGGTCCGCGGGGGCTCTGGTGCTGAACCCGACGCTCAAGTGGCAGAAGAGGACCAAGTGCGGGAGAGTAGCCTCCCACCTCTGGCCAACCGACACCCTGAGGCATCACGGTCCTGGCTGGATAGATAGCAGAACGCGGCAGCTCCCCAGATCCAACAAAGGGGTGTAACATCGTCAAAGCACGGTAGAGGTGCTGGCGAGTGGTGTACAACTCGTGGCGAAGTGCTCGGTTAGCTCGATCCAGACCATCAGCATGCAGAACAAAGTTCTGATGGTGGAAGGGCTCGCGGGTGACAGTGGAGTAGGCAGCAGTGTAGTAACCCTCCGCACCAATATCAGATGCGATAGCAATGTGCCTGAAGGGGGAGGTGTCCAACTCCCGGTACTCCCTACGAAGGCGTGTCAGAGCAGCATAGGCAGCATCGTGAACTGCCATATCGATGGTCACTCCAACACCGTAAGCGGTGTGCAGCACAGTAGTGGAGTCATACTCCCGAGAGTAGAGGTGGATGGTGGCACGGTACTGCTCCTGGTTAAAATCCTGGTACTCCTCGGTGACGGTGTACTCGGGGTGCCAGCGATAACCTAGATAGGTCATCATCTCAGCTAGCACGGCCGGTGATCCCGAGGCACCAATGGCCGCCGTGTGGCGCACGACCTGCCTCGTGGGTTCCATCTGAAAACAAAGATGTTTCAAAGGAGTCAAATGACAGTGTGGAAATTGTGCAAAACACTATACCAAGGAATAACTATGGCTTTTATCCAACTTTGGGGTGAATATCGTCGCGGGATCCTAGTGTCAGGGTTAGTAAATTCGTTTAACCCGAGTAGAAGAGAGTTTAGAGTCCCAGAGTAAAGGTTGAGGAGTAAAAGATCCTAGTACCACCCGATGGCGACGTGAGCCCATAAGGCACACAGCCAAGTTAGTAAAAGTTTTTGTAAAGTCTAGACTCGACTTCGGCCAAGGAGTGTGGAAGGGGGATTCCTACAGGCAGCCGGCTCTGATACCAACTTGTGACGCCCCCGGTTCAATCGTACACTAATCATGCACGCAAATGTGTACGATCAAGATCAGGGACTCACGGGAAGATATCACAACACAACTCTACAAATAAAATAAGTCATACAAGCATCATAATACAAGCCAGGGGCCTCGAGGGCTCGAATACAAGTGCTCGATCATAGACGAGTCAGCGGAAGCAACAATATCTGAGTACAGACATAAGTTAAACAAGTTTTGCCTTAAGAAGGCTAGCACAAACTGGGATACAGATCGAACGAGGCGCAGGCCTCCTGCCTGGGATCCTCCTAACTACTCCTGGTCGTTGTCAGCGGGCTGCACGTAGTAGTAGGCACCTCCAGAGTAGTAGGAGTCGTCGTCGAAAGTGGCGTCTGGATCCTGGGCTCCAACATCTGGTTGCGACAACCAGAAGAAAGGAAAGGGGGAAAAGGGGGAAGAAAGCAACCGTGAGTACTCATCCAAAGTACTCGCAAGCAAGGAGCTACACTACATATGCATGGATATATGTGTAAAGGGCCATATCAGTGGACTAAACTGCAGAATGCCAGAATAAGAGGGGGATAGCTAGTCTTATCGAAGACTACGCTTCTGGTCGCCACCGTCTTGCAGCATATAGAAGAGAGTAGACTGAAGTCCTCCAAGTAGCATCGCATAGCATAATCCTACCCGGCGATCCCCTCCTCGATGCCCTGTTAGAGAGCGATCACCGGGTTGTATCTGGCACTTGGAAGGGTGTGTTTTATTAAGTATCCGGTTCTAGTTGTCATAAGGTCAAGGTACAACTCCGGGTCGTCCTTTTACCGAGGGACACGGCTATTCGAATAGATAAACTTCCCTGCAGGGGTGCACCACATAGCCCAACACGCTTGATCCCATTTGGCCGGACACACTTTCCTGGGTCATGCCCGGCCTCGGAAGATCAACACGTCGCAGCCCCACCTAGGCACAACAGAGAGGTCAGCACGCCGGTCTAAACCTAAGCGCGCAGGGGTCTGGGCCCATCGCCCTGAGCACACCTGCACGTTGCGTACGCGGCCGGAGAGCAGACCTAGCAACCTCCATTTCAAAAGAAGTCACGTTACGCGGTCCAACCCGGCGCGCGCCGCTCAGTCGCTGACGTCACGAAGTGCTTCGGCTGATACCACGACGTCGGGATACCCATAACTACTCCCGCGTAGGTGGTTAGTGCGTATAGACCAAATGGCCAGACTCAGATCAAATACCCAGATCTCGTTAAGCGTGTTAAGTATCGCGAACGCCGACTAGGGCCAGGCCCACCTCTCTCCTAGGTGGTCCGAACCTGCCCTGTCGCTCCGCCTCAAAGTAACAGTCGGGGGCCGTCGGGAACCCAGGCCCACCTCTACCGGGATGGAGCCACCTGCCCCTTCAGCCCCCATCTCCGAATAGTATCACATGTAATGTAACAGTGTAAAGTATATAGTATATGCCCGTGATCACCTCCCGAAGTGATCACGGCCCAGTAGTATAGCATGGCAGACGGACAAGAGTGTAGGTCCACTGATGGAACACTAGCATCCTATACTAAGCAGTAGGATTGCAGGTAAAGGTATCAACAGCAGTATCAAAGACAGGCTATGCATCAGGATAGGAATAACGAAAGCAGTAACAAGCTACACTACTCTAATGCAAGCAGTATAGGGAAGAGTAGGCGATATCTGGTGATCAAGGGGGGGGGGCTTGCCTGGTTGCTCTGGCAAGAGAGAGGGATCGTCAACTCCGTAGTCGAACGGGGCAGCAGCAACGTCGGTCTCGGGGTCTATCGAGAGAAGAGGGGGGAGAAACAATAAATATTTAAGCAAGCAGATGCATAGTGATGCATGACATGACAAATAACGGCGTTAGTGGTGCCCTAACGCGGTACGCGGTGATACCGGTGAAGGGGGAAAACAACCGGGAAAGTATCCCCGATGTTTCGCGTTTTCGAGCAGAGGAGCCGGAGGGGAAAAGTTGCGAGTTGGATATGTTAGGAATGTGTGGCGGACGAACGGGCTGTGTAACCGGGTTCGTCACGTCGCTCTGAGCAACTTTCATGTTGAAAATATTTTAATCCGAGTTACGGATTAAAAGATATGATTTTCTAAAGATTTTATTAATTTCTGGAATTTAATTAATTATTTAAATATAACATTATCCAAAACAGTGCACGCTGACGTCAGCATGACGTCAGCAGTCAACAGGGGCGTTGACTGGTCAAATCTGACGTGTGGGTCCAGTAGGACCCACCTGTCATAGACTGTTTAGTCTAACCAGTGATTAACTAATCTAACTATTGTTTAATTTAACTAATTAATTCATTAGGTTAATCTAGTTCGATTTAATTAAGTTAATTAATTCTTTAATTAATTAATTAATTAATTATTTTCATTATTATATTTTTTTAATTCTTTTTTTTTGTTCTGCGGGGCGTGGGCCCCGTTTGGCAGTGGCCCAGAGGGGGCCTAACGGGCGCTGGCGTTAGCGGGGCTGCGGGCGCCGGGCGGGGCATACCCAGCGCCCAGCACGAGGGGGCAAGGCTGGCCGGCCGGAGCAGCATGCCGCGGCAAGGGGCGGCGCTGGCGGCGCGGCTAGCCGGAGCCGACGAGGCAGGGGGAGGCGGTGTTGCAGGGAGGGGCAGCAGCGGTGAGCGGCTGCTGGGGCGGAGTAGGTCCGCAGCAAGGTGGCGAGCGGCGGTGGCCATGGGCGCGCGCGGCGGCGAGTGCCCGGTGGTGGCCGCGGGGCAGGCCGAGCGCACGGCGGGGCGGGCGAGCCATGGCCAGCGCGGGCGGGAGCAGCGCGGCAGTGCGCGGGGAGCAGCGGGGGCGGCTGCGGCATCGATGGCTGGATGGCGCGGGGCGGCAAGCAGCAGGCGTGGCGGCTGCAGTAGGTGCAGGGGGCGCGGCGAGCGAAGCGGGGCAAGGGCTCGGCCAGGGCGCGAGCAGCACACGTCCACGCGGGGGAGGGCGCACGCGCACAGCGCGGGCCACGACGGGCGCGACGCCGATGCGGTTGCGCGACGAACGAACAGAGGCAGCGCGGGGGAAGGTGGCTGGCGTAGGCGGGTCGGTGACCTCGAGCGGGCGTCGGAGTGCGTTCGCGACAGAGAGAGGAGGGGGCGAGGCCCTCACCGACGTTGGAGGGAAGGGGACGGCGTGGCTCCGAGTTAACCGGCGAGGAAGAGGTCGGGGGCGGTCGGGGTAGTCCGACGAGGGAGAGGATGAGGGGGCGGCAGTCCGGTGGGGTAGGAGCTCCGGGCGGCGGCAGCGTTCCACGGCGAGGAGGACGGGGCAGGCCGGGGCGCGGCGCCGTTATCCTCCCGATCCAAATCGGGAGGGAGGGGGGAGAGTGGATGCGAGTGGGGGGGTGGCTAGGGTTTCGGTGCCCCCCCCGGAGGGGTTATTGGCCTCGGTCTGGGCCGGCCTGGTTGGCCCAAAGGCCAGCTGGGCCACAGATGGCCCAGTGGGGGGGAGGGGTGTTTCCCTTTCTTTTTTTTTATGTTTGTATTTTCTTTTATAATTTCTTTTCTGTTTTAATCATTTAAAATTGCTTAGGCATTTTCTAAAAATGTGGTTACTTCACCACAATTACCTTTGTAATATTTAGCAACCACCGAACAATTTTGTTTTAATTTTTTGAAAACTTTTATTGTTAATTGTAATTTGAATTTGAATTTGAACGGCTTCGGATTATTGCGAGGTTAGTAACAGTAATCGGGATGACGTGGCATGATTAGCGCAGGATTACTGTAGCAAGATTATCCGGGTGTTACAGGAGGCCGCACCCTCAACGACGATAGAGTCGGATACTAACCTTACCCCTCACGAGAGCCGTGACGCCGAATCGCTGGACTCGTCTCCAGCCGCGGACTCCGAACCTCCTGCGCCCACACCTATCGAATCCGATTGGGCGCCGATCATGGAGTTCACCTCCGCGGATATCTTTCAACACTCGCCCTTCGGCGATGTGCTAAACTCGTTAAAGTCTCTCTCCTTGTCAGGAGAACTTTGGCCGAACTATGTCCGGCTAGAATGGGATGCGGATGACGAAGAAATCCATTCCCCACCCACCACCCACTTAGTAGCCACCGTCGATGACTTAACCGACATGCTCGACTTCGACTCCAAAGACATCGATGGTATGGACAACGATGAAGGAGACAAACAGGAACCACTGCCCACGGGGCACTGGGCCGCCACCTCATCATATGAGAAGCGGAGGATGACAACTACATGCCTCTCTCCAAAGACGAAGTGAGCCTCGGCGACGAATTTGTCGTGCCTGAGGATCCTGTCGAACAGGAGCGCTTTATGCGCCGGCTTATAGCCACAACAAATAGCCTGAAGAAAAAGCAACAACAGCTTCGAGCTGATCAAGATTTGCTAGCAGACAGATGGACTGAAGTCCTTGCGGCCGAGGAATATGAACTCGAACGCCCTTCCAAGGGTTACCCAAAGCGCAGGTTGCTACCCCGACTTGAGGAGGAAGCATTGAAACCTACATCACCAGTGTATGATGTGGCTGATCGGCCACCTCGTGGCCGAGATAGAGAGGCATTCCAGCCTGAAGATCCGCCCGCACCCCGCCGCCACTCAAACAAAAATACCAAGGCACGTGCAACACGCGAGACCTGCGAGATGTATTGGAAGACAGAGCAAAACACGCAAGATCGATCTACGGATCACGAGGGCGCGCGCCTACACGCGACGATGATCGTCACGCCGGATACACTAAATGTAAATCCGGCTGAGCCGAACACGGCAGACAAGATTCATATGATGGCACAACAGACCCCGGCATAGAGGCGCCGCACACCCCCTATGCTTTACTGATGAAGTTATGGATCACGAATTCCCAGAGGGTTTTAAACCCGTAAAGTTATGGATCACGAATTCCCAAAGGGTTTTAAACCCGTAAATTTCGAACCATATGATGGCACAACAGACCCCGCGGTATGGATTGAGGATTTCCTCCTCCACATCCACATGGCCCGTGGTGATGACCTACACGCCATCAAGTACCTCCCACTAAAACTCAAAGGACCAGCTCGGCATTGGCTGAATAGCTTGCCAGCAGACTCCGTCGACAGTTGGGAGGATTTGGAAGATGCATTCCTTGACAACTTCTAGGGCACTTATGTGCGACCACCGGATGCTGACGATTTAAGTCATATAACCCAGCAGCCAGGGGAATCGGCCAGGAAATTCTGGACCCGGTTCCTAACGAAGAAGAACCAAATAGTAGACTATCCGGATGCAGAGGCCTTAGCGGCATTTAAACATAATATCCGTGACGAATGGCTCGCCCGGCACCTCGGTCAAGAGAAGTCAAAATCCATGGCAGCCCGCACGACACTTATGACCCGCTTTTGTGCGGGCGAAGATAGCTGGTTGGCTCGTAGTACCAAAATAGCAAGCAAACCTGGCACATCAGAAGCCAGGGATAGCAATGGCAAACCACGACGCAACAAACATAAGCGCCGCAAATATGGCGAAAATGCCGAAAACACGGCAGTTAATGCCGTTCAGGGGCTCAAAGTCCGATCAGCGGAATGGGCCAACCAAAAATAAAAATCCGGGTCCTTCCAGTCGGGACCGCATACTCGATCGCCAATGCCAAATTCATGGCACCCCAGAAACGCCAGCCACCCATACCAACAGAGAATGCTAGGTCTTCAAACAAGCCGGCAGGGCAGGCACCAGAAACAAAGGGGGGTCTCAAAGCGACGATGGCGACAAAGAGCCCAGACCACCGAACACAGGAGGGCAAAAAATTTTCCCCCGCATATTCAATCGGTGAACGTGGTACATACCATCCAAATTACCAACTCAGACCGGATATCCATCCTTAGTGATGGTGACTCAACGGAACTTGTCGTCCCACAATATAAACTAGGGCCAGTCACCTTCAACCGCACGGATCGTCCGGTCAACACCAATCAGGGCAATCCAGCCGCACTAGTCCTGGACCCAATAATATACGGGTTCCACCTCACTCGACTCCTTATGGACGGCGGTAGCAGCTTAAATCTGCTTTACCAAGACACAGTGCGCAAGATGGGCATCGATCATTCGGCGATCAAACCCACTAAAGCCACTCTCAGAGGCATCATACCAGGTGAGGAGGCTCGCTGTACAGGCTCCATTACCCTTTAGGTAACCTTCGGTTCACCAGAAAATTACCGTATCGAAGAGTTAAACTTCGAAATCGTCCCTTTCCGCAGTGGTTATCAAGCATTGCTCGAGCGAACCACATTTGCTCGATTCAATGCGGTGCCACATTATGCCTACCGTAAGCTCAAGATGCCCGGTCCACGCGGCGTCATCACGGTTAATGGCAAGGCCGAACTTTCCCTCGGCACCAGCATATACTCCACTGCCTTAGCAGCAGAGACAACGAGCAGCACCTTGCAGTCAAACCTCGAGGAGACGTCCGGGCCTATGGATACCGTCAAGGAACTCCGACCTACTTCACGGAAGGATATCCTGGCCCGTCCAGGGCTCAATTAAACACTCCGGCGAAGGCCAGGGCAGGCCGCACTCGGCGGCTTAACCGCCCCACGGCACATAAATATTTCTTACATTTCCCTCGCAGGTTCACCTTTGCGCCGACCAGGATGGACTATACGAAGGCAGCTTGAACGCGTAAGGGAATCCTCTGACATTCCCCGCAATGACCATCCGGTTATACTACGGATCCGCACCCAGCCTCTTTCACCTGGTTTCAGCAGGTTCCGCAGTCATATTCCTTTCTTTTATATATCACACTACTTGTACCTATACGCATAGACGTGCCACCTAAATACAACATGAGGATTTATATGCCGCTTATCCGCTGACTATTTCTTATTGAAACTCCTCTGTTAAAGTGGCATCTGCAAATAGCGTTACGCCTTAAAATATGCCAGGGGCTACGTTTTTTCCATAATACAGCAGTAAAGTCCGAACACCTTCATGGAAGTTCGGCACCCCGAACTTATAGCATTATATGCATCAGCTCCGAATCATGTCTTGGGTCAATAGTTGGGTTTTCCCGGCTCCCATGTTTTGGTACCTTACGTTCCACTATATCGGCTAAGGTAGCACTGGGAGAACTACTGCGATTGTGTCCCGGTTCTTCCGGACGAGCACCTCAGTAGAGAAAGCTAAAACTGACTGTCATGATAAGGCGAGAGCTGGTCAGCTGTTCGAGAGGTTGCAAAATCTTTAAGGATTTCTTCCGCACAATGCCATAACCAATGCAGCGTGCGACGGATCGGTTCTTTCTCTGATCAGGCGCTTATAGAGCCCCCAGTACGCTCTTCCGAACACCAGGGGCTGCGCCGACCATACTAAAGCTCCTATGGCTAAGTGAGAGTGATAAAGCCCTATAGTCCCATTGCCTGGTTCATTATTCTGATCACCTCCTTCGTAGGACCCAAAACTGGGATAAAGAGTGCTCAGGTTTATCCTGAACACCCCCGTACTTCATACGTGGGGGCAGAAGCCGACGACTGGCCAACTCTCAGATTTAACATATAAAACGGCCGCACGGGAGGGTAAAATTTCATATAACAGGCGGTAACTAATATAACCGAGCCTGTTTTAACATTACAAAGGACAACATGATTCACACTCATGGAAATATAAAGTCCTTGGTGCATAACTCTGCGACAAGGTAGGATCCTTTCAGGACATTCTCATAATATAACTCGGGCTTGCGGTGCTCCTTCCCCTCCGGCAGTCCTTCGGGCATCAGCTTTTCAGCGTCCATCTTCCCCCAGTGCACCTTTGCGCGGGCGAAGGCCATTCGTGCACCCTCTATACAGACCGACCGCTTGAGGACATCAAGTCGAGGACAGGCACCCACAAGCCGCTTCACGAGCCCGAAGTAACTGGTTGGGATCGGCTCAGCAGGCCACAGCCGGATAATTAAATCCTTCATGGCTAGTTCCGCCGCCTTCTATAGTTCGATCATCTGTTTCAGTTGATCGGCAAAAGGCACCGGATAATTCGGTGCCAAATACTGCGACTAGAAGAGCTTATCCGCGGTATTCCTTTCTTCGGCTCGGTAGAATTGAGCGGCATCTGATATGTTGTGAGGTAGCTCGGAAAATACCCCTGAGAAATCCGGATTCAAAGTTAGAAACATAAAGTCCCCCCCCCAAATACTTACTCTATGGGGAAAACACCTTACCAACCGCGATCTGTCTCGCCTCTTGGATCTCCTGCAGGGCGCTTCAGGTTTTCCCCTGGACATCGCTCGTGGGCTGACGAGCTTTGGTGAGTTCGGACTCTTTCATCGTTAAACTCTGCTCCAAGGTCTCGCATTTCTCTACGGCCTCTTGTAGCTCCTGTTCAGCTTTAATAACCCTGGCCTCGTGTTTCTCACGAAGAGCCTGCTCAGTGGCCGCCTTTTTCTCGGCTTTGGCCACAACCTTCTTGAGGGCTTTGACTTCGGTCACAATTCCCAGCGCAATGTCATAAAAGCTCAGTTCATACTGTAAATTCATTCACAATATACGCGAACAAGGCTTGTGCATACCCTGTTTATCCCTCAACTGCATTTTCAACTGGTCAAGTTCTTCCTTGGCCCGCTCCGGAGATTTCCACAGTATGGGAGCCAGCAGCCGCTACAGACACCTGCTTATAACAGAAGAGAAATAACTATCATTTAATGAGTCTTCCTGCGAATATATATTTGATCCTCTGTCCGGTTTCTTTACCGAACAGTGTATCAGGGGCTACTATCCATACCATGACACTCTTCGGCAACACATAAAACATACCTCAAAGCCTTTTATAAGGCTGATACAGGCTTCGTTCAGTCCACTCTCAGTTGACTGAATTTTCTCAATCACCACACCCATAAGGGCACGGTGTTCGTCAACGAGGGAGGCGTCTTTCAACGCCACTAACAAAGCATCCGACACTTCCGGATAGACAGAGGCCGCTAATGGAACAGGCACTCCCCCTCCAGCCAAAGGAGGCTGCCTACTTGATCCTGGAGCCATACAGGTCTCTGGAATCGCATCCGGCTGGGAGCCGAACTCAGTATCGCTCCCGCCATCAGCCCCTATGGGAATCTTTTCCCCCATGTGTCTGGCCCCTGAGGTTTGACCTCCAGGCGCCGCCTTCACGTTTCTTTCCTTTCCTCCTTGGTCAGGGTCCTTTCGGGATGAAGCCTCGGTGTTGTACACCTGTTTGGAGGAAGGGGCCTTTGGCGGCGTCCTGCTCTCCATAGCACTTGAGCTCAGCAAGTCCTCCGATGAGGATTGTTTGGCACGAGACCCCGCCGGACTACAAAAAATATGGCTTGGGTTAAACTACTAAGCCACGATGAGTCTGGATGCCTAAAATGTACTCGGATTTTATACACTTACGAGTTCACCAGGGGCTGGGCCCTGGGATCCCATGCCGGGCCGCTGTCGGTGGCAGCAGTGGACTCCTCCGGAAGTGGAGCCTTTCCCCTTTTGGGCAGCTCGGCCTCCAAGTGCACGGAGGCTGTCCTCTTCTTTCTTCCCCCCGCAGGGGATTTATCTTCCTCCTCCCCGTCCTCTTCGGAGGCGGAACGGGCATCGGAGCCTTCGGATATTGAGTCCAAAGTGCCGCGGCAACGGAGGCCGCCCCGGGTATTTTTTGCCTCCTTCTCGGCCGTCTTCTTCGGCACCTTGTAAGGTGACGGGATCAACATCTTCGTCAGAAGTGGGATGGCCAGTTCTTCGGGCAGCGGGGCCGGACAATGGATCTGCTCTGCCTTCTTCGTCCAGCCCTGGGAGAGTTATATAAAACGCGTTACGCGTTTCTTTTGGGTTACGCGGTTAAGAAATCCTGATAACTCACCGAACTGGCCAGGCGGGACAGTTGGTACCCACGGTCTTCGGCGGAGTCCGGCCATGATTTGCTGGACTTGAAGAGCACCTTCCAGATGTCCTTGTGCGAGGAGCCAAAAAGCTCCCGCAAGGTTTGGTGCTGGGCCGGATCGAATTCCCACAAATTGCAAGTCCGGTGCTGACAAGGCAGGATCCGGCGAATCAACATCACCTGGACCACATTGACAAGCCCAATATTCTTGTCTCCCATATCTTCAACGCGCGTCTGGAGCACCGACAGTTTGTCGGAGGAGGACCAATCCAGGCCTTTTTTAAGCCAGGATGTAAGCCGTAGGGGAGCACCGGATCGGAACTTGGGAGAAGCGGCCCATTCTGTGCTGTGCGGCTCAGTGATATAAAACCACTGCGGTTGCCACTCCTTGACAGAATCATTAAAGGTTCCTGTTGGCCATATGACGTTGGGCATCTTGCTCACCATGGCTCCCCCACACTCGGCGTGCTCACCGCCCACCACCTTGGGCTTCACATTAAAGATCTTCAACCATAAGCCAAAGTGTGGTGAAATGCAGAGAAAAGCCTCGCACACGACAATGAATGTCGAGATATGGAGGAAAGAATTGGGGGACAGATCGTGAAGATCGACCCCATAATAGTACATGATGCCGCGAACAAACGGGTGGAGGGGAAACCCCAGCCTGCGGATGAAATGAGGGAGGAATACAACCCTCTCGTGGGGTTCCGGAGTAGGGACGATTTGTCCCGCTGTCGGGAGACGGTGGCTGATTTTCTTGGCCAGATACCCGGCCTTCCGAAGCTTTTTAATATCCTTCTCTTGGACGGTAGGGGTCATCCATTTGCCTCCCGCTCCGGGTCCGGACATCTTCGGAGGACCTCTTGTGGACAGAGAAGAGGAACGCTTGAGCGTTGGAGCTTGAGCAAAAGGGAATGAGCTGGGAGGAAGGCGTGGGTTAGAAGAATAGATCCTTGTCCCCTTATAAGGACAGAAGAGGCGATGCGCCTCCCCACTTGCCTGGTAAAACCTCTTGTTCCCCAAACGCCGTAATTGACGGCACGGCTGGGTTACCCACGTCCGTACTGATGAGAATCCCGTGACGAAGGGACACGATCTCTGCTTCGACAAAACGTGCCAAGAAAACCGCCTCGCGATATGCGCCGAGGCTGGTTGAGAAAAATGGTTCGAATAATGACCGAGCCGTGGTGTAATGTCATGCTTCAAGATGCCTCAGCAGATTAGATTTGTGGAAATATTATTCTGTCTACGGTGGTATGTGGAACTTGTTTTGTAGAGCCGGACACTATCCTTGTGTTCAAGATCTTCTATGGAGTATTCGGAGGAGGAACCCGCCTTGCAATGCCGAAGACAAACTGCGCGCCGGACTCATCGTCATTGAAGCCTGGTTCAGGGGCTATTGAGGGAGTCCTGGATTAGGGGGTATCCAGACAGCCAGACTATATCCTTTGGCCGGGCTGTTGGACTACGAAGATACAAGATTGAAGACTTCGGCTCGTGTCCGGATGGGACTCTCCTTGGCATGGAAGGCAAGCTTGGCGATACGGATATGGAGATGTCCTCCCTTTGTAACCGACTCTGTGTAACCCTAGCCCCCTCAGGTGTCTATATAAACCGGAGGGTGTAGTCCGTAGGACAACAACAATCATACCATAGGCTAGCTTCTAGGGTTTAGCCTCTACGATCTCGTGGTAGATCAACTCTTGTACTACTCATATCATCAAGATCAATCAAGCAGGAAGTAGGGTATTACCTCCATCGAGAGGGCCCGAACCTGGGTAAAACATCATGTCCCCTGCCTCCTGTTACCATCCGCCTTAGACGCACAGTTCGGGATCCCCTACCCGAGATCCGCTCGTTTTGACACCGACAGCGACCTCGACGGTGACGGGGGATAGACGGGAGTCATCCATGTCGGTGAAGGACGGCCGGGGAAGATGCACCGGAGCGTGCGGTGGCGGGGCAATGGTGGCGGAGGGTGGGGGGAGCGGGAACGGGCGTGCGGAAATGTCCCTCCCGTCAAATCTCGCTGCGGATAGGGGCTGAGCTCGGGTCGTCCTCCTAGCCCGTGAATCTAGAGGTTGGGAGAGATGTTTTGCCACGCCCCGCAAAAAAAAATTGCGGGCCAGGGCGGGATGCGGGGTCTGATCGGGATGGTTTTCCCGCCCCGACCCACACTTTGGTGGTTATTTTGCGGGCCGGGGCGGGATGCGGGGTCTGCTAGAGTTGCTCTTAGGGCATCTTCAACGGCAACCCGCAAAAAACCTCCTGCATCCGTCTGCGGACTGGAGGCAGCCATCCAATACTAGTTGCATACATTTCAAACTGCATTTTAACTAACCAGATGAAATTCATGCAAACCGGCCGATATTCATCACAGTTCGGATAGAAAATAGCACAAAGTGTCCACACATAGCATGCAAATTTAGTCTAATACAACAAGGTCTCAAACTCGACTAGATTCCGGATGTCCAACAAGTTTTTCAGGAACGGATCATGTCCTCCCACGCATACTTCTCCTTCAGCTTCATCCAGCAGTGTGTGCACGTAAATGGGCGTCCCCCTGACCAGTGGTTCAACACGGCGGCGCGTGTAGATTACATATAATTTGTAGACCAACATTGAGTAAATAAATCAATCAACAAGTTTAACAAGAGGATGTGTAGACCAACATTGAGTAAATAAATCAATCAACAAGTTTAGCAAGAGGAAGTAAAACTTACCATCTAGTCAGCTCCACCCCCTGTTGACGACCTCCATGCCCGTGTGCAATGGCCACCTTGCCTCGAGCTGACTCGCCAAGTTGCAGAACTTGATGACGTTAACCTAGATAGCGTGCTAGCGATACGACAACGACCTCACTTGTGTGGTCGCATGATGTACACGTCGTAGGGCGCAATGTGCTTTCCTGCGTAAAACTTTTCATGCACTTGCTCCTAGAAGGGCGGCTCTCTGGTCCTGCCTATGAAATCTATGGATACGGCCAGCCACGCATCGCACAACAACTCATCCTTCATGGTCGAATAGCTCACCATCTTTAGTACTCTAAAAAACGACATAACATTTGAAAATAAGCTCAATGACATTTGACCGAACACCTGCCAGACGTGGTGTCCGCCATGGAGGTCGTCAACAGGGGGTGGAGTGTACCTGGGTACAAACGGCTCCAAGGCTGAAAGCTCCGTCGGAACGGCGAGAGGGCGTGTCGGTGCTGGTTGCGGACGTCCAACAATGCCTCTGTGGCGGCCGGAGACGAACAATGGCGGCGACGGAGGTGGAGGGTGCGGATGCAAAGCAAAAGGGGGAGAAGGGGCGGAGTGGAAGGAAATGGGACCGGGAGGGAAGATTGGGTCGGGCGGGGGTGTCGGAGTCCTATGTTTCGGGTGTACAGACTCCCGCAAACCTCCCACACTTTTGTCTCCAATTTATAGAAGAAATCACGTCCGGACCGCATCACGGACCGATATAGGTCGGCGTTGGACGGCTTCCGTGGTCCGGACAACGTTGTTCGAACGGTTGTGGGAGGTTTACTGGTCCACCTTGGCTAACGCCGACCCGTAAATTTCCTCTCGCATTCATCCTAGTTTTTTTTGAAGGTCCGCTCGTTCAAATAGCCGCATAAATAGAGTTCATACGTTCAAATAGCCGCATACATAGAGTACAAACATTCAAATAGTTGCATGCAATAGTTCAAACTTAAAAAGGTTCAAATATTACATTCCAACATTGTTGTCCCCTTTAACTGCCCATAGATGCTCAATCAAATATTCCTTCAGATTCTCGTGAGCTGGTCGATGCCGGATTTGTTGATGCATTTGAATAAACTCTTCGAATGTGGCCGGATTCTGGTTTGAAAGTTTTATAGGATCACCCATATTTTGAAATTCTAGAGCTACGACAGCATCATCATCCTCATCCTTGACGATCATGTTGTGCATGATCACACAATATGTCATCATATCCCACAAGGTCTCTGGATCTCATTGTTTAGCTGGTCCATGAACAACTTCAAAACGGGGCTGCAAAAATCCAAATGCCCTTTCTAGCTGCTTCTTGTCTTTGAGCAAGTAAGATTTTTTCTGACCAACTGGGTTAGAGATGGTGCTGACAAAGGTAGCCCACGCAGGATAGATACTGTCAACCAGATATGTACTCGTGTCCATTGACAATATAGTGGCAAGGGGGAGCTTTTACTTCAGTTATCCTTGCAAACAATGGTGATCGATGTAGCACATTTGATGTTATTGTGAGACCCGAACATGCCAAATCCAAAGATCATGTGATGCAACTGCTTCAAGAATGATGGTGGGCTTCTTGACATGAACTTGATATTGCCCTTGTAAAGCCTTCGGACAGTTCTTCCATTTTCAATGCATGCAGTTAAGAGATCCAAGCAAACTTGGCCACCCTCTTACTTCTGAGATTGCCAAGAGCCTCTTGGTGTCTCCCACAGTTGGTTCTCTCAGGTACTGAGGTCCAAACACCTAGACCACGACAGTTGCAAACTTGACCATGGCATCTCCGCAAGTGACATCCGTAGGTACTCTTCCCACGAATCAGCGGCCGTGCCATATGCAAGCATCCAGAGTGGGGCCGTGCACTTCTGGTAACCAGAGAATCCAATCGTTCCCACGACGTCCTTCTTCAAGACAAAGTAGTCATCATAGACCGGACGCCATGATACAAACGGTTAAAGATAGTCTTGTGCATCCGAAAACGCCGGTGAAAAGGGTCAGCGAAGAGTGCATAGAGGGAAAAGTAATGGACCATTAGTGTCAAATGGCCACGTGCCCTGTTGCGGTTGAGCTCTCGATGACCCTCGGCGTCTTCAAGGATTGTCTGCATCATTGCTATTTCATCCGTGTAGTCCTCCTCATCGGATGAGTCGTCACACGACTTAACATAGTGTTCGTATATGTACTCCAATCAGAATCCATTGCTTCAAAAAAGAAGAAACGACTTTTTTTTAGTTCCGGCAATTCATCGAACAGTTACAGAGCATGGTGAGTATAGCCGTAGCGGATAGTACCTGACGGGGCGGTCGGAGGAGATGGGTTGAACGACGACAAAGGAGAAGCGGAGTGAAGCCCGGCTGGAACGCTGGGGTGACGAAGAAGTAGAGTTTTGATAGAGGTATGGCGTGGTAGCTGGGGTGATGGTGTGCGGCGAAGACAAAAGAGAAAGAACGAAGGAGACAAAATGAGGATAGATACGCGGGGTCTGAGCGACAGAAAAGTGACTGCGGTTTCCTCCAAAGGAGTAACGGCAGATGGTGCTCCCGTTTTACTCGGGATGCACGACCGAACAGAAACCACGAAAACTCCCGATAAAAAGAAACCACAATAGCTCCAATAAGACGTTGTGGGCGTCAATTTGACGTGCTTGGAAAAGGTTTGGACGCTGGAAAGAGAAATCAAAACAGCATTGTAGGGACCAACAACGTAATGAATTGGTTCACTGCGGTCCAACACTGAAGCGACCGGTTCCCTGTAGTGCCCGGTATTATCGGGCAGTTTTTATTTTGAACAATTTTTATCTATACATTGAACATTTCTGTAATACAGTATATGATGGACATTTTTATATGCATGCACGCTGAACTTTTTTTTTTTTGTAATATAGGTGAACATTTCAGACAAAACGCATGCATCCGCGGACCGATGAGGTGCCGTGTTGGATTGTTGGATGGCTTGCAGCGTCTGAACACCTCAGTCCGGACATTTCCGGCTGTTTTGAAGGTCCGTGTTAAAGATGCTCTTAAGCTGTTGTCTCGCTATCAAGTTCTAATCGTCCCAACACTTTCAAATAGCAAGATTTGACATGGGATCGAATGTAGTCGTTGTCTTTGCAACAACTTTGTCCAAGGCAAGGGAGGACGGAATGGTGTGTTCGAATTTCGTATTCTGCATCAAGGTTGGCGATAGGTTTTGGGTAGTAGAAGCCATTGTTCCTTAGCTTCCTGATTTCCTTTCTGCTCTATCCTTCTCTTGCACTTGTCTTTTTTCTTGTATTGCGTGCAATTTTTGATACTCAAGGCGAATATGTGAACCACATCAGCCGCACCACCGATGACTACGGTGTCACCTCCCTCAGACTATCGACGAACCACTCAGAATACGGACCCTACGGGTGCCCCGCTCGGCCCGCCTTCAGCATGCCACTGCCGAAAAATGGCAACCGCAACATTGTGGCTGCCTTCTTTGGCCGGTCCAGGGACAGCCTCGTCCCCATCGGTGCCTACATCGGCGTTGCCCCACCGAAGACAACATCTGATCGTCAACCACTTGCATACATAACATCTGCTCGAAACCACTCAAAGACAAGGCAAACATTGTTTGGATTGCATATGTTACAATATTCAGTTCAACACAAAATTCCCGGGCCACTAGCACAAATGAAGTTTTGTTCTACAGCTGAATTATATACTCTTTCCATCCCACAATTAGTGTCGCTGATTTAGTACAAAGTTTGAAACATAAGAGATGATCATACGCCGTATTTCATGACATATGAAATATCCTTCACTAACTAACAATCCCAACATCTCAAAACGAAAAAGCAATCCCAACATGGAAATAGTGCAGTAAAAGTATTCAATAATACTCCTAACTAATAACCGTGCGTAACATAGGTGTACGACAACTGACTGCGTGGCTATGTCACTCTCCCATTAAGCGCAGCACATGATCTACTTCAGGGCAGCTCCCGAGGATATCAAAGAGCACATCCTGCGCCACCTCGTCTATGCCGCCCAGCAATACGGAATGCATCGGCGACATGTCGTCCTTTTCCCGGCCACCATAGCTTTCGACCCCCTGCATGCAGCCATAGTACAGCTTCATGAGCTCGTCGATCGGGCTCCGGCTCTCCTCTGTGATTGCAGCAGCGAGCTGATCCGGCAGCGTTATGGTCAGCTCTGATCCGCTCCCACCCGAGCTGCCGCTGCGAGAGATCTCGCGCTTGCGTTTGTCCTGCGCGCCGCGCACAACGCTCTCCAGGCCATCGTCGTCCCTCTCCTTCCCAACCTTCTTCTTCTTCCCCTCGTCGTCGTCGTCGTCCTCATCCGCCTGCTCCTGATCGAACGGCGTGATCCGCAGTGAGCTCTTTAGCCGGCTGCTAAGCTTCTCCTCCTGCCTAAGCACCTTGGACCAGGTCTCGGACTCCTTGGCGCTCATCTTCTGCTGCAGCCGCTTGGACTGCCACACGAGCTTGCGCATCTGGTCGAAGCGCGGGCTCATGTGCTTGATCACCGCGCTGAGCAGGGAGATCTTCCACGCCTTCTTCAGGTCGTGCGGCTTCCGGTACGGCGGCACGCCCTGGTGGGCCTGCATCTCGCCCTGCGTGCCCCACCAGGGCTCGTGCCCCGTCGGCCACCACGGCGGCGCCAGGCCGCGCTCCAGCGGGAAGCTCCTCTGCGGCGGCTCGCAGTGCTGGATGAGCGCAGAGAGCACGGACCCGAGCGTGCTGTCTTGGATGTCTTGGAGACGATGGAGGGAGGAGGCCAGGGCGACCGGGCTCTCGCCCATGGGGCCGGCCAGGCCCATTGGGCCGGCGCGGTCGAAGCTCACGTTCTCCTTCCACCAGCCGCGGAGGCTGTCGGAGGAGCCGGACATGGGCTCGCCGGCCTCGTCGATGACGCCGTACACGAACCCGCGCGCGTTGCAGGCCTCCATCATCCGGAGCATGTGCCGGAGCACGCCGTCCTGCGCGCGCAGCATGGCCTTGCGGCGGCACCGCACGTCGGGAGGCTCCTCCTGGCCCGACGACGACGAAGAGGATGCGCCGGCAGCTGGAGCCGGCGCCACGCCCCTGGCGCCGGCGCGGCCCTCGAGCCTCGTGAGCAGCATCTGGTCCTTCCACATGCGCTTCTTGAGGTCGGAGATCTCGAGTGATTCAGAGCCTGATTCGGAGTCGCTGATCTCCTCCTCCTCCCGCTGCTGCCCGCCAGGATCTGGACCGCCGGGTCCGTCCCCGTGCTCCATGCCGGCCGACTCTGCAGAAAGAGGCCTCCTGCCGTCGTGAATGCCTTTATCCATGGAGTAACTGATAATTAGCACAAGATCTATGACGAACGAATGGTTGCACCGGCGAACTATTTATATGCGCGCCCGCCGCCCGCGGTCGACGTGGCCAGTTGAGGAGAATTCAGTGGCCGCCCGGGCCGGCGGCCGGGTGATGTCGTGGCGTGGCTACGAGCCCATGCCATGAATCTGGCCAAAGGACGTCTCGGGAATTTGAGCTCTATGTTTCTGTGTTAGCGCGTGCTGCCTTCGTGTTCCACGCTCTAGGCGAGCTAGCTAGCGGGCGTGCGCACATGGTTTGGATATGGATCGAAAAATGCCGGCAAAATATTCTGCTCCGTTCCGGTCTCACTTTGTTTAGGCGTTTACGTGTATGGTTTTGATATGCGTTCGTGTGGATGCATGTGGTGGCGGCCGGGTGAGCAGGCATCCATGCAACCATGCAAATTTTCTAAGTAGCGGTAGCCAAGCGGGACACATACTTGCTCTTAAAAATACACGCTATGGATGAACCAGCAAACACAGATAGCTTAGCCATGTTTCTATAACATAACTCATGAAATATCACTTTGCTGGACGGTATTGCATTATTTATCGGATACCTGATTGTTTTGTGCACACTATTATAAAAACAAATGCAAATGCATATTTTAGTTTTGAAGTCCTGCCTTCGAAGAACCCTAACTGTTATGTTACTACCATAGTTGGCTCAATCAAAACTATATTTGTTTAGAAAAGGAGGGTTACCCACGGCTTCTGCATCTGGGTGATGCATGCAACCATTTTATTAATTATTCACAAAGACCTTACAAAGTAGTACATCAGGTAGTCTGAATCCACCCTCTTAGCAACAACCATCGCTACTCCTATCCACTTGATGAAAGGGTGCCGATAGTTCGAGGCTAATACCAAACAGACATCGCAGCAAAGCCTAACATTTAAAGCCAGAGGCCCCAACCAAGCCACACATACTGAATTTGGGGTACAAACTGGTTCGACGTACTCTCATGTGTCTTGGCCGCCGTCTTCCACCAATCCATCTTCAGAGCAGAAACTAACGCACCGACCTTGCCAGGCCTCTCTGTCATCGACGCCATCATGACGCCAGACATCGTCCTCCTCCTGCAAGAGTCCATTTCCGCGCATCAGATGCCGATCCTCCACTGTGCCACGCCGCCGAGATCTGCCGCCATCAATGTGTAAGATGAAGCACCGCTCCACCGAAGAAGCCGTCCACTGATCCCTCGAACCCGTGTACACCTCCAAGAATGACGTCCCCAAGGGGGAAACGACACTAGAGTGTCATTGTAATCCGATCTACTAATCTAGAGTTTCCCCCGAAGGTAGCGCATAGAGGTCTGGAGCTTCTCCACGGCGATGCCTTCAAGAAGGTAACGACACAAAAGAGGGTCGTCATCGCCAGACTTGGCAACCAGCCAAGAACGAGGTTTTCACCCGGTTCCGCTCGACGAACCTCCATGAAGCATCGTGTGCACGGGTTGCCATCAATCTGAGCCGCCGCGCAGCGATTAGGCCGCACCGTCCAGATCAGATCTGGCCAGAGGCCAGGCCACTAACGGCGCTGACTGATACGTCCAAACGTATCTACTTTTCCAAACACTTATGCTCTGGTTTTGGACTCTAATTTACATGATTTGAATGGAACTAACCCGGACTGAAGCTGTTTTTAGCAGAATTGCCATGTATTATTTTTCTGTTAAAATAAAAGTTCTCGAATTGAGCTAAAACTTTACGGAGAATTATTTCAGAATATATAAAAAAATTGGCGAAGGAAATTACCAGAGGGGGGCCACCTGGGCACCACAAACCCAGGGGGCGCCCCCCAAGGAGGGCCTAGCAGGCTTGTGGGCCCTTGGCAGCTCCCGCAACCCTAACTCCAACTCCGTAAGTACCTATTCGTCAAGAAAAAAAATCAGAAAGAAGGAATCATCACGTTTTACGATACGGAGCCTCCACCACCTCCCGTCCTTCATCGGGAGGGCTGATCTGGAGCCCGTTTAGGGCTCCAGAGAGGGGGATTCGACACTGTCGTCATCATCAACCATTCTCCATCACCAATTCCAAGATGCTCACCACCGGTAGTGCGTAATTCCTTCGTAGGCTTGTTGGACGGTGATGGGTTGGATAGGATTTATCATGTAATTGAGTTAATTTTGTTAGGGTTTGATCCCTAGTATCCATTATGTTCTGAGATTGATGTGCTATGACTTTGGTATGCTTAATGCTTGTCAGTAGGGCCTGGTTGCCATGATTTCAAATTTGAACCCTATATGTTTTCACTAATATATTTGTGTTTTTGATCCTATTTTGCAAGTTGTATGCACCTATTACGTGTTATGATCCGCATATACCCCAAAGTGAAAGGAATTGGGATTCTTTCCAGTGATTACCGTAATTTGAGGAGTTCATGTATTCACTATGTGTTAATACTTTATTCTGGTTCTCTATTAAAAGGAGTCCTTAATATCCCTTAGTTTCCTTATGGACCTTATCGCCATGAGAGGGTAGGACAAAAGATGTCATGTAAATTCTTATTATAAGCATGTATGACTATATACGGAATACATGCCTATATTACATTGATGAATTGAAGCTAGTTCTGTGTTACCCTAGGTTATGACTGTTACATGATGAAGTTCATTCAACATAATTATCCATCACTGATCCAATTAATGCCTACGACTTAGCATATTTATGTGTTGCTTTCGCTATTGTTACTGTTACTATTGCTATTTTTACCACTGCTATCAAATTACCATACTACTGTGCTACCGATCACTCTGCCACAGATATTTAGTTCTCCAGGTGTGGTTGAATTGACAACTCAACTGCTAATACTTGCAAATATTCTTTGGCTCCCCTTGTGTCGAATCAATAAATTTTGGTTGAATACTCTACCCTCAAAAACTATTGTGGTCCCTGTGATTGTGGTGTTGGGAAACGTTGCATGGAAAACAAAAAAAATCTACGCACACGCAATGATCTATCCATGGAGATGCATAGCAATGAGGGGGTGAGTGTGTCTACGTACCCTCGTAGACCGTAAGCGGAAGCGTTTCACAACGCGGTTGATGTAGTCGAACTTCTTCGCGCTTCAGCCGGTCAAGTACCGAACGCATGACACATCCGCATTCTGCACTCGTTCAGCTCGGTGACGTCCCTCGCCTTCTTGATCCAGCAAGACGTCGAGGTAGTAGATGAGTTCCGTTAGCACGACGGCGTGGCGACGATGATGGCGAAGTGATCTCCGCAGGGCTTTGCCTAAACACTACGGAATATGAACAGGGTGTAAACGGTGGAGGGGGGCGCCACACACGACTAACAATTGTCTCAGGTGTGCTAGACGCCCCCCCCCACACACACATTCCCTACTACCGGGTGTAGTTACTCCCACTTTTGTTTCATAATTTCCGAATCACTTGGGAGTATCTTATATATAATATATAAACATACTAAAAATAATAAAATAGAGTATATACTACCACATTATAGTATACGAGAAATGGGTATAGCTATACCCGGTAGTAGGATGCATTTTTCCTATATATATATATATATATATATATATATATATATATATATATATATATATATATATATATATATAGACACACACACACACACACACACACATACATATACATACATAAACACTATTCTGATCACGGGATCAGAATAATATTCTGATTACAACCTGAACTGCCTGAGTAGCGCGTCTGAACTTCCCTCTGTACGAACCCGACCTTCGGGCTATCTTCGCAACCGTGGCTTTCCCCGCGAATTATTCTTGTTAGTCGTGTTCTATATGATGTTAGTGTAATCTGCAAATGATTTTTAGCAACTAAATACTTGTTTTAAATAGGCATCTCGCTCATGGGCGGAGTTTGCACTCGGGTCGTGATGAACTCGCATTTTTTGCAATTTTACTGCCTGAGTTGTTCGACCTGAACTTCCCCTTGTGCTAGGTTGAACTTCCGCCAACATTGTCCAAATGGGGCTTGCTATATACCATTGGATAGCTATGGACACCAGTATCATGAACCAAGTTAAATTTTTGGCAAAATGTAAGCGGTTTAAGAGCAGTTTTGGAAACCGTTTTTTCTTCATACAAAAAACGTGAATCATATTTTCGATCGCA
This sequence comes from Aegilops umbellulata, assembly GCA_032464435.1. Taxonomy (NCBI): domain Eukaryota; kingdom Viridiplantae; phylum Streptophyta; class Magnoliopsida; order Poales; family Poaceae; genus Aegilops; species Aegilops umbellulata. The sequence continues at coordinate 465,693,328 of CP136056.1, read as the reverse complement.
TTTCTAAACCGTTTATCGGAATGAGGCATATAATATGGCGTTGAAAAGCTTTTGAAAAAACGCTCCTTCCACATGTTGAAAGTTTTCACTAATTCCCTATGGTGAAAGAGTAATATGGAAAAATGTAAAATTTCACAAACCGAACAGCCGAGTTCGTATTTTCGATGTCATTTCTAAACGGCTAATCCAATGGAGGCATAAGATATGGAGTTGGAAAGCTTATGAAAATGCGCTACTTTTTTATGTTGAAAGTTTTTGCTAATTTTGAACGGTTTAAGAGTAATTTAGAAAACGGTACAAGTCCTACCGAGTTCGTATTTTCGAGCTCATTTTTTAACCATGCGTCCGAATGCAGCAAATGATATGGCGTTGGAAAGATTGAACAAATGCGAAACTTTTTGGTATGTAATGTTTCTCCTAATTCTTTACAGTTTTAAGTCAATTTTGAAAATAGCTAAAAATGTATTTTCTCCGTAATTTCTACGAGCTTTATCGGAATGGTGCAAATAATATACCGTTGAAAAGCTACGGAAAATGCGAAACTTTTTCATGTTGATGACTTTCTCTGATTCTTAGCCGTTTTCAAGTAATTTCGAAAACGGCGAGATCATTCGTTCTGCCTTTATCGCGAAACAGATTCATCGAAAATGCATCGCGTGAAGTACTTGAACTTCTGTGGCAGTTCTGTTTGAACTTCACTCTGTTTTTTGACGTGATGTTTTTCGCCCGTAATTCTCAAACCACTTACCGTAATTGAGCAAATGATATACCGATGGAAAGCTATTAAAAACACGGAACTTTTTTGTGTTGATGAGTTTTTCATACTCGCAACGGTTCAAAATATATTTTTTGAATACGTAAAACAACGTTGTTTTTGCCTGTTTTTTACATGTAACTCAAGGTCGGAGGTCTCACACTAGAGATCTCAAACTTCACCGGGAGTAGCACGTGAACTTCTAGCAACAAAATCTTTTAAGCTTTTTGTTTTCTATTCTTATATTCCTATCTGAAATGCATTTCGTGTAGTAGTTGAACTTCCCGCTGTTTTCATCTTGAACTTCTGTCATGTATTTTTGTTCAACCTCGCTCACAAGAATTTTTGAACTTCCCCGGACAGAGCACTTGAACTTCTAGGAACAACTTTTTTAGAAGTTATTTTTATTTTTGAACTTATTGTTTCCATTATTTAATAACGAGATAAATCTGTGCTTTATATAATCATCAAACTTCTGCATCTTTTTAATTTGGACTTCCTTGTTTTATTTCTTAATTTTTTTCTATGAAATTTTGAAGCGCTCTATTTTTAAAAGTTGAACTTTTTGTTATTTTATTTTTGAACTTCTTGTTTCCATTCTTTAATAACGAGGGAAATCTGAGTTTTCTATAATCATCGAACTTCTACATCTTTTTAATTTGGACTTCCTGGTCATATTTCTTAATCTTTTTCTATGAAATTTTTGATTCTTATATAAATGTTGAATCACCCTCTTAGTTTAACTTGAACTTCTGCTGTACATTTTCCAACACCTAAAAAATGAACGTGGTGAGAAACATTTTTTTAAATTGAACCCCATACTTTTATTTTTTCCAAGAAATGGAAAGAATTTGAGTTTTCCGTAACATCAAACTACTCCTTTTATTTTAATTTGAACTTCTTTAATTTTATTCTTCAGCAACGAAGAAAACCTTTGTGTTTTTTTATAAATATTGAACTTCTCTTCTTTTATAATTTGGACTTCTTGGTTTATTTGAAATACTTTCTTTTTCCATTTTTTGAAACCGTAAAACAATGTTCTTTTTATAAAAAAATTGTCTTTTGTCCTTTAGTCCCGGTCAAAGACAATGTTCTTTTTATAAAAACAAAGTACTTTTTATAAATACTTTTTTTATTTTCTTATAAACATTGACCTGCTATGTATCTTAAATTTGAACTTCTTGGTTTAGTTTCAGAGACCGAAAAAATTATCTACTGTTTTGTCTTTTGTCCTTTAGTCCTAGTCAAGGTTTTGTGAACTTTGTAGAGTTTATGTTTTTGCAAAGTTTCACACACAGATAACAAATATTTAAATGTGTGTTGTTTTTCTTTAACTGTGTGTGTTGGCGCTTGTGGCAAATAATATACCACCGGAATGAATTTTGTAACAAATATTTTGAACCTCTTCATTATTTGAAAAAGAACTTCTAGTTTTTCTATAAACAGCGAAACTTTAATTTTAATTTTTTATTTTTGTTTTAAAAAATATCAACAACACATGGCTCACTAAATTTTTTTATTTGCACTAATTTTACTATACGTGAACTTGTCCTTATTTTATATTTGAACTTCTCACATGAAACTAATGTTTTTATTGTACAAAGTATGTGTTGCCAGCTACACTGGCGAGACACAAATGCATAATTTTGTGTAGAAAAACATTGGATCCCAAAGCACTCTGTATCTCTCAAAAGAATGAGCCATTAACCTTTTTTTCTCACACAAAATGTTTCCGAAGTACATAGACAGAAAGGACACATTAACGATTTCCACAATTTCTATGTCTCTCTCTCCATGAAACACAAGCCTCGATAGAAGCACACAAGAAGAATTAGCACTTCAGAGCGGTGATGCATTTTAGAGAAGAAAACTCCTTTTCCCATTCATTTTTTGAAGGACACATGAAATTGAAGCAACTCTTTTTGCACCAATAGATACTACTGAACTTCAGACAAAAGGTCATTTTGAAACAATACATGGTCATAACAGTAGCAGGGAAGCGAGATTTCTGCTACAGGAGCAAAAAGCGAGATTTCTGCGCCCCATCCAAAAAGGAGATCGCACACCACACAGCGCCTTGACTCCATGGACAAGATGCTAAAAGCAAGTAGTGGAAGCGATTAAGGACTCCAACGACCCCTCCTGTAGCAAAGAGGTAGAAGTTCAGTTTCATGTAAACTTCAGATTCTGAGGTGCTTCTCTTCCTCTGTGGGTGTCCGTACTAGCAAAAATTCAGAAAAGAAAACAGTCGCGAGAAAGGAATGCTGATGTTGCTGCACGTGGCGACATGCCGCGGGAGTGAGGCGCTGCGAGAGCCGGTGGTCGGTGGCGTCCGTCGACGGAGGAGGTGAAGGCGTCGTGCTGTCCTCCGGCACCGGCGATGTGGTGCGGCCGTTGGCGATGCGCAAGGTTGGGGTGGGGCTGCGGCACCGGGCCGATTGGGGCAAGGCGACGGCGGCCTCGCCGGTTGGGGCAGGTGGGGGCCGGGCGGAGCCGGGGTTGCAGCGCCGGTTGGGGGCGGGGTGGGGCGGCGAGATCTAGGTGCGGCGCCCGGTGTGTTGCCCGTGTTGGGATGGGAAGAGGAAGGCGCATGGCCGGGGAGGAGCAGGGAGGAGGAGCGCCGGCGGATCCAGAGACAGACGGAGGCGGTTGCGCGCCGGAGGTGGAGGGAGTGCCCTCACGCCGTAGGAGGCGGGGGCGGGATCCAGAGCCAGGTGGCGGCGCGCAGGATAGGGAAGGAGGAAGCAGCGCAACGGCCGGATCCAGGGGCGAAGGCGGCGCGCTGGCCGGATCCACGGGCGGAGGGGGCGCGGCGACTGGTTTCGGGGGCAGGGGCGGTCGACGCGGGTGGCGAAAGAAGGTGGATGCAGGTGGGGAAGGTGCCCGCGATGGGAGGGGCGGCGGCGCGGCGGAGAAGGCAGGGCGGCGGCACGCCGGAAGGAGGTGGGAGCGGGGGCGGCGCGCCGGAAGGAGGCGGGAGCGGGGGCGGCGCGCCGGGAGGAGGCCGCGGCAGGATCGGGGGAAGGTCGTGGGGTGGATCGTGCGAAGGTCGTGGGGAGGATGTGGGTCGGGCCGTCGGGGGAATTGTGGGGGCGGGCTGGATTTTTTTAATTCGGGAACACCTAATCAACCTCCATATAGGGCGTTATGATCCAAATAACTATTCTAATCCTGAGATTAGAATAATGTTGTCCTATATATATACGGCCGGTCTATTCTGATAATATTATCAGAATAGTTATTCTGATAATACTTCCGCACTGCACGCTCAATGCAAGTGCACGTCATTGTTTGAACCAAGTGTGCTGTAGTATTCACACGAGTGAACTTCGTGTTGAAAAAAAACTGCACGCAGTGTTTTTCTGGTACTATTTTCGCTCTAATTTTTTAATTGTTTATCGGAACGAGGCGTATAATATACCGTTGGAAAGCTATTGATTAGGCGCAACTTCACCATGTTGAACACTTTTAGAGATTCCTATCGGTTTAAGAGCAGTTTCAAAATTGATGCGGCAGATGACGAGTGGCAGCGAGCGTATTTTCGTGATTTTTTCTAAACCGCTCATCGGAATAAGGAAAATGATATGCCAATGGAAAGATATCGTCGAGTCGCATATCTTTTATATCTATTATTTTCTCTAATTTGTTATGGTTTAAGAGCAATTTCGAATTTACTATATCGCGGAATTCTGTTTTTTTCTTCAATTTTTGCAATTTTCGGTACTATTTTTGCTCTAGTTTTTGAACCGTTTGTCGAAACGAGGTGTGTAATATGTCGTTGGAAAGCTATGGACAAGGCGCAATTTTCATATGTAGAAATGGTTTTGAGATTCCTTACAGTTTTAAGTTAATTTTGGAAATCGTGCGGCGGACGATAGTGGCTGCGGCCGTTTTTCACGAAATTTTTACAAACCGGTTGTCGAAATGATTCAAATGATATGTCGTTGGAAAGATATCGACGAGACGCAACTTTTTCATGTAGAACACTCTCTCTAATTCCTTACAGTTTAAGAGCAATTTTTTATTTTAACGAAATGCGGATACTTTGTTTTTTTGCGACCCAAAATAGTCGTATGTACTGCATCAGACAGAAAACCACAATGCTTTCAGACCAAAAACCGCACTTCATCAGACCGACATGTGTACTGCATGATTTCTTTTTTGTGGGACGTAAATTTTCCCAAACGAGGTAGCAAACCGCACTTCTTTAGACTAAAACCCGCACTTCATCAGAAGGGCAAGTGCACTGCATGATTTCTTTTTTGTGGGATGTAAAATTTTCCAAACGAGGTAGCAAACCGCACTTCTTTAGACTAAAATCCGCACTTTATCAGACGGACAAGTGCAATGCATGATTTCTTTTTTGTGGGACGTAAATTCTCCCAAACGAGGTGGAGTGCACTCCATGTCGAGCGTTGGTGAACCGCAATACTATGAAAAGTGAACCTCAAAAAATGAACCTCGAGACTATCGTAAACGGGCCGCGACACTACCGAAAGTGAACGGTGCGAGTTTTTTCCAAACTCAATAATTTTTTTCGTGCATAGACCGGGCGAGTGGACCGCAGGGACCAAGCAAGTGAACCACATGTAATGAGAAGTGAGCTGCTTTCCGAGGCGTTTTGTTTTCCGATTACCAAGTGAACCACAAAGGGGCGAGTGGACCGCAGGGACCAAGCAAGTGAACCACATGTAATGAGAAGTGAGATGCTTTCCGAGGCGTTTTGTTTTCGGATTACCAAGTGAACCACAAAGGAGTTCTATTGTGAGTTGCATGAAAGAACAAAGTGAGCTTAAAAGCATATATATTCATTCATTATTTTTTACACAGCCACACAACCATCTAGTACACAGTAGAATCAACGATGCAGTACCCAACAGAACTGCACTCGGGAAAGACTTGCTTATACAAAATGACCATCCATTCTTACTACCCTTTTCTCTGTGTGTTTCCCATAAACAACAAATCAGACTTCAAGATGAACATTTTCTCTTTCTCTTTCTTACTGAGTGCATTTCAAATGATTTCCCAAAGAAAAAAATAGTGAGATGCAAAAAAAAAGAGTGAGCTGCAAAACAAAAAGTGAGCTGCTGCAAAACAAAACAAAACTAAACTAAACCGCGGGGATGAGACGAGTGGACTGCATCAATTTTCCTTCCACACAACAGCAAAGTGAGCTCCATAGAAGATTCAACCTTTTCCAATTATAATCTTCCAATTTTTTTTACACTTGGCAACAGAGGGAGCTGCTGTGAGAGAGAAGATCACTACAGCGACGAAACAAGTGAGCTGCACTTACAAACACATAAAAATTACAATGACAGGGGACTTAAAATATAAATCCACATTTTTTTCCGCTGGCGCACTGCATGTCCAATCCCATAGTACTGCACCTATATGCCCGTGGGACTGCAACCAAAACCTGGAAAATGCAAGAATATCAACTGTGAGCAAAAAGAAGAGATAATGAACTAGTACAAAAAAGATACAGTGAAGTGCATGGCACAAGTTCGTCGAGCGGTGGGAGCTCGCGACGGATCCGGCCGCGGCGAACAATAGGAGGTCGAGGGCCGAGCCAGAGAAGAGGAAGGGGGAGCTCACGCCGTTTGTCGGAGGGGAGATGTTGCGGGCGCCGCCGTTGTACGCCAAGGAGAACAACAACGGGGCCTGTCGTGGCGGCCGCGAACTGCAGGCTGAGCCGCGGTGAGCTTCACAGTGGGCCGCAATGAGCTGCACGCCATGTTTTCGGTATCATCATCCTAGGGCCATGGTCGCCATGCCACCAGGGGCGGAGCCAGGATTTGAGGTTGGGGGGGCAACTGGCAAGACACAAGCAAAAAAAAATCTAGCATTGCAAAGATGATACTAATTTTTCATGGTTCGGTACAGACCATACGGTCAATCAAACAATGCAAAGAAGTTACATCTCTATTAGTTTGAAATCGGCTTTGCGACAACCAAGAAGATCAAATATGTCTATAATTTCATCAGAACTAAACTTTGACGCTATATCCTTCTCGATGTAGATTATCATACAATGTCGAAGAAAATCATCACCCATTGTACTTCGAAGACGAGTCTTGACAAGTTTCATAGCTGAAAATGCTCTCTCTGCTGTTGCAGTTGACACCGGGAGAGTTATTACTAATCGTAATAACCTGTCGACCATTGGATACATAGATGATTTACCTGTTTTGACCAGACCATGTGCCAAAGCTGCAAGTGATGGTAACATTTTCAGTTCTTGATGGTTGCATGTGTCAAGTTGAAAATGTGGTAGCTGACACTCCAACTGAGCTCTTTCTTGAGAAGAAAAATCTGCAGGATATAATTTTTCAACTAGCGTGCATATTCTTGATCTGTCAAATGTGTCACGTCTTGGATCCAATGATGCACAAAGGCTTAAAAGCTCTGTCGCTTGAAGACTGAAACGATCATCTAACTCTCTCAATTGTTGGTCTATGGCAACATTAAATACATCCATTTTGTAGTGATGGAGTGTTGTGGTGTTGTCATGCTTGTTTCTGGATTTGGTCACATCAACGTACCTAATAATAATATACATAAGAATTAGTTTCACTAGGTAATAAATATGTAACATAATCTTAAGTACAGAGTTGGGAAAAGGTGCATACTTGCGATTAAAATCTGGAATATCAATCTCATGCTTCAGGCAAAAAGAATTAACCTCTTCAAGAAGGGATTCCCAACCATTTTCTCTCAAGTCAGCAAGCAGCACCTTTGTGTTGGACACACAATCCAAAGCATTCAAAATATCCAAAGATTTAGTTTGCAGCCTTACACACAACACATCAGTGATCTTCATGATTTTTTCCATTAGGTGCAGAATAAACACAAAATCAAATGAGATGAGAATCCTAAGAGCACCAACAGCATCTCCTCGAGAAAATTGTGAGACCGAACGATCACTTGCTATACTTCTTAAAACAGAAACAGAAGCAGCAAACATTTTTCTTAAGCTTTGGATTGATTTATAGTGGGAGCTCCATCTAGTGTCTCCTGCTCTTTGTAAAGAGCCTAACTGATTTGCCCCTCGGCCAGTATCAAGTTCTCCTAGTTCGATCTCTCGTTCAATTTGAGCTGCCTGGTTTGCTAGCAATTCATCGTTGCGTTTGGAAGAAGCACTAACAACATTGACTATAAAGTTTGCATGCTAAAAGAAGTTGTGTACCTCATGCACCTCTCTTGATGCTGCAACAAGAGCTAACTGCAGCTGATGAGCCATACAATGAATGTAGTATGCATACGGACACTCCCGAAGAATAAGAGCCTTCAATCCATTCCACTCTCCCCTCATGTTGCTAGCCCCATCATATGCTTGGCCCCTAATATCTTGCACATTCAGGTTATTGAAAGCTAGAACAGCAAGTATCTTGTCTTTGAGAGTTGTTGCAGCAGTATCTTTAACATGCACTACATCAAGAAAGCGCTCTGTAATAATTGATTCTTCATTGGCAAATCTAATAACAATCGCCATCTGCTCTTTTTTGGATTCATCCCTAGCTTCATCAACCATTATACAAAACTTGCGATTGCCAATTTCTTCTTTAATTGATTTCTGCACTTTACGAGCAATTATGCTTACAATTTCTTTCTGGACTTCTCCGCAAGTGTACTTTGCATTTCTTGGAGCATTTTCTAACACCACTTCATTGACCTCTTTATTATACGACGCCAGAATCTTGAGCATCTCAATAAAATTACCTCGGTTTTTAGATCCCGGAGATTCATCATGGCCTCTAAAGGGACACGCTTGAAATGCTAACCACCTGTAGATGCAACAATTGCTTAGTATAGAATTTACAAGTAACAAGTCCACTTGGGACATAATAGATATAGAAATCATGCTTACCTGATGGCATCAATTGTAGTCTTGAGTCTTAGTCTCGCATCTGCCACTCTTTTCTCACATTGCTTCATCATTACCTTGTCTATATGAGACATGCTATTCTTAAGATTTTCAAAACATCTAACGGCAAAGTTATGAGCTGAGTTAGGATCACGACCCATGTGAGTTAGAAAAGCACATTCTTTCCCATTATTGACCTTTTTCCAGTTTTGAAATCCCTTGACTGTGAATGTATCTGAGCCACACCTTCCAATTGGCTTTTTGGAAAAGAGGAAACAAGGCAAGCAGTATGCCTTATGTGTGTCAGTTGAATACTCTAACCAAAAATGGTTTGTAAACCAATCTTTCTAGAATCGACGGCGATGAGTACCCGTTCCAGCAAATGGGTATTCCTCTGGTTGTAGGATCGGTTGATATGCGCCCTCAGATATATAAAAACGCCGAGCTTCATCTTGCTTGGCAGGAGGGAGTTGCCAAATTTGAAGACGTTTGCCGGGGTCTCTAATATAATCTGTTTCTGTTGTTACAACTGTCTCTTGCTGTGGACCTTCTACAGATGCTGAAACATTCTGATCAAGAGTGTTACTCTGTCCACTACTTTGTCCTTGTTCGGCTGTGTTGGAATCATCAACACCGGTAGCAGTAGGTTCAGGTTGGGAGCCAGGGCAGGAGCTTGATCCAACCTTCTCAAAAAAAGAAAGCATTGTCTTCCTCTTCATGACTACACAAACACAAAAATACAGATCGGTGACAACAGACAATAAATCCAAACAAAAGAGCAGGCCTAATTTGTGTCATGTCTAATTTGCAGCACATGTTTGTGAGAATAAACAAGATATTAGTTCCCCTAATTCCCCTGATGGCCTGATCCCATCTAACCTAAGTACCTAACTTAAGAATTTCTGCAGTACGGATCAGTTCGCCGGCATATAAATTGCATAGCATGAATTAAAGAAGACTCACTTGCAGGTTGGCCGTCTGCGCCGCCGGAGCCGGCGCCAGGCCTGGCCGGCGCTGATTGGAGTCGCAGAACGGCAGGAGCCAGGAGGGACGAGGGAGAGGGAGAGACCGAGAGATGCGTTCTCGTCTGTTGTGCGTGCGTGAATGCGTGCGTCGATCGATTCCTATTCTGTAGGAGTCTAGGAGACCTCAGGCCTGCCTCTTTGTCTTCCGTGTTGGGCTAGTGGGCTAAACATACATATGCTACTGCCTACTGGGCTTGAGATCACCGTTGGGGGGGGGCTAATTAGTTCTAACTAGTCTTGATCGAACAAAAATTACGCTATACAACGTTGGTTCGACGCGCAAGTTGGGGGGGGCCTGGCCCCCGCTCGTCCCCCCGTAGCTCTGCCCCTGCATGCCACACGGGGCCGGCGGTGAAGCCCGTTGACCCGTCTTGTTGGCTTTTTCTATGGATGCGGGAGCGATGCCTCTGCTAAATCTCATCCACAGCGGGCTAATCCCGTCCCCGGCGACCAAATCCTATCTCACGCAGCCACTGAAGTAGAGGGGGTGTGTGGACTCGGGAGGTAGCTTTCGGGATCCGGAGCCCGGCGGGGCTCCGAAGGCTAGTGGGCTCACCCGGGGAGGGGGTCGAGGGGAGAAGGAGAGGGCATGCAGCCATGGTGGTGTGGATCTGGGTGGTTGTGGGGTACTGGGTGGTTGACGATAAGGATCCCGTCGGATCCATTGGTGGCTGGGCTGGGAGGCAGCCCTGTGCGCCAGCGGCGGCCGGGAGGAGAAGGTGAAGGTGGTGGTAGTGGGAGGCCGAGGCGGGGCACCGCGGTGGTGGTGGTGGTGGGCTGGGGCGCCGCGGTGGCCGCCGGCTGTGGGAGTGGTGGTGGGCGGCCTGGCTTGTGGTAGGTGGCGGTGGTGCGGGGCACCGATGCGGAAGGGGAGGGAGGTTGTGGCCCTCGGGGCTTGGGGGGATGTGGTGGGTCGTGGGGGTAGGTGGCTAGTCGTCGGAGCAGAGAGGTGTTATCAGAATAAGAGGCGGGTGTTATGAGAATAAGACTCTAGAGGGTGTTATCATGGTAGACCCATCCTATATATGTGATCGCAACAGTTTTGTCACCCTATATATATATATATAGATAGGCCAGGGCGCGCCCTAGGGCTGGCCGCCGGCCCCCTAGGGGCCTGATAACCCACAAATATAGGTGATCGCAACAGTTTTTGAGGGTAGAGTATTCAACCCAAATTTGTTGATTCGACACAAGGAGAGCCAAAGAATATTCTCAAGTATTAGCAGTTGAGTTGTCAATTCAACCACACCTGGATAACTTAATATATGCAGCAAAGTGTTTAGTAGCAAAGTAATATTATAATAGTGGTAACGGTAACAAAAGTAACGGAAGCAAAAGTAATATTTTTGGTGTTTTGTAGTGATTGTAACAGTAACAACGGGAAAGTAAATAAGCGAGAACCAATATAGAAAAAGCTCGTAGGCATTGGATCGGTGATGGATAATTATGTCGGATGCGGTTCATCATGTAACAGTCATAACATAGGGTGACACAGAACTAGCTCCAATTCATCAATATAATGTAGGCATGTATTCCGAATATAGTCATACATGTTTATGGAAAAGAACTTGCATGACATCTTTTGTCCTACCCTCCCGTGGCAGCGGGGTCCTAATGGAAACTAAGGGATATTAAGGCCTCCTTTTAATAGAGTACCAGAACAAAGCATTAGCACATAGTGAATACATGAACTCCTCAAACTATGGTCATCACCGGGAGTGGTCCCGATTATTGTCACTTCGGGGTTGCCGGATCACAACACATAGTAGGTGACTATAGACTTGCAAGATAGGATCAAGAACTCACATATATTCATGAAAACATAATAGGTTCAGATCTGAAATCATGGCACTCGGGCCCTAGTGACAAGCATTAAGCATAGCAAAGTCATAGCAACATCAATCTCAGAACATAGTGGATACTAGGGATCAAACCTTAACAAAACTAACTCGATTACATGATAGATCTCATCCAACCCATCACCGTCTAGCAAGCCTACGATGGAATTACTCACGCACGGTGGTGAGCATCATGAAATTGGTGATGGAGGATGGTTGATGATGACGATGGCGACGAATCCCCCTCTCCGGAGCCCCGAACGGACTCCAGATCAGCCCTCCCGAGAGGTTTTAGGGCTTGGCGGCGGCTCCGTATCATAAAACGCGATGATTTATCCTCCTTGATTTTTTTCTCCCCGAAAGCAAATATATAGAGTTGGAGTTGGCGTCGGAGGAGCTCCAGGGGGCCCACGAGGTAGGGGTCGCACCCTAGGGGGGCACCCTCGTGGACAGGGTGTGGGCCCCGTGGTCTTCATCTCTGGCAAGGATTTTTTATTATTTCTGAAAAGTTGTTTTGTGGAGTTTCAGGTCATTCCGAGAAGTTTTGTTTCTGCACATAAATAACACCATGGAAAGTCTGCTGAAAACATCGTCAGTCCGGATTAGTTCCATCCAAATCATGCAAGTTAGAGTCCAAAACAAGGGCAAAAGTGTTTGGAAAAGTAGATACGACGGAGACGTATCAACTCCCCAAGCTTAAACCTTTGCTTGTCCTCAAGCAATTCAGTTGATAAACTGAAAGTGATAAAGAAAAACTTTTACAAACTCTGTTTGCTCTTGTTGTTGTAAATATGCAAATCCAGCATTCAAGTTTTCAGCAAAGATTATAACTAACCACATTTGCAATAACTCTTAGGTCTCATGTTTACTCATATCAATAACATAATCAACTAGCGAGTCATAATAATAAATCTCGGATGACAACACTTTCTCAAAACAATCATAATTGATATAACAAGATGGTATCTCGCTAGCCCTTTCTGAGACCGCAAAACATAAATGCAGAGCACCTTTAAAGATCAAGGACTGACTAGACATTGTAATTGATGGTAAAAGAGATCAAATCATAGTCATACCCAATATAAATTAACAGTAATGAATGCAAATGAAAGTTGTGCTCTCCAGCTAGTGCTTTTTAATAAGAGGGTGATGAATCAACATAAAAGTAAATAGAAAGGCCCTTCGCAGAGGGAAGCAGGGATTTGTAGAGGTGCCAGAGCTTGGTTTTGAAATAGAGATAAATAATATTTTGAGCGGCATACTTTCATTGTCAACATAACAACCAAGAGATGGCGATATCTTCCATGCTACACACATTATAGGCGGTTCCCAAATAGAATGGTAAAGTTTATACTCCCCCTCCACCAACAAGCATCAATCCATGACTTGCTCGAAACAACGAGTGTCTCCAACTAGCAACAATCCCAGGGGGAGTTTTGTTTGCAATTATTTTGATTTAGTTTGCATAAAGCATGGGACTGGGCATCCCGGAGACCAGCCATTTTCTCGTGAATGAGGAGCGGAGTCCAGTCCTCTTGAGAATAACCCGCCTAACATGGAAGATAAGGGCATCCCTAGTTGATACATGAGCTATTCGAGCATACAAAACAGAATGTTTATTTGAAGGTTTAGAGTTTGGCACATACAAATTTACTTGGAACGGCAGGTAGATACCGTATATAGGAAGGTATAGTGGGCTCATCTGGAATAACTTTGGGGTTTAAGGGATTGGATGCACAAGCAGTATTCCCGCTTAGTACAACTGAAGGCTAGCAAAAGACTGGGAAGCAACCAACTAGAGAGCGACCACAGTCATGAACATGCATTAAAATTAATAAACATTTGATGCAAGCATGAGTAGGATATAATCCACCATGAACATAAATATCGTGAAGGCTATGTTGATTTTGTTTCAACTACATGTGTGAACATGTGCCAAGAAAGTCACTTAAATCATTCAATTGAGGATACCACGGGAAAATATGAAGGAGAACTTGGGTACCAGAGCACCCTATATGCAAAAAAAATTATTAATTCAAAAGAAGTTCAAAAAATTCCAAATCTTTTTTGGTATTAAACATGATCAAGTGTTGTAGTTGTATAAAAAAGATTCGGCAAAGAATGATATTTGTTGCATCCTGGGTCGAAGATTCGGCAAAAAAACGTTATAAACAAGTACTATACACGCTATATTGTCGTCATAAACTTGTCTTTTTTGCCGTGAAGTCAATATGAATCATTTCTTGTCCAAATCTTTTATACGAGTACAATACCTGATCATGTTTGATTCCAAAAAATATTTGGAATTTTTTGAACTTTTCTGAATTACTAATTTTTTTTTCTGCATATAGGGTGCGCGGGTACCCGAGAGCACCAGGTCCGCGTCCGGATACCACCCCACTGTGCCACATCACAACCATTTTAATAACATGTTGGCACGCAAGGTAAACCATTATAACTCATAGCTAATCAAGCATGGCACGAGCAACTATGATCTCTAATTGTCATTGCAAACATGTTTATTCATAATAAGCTGAATCAAGAACGATGAACTCTTCATATTTACAAAAACAAGAGAGGTCGAGTTCATACCAGCTTTTCTCATCTCAGTCAGCCCATAGTATATCATCATAATTGCCTTTCACTTGCACGACCTAATGAAGTGAATAATAATAAGAGTGTACGTGCATTGAACTAAGCTGGAATCTGCGAGCATTCAATAAATAGGAGAAGACAAGGCAATATGGGCTCTTGGTTAAATCAACAATAATGCATATAAGAGCCACTTCAACAATTTAATCATGGTCCTCTCCTAACGACCCCCAAAGAAAAGAAAAGAAATAAAACTATTTACACGGGAAAGCTCCCAACAAACAAAAGAACAACGGGAAATATTTTTGGGTTTTCTTTTTAATTTCTACTACTACAGCAAGAAAAGTAAACTAGCTAGAAGCTACTACTAATTTTTTTGTTTTTTCTCAAGGTTTAACAAACACACAAGAAGAAAGCAGGAAAAAGAAAATAAACTAGCATGGATATTACAGTGAAAAAGTATGAGCACCGACATCTAGCAATGAGTGTGTGTAAACATAAATGTAATGTCGGTGGGAATTATGTACTCCCCGAAGCTTAGGCTTTTGGCCTAAGTTGGTTCATTGCCAGGGATGGCCTGGCGGATACCCGTAGGTGTAGCTGGGGTCGTACTGCGATGAAGAGGACTCTGACTGCCACTGGCTGGCAGCCATCTCCGAATCCCAAAAGTAATCAGACTATCGTGCAGGCTCAAGTTGTGGTTCCGGCTCCGGGGCTGGTGCAGGGTTCCGCTAGGCTTGAACGGCCGCCCACGGAACAAGATACAGACCTTCAGACAAATTAAACAAAGAAGAAGTAGGCAAAGTAATAGTCTCAGGGTGATGTTTATTAAAGAATAATTTGTATTTAAGCTCCCCTTCCCTGCCGTTAACAATGAAGTCATGCGCTAGCATACTCTTATAATCTAAATAAGCATTGGGCAGCATTTTTTCTTCTTTCTCATAGAGCCTAATAGGTATGTTAAAATGTGCAGCTAGGCGTGAAGCATAAATGCCTCCAAAGATGGGGCCCTTAGTACGGTTCAGACTTAACCGTTTAGCTATAACTCCGCCCATACTAACAGTGTTATCGCGGAATAAACCATGGAAAAGAATGATAATATCAGGAACACTAAGATTTCCATAGTTTCCGTGACCAATTAGGCAACAACTAGCAAATAAGGCAAAGTAGCGTAAAACAGGAAAATGTATGCTAGTGATTCTTGCATCGGAAACCTTCCTGGTTTCCCCCACGGTGATGATGTCAATAAATTCTTCCACATCTTTACGGTGTGGTTCATCTAAGGTACCCTCAAAGGCTATTTTGCAAACCTTGCAAAATTCAGCTAATGGCATCTTCTCAACAACGTCATATAAATGAAACTCTACTGAAGGAGGTGATTCCTTAGGAAAATAGTAGAAGTTTTGCAAAAAAGTATTAGTGAGTAAGAGATACTGATGACGTTGGTCGCGAAGGAAATCGGCGAGGCCAGCATTCTCAGCCAATGAATAGAAATCCTCATATATCCCGGCTTGTCCCAAGAAGTCATCGGAAGGCCATTCACACGGCCGGACCTCCGTGGTACAAGGCAAATTATATTTGGGCCTCTGTGCTTCTTCATTTTGCTTTTCCTTCGAGCTTCGGCTCGATGAGCCCCTCAAAAGTCTCTTCATCATTTTCTGAAATATTCTAAAAATTTTAGTAACTTCAACCAAAAGTGAACCAAACTCAACAAAATTGATAGCAACTACTCCTACAAGTGCCTAGAGCCTATATCAAGCATTAGAACTACTTGGAACCATATAAATTTGACATGCAAGCTCAAGAACATGGTCACCTATGCAGCACAAATTTGCAATGAATAAAGCACTAGAGCAAAAACTAATTGGATCAACGGAGGAGTCACATACCAAGGAACAATCTCCCCAAGCAGTTTTGTGAGAGGTGCTTTGAGCAAGGACATCAAAAATCACAGCAAAGTGAGCTAGAACTCGTGCTTGAGCCAAATATTCGTGTTTGTGGGAGGAAGAAGAACTGTATGGGTGCAGGAATAAGTGGAGGGGGCCATCGTGGGCCCACGAGGCAGGGGGGCGCGCCCTCCACCCTCGTTCCCAGGTGGTTGACCCCCCTGATGTGTTCTCAGTTACATAAATCCTCAAATATTCTAGAAAAAAACATATTTCATTTTCAGGGCATTTGGAGAACTTTTATTTTCGGGGTATTTTTATATTGCACAGATAAATCAGTAAACAGACAGAAAAATACTATTTTTACTTTATTTCAACTAAATAACAGATAATAGAGAGATGGTACAGAAGGTTGTGCCTTCTAGTTTCATCCATCTCATCCTCATCAAAAGGAATCCACTAACAAGGTTGATCAAGTCTTGTTAACAAACTCATTCCGAATAACATGGAACCGGAGAAATTTCGAATAACACTATGTTACCTCAACGGGGATATCCACATCCCCAATAATAAGAATATCATATTTCTTCTTGGCAGTAGGAAGAGGAAATTCAAAACCCCCAAATATAATCGATGGAATTTTTCCAATAGAGTTGATACTATGAACTTGAGGTTGTTTCCTCGGAAACTGTACCATATGCTCATTACCATTAACATGAAAAGTGACATTGCCTTTGTTGCAATCAATAACAGCACCTGCATTATTCAAAAAGGGTCTTCCAAGAATAATAGACATACTATCGTCCTCGGGAATATCAAGAATAACAAAGTCCGTTAAAATAGTAACGTTTGCAACCACAATAGGCACATCCTCACATATACCGACAGGTATAGCACTTGATTTATCAGCCATTTGCAAAGATATTTCAGTAGGTGTCAACTTATTCAAGTCAAGTCTATGATATAAAGAGAGAGGCATAACACTAACACCGGCTCCAAGATCACATAAAGCAGTTTTAACATAGTTTCTTTTAATGGAGCATGGTATAGTAGGTACTCCTGGATATCCAAGTTTCTTTGGTATTCCACCCTTAAAAGTATTATTAGCAAGCATGGTGGAAATTTCAGCTTCTGGTATCTTTCTTTTATTTGTGACAATATCTTTCATGTATTTAGCATAAGGATTCATTTTGAGCATATCAGTTAATTGCATACGCAAAAAGATAGGTCTAATCATTTCAGCAAAGCGCTCAAAATCCTCATCATCCTTTTTCTTGGATGGTTTGGGAGGAAAAGGCATGGGTTTCTCAACCCATGGCTCCCTTTCTTTACCGTGTTTCCTAGCAACAAAGTCTCTCGTATCATAACGTTGATTCTTTGATTGTGGGTTATCAAGATCAACAACAGGTTCAACTTCTACATCCTTATCGTTACTAGGCTGAGCATCATCATTAACATTTTCACTGTGTTCATGTTCATTACCAGATTGTGTTTCAGCATCAGAAATAGAGATATCGTTTGGATTCTCAGGTGGTTCAGCAATGGGTTCACTAGAAGTTTGCAAAGTCCTACCATTTTTGTTTTTCTTCCTTTTAGAAGAACTAGGCACATCAATATTATTTCTCTGAGAATCTTGCTCAATTCTCTTAGGGTGGCCTTCAGGAGACAAAGGTTCCTGAGTCATTCTACCAGTTCTAGTAGCCACTCTAACAGCATAATCATTTTTTTACTATTCATTTCATTGAGCAAATCATTTTGAGCTTTAAGTACTTGTTCTACTTGAGTGGTAACCATAGAAGCATGTTTGCGAACAAGTTTAAGTTCACCTCTAATATTAGCCATATAATCACCCAAGTGTTTAATCATATCGGAATTGTATTTCAATTGTCTACCAAAATAAGCATTAAAATTTTCTTGCTTAACCATAAAGTTATCAAACTCATCCAAGCATTGGCTAGCAATTTTAGCAGGAGGGATTTCAGCTCTATCATACCTATAGATAGAATTTACCTTATTACCTGTGTCGGGTTATCAAGACCAGGAGGTTCTTCAATAGGTAATGGATCAAGCTCATATGTTTCTTCAATAGGCGGTAAATTAAGACCATGTATTTCTTCAATAGGAGGTAAATTCTTGACATCTTCAGCTTTAATACCTTTTTCTTTCATAGATTTCTTTGCCTCTTGTATATCTTCAGGACTGAGAAATAGAACACCCCTCTTCTTCGGAGTTGGTTTAGGAATAGGCTCAGTAATTGGAGCAAGAGCTGGCTCGGGAGCTGGCTCAGGTAGTGCCCAATTATTTTCATTTGTCAACATATTATTCAATAGAATTTTAGCTTCATCCGGTGTTCTTTCCCTGAAAACAGAACCAGCACAACTATCCAGGTAATCTCTCGAAGCATCGATTAGTCCATTATAAAAGATATCAAGTATTTCATTTTTCTTGAGAGGATGATCAGGCAAAGCATTAAGCAACTTGAGAAGCCTCCCCCAAGCTTGTGGGAGACTCTCTTCTTCGTTTTGCACAAAATTATAAATTTCCCTCAAAGCAGCTTGTTTCTTATGAGCAAGGACATATTTAGCAGAGAAATAATAAATCATATCCTAGGGACTACGCACACAACCAGGATCAAGAGAATTAAATCATATCTTAGCATCACCCTTTAATGAGAACGGAAATATTTTAAGGATTTAAAAGTAGCGAGATCTCTCATCATTAGTGAACAGGGTGGCTATATCATTTAGTCTAGTAAGATGTGCCACAACAGTTTCAGATTCATAGCCATGAAAAGGATCAGATTCAACCAAAGTAATTATATGAGGATCAACAGAGAATTCATAATCCTTATCGGCAACACAGATAGGTGAAGTAGCAAAAGCAGGGTCAGGTTTTATTCTATCTTTAAGAGATTGCTTATTCCAATTAGCTAATAACCTCTTGAGATCATATCTATCTTTGCAAGCTAAAATAGCTGCAGAAGATTCCATATCAAATACATAACCCTTAGGAATAACATGCATATCTTCATCATCACTTTCATCAATATAATCAGTTTCAATAATTTCTTTCTCTCTAGCCCTAGCAATTTGTTCATCAAGAAATTCACTAAGGGGCACAGTAGTATCAAGCATAGAAGTAGTTTCATCATAAGTATTATGCATAGCAGAAGTGGCATCATCAAGAACATGCAACATATCAGAATGAATAGCAGAAGCAGGTTTAGGTGCCGCAAGCCTACTCAAAACAGAAGGTGAATCAAGTGCAGAGCTAGATGGCAGTTCCTTACCTCCCCTCGTAGTTGAGGGATAAGTTGTTGTCTTAGCGTCTTTCAAGTTCTTCATAGTGACCAGCAGATATAAATCCCAAGTGACTCAAAGAATAGAGCTATGCTCCCCGGCAACGGCGCCAGAAAATAGTCTTGATAACCCACAAGTATAGGGGATCGCAACATTTTTCGAGGGTAGAGTATTCAACCCAAATTTGTTGATTCGACACAAGGGGAGCCAAAGAATATTCTCAAGTATTAGCAGTTGAGTTGTCAATTCAACCACACCTGGATAACTTAATATCTGCAGCAAAGTGTTTAGTAGCAAAGTAATATGATAATAGTGGTAACAGAACAAAAGTAACGAAAGCAAAAAATAATATTTTTGGTGTTTTGTAGTGATTGTAACAGTAACAACGGGAAAGTAAATAAGCGAGAACCAATATAGGAAAAGCTCGTAGGCATTGGATCGGTGATGGATAATTATGTCGGATGCAATTCATCATGTAACAGTCATAACATAGGGTGACACATAACTAGCTCCAATTCATCAATCTAATGTAGGCATGTATTCCGAATATAGTCATACGTGCTTATGGAAAAGAACTTGCATGACATCTTTTGTCCTACCCTCCCGTGGCAGCGGGGTCCTAATGGAAACTAAGGGATATTAAGGCCTCCTTTTAATAGAGTACCGGAACAAAGCATTAGCACATAGTGAATACATGAACTCCTCAAACTATGGTCATCACCGGGAGTGGTCCCGATTATTGTCACTTCGGGGTTGCCGGATCATAACACATAGTAGGTGGCTATAGACTTGCAAGATAGGATCAAGAACTCACATATATTCATGAAAACATAATAGGTTCATATCTGAAATCACGGCACTCGGGCCCTAGTGACAAGCATTAAGCATATCACAATCATAGCAACATCAATCTCAGAACATAGTGGATACTAGGGATCAAACCCTAACAAAACTAACTCGATTACATGATAGATCTCATCCAACCCATCACCGTCCAGCAAGCCTACGATGGAATTACTCACGCACGACGGTGAGCATCATGAAATTGGTGACGGAGGATGGTTGATGATGACGACGACGACGAATCCCCCTTTCCGGAGCACCGAACAGATTCCAGATCAGCCCTCCCGAGAGGTTTTAGGGCTTGGCGGCGGCTCCGCATCGTAAAACACGATGATTTCTTCTCCTTGATTTTTTTTCTCCCCGAAAGCAAATATATAGAGTTGTAGTTGGCGTCAGAGGAGCTCCAGGGGGCCCACGAGGTAGGGGGCGCCCTAGGGGGGCGCCCCCACCCTCGTGGACAGGGTGTGGGCCCCCTGGTCTTCATCTTTGGAAAGGATTTTTTATTATTTCTGAAAAGTTGTTCCGTGGAGTTTCAGGTCATTCGAGAAGTTTTGTTTCTGCACATAAATAACACCATGGAAAGTCTGCTGAAAACAACGTCAGTCCGGGTTAGTTCCATCCAAATCATGCAAGTTAGAGTCCAAAACAAGGGCAAAAGTGTTCGGAAAAGTAGATACGACGGAGAATAGATCAACGCAAAAGTCCAAATCATCCAGTAGGAGGTTACGCGCGAGTCCCTCGTACCTACACAAAACAAATAGCTCAACGCAACCAACGCGATTAGGGGTTGTCAATCCCTTCACGGTCACTTACGGGAGTGAGATCTGATAGAGATGATAAAGTGAAAAGTAAAAGGCAAAGTAAAAAAAGCAAAGCAATAATAAAGTGATGGAGATTGATATGATGAGAATAGACCCGGGGGCCATAGGTTTCACTAGTGGCTTCTCTCAAGAGCATAAGTATTCTACGGTGGGTGAACAAATTACTGTTGAGCAATTGACATAATTGAGCATAGTTATGAGAATATCTTGGTATGATCATGTATATAGGCACCACGTCCGAGACACGTAGACCGACTCCTGCCTGCATCTACTACTATTACTCCACTCATCGACAGCTATCCAGCATGCATCTAGAGTATTAAGTTAAAAACAGAGTAACGCCTTAAGCAAGATGACATGATGTAGAGGGATAGTTTCATGCAATATGATAAAAAACCCCATGTTGTTATCCTCGATGGCAACAATACAATACGTGCCTTGCTGCCCCTTCTGTCACTGGGAAAGGACACCGCAAGATTGTACCCAAAGCTAAGCACTTCTTCCATTGCAAGAAAAACCAATCTAGTAGGCCAAACCAAACTGATAATTCGAAGAGACTTGCAAAGATAACCAATCATACATAAAAGAATTCAGAGAAGATTCAGATATTATTCATAGATAGACTTGATCATAAACCCACAATTCATCGGTCTCAACAAACATACCGCAAAAAGAAGATTACATCGAATAGATCTCCACTAGAGAGGGGGAGAACATTGTATTGAGATCCAAAAAGAGAGAAGAAGCCATCTAGCCACTAACTATGGACCCGAAGGTCTGAGGTAAACTACTCACACTTCATTGGAGGGGCTAGGATTATGTAGAAGCCCTCCGTGATGATGGCCCTCTCCGGCGGAGCTCCGGAACATGCCCCAAGATGGGATCTCGTGGGTACAGAAGGTTGCGACGGTGGAATTAGGTTTTTGGCTCCGTATCTGATCGTTTGGGGGTACGTAGGTATATATATATAGGAGGAAGGAGTACGTCGGTGGAGCTTCGAGGGGCCCACGAGGCAGGGGGCGCGCCCTCCACCCTCGTGATCGCCTCGTGGCTTTCTTGACAGAGGGTCCAAGTCTCCTGGGTCTTATCTGATGAGAAAATCACGTTCCAAAGGGTTTCATTCCGTTTGGACTCCGTTTGATATTCCGTTTCTCTGAAACACTAAAATAGGCAAAAAACAGAAATTCTGGACTGGGCCTCCAGTTAATAGGTTAGTCCCAAAAATAATATAAACGTGGAAAATAAAGCCCAATATAGTCCAAAACAGTAGATAATATAGCATGGAGCAATAAAAAATTATAGATACGTTGGAGACATATCAGGCATTCCCAAGCTTAATTCCTGCTCGTCCTCGAGTAGGTAAATGATAAAAAGTGAATTTTTGATGAGGAGTGCTACTTGGCATAGTTTCAATATAAATTTTCTTAATTGTGGTATGAATATTCAGATTCGAAAGATTCAAGACAAAAGTTCATGTTGACATAAAAATAATAATACTTCAAGCATACCAACAAAGCAAGTATGTCTTCTCAAAATAACATGGCCAAAGAAAGCTATCCCTACAAAATCATATAGTCTGGCTATGCTCTATCTTCACCACACAAAGTATTTAAATCATGCACAACCTCGATGACAAGCCAAGAAATTGTTTCATACTTCTGACATTTTCAAAACTTTTTCGATCTTCACGCAATACATGAGCGTGAGCCATGGATATAGCACTATATGTGGAATAGAATGGTGGTTGTGGAGAAGACAAAAAGAGGGTAAGACAGCCTCACATCAGCTAGGCGTATCAACGGGCTATGGAGATGCCCACCAATAGATATCAATGTGAGTGAGTAGGGATTGCCATGCAACGGACTCACTAGAGCTATAAGTATATGAAGCTCAACAAAAGAAACTAAGTGGGTGTGCATCCAACTCGCTTGCTCACGAAGACCTAGGGCATTTTGAGGAAGCCCATCATTGGAATATACAAGCCAAGTTGTATAATGAGAAATTCCCACTAGTATATGAAAGTGACAAAATGAGAGACTCTCTATCATGAAGAGCATGGTGCTATTTTGAAGCACAAGTGTGGTAAAAGGATAGTAACATTGCCCCTTCTCTCTTTTTCTCTCATTTTTTTATTTGGGCCTTTTTTTGGCCTCTTTTTTTCGTCCGGAGTCTCATCCCGACTTGTGGGGGAATCATAGTCTCCATCATCCTTTCCTCACTTGGGACAATGCTCTAAAAATGATGATCATCACACTTTTTATTTTTCTTACAACTCAACAATTACAACTCAATACTTAGAAAAAAATATGACTCTATATGAATGCCTCTGGCGGTGTACCGGGATATGCAATGAATCAAGAGTGACATGTATGAAAGAATTATGAACGGTGGCTTTGTCACGAATACGATCCAGTACATGATCATGCTAGCAATATGACAATGATGGAGCGTGTCATAATAAACGGAACGGTGGAAAGTTGCATGGCAATATATCTTGGAATGGCTATGGAAATGCCATGATAGGTAGGTATGGTGGCTGTTTTGAGGAAGGTATATGGTGAGTGTATGATACCGACGAAAGGTGTGCGATATTAGAGAGGCTAGCAATGGTGGAAGGAAGGAAAGTGCGTATAATCCATGGACTCAACATTAGTCATAAAGAACTCATATACCTATTGCAAAAATCTAGAAGTTATCAAAGAAAAGTATTACGCGCATGCTCCTAGGGGTATAGATTGGTAGGAAAAGACCATCGCTCATCCCCGACCGCCACTCATAAGGAAGACAATCAATCAATAAATCATGCTCTGACTTCATCACATAACGGTTCACCATACATGCATGCTACGGGAATCACAAACTTTAACACAAGTATTTCTCAAATTCACAACTTCTCAACTAGCATGACTCTAATATCACCATCTTAATATCTCAAAAAAATTATCAAGCATCAATCTTTTCTTAGTATTCAATGCACTCAAAAGAAAGTTTTACAAATCTTGAATACCAAGCATATTATTATTAAGCAAATTACCATGCTATTAAAGACTCTCAAAATAATCTAAGTGAAGCATGAGAGATCAATAGTTTATATAAAACAAATCCACCACCGTGCTCTAAAAGATATAATTGAAGCACTAGGGCAAAACTATAAAGCTCAAAAGATATAAGTGAAGCACATAGAGCAAAACTATAAAGCTCAAAAGATATAAGTGAAGCACATAGAGTATTCTATGAAATTCCAATTTATGTATGGCTCTCTCAAAAGGTGTGTACAGCAAGTATGATTGTGGCACACTAACAAACAAAGACACAAATAACACAAGACGCTCCAAGCAAAACACATATCATGTGGTGAATAAAAATAGAGCATCAAGTAAAATTACCGATGGAAGTAGACGAAAGAGGGGATGCCTTCCGGGGCATCCCCAAGCTTTGACTTTTTGGTGTCCTTGGATTATCTTGGGAGTGCCATGGGCATCCCCAAGCTTAGGCTCTTGCCACTCCTTGTTCCATAATCCATCAAAAGATTTCACCCAAAACTTGAAAACTTCACAACACAAAACTCGATAGAAATCTCGTGAGCTCCGTTAGCGAAAGAAAACAAAAGACCACTTCAAGGTACTGTAATGAACTCATTCTTTATTTATATTGGTGTTAAACCTACTGTATTCCAACTTCTCTATGGATTATAAACTATTTTACTAGCCATAGATTCATCGAAATAAGCAAACAACACACGGAAAACAGAATCTATCGAAAATAGAACAGTCTGTAGTAATCTGTAACTAGCGCAAACTTCTGGAACTCCAAAAAATCTACCAAAACTGGACTACCTAGAAAATTTGTATATTGATCAGAAGCAATTGGAATCAGTATTTTATCACGTTCTGGTGATTTTTAACAATTGTTTTCGTGAACAGAAAGTTTCTGGAAATTACAGCAAGATCAAATAACTATTATCCAAGAAGATCCTATAGGTCTAACTTGACACAAACACTAATTAAAACATAAAACCACATCTAAACATAAGGTACATGGATTATTTATTCCTAAACATAAGAAAAAAACTAAAAATAAAATTGGGTTGCCTCCCAATAAGCGCCATTAACGGCCCTAGCTAGGCAAAAAAGTGAGGATAGATATAGGTATTGCCATTCCCTTCCTTCATGTCAATAATTGCACCAACCGTTCTAAGGAAAGGTCTACCGAGAATAATAGGGCATGAAGGATTGCAATCTATATCAAGAACGATAAAATCTACGGGCACATAATTCCTATTTGCAACAATAAGAACATCATTAATTCTTCCCATAGGTTTCTTAATAGTGGAATCCGCAAGATGCAAGTTTAGAGAGCAATCATCAAAATCACGGAAATCTAGCATATCACACAAAGTTTTGGGAATAGTAGAGACACTAGCACCCAAATCACACAAAGCATAAAACTCATAATCTTTAATTTTAATTTTAATAGTAGGTTCCCACTCATCATAAAGTTTTCTAGGGATAGAAACTTTCAACTCAAGTTTTTATTCAGAAGATTGCATCCAGGCATCAACGATATGTTCGGTAAAGGCTTTATTTTGACTATAAGCATGAGGAGAATTTAGCACGGATTGCAACAAGGAAATACAATCAATTAAAGAGCAAGTTTCATAATTAAATTCCTTGAAATCCAATATAGTGGGTTTAGCAACATCTAGGGTTTTATTTCTTTCAATCCCACTTTTATCATTTTCATCATCAAGATCTAAATAGTCCGAATTTTTGGAATGCCTTCTAGGTAAAGGAAGATCATATTCAGTTTCATCAAGATTCATATTGCAAAACAAAGATTTAATAGGGGACACATCAATAACTTTTAGATCTTCATCTTGATTTTCATAGGAATCCGGTTTAGCGGCCATCTTATTGACTAAGGTTGCTTGCATATCCGAAATTTCAGCAGTTAATTTTTCAAGATGAGCAATTTGAGATCTTACACCATCAAATTCTTTAGACATATCATCGAGCTCTTTGTTCATATAACTCATAAAACTTTTTTGTTCCTTAAGCTTGTTTCTGAAGAAATTATTATGCTCAAATTGCAAAACCATAAACTTCCTGGCGTTGTTTTCAATTTCTTCTAATTTTTTAAGGTGAAGATCACCAAATCTAGGGAGAGCCATCGCGACAAACAAGCAATCCAACACACGAGCAAACAAAAGGCAAGCGAGAAAACGGCAAACAGAAAAAGAGAGGGCGAATAAAACGGCAAGGGTGAAGTGTGGGAGAGGAAAACGAGAGGCAAATGGCATATAATGTAATGTGAGAGATAGGGATTGTGATGGGTACTTGGTATGTTGACTTTAGCGCAGACTCCCCGGCAACGGCGCCAGAATTCTTCCTGCTACCTCTTGAGCACTGCGTTGAATTTCCCCGAAGAGGAGAGGATGATGCAGCAAAGTAGCGTAAGTATTTCCCTCAGTTTTTGAGAACCAAGGTATCAATCCAGTAGGAGGCTACGCGCGAGTCCCTCGTACCTACAAAAAAAAATAGCTCAACGCAACCAACACGATTAGGGGTTGTCAATCCCTTCACGGTCACTTACGGGAGTGAGATCTGATAGAGATGATCAAGTGAAAAGTAAAAGGCAAAGTAAAAAAGCAAAGCAATAATAAAGTGATGGAGATTGATATGATGAGAATAGACCCGGGGGCCATAGGTTTCACTTGTGGCTTCTCTCAAGAGCATAAATATTCTACGGTGGGTGAACAAATTACTGTTGAGCAATTGACATAATTGAGCATAGTTATGAGAATATCTTGGTATGATCATGTATATAGGCACCATGTCCGAGACACGTAGACCGACTCCTGCCTGCATCTACTACTATTACTCCACTCATCGACAGCTATCCAGCATGCATCTAGAGTATTAAGTTAAAAACAGAGTAACGCCTTAAGCAAGATGACATGATGTAGAGGGATAGTTTCATGCAATATGATAAAAAACCCCATGTTGTTATCCTCGATGGCAACAATACAATACGTGCCTTGCTGCCCCTTCTGTCACTGGGAAAGGACACCGCAAGATTGTACCCAAAGCTAAGCACTTCTTCCATTGCAAGAAAAACCAATCTAGTAGGCCAAACCAAACTGATAATTCGAAGAGACTTGCAAAGATAACCAATCATACATAAAAGAATTCAGAGAAGATTCAGATATTATTCATAGATAGACTTGATCATAAACCCACAATTCATCGGTCTCAACAAACAGACCGCAAAAAGAAGATTACATCGAATAGATCTCCACTAGAGAGGGGGAGAACATTGTATTGAGATCCAAAAAGAGAGAAGAAGCCATCTAGCCACTAACTATGGACCCGAAGGTCTGAGGTAAACTACTCACACTTCATTGGAGGGGCTAGGATTATGTAGAAGCCCTCCGTGATGATGGCCCTCTCCGGCGGAGCTCCGGAACATGCCCCAAGATGGGATCTCGTGGGTACAGAAGGTTGCGACGGTGGAATTAGGTTTTTTGGCTCCGTATCTGATTGTTTGGGGGTACGTAGGTATATATATATAGGAGGAAGGAGTACGTCGGTGGAGCTTCGAGGGGCCCACGAGGCAGGGGGTGCGCCCTCCACCCTCGTGACCGCCTCGTGGCTTTCATGACGGAGGGTCCAAGTCTCCTGGGTCTTATCTGATGAGAAAATCACGTTCCCGAAGATTTCATTCCGTTTGATATTATGTTTCTCCAAAACACTGAAATAGGCAAAAAACAACAATTCTAAGCTGGGCCTCCGGTTAATAGGTTAGTCCCAAAAACAATATAAAAGTGGAAAATAAAGCCCAATATAGTCCAAAACAGTAGATAATATAGCATGGAGCAATCAAAAATTATAGATACGTTGGATACGTATCAGGCATCCCCAAGCTTAATTCCTGCTCGTCCTCGAGTAGGTAAATGATAAAAAGAGAATTTTTGATGAGGAGTGCTACTTGGCATAATTTCAATGTAAATCTTCTTAATTGTGGTATGAATATTCATATTCGAAAGATTCAAGACAAAAGTTCATGTTGACATAAAAATAATAATACTTCAAGCATACTAACAAAGCAATTATGTCTTCTCGAAATAACATGGCCAAAGAAAGCTATCCCTACAAAATCATATAGTCTGGCTATGCTCTATCTTCACCACACAAAGTATTTAAATCATGCACAACCCCGATGTAAAGCCAAGAAATTGTTTCATACTTCTGACATTTTCAAAACTTTTTCGATCTTCACGCAATACATGAGTGTGAGCCACGGATATAGCACTATATGTGGAATAGAATGGTGGTTGTGGAGAAGACAAAAGGAGGGGAAGATAGCCTCACATCAACTAGGCGTATCAATGGGCTATGGAGATGCCCACCAATAGATATCAATGTGAGTGAGTAGGGATTGCCATGCAACGGATGCACTAGAGCAATAAGTATATGAAAGCTCAACAAAATAAACTAAGTGGGTGTGCATCCAACTCGCTTGCTCACGAAGACCTAGGGCATTTTGAGGAAGCCCATCATTGGAATATACAAGCCAAGTTGTATAATGAGAAATTCCCACTAGTATATGAAAGTGAAAAAATGAGAGACTCTCTATCATGAAGATCATGGTGCTATTTTGAAGCACAAGTGTGGTAAAAGGATAGTAACATTGCCCCTTCTCTCTTTTTCTCTCATTTTTTTATTTGGGCCTTTTTTGGCCTCTTTTTTTTCGTCCGGAGTCTCATCCCGACTTGTGGGGGAATCATAGTCTCCATCATCCTTTCCTCACTTGGGACAATGCTCTAAAAATGATGATCATCACACTTTTTATTTTTCTTACAACTCAACAATTACAACGCAATACTTAGAACAAAATATGACTCTATATGAATGCCTCCGGCGGTGTACCGGGATATGCAATGAATCAAGAGTGACATGTATGAAAGAATTATGAACGGTGGCTTTGTCACGAATACGATGTCCACTACATGATCATGCTAGCAATATGACGATGATGGAGCGTGTCATAATAAACGGAATGGTGGAAAGTTGCATGGCAATATGTCTCGGAATGGCTATGGAAATGCCATGATAGGTAGGTATGGTGGCTGTTTTGAGGAAGGTATATGGTGAGTGTATGATACGTACGAAAGGTGCGCGGTATTAGAGAGGCTAGCAATGGTGGAAGGAAGGAAAGTGCGTATAATCCATGGACTCAACATTAGTCATAAAGAACTCATATACTTATTGCAAAAATCTAGAAGTTATCAAAGCAAAGTATTACGCGCATGCTCCTAGGGGGATAGATTGGTAGGAAAAGACCATCGCTCGTCCCCGACCGCCACTCATAAGGAAGACAATCAATAAATAAATCATGCTCCGACTTCATCACATAACGGTTCACCATACGTGCATGCTACGGGAATCACAAACTTTAACACAAGTATTTCTCAAATTCACAACTACTCAACTAGCATGACTCTAACATCACCATCTTCATATCTCAAAACAATTATCAAGCATCAATCTTTTCTTAGTATTCAACGCACTCAAAAGAAAGTTCTACAATCTTGAATACCAAGCATATTATTATTAAGCAAATTACCATGCTATTAAAGACTCTCAAAATAATCTAAGTGAAGAATGAGAGATCAATAGTTTCTACAAAAGAAATCCACCACCGTGCTCTAAAAGATATAAGTGAAGCACTAGAGCAAAACTATAAAGCTCAAAAGATATAAGTGAAGCACATAGAGCAAAACTATAAAGCTCAAAAGATATAAGTGAAGCACATAGAGTATTCTATCAAATTCCAATTTATGTATGGCTCTCTCAAAAGGTGTGTACATCAAGGATGATTGTGGCACACTAACAAACAAAGACACAAATAACACAAGACGCTCCAAGCAAAACACATATCATGTGGTGAATAAAAATAGAGCATCAAGTAAAATTACCGATGGAAGTAGATGAAAGAGGGGATGACTTCCGGGGCATCCCCAAGCTTTGACTTTTTGGTGTCCTTGGATTATCTTGGGGGTGCCATGGGCATCCTCAAGCTTACGCCCTTGCCACTCCTTGTTCCATAATCCATCAAAAGATTTCACCCAAAACTTGAAAACTTCACAACACAAAACTCGATAGAAATCTCGTGAGCTCCGTTAGCGAAAGAAAACAAAAGACCACTTCAAGGTACTGTAATGAACTCATTCTTTATTTATATTGGTGTTAAACCTACTGTATTCCAACTTATCTATGGATTATAAACTATTTTACTAGCCATAGATTCATCAAAATAAGCAAACAACACACGGAAAACAGAATCTATCGAAAATAGAACAGTCTGTAGTAATCTGTAACTAGCGCAAACTTCTGGAACTCCAAAAAATCTACCAAAACTGGACTACCTAGAAAATTTGTATATTAATCAGAAGCAATTGGAATCAGTAGTTTATCACGTTCTGGTGATTTTTAACAATTGTTTTCGTGAACAGAAAGTTTCTGGAAATTACAGCAAGATCAAATAATTATTATCTAAGAAGATCCTATAGGTCTAACTTGGCACAAACACAAATAAAAACATAAAACCACATCTAAACATAAGGTACATGGATTATTTATTCCTAAATAGAATAAAAAAACTAAAAATAAAATTGGGTTGCCTCCCAATAAGCGCTATCGTTAACGGCCCTAGCTAGGCAAAAAAGCGAGGATAGATCTAGGTATTGCCATCTTTGGTAGGCAATCCATAAGTGGCTCTCATGATTGATTCATATGGTAATTTTATTTTCTTTCTAGGGAAGTGTTCCATGACCTTTTTTAATGGAAATTAAAATCTAATATTCCCTTCCTTCATGTCAATAATTGCACCAACCGTTCTAAGGAAAGGTCTACCGAGAATAATAGGGCAAGAAGGATTGCAATCTATATCAAGAATGATAAAATCTACGGGCACATAATTCATATTTGCAACAATAAGAACATCATTAATTCTTCCCATAGGTTTCTTAATAGTGGAATCCGCAAGATGCAAGTTTAGAGAGCAATCATCAAAATCACGGAAATCTAGCATATCACACAAAGTTTTGGGAATAGTAGAGACACTAGCACCCAAATCACACAAAGCATAAAACTCATAATCTTTAATTTTAATTTTAATTTTAATAGTAGGTTCCCACTCATCATAAAGTTTTCTAGGGATAGAAACTTTCAACTCAAGTTTTTCTTCAGAAGATTGCATCAAGGCATCAACGATATGTTCGGTAAAGGCTTTATTTTGACTATAAGCATGAGGAGAATTTAGCACGGATTGCAACAAGGAAATACAATCAATTAAAGAGCAAGTTTCATAATTAAATTCCTTGAAATCCAATATAGTGGGTTTAGCAACATCTAGGGTTTTATTTCTTTCAATCCCACTTTTATCATTTTCATCATCAAGATCTAAATAGTCCGAATTTTTGGAACGCCTTCTAGGTAAAGGAAGATCATATTCAGTTTCATCAAGATTCATATTGCAAAACCAAGATTTAATAGGGGACACATCAACAACTTTTAGATCTTCATCTTGATTTTCATAGGAATCCGGTTTAGCGGCCATCTTATTGACTAAGGTAGCTTGCATATCCGAAATTTCAGCAGTTAATTTTTCAAGACGAGCAATTTGAGATCTTACACCATCAAATTCTTTAGACATATCATCGAGCTCTTTGTTCATATAACTCATAAAAGTTTTGTTCCTTAAGCTCGTTTCTGAAGAAATTATTATGCTCAAATTGCAAAACTATAAACTTCCTGAAGTTGTTTTCAATTTCTTCTAATTTTTTAAGGTGAAGATCACCAAATCTAGGGAGAGCCATCGCGACAAACAAGCAATCCAACACACGAGCAAACAAAAGGCAAGCGAGAAAAGGGCAAACGGAAAAAGAGAGGGCGAATAAAACGGCAAGGGTGAAGTGTGGGAGAGGAAAACGAGAGGCAAATGGCAAATAATGTAATGCGAGAGATATGGATTGTGATGGGTACTTGGTATGTTGACTTTTGCGCAGACTCCCCGGCAACGGCACCAGAATTCTTCTTGCTACCTCTTGAGCACTGCGTTGGATTTCCCCGAAGAGGAGAGGATGATGCAGCAAAGTAGCGTAAGTATTTCCCTCAGTTTTTGAGAACCAAGGTATCAATCCAGTAGGAGGCTACGCGCGAGTCCCTCGTACCTACACAAAACAAACAGCTCAACGCAACCAACGCGATTAGGGGCTGTCAATCCCTTCACGGTCACTTACGGGAGTGAGATATGATAGAGATGATAAAGTGAAAAGTAAAAGGCAAAGTAAAAAAGCAAAGCAATAATAAAGTGATGGAGATTGATATGATGAGAATAGACCCGGGGGCCATAGGTTTAACTAGTGGCTTCTCTCAAGAGCATAAGTATTCTACGGTGGGTGAACAAATTACTGTTGAGCAATTGACAGAATTGATCATAGTTATGAGAATATCTAGGTATGATCATGTATATAGGCACCACGTCCGAGACAAGTAGACCGACTCCTGCCTGCATCTACTACTATTACTCCACTCATCGACCGCTATCCAGCATGCATCTAGAGTATTAAGTTAAAAACAGAGAAACGCCTTAAGCAAGATGACATGATGTAGAGGGATAGTTTCATGCAATATGATAAAAACCCCATCTTGTTATCCTCGATGGCAACAATACAATACGTGCCTTGCTGCCCCTTCTGTCACTAGGAAAGGACACTGCAAGATTGAACCCAAAGCTAAGCACTTCTACCTAGGGGGGCGCGCCCTCCACCCTTGTGACCGCCTCGTGGCTTTCTTGACGGAGGGTTTCCAAAGGTTTCATTCCGTTTGGACTCCGTTTGGACTCCGTTTGATATTCTGTTTCTTGACGTGGGTCTTATCTGATGATAAAATCACGTTCCGAAAGGTTTCATTCCGTTTGGACTCCGTTTGATATTCTGTTTCTCCGAAACACTGAAATAGGCAAAAAACAGCAATTCTGGGCTCGGCCTCCAGTTAATAGGTTAGTCCCAAAAATAATATAAAAGTGGAAAATAAAGCCCAATATAGTCCAAAATAGTAGATAATATAGCATGGAGCAACCAAAAATTATAGATATGTTGGAGATGTATCAGGTCCTACCTTGTCGTGTGCCCCCCTGCTATGTTTTCCCAAGGGCGAAGGAAAGAGGGGGGAGAGGGAAGGAAGTGGGAATCCGAGTCCATAGTTTCCTTTCCCTTCTCCCCTTTCCTTCTCCTCCTTAGGCCGGCCTATATGGGGGGTGCACCAGCCCCTTGTGGCTGGTGCGTTTCCCCTCTTGGCCCCTAAGGCCCATATCTTTTGCTGAGGGTGCCCGGAACCCCTTCCGGTGATCCGATATGTACCCGGTACTCCCCGAAACACTTCCGGTGTCCGAATACCATCGTCCTATATATCAATATTTACTTCTCGACCATTTCGAGACTCCTCGTCATGTCCGTGATCTCATCCAGGACTCCAAACAACATTCGGTCACCAAATCACATAACTCATGTAATACTATATCGTCATCGAACGTTAAGTGTGTGGACCCTACGGGTTCGAGAACTATGTAGACATGACCGAGACACCTCTCCGGTCAATAACCAATAGCAGAACCTGGATGCCCATATTGGCTCCTAAATATTCTACGAAGATCTTTATCGGTCGAACCGTTATGACAACATACGTAATTCCCTTTGTCCATTGGTATGTTAATTGCCCGAGATTCGATCGTCTGTATCTTCATACCTAGTTCAATATCGTTACCGGCAAGTCTCTTTTCTCGTTCTGTAATACATCACCTCATGACTAACTCCTTAGTCGTTTGCTTGCAAGCTTATGATCTGTATTACCGAGAGGGTCCAGAGATACCTCTCTGATACTCGGAGTGACAAATCCTAATCTTGGTCTATGCCAACTCAACAAACACCTTCGGAGATACCTGTAGAGCATCTTTATAATCACCCAGTTATGTTGTGATGTTTGATAGCACAGAAGGCATTCCTCCGGTATCCGGGAGTTGCATAATCTCATAGTCGAAGGAATATGTATTTGACACGAGGAAAGCAATAGCAATAAAACTGAACGATCATTATGCTAAGCTAACAGATGGGTCTTGTCCATCATATCATTCTCCTAATGATTTGATCCTGTTATGAAAGGACAACTCATGCCCATGGTTAGGAAACCTTAACCATCTTTGATCAACGAGCTAGTCTAGTAGAGGCTCACTAGGGGCACGGTGTTTGTTTATGTATTCACACATATATCAAGGTTTCCGATCAATACAATTCTAGCATGAATAATAAACCTTTATCATGAATAAGGAAATATAAAATAAGAACTTTATTATTGCCTCTAGGGCATATTTCCTTCATGTGGGTTATCACTGACCCGTCCACAAGGCCCTCCATGCTGCCGCCGCCGATCCGAGGTCAGATGGCCCGTCGCCACAGATCTGGTCACCGTCGCCGAATGCAGCCAACGAATGGCCGACCACCATGCCAGCAGCCATCGCCACCTGAGGCAGAGCCGGCCGACACGCCACCGCCGGTCAAGGCAGGGGTGCCTGTCGCGTAGCCAAGGACAGAACTGCCGCACCTTCTCATGCCACGGGGCTCCGCACCATCCCCATGACAAGGGACAGCGGTAGGCCCCTGCCACCACCGTCCCCCCTGGGCTATGGGCCGGCGACGACGGAGGAAGGGAGGAAATGAAGGAGAGCCCTCGATGGCTAGGGTTTCGTCCCCGCCTGTGTCGCCCGAGTGGGGGCGACGCGGGGGGTGTGGGGGAGGAAGGCCTTAGCATATACATATATTCTAAACATTTGAACATAACATAGTAAAATTGTAGACCTTAGCATATTAGGCTTAAATAAAGATTTATTTATGCATGCAGAAATCATCAATTCAACATAATACACTTACATCAGGTTGATGCTCGCCAAACTACTAAGAATCTAAAAAAAGATGTTGGCAACATACAAGGTTTTTTTTGGACGGTGTTTCTCCAAAAATATGTACATTCACTTGGAGCGTGTTAGTGAGACTGCAAATAGCTAATACCGATACGGATGAAGGAAAATAAGAATAGTTCAAAATATTACATGTCGGCTTGTCCAACATGATTGAAAGAGCATGGTGCCCTCGTGTTTGGTTTTGGTAGTTGATGACAATCACTATGGACTAATGGTTGCTTTGAGCTATACTTTAAAGTTTGCCCATAGGCTTTGCTTGAAGACCATACATTGGTTTCAAGGTTTAAAGAAGAAGATTATTTGTTGACCAATGTGTTATTTATGGAGTTATCCAAAGATTGGTCATGTGAAAGTTGAGCATATTGCAAGCATGCCTTCAGGAAGAAAATTGTGTGATCACTCATGTTACCTTTAAGACACCACTTTTATGAAAAGAGAAGATAAGATACAAGGTTGATCAAGACTAAGTACAAAGAGTATATTCAAGTGGATCAACACACAAAGCGTAGAAGATATACCGAGTGAGATCAATTGATCTCACAGTATGGTAAGCATTGTCCATTACACTTTGTGTACTGACCCATGATCTGTTTGTGTGGTGGTTCTATGTGAGGTTAGGTATTTTTCCATGGGCTTGGTTTGACCTTGATAAGTTTTCTATTTTACCGGGCTCACGGTGTTAGTTGAGAGACCGGGTTATAGACTTGATTGTCGTCCTATCAAGGGGGGGGGGGCGCTCTCGAGTGAGTAGCTTGATTGTATCGTTCATAGAGAGCTCAAACAATTGCATCCTTGGCATCATCTTTCTTGGTTCTTGTTTGGCTTTTCTCTATGTGAGTTCCAGAGCTTGTGGTCATCTTCATGACAAGCTCAAATTCATCGAATATGCCTGTTTTAGCAAAGACACACGCTGCAAACATTTTCAAATGAAGATATATAGTCATCCACCACCAAGGGTAAAGATCTCTTATCCTGAAGGATGCAAAACTTAATTAGGACTACACATCTGAGAGAAAGAAACTTACTAATCTATTCCCTCCGTCCCAAAATAAGTCAGTACAAACTTGAGTCATTTATTTTGGGACGGAGAGAGTATATTGCAGGAGACTCAGGGTATCATATCAAAGAGGATCTCAATAGCTGGCAAATGGCATTTGCTAACGTTTTCTTCATAGACGCATGTCATTTTCTCTCATAGACCCAAGACAGTTTTTGGAAATAAGGAAATTTTGAGGCAAAACACGCAGAAACTGACAACGTTTGATCTCGTGTTGCAACTAAATTTGATAGGAAAATGCTTTTGGTCGCCACCCCCCTCCTAGGGAACGTTCACTGATACGTCTCCGTCGTATCTACTTTTCCAAACACTTTTGCCCTTGTTTTGGACTCTAACTTGCATGATTTGAATGGAACTAACCCGGACTGACGCTGTTTTCAGCAGACTTTCCATGGTGTTATTTATGTGCAGAAACAAAAGTTCCTGGAATGACCTGAAACTCCACGGAACGTCTATTTGGAAATAATAAAAAATCCTTGCAAAAGATGAAGACCAGGGGCCCACACCCTGTCCACGAGGGTGGGGGGCGCGCCCTCCCCCCTAGGGCGCGCCCCCTACCTCGTGGGCCCCCTGGAGCTCCTCCGACGCCAACTCCAACTCTATATATTTGCTTTCGGGGAGAAAAGAATAAAGGAAAAGAAATCATCGCGTTTTACGATACGGAGCCGCTGCCAAGCCCTAAAACCTCTCGAGAGGGCTGATCTGGAGTCCGTTCGGGGCTCCGGAGAGGGGGATTCGTCGCCGTCATCATCATCAACCATCCTCCATCACCAATTTCATGATGCTCACCGCCGTGCGTGAGTAATTCCATCGTAGGCTTGCTGGACGGTGATGGGTTGGATGAGATCTATCATGTAATCAAGTTAGTTTTGTTAGGGTTTGATCCCTAGTATCCACTATGTTTTGAGATTGATGTTGCTATGACTTTGCTATGCTTAATGCTTGTCACTAGGGCCTGAGTGCCATGATTTCAGATCCGAACCTATTATGTTTTCATGAATATATGTGTGTTCTTGATCCTATCTTGCAAGTCTATAGTCACCTACTATGTGTTATGATCCGGCAACCCCGAAGTGACAATAATCGGGACCACTCTCGGTGATGACCATAGTTTGAGGAGTTCATGTATTCACTATGTGTTAATGCTTTGGTCTGGTACTCTATTAAAAGGAGGCCTTAATATCCCTTAGTTTCCATTAGGACCCCGTTGCCACGGGAGCGTAGGACAAAAGATGTCATGCAAGTTCTTTTCCATAAGCACGTATGACTATATTCGGAATACATGCCTACATTACATTGATGAATTGGAGCTAGTTCTGTGTCACCCTATGTTATGATTGTTACATGATGAACCGCATCCGGCATAATTATCCATCACTTATCCAATGCCTACGAGCTTTTCACATATTGTTCTCCGCTTATTTACTTTTCCGTTGTTGCTGTTACAATCACTACAAAACACCAAAAATATTACTTTTGCTTCCGTTACTTTTGTTACCGTTACCACTACTATCATATTACTTTGCTACTGAACACCTTGCTGCAGATACTAAGTTATCCAGGTGTGGTTGAATTGACAACTCAACTGCTAATACTTGAGGATATTCTTTGGCTCCCCTTGTGTCGAATCAATAAATTTGGATTGAATACTTTACCCTTGAAAACGGTTGCGATCCCCTATACTTGTGGGTTATCAAGACT
Source organism: Aegilops umbellulata (assembly GCA_032464435.1). Taxonomy (NCBI): domain Eukaryota; kingdom Viridiplantae; phylum Streptophyta; class Magnoliopsida; order Poales; family Poaceae; genus Aegilops; species Aegilops umbellulata. The sequence goes on along the minus strand of CP136056.1, from coordinate 465,655,605 downwards.
ATTTTCTGGCGCCGTTGCCGGGAAGCATAGCTCTATTCTTTGAGTCACTTGGGATTTATATCTGCTGGTCACTATGAAGTACTTGAAAGACGCTAAGACAACAATTTATCCCTCAACTACGAGGGGAGGTAAGGAACTGCCATCTAGCTCTGCACTTGATTCACCTTCTTTTTTGAGTAAGCTTGTGACACCTAAACCTGCTTCTGCTATTCGTTCTGATATGTCGCATGTTATTGATGATGCCACTTCTGCTATGCATGATACTTATGATGAAACTACTTCTATGCTTGATACTACTATGCCACTTGGTGAATTTCTTGATGAACAAATTGCTAGGGCTAAAGAGAAAGAAATTATTGAAACTGATTGTATTGATGAAAGTGATGATGAAGACTTACATGTTATTCCTGAGGGTTATGTTTTTGATAAATAAGCTTCTTTAGCTATTTTAGCTTGCGAAGATAGATATGAACTCAAGAGGTTATTAGCTAAATGGAATAAGCAATCTCTTAAAGATAGAATGAAACCTGACCCTGCTTTTGCTACTTCACCTATCTGTGTTGCCGATAAGGATTGTGAATTCTCTATTGATCCTGATATAATTACTTTGGTTGAATCTGATCCTTTTCATGGCTATGAATCTGAAACTGTTGTGGCACATCTTACTAAATTAAATGATATAGCCACCCTATTCACTACTGATGAGAGATCTCGCTACTTTTATATCCTTAAAATATTTCCGTTCTCATTAAAGGGTGATGCTAAGATATGGTTTAATTCTCTTGATCCTGGTTGTGTGCGTAGTCCCCAGGATATGATTTATTACTTCTCTGCTAAATATTTCCCTGCTCATAAGAAACAAGCTGCTTTGAGGGAAATATACAACTTTGTGCAAATTGAAGAAGAGAGTCTCCCACAAGCTTGGGGGAGGCTTCTCAAGTTGCTTAATGCTTTGCCTGATCATCCTCTCAAGAAAAATGAAATACTTGATATCTTTTATAATGGACTAATCGATGCTTCGAGAGATTACCTGGATAGTTGTGCTGGTTCTGTTTTCAGGGAAAGAACACCGGATGAAGCTGAAATTCTATTGAATAATATGTTGACAAATGAAAATAATTGGCACTTCCTGAGGCAGCTCCTGAGCCAATTCCTGAGCCAATTCCTAAACCAACTCCAAAGAAGAGAGGTGTTCTATTTCTCAGTCCTGAAGATATGCAAGAGGCAAAGAAATCTATGAAAGAAAAATGTATTAAAGCTGAAGATGTTAAGAATTTACCTCCTATTGAAGAACTACATGGTCTTAATTTACCGCCTATTGAAGAAACATATGATCTTCTTCCATTACCTATTGAAGAACCTCCTGGTCTTGATAACCCGACACAGGTAGTAAAGGTAAATTCTCTCTATAGATATGATAGAGCTCAAATCCCTCTTACTAAGTTCGCTAGCCTATGCCTAGATGAGTTTGATAACTTTATGGTTAAGCAAGAAGATTTTAATGCTTATTTTGGTAGACAATCGAAATACAATTCCGATATGCTTAAACACTTGGGTGATTATATGGCTAATGTTAGAGGTGAATTTAAACTCGTTAGCAAACATGCTTCTATGGTCACCACTCAAGTAGAACAAGTACTTAAGGCTCAAAATGATTTGCTCAATGAAATGAATAGTAAGAAAAATGATTATGTTGTTAGAGTGGCTACTAGAACTGGTAGAATGACTCAGGAACCTTTGTATCCTAAAGGCCACCCTAAGAGAATTGAGCAAGATTCTCAGAGAAATAATATATATGTACCTAGTTCTTCTAAAAGGAAGAAAAAGAAAAATGATAGGACTTTGCAAACTTCTAGTGAACCCATTGCTGAACCACCTGAGAATCCAAATGATATCTCTATTTCTGATGCTGAAACACAATCTGGTAATGAACATGAACACAGTGAAAATGTTAATGATGATGTTCATGATGATGCTCAGCCTAGTAACGATAAGGATGTAGAAGTTGAACCTGCTGTTGATCTTGATAACCCACAATCAAAGAATCAACGTTATGATAAGAGAGACTTTGTTTCTAGGAAACATGGTAAAGAAAGAGAACCTTGGGGTTCAGAAACCAATGCCTTTTCCTCCCAAACCATCCAACAAAAAGGATGATGAGGATTTTGAGCGCTTTGCTGAAATGATTAGACCTATCTTCTTGCGTATGCGATTAACTGATATGCTCAAAATGAATCCTTATGCTAAATATATGAAAGAAATTGTTACGAATAAAAGAAAGATACCGGAAGCTGAAATTTCCACCATGCTTGCTAATTATACTTTTAAGGGTGGAATACCAAAGAAACTTGGAGATCCAGGAGTACCCACTATACCATGCTCCATTAAAAGAAACTATGTTAAAACTGCTTTATGTGATCTTGGAGCCGGTATTAGTGTTATGCCTCTCTTTTTATATCGTAGACTTGATTTGAATAAATTGACACCTACTGAAATACCTTTGCAAATGGCTGATAAATCAACTGCTATACCTGTTGGTATTTGTGAGGATGTGCCTGTTGTGGTTGCAAACGTTACTATTTTAACAGACTTTGTTATTCCTGATATTCCCGAGGATGATAGTATGTCTATTATTCTTGGAAGACCTTTTTTGAATACTGCATGGGCTGTTATTGATTGCAACAAAGGCAATGTCACTTTTCATGTTAATGGTAATGAGCATACGGTACACTTTTCGAGGAAACAACCTCAAGTTCATAGTATCAACTCTATTGGAAAAATTCCATCGATTATATTTGGAGGTTTTGAGTTTCCTCTTCCTATTGTCAAGAAAAAATATGATATTGTTATTATAGGGGATGTGCATATCCCCGTTGAGGTAACATAGTGTTATTCAAAATTTCTCCGGTTCCATGTTATTCGGAATAAGTTCGTTAACAAGACCTGATCAACCTTGTTAGTGGATTCCTTTTGATGAGCATGAGATGGATGAAACTAGAAGGCACAACCTTCTGTACCCTCCTTCTACTTTCTGTTATTTAGTTGAAATAAAGTAAAAATAGTATTTTTTTTGTCTGTTTTCTGATTTATCCGTGCAATATAAAAATACCCCGAAAATAAAAGTTCTCCAAATGCCCTGAAAATGAAATCTGATTTTTTCTAGAATATTTGAGGATTTCTGGAACTGAGAACACAGCATGGGGGTCAACCACCTGGCCACGAGGGTGGAGGGTGCGCCCCCTACCTCGTGGGCCCACGGTGGCCCTCCTCCACTTATTCCTGCACCCATACACTCCTTCTTCCTCCCACAAACACCAATATCCAGCTCAAGCACGAGTTCTAGCTCATTTTGCTGCGATTTTTGATCTCCTTGCTCAAAGCACCTCTCACAAAACTGCTTGGGGAGATTGTTCCTTGGTATGTGACTCCTCCATTGGTCCAATTAGTTTTTGCACTAGTGCTTTATTCATTGCAAATTTGTGCTGCCTGGGTGACCATGTTCTTGAGCTTGCATGTCAAATTTATATGGTTCCAAGTAGTTCTAATGCATGATATAGGCTCTAGGCACTTGTAGGAGTAGTTGCTATCAATTTTATTGAGATTGGTCCACTTATGTTTGAAGTTACTAAAAATTTCAGAATATTTCAGAAAATAATGAAGAGATTTTTGAGGGGCTCATCAAGCCGTAGCTCGAAGGAAAAGCAAAATGAAGAAGCACAGAGGCCCAAATATAATTTGCCTCGCACCACGGAGGTCCGGCCGTGTGAATGGCCTTCCGATGATTTCTTGAGAAAAGCCGGGATTTATGATGATTTCTATTCATTGGCTGAGAATGCTGGCCTCATCGACTTCCTCCGCGATCAACGTCATCAGTATCTCTTACTCACTAATACTTTTGTGCAAAACTTCTACTATTTTCCTAAGGAAACACCTCCTTCAGTAGAGTTTCATTTATATGATGTTGTTAAGAAGATGCCACTAGATGAATTTTGCAAGGTTTGCAAAGTACCCTTCGATGGTACCTTAGATGAACCACATCGTAAAGATGTGGACGGGTTTATTGACACCATTACTGTGCGGGAAACCAGGAAGGTTTCCGATGCAAGAATCACTAGCATACATTTTCCTGTTTTACGCTACTTTGCTGTATTTTCTAGTCGTTGCTTAATTGGTCGCGGAAACTGTGGAAGTCTTAGTGTTCCTGATATTTTCATTTTGTTCCATGGTTTATTCCGCGACAACACTGTTAGTATGGGCGATATTATTGCTAAACGGTTAAGTCTGAACCGTACTAAGGGCCCCATCTTTGGAGGTATTTATGCTTCACGCCTAGCTACACATTTTAACATACCTATTAGGCTCTATGAGAAAGAAGAAAAATTGCTGCCCAATGCTTATTTAGATTATAACAGTATGCTAGCGCATGACTTTATTGTTAAGAATAGGGAAGGGGAGCTTAAATACAAATTGTTCTTTCATAAACATCACCCTGAGACTATTACCTTGCCTGCTCCTTCCTTGTTTAATTTATATGACGGTCCGTATCTCGTTCCGTGGGCGGCCGTTCAAGCCTACCGGAACCCTACACCAGCCCCGGAGCCGGTACCACAATTTGAGCCTCCACGACAGTCTAATTACCAGTGGGATCTGGAGATGATTGCCAGCCAATGGCAGTCAGAGTCCTCTTCATCGCAGTACGACCCCAGCTACAACTACGGATATCCGCCAGGCCATCCTTGGCAATGAACCAACTTAGGCCAAAATCCTAAGCTTGGGGGAGTACGTATATCTCACCGACATTACATTTATGTTCACACACACTCATTGTGTTGGGGAACGTAGTAATTTCAAAAATTTCTTACGCACACGCAAGATCAGGGTGATGCATAGAAACGAGAGGGGAGAGTGTTGTCTACGCACCCTCGTAGACCGACAGCGGAAGCGTTATATCAACGCGGTTGATGTAGTCGTACGTCTTCACGATCCGACCGATCCAAGCACCGTTACTCCGGCACCTCCGAGTTCTTGGCACACGTTCAGCTCGATGACTATCCCCGGGCTCCGATCCAGCAAAGCGTTGGGGAGGAGTTCCGTCAGCACGACGGCGTGGTGACGATCTTGATGTTCTACTGTCGCAGGGCTTCGCCTAAGCACCGCTACAATATGACCGAGGTGGAATATGGTGGAGGGGGCACCGCACACGGCTAAGGAACAATCACGAAGATCAACTTTTTGTGTCTAGAGGTGTCCCCCTGCCCCCGTATATAAAGGAGCAAGGGGGAGGAGGCCGGCCCTAGGTGGGGCGCGCCAGGGAGTAGGATTCCTACTCCTAGTTGGAGTAGGTTTCCTCCTTTCCTAGTCCAACTAGGAGAAGGGGGGAAACGGGGGAAGAGGGGAAGGAAGGGAGAGAGGGGCCGTGCCCCAAACCCCTTGTCCAATTCGGACTGGGCTTGGGAGGGGCGCGCGCCACCTCTTGGTCCTTCCCACTAAGGCCCATTAAGGCCCATTGCTTCTTCCTCGTATTCCCGTAACTCCCCGGTACCTCCGAAAATACCCGAATCACTCGGAACCTTTCCGATGTCCGGATATAGTCGTCCAATATATCGATCTTTACGTCTCGACCATTCCGAGACTCCTCGTCATGTCCCCGATCTCATCCGGGACTTCGAACTCCTTCGGCACATCAAAACTCATAAACTCATAATATAACTGTCATCGAAACCTTAAGCGTGCGGACCCTACAGTTCGAGAACAATGTAGACATGACCGAGACATGTCTCCAGTCAATAACCAATAGCGGAACCTGGATGCTCATATTGGCTCCTACATATCCTACGAAGATCTTTATCAGTCAGACTGCATAACAACATACGTTGTTCCCTTTGTCATCGGTACGTTACTTGCCCGAGATTCGATCGTCGGTATCTCAATACCTAGTTCAATCTCGTTACCGGCAAGTCTCTTTACTCGTTCCATAATACATCATCTCGCAACTAACTCATTAGTTGTAATGCTTGCAAGGCTTAAGTGATGTGCATTACTGAGAGGGCCCAGAGATACCTCTCCAACAATCGGAGTGACAAATCCTAATCTCGAAATACGCCAACCCAACATGTATCTTTGGAGACACTTGTAGAGCTCCTTTATAATCACACAGTTACGTTGTGACGTTTGGTAGCACACAAAGTGTTCCTTCGGCAAACGGGAGTTGCATAATCTCATAGTCATAAGTTCATCGTTCCTGATTCAGCTTATTATGAATAAACATGCTTGCAATGACAATTAGAGATCATAGTTGCTCGTGCCATGCTTGATTAGCTATGAGTTATAATGGTTTACCTTGCGTGCCAACATGCTATTAAAATGGTTGTGATGTGGTATGATGGGGTGGTATCCTCCTTTGAATGATTTAAGTGACTTGACTTGGCACATGTTCACACATGTAGTTGAAACAAATCAACATAGCCTTCACGATATTTATGTTCATGGTGGATTATATCCTACTCATGCTTGCATCCAATATTTATTAATTTTAATGCATGTTCATGACAGTTGTCGCTCTCTAGTTGGTCGCTTCCCAGTCTTTTGCTAGCCTTCACTTGTACTAAGCGGGAATACTGCTTGTGCATCCAATCCCTTAAACCCCAAAGTTATTCCATATGAGTCCACTATACCTTCCTATATGCGGTATTTACCTGCCGTTCCAAGTAAATTTGTATGTGCCAAACTCTAAACCTTCAAATAAACATTCTGTTTTGTATGCTCGAATAGCTCATGTAACAACTAGGGCTTCCCTTATCTTCCATGTTAGGTGGGTTATTCTCAAGAGGAGTGGACTTCGCTCCTCACTCACGAGAAAATGGCTGGTCACCGGGATGCCCAGTCCCATGCTTTATGCAAACTAATTCAAAATAATTGCAAAAATAACTCCCCCTGGGACTGTTGCTAGTTGGCGACACTCATTGTTTCGAGCAAGTCATGGATTGATGCTTGTTGGTGGAGGGGGAGTATAAACTTTACCATTCTCTTTGGGAACCGCCTATAATGTGTGTAGCATGGAAGATATCGCATCTCTTGGTTGTTATGTTGACAATGAAAGTATGCCGCTCAAAATATTATTTATCTCTATTTTAAAATCGAGCTCTGGCACCTCTACAAATCCCTGCTTCCCTCTGTGAAAGGCCTATCTATTTACTTTTATGTTGAGTCATCACCCTCTTATTAAAAAGCACTAGCTGGAGAGCACAGCTGTCATTTGCATCCATTACTATTAATTTATATTAGGTATGACTATGATTGGATCTCTTTTACCATGAATTACAACGTCTAGTCAGTCCTTGATCTTTAAAGGTGCTCTGCATTTATGTTTTGCGGTCTCAGAAAGGGCTAGCGAGATACCATCTTGTTATATCATATTATGATTGTTTTGAGAAAGTGTTGTCATCCGAGATTTATTATTATGGCTCGCTAGTTGATTATGCCATTGATATGAGTAAACATGAGACCTAAGAGTTATTGCAAATGTGGTTAGTCATAATCTTTGCTGAAAATTTGAATGCTGGCTTTACATATTTACAACAACAAGAGCAAACATCGTTTGTAAAAGTTTTTCTTTATCACTTTCAGTTTGTCAACTGAATTGCTTGAGGGCAAGCAAAGGTTTAAGCTTGGGGGAGTTGATACGTCTCCGTCGTATCTACTTTTCCAAACACTTTTGCCCTTGTTTTGGACTCTAACTTGCATGATTTGAATGGAACTAACCTGGACTGACGCTGTTTTCAGCAGACTTCCCATGGTGTTATTTATGTGAAGAAACAAAAGTTCCCGGAATGACCTGAAACTCCACGGAACGTCTATTTGGAAATAATAAAAAATCCTTGCAAAAGATGAAGACCAGGGGGTCCACACCCTGTCCATGAGGGTGGGGACGCGCCCCCTACCTCGTGGGCCCCCTGGAGCTCCTTCGACGCCAACTCCAACTCTATATATTTGCTTTCGGGGAGAAAAGAATAGAGGAGAAGAAATCATCGCGTTTTACGATACGGAGCCGCCGCCAAGCCCTAAAACCTCTCGGGAGGGCTGATCTGGAGTCCGTTCGGGGCTCCGGAGAGGGGGATTCGTCGTCGTCGTCATCATCAACCATCCTCCATCACCAATTTCATGATGCTCACCGCCGTGCGTGAGTAATTCCATCATAGGCTTGCTGGACGGTGATGGGTTGGATGAGATCTATCATGTAATCGAGTTAGTTTTGTTAGGGTTTGATCCCTAGTATCCACTATGTTCTAAGATTGATGTTGCTATGACTTTGCTATGCTTAATGCTTGTCACTAGGGCCCGAGTGCCATGATTTCAGATCTGAACCTATTATGTTTTCATGAATATATGTGTGTTCTTGATCCTATCTTGCAAGTCTATAGTCACCTACTATGTGTTATGATCCGGCAACCCCGAAGTGACAATAATCGGGACCACTCACGGTGATGACCATAGTTTGAGGAGTTCATGTATTTACTATGTGTTAATGCTTTGTTCCGGTACTCTATTAAAAGGAGGCCCTAATATCCCTTAGTTTCCATTAGGACCCCGCTACCACGGAAGGGTAGGACAAAAGATGTCATGCAAGTTCTTTTCCATAAGCACGTATGACTATATTCGGAATACATGCCTACATTACATTGATGAATTGGAGCTAGTTCTGTGTCACCCTATGTTATGATTGTTACATGATGAACCGCATTCGGCATAATTATCCATCACTTATCCAATGCCTACCATCTTTTCACATATTGTTCTCCGCTTATTTACTTTTCAGTTGTTGTTGTTATAATCACTACAAAACACCAAAAATATTACTTTTGCTTCCGTTACTTTTGTTACCGTTACCACTGCTATCATATTACTTTGCTACTGAACACCTTGCTGCAGATACTAAGTTATCCAGGTGTGGTTGAATTGACAACTCAACTGCTAATACTTGAGAATATTTTTTGGCTTCCCTTGTGTCGAATCAATAAATTTGGGTTGAATACTCTACCCTCGAAAACTGTTGCGATCCCCTATACTTGTGGGTTATCATTCATCAGTTAGTATTTTCATATAAAGATTGCTACTCCCTCTGTAAACTAATATATGACCTTTTAAATCACTAGGGAGTACATCAACACAAAACTGGGAAGTGAACGAGTGATAACTCTCTATTGCCACCATTGACCACGGACACACCAACCCCACACATCCAATTCCAAAATATATAACCAATAGTATGACACGGCACACCAATGGACGAAGGAGGCCGAGATGCAAGTCCACATAGAGAGGAAAAAGGCGTAGGAACACTCACCAGGCCCATCGACCGCCGGGACCAAGCAAGATGCAGCCACACCCAAAAACGCCGATGGGCGGAACGACAACCGTGGTGGACCTCCTCCAACTGCAATGACCTAAGGCAGTTGGGGGCAACAACCCACACAAGTTACGATCACTGATAACCGCACCCCCTGCTAAATCGCCTACGCTCTCTCTCCAAACACACATTAGAATGTCGAAGAGACACAACAACACTCAGATTGGCATTGGACTAACACACAACACATGCAATTTGACCAAGCGGGGAGCATTGCTCCACATGACTAACCGACAAGGCCAACACTGCGATCTCGAACTGACCAGCGGGATCCACCTCCCTAGAAAACCCCAAAACACTCACTACTTCCTATTCCTAGGGAGCTTAGAAATTTTAAGGATTTTTACAACCATGTCATTTTGATGTGACTTAGGTATATTGGCAATATGTAATGGAACCAATATGCATACCAATTAGTGTTCATTTGTTAGGAAGGCGGCAGAGAAGCATGCTATGTGAGCCACTGCGTCTATACAAAATAGGAGGGCATGGTTGACAGTAACCTCAAAGAAAAATATACCCTACTGAAACTAAGTTATGCTCACATAAAGGTATTAAACAATCAAAAATCTAATTGCATAATTTGAATTACAACTCCATGGTCCGGATCTAGTACAAGTGGTCCATTGCTAACTTTACGAAAAATAAGAGTCAATTACAACATCGGTGCTTAAACTTAACGAGAAAAGTCACTTTAATACTCAACATAAACTAAAGAAATTTAATTCAGCAAAAACAGTGCGGGGTCTTTGATTCAAACATACGACCAAGGGTTATAGAGCGGCCGGAGATACCACTCCAACCAACGAGATCTCATCTTTTTAAAGTATAAATTAAACTTTATGACAATATACCAAACATAATTTAAAAATAATTTAAAATGTTTATGTCATTTAAAAATAATTCACGTGTTATTTTAAAACATATTCATAAAATTTAAAATATTTATGAATTAAAATGGTTATATAATACAAATGGTATTAATGTGAGGAACTGCAATCTGAGGACGCACTAGTCTTGTATTATTTTTTAGAAAACACATAAACTTTTATATACTATATTTTAAACAACTTAAAATATTTATTAAAGCATGAACATTTTATATAATACATGAACATTTTATCAAATGATGGAGCATTTTAAACTTCTATGAGATACGTACCTTTCTAAAATTACTTTAATATTTTATTTAATATACAAAAACTTTTTAAAATTATAAAATATTTTCATAATTCATAATTTAGGTATATGTATTTTTGTTAAATTGTCGCATAGACAATTTATGACATTAAATGAAAAATTATTTATTTATATGTATATTTTTATAACACAGATTATAATTTACATACTTTTTTTACAAATTTTTAGAAGTGAAAAAGCCTAGCATGTTGGAAATGGGCTGCACTGCTGTACGTCTTAGCCAAACGAGCGTGTTATGTTATAAAGTGAAATTTATCCTTTTTAACATGAGATCTCGTTGGTTGGAGTGCTGTCTGTGGCCGCTATGTATTGCCCATTGACCCGGTAAAACTTTTGCTGAAATAACTTTAGCCATATGTATATATAAAGATTAAGAATCCATAAAGGACAACAAATGTGTTGGGCCGACTGGCTAGCCACGCACGCATGCGAGCAGCTTGTCGAGGGTTGTAATCCCCATCGTCCGACACAAGTTGTGGCACGCGTTCAATGTATGATTCAGATTTTGGCATTAAAGTGACTTTTCTTGTCAAGTTTAAGCATCGATGGTGTAATTGACTCAAAAATTAAAACAGACAATCCCTTTCCCCTCTGTTCTCGTCTCTCGTCCTTTTTGTGGTACGTTTTGTTCTCATCGCAACGTTGTTCCAACGGTGTCACCTTGAATATGGAGCAGCCTCCAAGAAGTATGGCGATGGAACGCCGAGTGCGGGATAAGATTATGCTAGACCTGCTTATTTATTTTTTTGACAAAATTGCAATACGGCAGTTATTACGATCGGGCCGCTAATAGCGGCTTGCTACAGTTGCTCTAAATATATGTCTGTGCATGACACTTATTTAAATCTGGACTTTGTGAAATGGTTTCTATACATGTTATTAAAGAATTAGTCGGAGAAGTGTGCTTGTATCTGTCAACGGTAACAATAAACTGTCCTCCCCCGCAAAAAGCAAACAAACAATAAACTGTCCTCAGCCCTTCGTCCGATTGATTTCCTTGAAGAAAATGCAAATCATGACTTTGTGGGATGCTTTTGAGTTCACTTGTCGAGCTCTATATCAGATTTTAATAGTGAGGACAATCTGTGCGTTTTGCTGGACCATGTTGATATGAGTAAGATGATATACTTGCTGAAACACGCTAGCTATAAACGGTGTTGATGAACAAACTCCACGTCGTTTAATCACTGTACTCATTATTTAATGGCATCAATCAGTACAAAATTATATTCTTGTATCAAGCGAACATCGAGAAGAGAATCAGCAAGGCGAATTCTCCTAGACACGCTGCGGTAGGAGAATCGACCAGAGCTTTGGCAACGCCTCACAATCTTTGGTTTTGCGTTTATGCTTAGGGGGAGAACTGCTCTTGATGGGCGGCCGTCGATTAGGCCTTGTACAATGGGAGATGCTTAAGAAGATGCTTAGAGAAATAAACCAGGCTTTTTTTAAGCACCAGTGCTTATTTGTACAGGACAGACGCTTAACTAAATGTCTCTCCTATAGAAATAGGCACCGATGCTTCAGAAAAACTCGGTTTATTTTTCTAAGCACCTCCCTAAGCATCTCCCATTGTACAAGGCCTTACCTGCTTTGCTTAGCAGCACAGCTTGGCGCGCAAGTCAGCCGCGTCCACCTCCTTGGCGGCGCCCGACGGCCGGTAGTACCCGGTCACCGGGTCCGGCACCCAGGCCGCCTTCTCCGCACCAGCGCCCACCTCCTTCCTGGCCGCCATTGCGCTCTTCGCCGCGATGGATGTCTTCTCCTCGGTGGCGGCGCTCCTCCCAGCTCCTTTCACCATGGCCGCGGCAGCAGAGTAGCCCCTCCTACAACGCACGACATCAGCAAAGAACCGTCAGTACAGAATGACATAGTGCTACACGTGAGACAGTGTTAGACATACATAGCAAGGATCTATCTAAATGCATCCCGTATACATGACTGCTAAAAATTGCTGACCTTTGTGCGAGGAGGCTGACGCAGCGCGACACAAGTCTCTCCATGGGGATCAGGATATGTTCTCTTCTCTTCTCTTCTCTTCTATTTTCTCTCGCTGTGCTCTCTTGTAAAATGCCTCTAAATTATGCGCAATGTGAGGAGGAAGCGTGCGGGGAGGGCGTCGTTATATAGACCATGAAGCGAGGAGCTCGAACTCTGAGAGCCACGGATGGGGTTGGAATTGGATACGAAGGCTCATGGAAGACGGCCATACGCCTACCGAATCAAAGGTCGTTGGCCACGTGTAGGCCAAAGCGGCGGGGATCCTGGGCCGGTCTCTTGAATCCGTGGCGGGCAACTTGGCCTGTAGGTGGAGGAGCCACCACGGCCATGTGTTGTAGACCAATTCGCTGGCCAACCACCAGAACCAGGACCAGAACCAGGGGAAAAGCCACGACAGCTTTCGCGCCTCCTCTCGCCGGGAATGGAATTTCGGTAGATTTTTGTATTGTCGTGGCCACGGTTCAAAGGTTCGTTCGTTCGTTCGGCGCGCCAGCACGGAGCGCACGCCGAACCGGCAGGTCCATTCAATGTTGCCTCCAAAGGTTCGGCGTCACGCTCGAACAGATGCTACAACATAAGGTGTGTGTCACGAAAAGGCATCGTGGTAGTATGTGCTTTTGTTCGGTGCGCGCCCAGGCGAATATGCGGCGCCGAATTAAGGCCAACTCCACCGCGTGACATATTTTTACCCCAAATCGTCCATTTGTGTCCATTCGGGGTAAAACAGATAAACTGAACCCAACGCATGGGAGCATATGGACATTTCGTCCAGTCCGTGTCCGCTTTTGCCTCATTTTCAGACCAAAGTTGCTCTCGGTTTGGGGCCAAAGCGGACAGAAAGCGGACGTCTTCGCGTCCTCGTCGTTCGTCTATGTCCGCACTCGACCCCACCTGTCATACTCTCCTTTTCTGCAGCAGGCGAGGGAGGACGAAGGAGAGGCAGCAGCGAGGCGGGGCAGGGTGAGGCGGGGCGGGGAGGGCCAGCGGGCGAGCAGGCGCGCACACGGGCGGAGCTGTGAGCGGGCGGCCATGGCGCGGGCGGCGGGGCGCGGCTGAGGGGAGCGGCGAGCGGGCGGCCATGACGCGGGCGGCGGGGCGCGACTGCGGGCGGCCATGGCGCGGGGCGCGGCCACGGAGCGCGGCGCGCGGCGACGGGCGGCGTTCGCGGGCGCGGCGCGCGGCTGCGGGCGGCCTGACGCGGCGCGGGGCGCGGCGGCACGGGCGACGGCGAGCTTGGGCGGACGAGGCGCGCGCGGGCGCGGCGGGAGCGAGGGCACAAGGACGGCGACGCGTCGGGCGCGACGGCGGGCATGCGACGCGACGGGAGCAAGGGCGTGCATGAGCAGGAGCGGCCGCGGCGGCGAATCCACTGTGCCTGCTACGTGTTCGAAGAAATGACGAGGACGGACAGCTGGTGAAATGGGGTAAAAATGGGGTAGCAGCACGCGTGCAGCGAGTTTGTCCAGCCTCTGTCCGGCGTTTTCTCTCCCTATTTCTATCCCATACAGACAAAATCCGGACAAAATGGGATGAGTTTTAGGGTCGTGCGGTGGAGCTGGCCTAACAGTTTGTACGTGCGAGATCCGAAATGTTTGGCCACTGCACGGCCCGGGAGTTCCTGGACTTAGTTCTTTTAGGGGCTCACGTACCAATCGGACCGGCCGCCTTTAGAGCCGTTGGATCTCACGTGACAATCATCCGATCTAGACACGACAGTCATTCACTGCGATCCATCCGTTTGAAGCATGGGCCATCTTTTGCTATTCAGTTGCAAATGACTCACATCGCGTTCAGGAAAACGTTCATGACTGTCCCTATCCTGTTATCTGACCATGATTGGCATGAGAAATGTTGCACTCGCCGGCTGCAGCCTGGGATAACATTCGTGGCCATTCACCGCTCTGTTATTTGAACCCATTTACAACATGAGTTATGTTGTGCTCGTCGGTTGCAGTATGACCTATGTTGCGCTCTGTACCAGAACATTTGCAACACGACTCGCGTGCCACCGCGACATATGAGAGGTTGCAACCCCCAATGTCCTCAACAACCCATCTTGCAGCGACGAGCACCCTCGCAAAACGACTCCACCCTCGTAGTACCAGCCGGCACGCCCGCGCTCAGTTGCAACACTAGCAGTAATAAGCAGGCTTGCATCGGCCTCAAGCAACACTGGTCACAGACTTTACAACACACCCACTAGTAACACCCTCACGGTCGCCAGCCAACGGATCGGAATAGAACCTTGTAACACTAGCCTCCACTCTAGCACCTCCGAGCAGCTTCCTTGCAGTGATGTGCCAGAACGACCAGCCCGACCGCCAATTGTTGGTATATTGATGCCTAACCAATAGGGCTGCGTTGGAAGCAAGTCACATTATCCTCTGCCCTTCGTTTTATCATACCACCCTCTACTCCATCACTCTCCGAGCGGCATACTTGCAACACCAGCCTCCACTTGAGAACGTTAATAGTCTGGCAGCCCGCTATGGGACAGTTAATTAATGGATGTGGCGAGATGCGAGGGGATGAGAGAGAGATACAACTGGAGCGGAGAGGAAGGAGAATGGGTGAATGTTCTCGTGCGGAGATAAGGCTAGGGATAGAGATAAGCAGTTGGTAGGCCAGGGGGCATACGTCACGCTCTCGAGGAGGCCGACGTCGACGCTCGCGAGTGTTTCCCTTTTTTAGGGAGGACATCCAAAACTTGTTGCTCCCTTGGGCGTTGCCTGATCCGTGATGCATCACTCTTGTTGAGCACTACTTAACATCATGTATCTTTTAAGGAATCCGAAAAAGTATATTAATCAAACAACATCATTGTAAGAAAACCCCTAAAACAAAATAAAAAATCTAGTCCTCGGTGAATCGTCCATCCTCTTCATCACGCACATGGTAATGGTGCACTACTGTAGTTGTCGCTTGAGTTTTGCGCCATCATTAAAAAAAGTAGTATCCGCGCACGCAACTGGGAAGACATCGATCTCTGCTGGGAAATGCCAGCAATGTTGATCCTGTAGGATACGCGGACCGGAAAGTACGATGACGCTGGGTCGATCATATATATAAACATTCATCTGAATGGACAGAGTAACCAGACCATGGAAAAGAAATATGGATTCTTCCCGTGCAAGTATACCAGTGAGTGAGACAGAGGAGAGTGAAATTTTGTGTGTAGGGGCGGAATCCGTAGATCTATGAAGGTAAATTCGATCCATCTGTCTTTCCCTATACAGAGTTGCGCAAGTACCGGCTACCTATTCCCGGTAGCGTAATTATGTCTCTATTATCTCTTCCAGAATGAAAGTGGGATTGGATAACAGATTTACACATGTCCCTTATGAATACAATATCGAGTAAGATTCATTGAAGAAATACATCTCCGAAGCAATATGTTTGTGGCACTCTCAATCCCTCTCTAGTCCTTTCTTTCATGGGCACAGGCTTACCTGGTTGACCGCCCACATTCATTCATTGTTCGTTCTATTGTGGAATCGAACAACAGAGCTAGCATAATTGGGATATAGAGTCTCGTACGTGAAATTAAAGAGGATTTTCACTCTTCTGCTCTACCAATCATTGTCACCGACCGGAGCAAGCCATCTTGGGGGATCATGTTGTCCCGCCATGCATCTGTGCTCTCCCCATACCAAAATGCAGCAAATAAGGAGTATTAGTTGACCGCACCTCGTTAGAGAAAGAGATGGCTAGGACAACGGCGGACGGGTGTCCTCGTCTAGGCGTTACTTCTTGTTTTGAGCCTGCCTTAATCGAGCGAACTAGGATAAGGTGTTGATAGGGCTAGACTTTCTCTGGTGGGCGTGACCATATATTAAATAAAAGGCAAAGATTTGGGGCCAAAAGCAGTTAGCAGTGACTATTGAATGAGTTCCTTCAGCTTGAGTTGGGATAAAAGCGCGAGGTATTTCCACCATCACTGTCCTCATCAGTGATATTGTTGCAGAAGCATCACCGACCTAGTGAAGATACACCTAAATCCCCTATTTCCGTAGAGAGAAAGTAAATATAAGTGGAAATTGTGACGAGATCCAATTTCTGGTATATTTCTTGTTGGGACTCGATGGGCCTGTCCGGTCGAACAACCCCTAATTTCAGGCTAAATTTTCTCATATATCTCTACTTTGGCATTATTTATATTTGTTGCGGCGTAGTCTCATTCGGGTCCTGTCAAGCTGCCCAGGAGGGCACGCGGGGCCGCCCCACTGGGGAAGTGGTTTCTATCTAAGGTTACCCCTTTGGGGGCTCCCGTAGAGGTCACTTTTGGGACCATAAGAGCACGCCAAGTGGTGCGCCCAACCATCACCACGTGTCATGCACTGGTGCACCCTTATGATTTTTTTCACACTTTTTTGTTTTTTTGGCTTTTTAGTTTTTTCTTCATTTTCCAATAGTTTTGATGGAAAGAAGTTTGGGTTTTTGGGAACCCGAGAAGCACGGATGTGATTCTGCGAGAAGAAAAAGCATAGTTGTGCTTCCCCGAAAAAAAGAGAAGCATAGACTGTGCTTGTTGTGCTTCTCCGAAAAGGGAAAGGCCCATGTCAATTTTCATGGAAAAAAGCATAGTTTGTGCTTCCACGAGAAGCACAACTGTTCTTCACGAAAAGGGAAAAGCATAATTATGCTTCCCAAAAAAGGAGAAGCACGGCCTCTGCTTCCACAAACAAATGTGCTACCTGAAAAGAAAAAAAATCACAGCCTCTGCTTTTCACGAGAAGCAAAATTGTGTCTGCCGAAAAGCACACTTGTGCTTCCCAAAACAAATTGAGAAAAATCACAACTATGCTTCGGGTTATGGTTTTCTTTTCGGCTCTGTTTCTTTTGGTTTTGGTCTTTTTCAAATTATGTTTTTTTTCATGAAAAAAGGTTATCCGAAACTTATTAATATGGGATCAAGTTTCAAAGATCTTTGATGCGAGAAAATCAACGATAAAAACTGTTCATGATTGGACGCGTGTTTCAGAGATAAAATGTTTTGAAAAAACAAAAACGAAAAAGAAGACTCTCATGTTGTGACAAGTGGCGAACATGCAGTGTGCCAATGTTCAAACACGAGAAAAAGGTGGGGGAGTGACATTTACAAGGGTTACCCCTCTAACTAGTTTTTTTTAGACAAATCCCTTTAACTAGTGATTTCGGGTTTCCAGTCGTTTGGTTGCACAAGAGCTATTGGCGAGATGGTGCGCCTTATGGGCCGACCCAATCCTGGTTCCCACTGGAGGGATTTTCCTTTTCTCTATGTGTCCCTCTATTGTTTTTATCATTTTTTGTGGTTTTTGTGTTTGTTTTCTTCTATCGGTTTATTTTATTTTTTCTATCTTTTTCTTTTTCATATTTCCTTTTCTCAGTCTCCTGTGTCGGTTTTCTTTGTTTTCTTCTTTTGCTTTCACCGGTTCTCTTTGTTTTTTTGTTTTTCTTCTTTTTTCAACTCATGGCTACTTTTCTTTGTACACACTATACATTTTTCTGATGCACATGAAACATTTTTTGATACACATGGAATATTTTTCAAGTTATAATGTACATTTTTTCGAATACATATTTTTCAACATGTTTTTAATATATGCTGAACAATTTTCAAATATACATTGAACATGTTTTTCAACTACGCGATAATATTTTTGCACTGTATAATTGTTTTTAAAATTTTCACAAACAATGTTCTGACAAGTTTGAACATTTTAATTGAAAGGCACACATATTTTTTGAAAATTAGGAAACATTATTTTAATCATACAAACAGTTGTTTACATGGTATAACATTTTTCAAATATCCCATATAAATTTTTTGAAACACGTCAACATTTTTTTTGAAGAATTTGTTTCTTAAAATTATATTTTTTACATCGTATAGCGCATTTCAAAAATGTCACATGCATTTCGAAAATGCGTGAACATTTTAAATTGTCAACATATCATATGGCTCTGCATGCCAAGAGGGATTTTGGCAAGCCTTTCTTCACTGAGGTGGTGTTTACTGCTGCTTAGAACATCTGGATCATCAGGAATGGAAATGTTTTTAGGAATGAAGGGCCACTGTTCAGACTTTGGAGGCACAACTTTATTCATGACATGACCCTGTTAACCCATAGGATTAATGTACATTTAAGGATAGTTACTTGGCCTGGTCGTCTACTCTACCCTAGTTAGTTTCTTAGACTAACTTCCTTCTGTGTAAGTATTTCTTTGTAAGTATCTCACTCTTTCTTTACCTTGTACAGGACTTTGTTCTATTTATTTTAATAAGGAGAACTGTGAGGCTTTTTGCCTTGCAATATATAGTCAAAAAACATTTTAATTTGTCATGAATATTTATAATGCATTTTTTTTACGATTACTCTAACAAAATATTTACACATTGTTAACACTTTTCAAATTCATGATGAACATTTTCTAGGAATTTAAATAAATTAAATGTTTCGAATATATGCATTTAGAATATATTCAAAATGAAAAGAAAAACTATTGTAGGTGACCACTTACATGTCTATGTGTACCTGTGTGATTATGGGCTGGCCCAGTTAGGACCGCACTGAGGTGTGGGAGAGCTCGCACTCACCGCACTATATAAAGTAGGCAAAAGGCCGTTTGGTTGCTGGGTTTACTTGGTGAACTGACGTGACCAGAAAAACACTTGGTGAACTGATTGATTTATGCCGATTTTTCCTGGTTGTTAGCAGTTTTCTTTCGGCTTTCCTTTTGCTTTCCATTGATTTCTTTGATTTTGTATTAATGAAATCAGACTTTTAAAATGTTCACGAATTAAAAGGCATCACTACTTTTAAAAATATGAGCATTTTAAGAAAATATCATGAAAAGTTTAAGCTTTGCAATCATAGTTTATATACATATTTTTGATTCATGAACATTTCTAACATACTGAATAATATTTGAAATTCATAAATATTGGAGCCTTAAGGCACTTACGCAATAGGCCGCACGATAGTCGACACTTCTACGTAAGCGCCAACACCACCCAGTTAAACAGCCAGGGTGGATTGTGTCTAGCAGCACGGATAGATCCGGGGTTTTATTTTCTGGTGAAGAAAATCCAGTACTTAAGAAACCTTTTTAGAATTTGTATTACGCACATTAGAAGATCTCAGAATAAGGCCAGTGATTATCTAGCTAATTTTGCTTGTCTAGAGGGGAGAACTATGCCATGGCTTGGTTCGGGACCCTCTAGGCTGACTGTAATCACGCAACACTTTGAGCAATACAAGTTTTCTACCCGCAAAAAAACAGTGCCAAGGCTCGGGGCACCACTACATTAGAGCATCTCCAATAGATGAAGCAAATTTGGAGATGTAAAAGTGGATGTTGTATAATTTACATCATCAAGAAGTGCTTTTTATATCTCTGAAAAAGAGCCAACTCTAACAGATGATGTGTATCTGGTGATGTAAAAGTCCTACTCCAACAGATGTTGTATTTGAAGATGTAAAACTAGTTGACTACTACTTCATTTCAAACATAGTTCAAACATAGCACGTTCAACTTCTACTTCATTTGAAACATAACTAAAACATAGTTCTAACTAAAAGATAGTTCTAATTAAAACATAAATTAGTCATAGTTCAAACTACTACATCCATCAAATTACTACTACTCCGATGAGTACTGCTAGTTCAAACAACTACTTGAACTACATCGAAGATGAAACTACTCCTCATCGAAGCTCTTGAGCAGCTCCCAAAACTCATCCTTGTTGGGGTCGTCACACCCCTCGTCCTCCTCATCCGAGTCACCCCAGTCTGACGAGTCAGACTCGACGGGGACCACCATTGAGGGTCCGGCCTCGTCCTCCTTCTTCACCCACTTCTTCTTCTGCTCGGCCTTTCGCTTCCAGTAGAACTCCCGCTCGGCCTGTAGATACTCTAGATGCTCCCGTGCAAACCTCGCCATCGCCGCCTTGTCGCTATCTTCGGTAGCAATGCGAATGGTCAGCCTCTTCTTCCTCTTCTTCTTCGTCATCTCCTCCATCTGAATACCCTTCGGCACGAGGAACTCTGCAGCTACCGGGTCTCAATCTCGGGGGAGTTGAGGTCCATCCTCGGCCTCCCGGGACGCCACGCTGCCACATCGTATACATGATAGGTCTCGTCGGCAGTGGGGTACGTGTTGAGCTAGAAGCGGCAACCCTCATTGGCGAACTCGACACCCGAGTTGCCGGATGGCTTCGCCCGCACTCCGAAGAACCCTGTCTTGCTCTTCAAGACCTTCTTCGGCGGCATGGCGGCAGCTGCGCAGCGTTTGAATCAGGGCGGCGGTTGAGCGGCGCGAGTCCACTGGTTTGGTGGCAACCGGTGGTTGGGTGGGGGCTGGGCGGGGGCTTGGCGGTGGCGGATGAGCGGGGACGACGACGAAACCAGCGGCGGAGGAGCGGCACAAAAACGCCCGATTTGAGGCGGGCGACGGCGGAGGAGCGGCGTAACTGGTGGCCGGAGTGGTGGAACGTTTGGATCTGCCTTGGGGAGACATCGATGTAGTGTGGTGGGTGAGCGGGTGGCAGCGGCAGTGTGGCTGGAGGAGGGGGAGAAGTCGCGGTATCATCATTACCCAATACATTAAATGATTCATTCTCATTACTATGTTTGTCACATTTAAATTTGGGCCCTGTTTAGAATTTCACGCATGGCCGCAAAAATCTTCGAGATGGCCCTGCCAAATCCTAAAACCTGAACCCTAAACCCTAAAAAAAAGTAGGCGAGGCCAAGGCGAAGTTCATGTCTACTTGATGCAAGCATGGCGAACACAACATAGTTGTAAGAGAAGAACAATAATCTAGGGTGAAAGAACATGCGGTGCCCCCATGTTTGGTTTTGGTAATTGATGACAATATCTATGGACTAATGGTTGCTTTGAGTTATATTTGAAGGGTTTGTCCATAGGCTTTTCTTGGAGTCCATTTATTGGTTTCAAGGAGAGTTTGTGATGACCAAGGTATTATTAAGGAATTATCCGAAGATTGGTCTTGTGGGTGTTGAGCTTATTGCAAGCATGTCTTGAAGAAGAAGTGTGTGTGATCATTCATGTTTACCTTCAAGACATCATCCAAATGAAGAGAGTTGGAAAGATTCAAGGTTGATCAAGACTAAGTCAAAGAGTGAATCAAGTTGATCAACACACAAAGCGTAGAAGATGTACCGAGAGGGATCACGTGATCGCATGGTAAGGTAAGCATTGTCCTCTATGCTTTGTGTACTAACCCATGGTCTACGTGAGAGTTATGTGTGGGGTTACGTATGTTTCCATGGGCTAGCGTCAAGAGGAAGATATTATACAACCCATGGAGGATGACATCAAGTGGTGGTCGTCATCAAGTTTGCGGTGTGCAAGTTCAAGCAGAGCATCATGAAGAGATCAAGTGCTTGAAGCTTGCCGTCCATTGTGGTGACAATGGACTTGTGAAGATGTGCCGAAGAGTGGCTCACCCATAGTAGAGTATGGGGGAGCAATCTACTAGTCTTCACCAAGCCAACACAAACAAGAAAGGTGGTCTAGCTTGAGGGAGTCAAGATCGTCATCATCCAGCTGGACTATGTGCAAGGCAAAGGTTTGCCCTTGATAGGTTTTCAATTTTACTGGTCTCATGGTAGCTGTGGGAGACCGGGTTATAGTATTGATTGTCGTTCTATCAAGGGGGCTCTCGATGAGTAGCTTGATCGTATCGTTCGTAGAGAGCTCAAACCATTGCATCCTTGCATCATCTTTATTGGTTCTTGTTTGGTTTTTTCATTGTGAGATTTGGTGCTTTTGGTCATCTTCATGACAAGCTCGAGTTCATCGAAAACGGAGTTAACATGCATATTCTATGATGTTTTCGATGTTGGAGGTTATGCCGGTTCTTCTCGGTTGGAGGTTTCTCTCCTCTATATATTAGGCATACCTCCCCTGCCTCTTCTCATTATAACCTTTTGCTGTTTGGATGCTACTCGTTGTCATCTATCCAACAAGCTTGAGTTTGCTCAATTTGGAGTTCATTTGCAGAAGTTGTGGCAGTTTAGCCTTTATTGCATCCTCTGTTTTCTCTGTTGTGTTCTTGAAAGCCTCAAGCGGTAGTACTGCTCTCTCGAGCGGTAGTACCGCGGCCTTGTGCCGCGCGTAGTACCGCTGCTTTTGGGGATGCGTTTTTGTGTCGGGTCTCGCGATAAGCGGTACTACCTCTCCCCTCGAGCGGTAGTACCTCTTATAAGCGGTACTACCTCTCCCCTCGAGCGGCAGTACCCCTTATAAGCGGTACTACCTCTCCCCCCCCCCCGAGCGGTAGTACCTCTTATAAGCGGTACTACCTCTCCCCTCGAGCGGTAGTACCTCTTATAAGCGGTACTACCTCTCCCCCCGAGCGGTTGTACCTCTTATAAGCAGTACTACCTCTCCCCTCGAGCGGTAGTACCTCTTATAAGCGGTACTACCTCTCCCCAGAGCGGTACTACCTCTCTGGCAGGTTTCCAGCTCGTGTTTTTCACTCTCGTTGGGCTGTTTTGACCATGCTAAGTGGTAGTACCGCTCGTCCAGCGGTAGTACCGCTCGTGTGCGGGCTGAGCACATAACGGTTGGATTCGGGAGGCCCTATAAAAGTGGGTCTTCTTCCCCAATGAACCTTATCCTTTGAGCTCGTGTTCTTCCCCCATTTGACCTTCTTCGAGCTTGCTAACTCTCAATCCCTCCATGGATTCTTGCTAGTTTTTGAGGGAAAAGAGAGAGGAAATCTAGATCCACATTTCCACCAATCACTTTCTCCTCTATGTGAGGGGAACCCCTTGGATCTAGATCTTGGAGTTCTTGGTGTTCTCCTTCTTGTTCTTCCTCAAATTTTCCTCCCTAGCATTAGTTGCTTCTGTGGGATTTGAGAGAGAAGGACTTGGGCACTCCATGTGCCCTTGCCATTGCATTTGGTGCATCGGTTTGAGTTCTCCACGTGATACGTGGAAGTTACAAGTTGAGAAGCTTATTACTCTTGGGTGCTTGGTACCCTTGAGCTTGTTCCTCTTAGGTGCTTGGGCGCCCTAGACGGTTGGTGGTGTTCGGAGCTCAATCATTGTGGTGTAAAGATCCGGGCAAGCGTCGGGGTCTCCAATTAGGTTGTGGAGATCGCCCCGAGCATTTTGACGGGTACCGGTGACCGCCCCCAAGGGTTGCCAAACTGTACGGGTTCGGTGACCGCCCCCAAGGGTTGCCATTTATACGGGTTCGGTGACCGCCCTCAAGGGTCCCTTAGTGGAATCACGCCATCTTGCATTGTGCGAGGGCGTGAGGAGATTACGATGGCCCTAGTGGCTTCTTGGGGATTGTGCCTCCACACCGGTCCAAACGGAGATTAGCATTCGCAAGGGTGTGAACTTCGGGATACATCGTCGTCTCCGCGTGCCTCGGTTATCTCTTACCCGAGCCCTTTACTTATGCACTTTACTTTGTGATAGCCATATTGTTTCTTTTCATATGTCTTGCTATCACTTTGTTGTTTATCTTGCTTAGCATAAGTTGTTGGTGCACATAGGTGAGCCTAGTTGTTGTAGGTTTTGTGCTTGACAAATTAAACGCTAGGTTTATTCTGCATTTGTTCGAGCCTAAACCGTAATTATTTTAAAGCGCCTATTCACCCGCCCTCTAGGCGACATCCTCGATCTATCAATTGGTATCAGAGCCTTGTCTCTCTTTGTTAGGCTTAACCTCCTAGATAGTAAAGATGTTGACTAGGGGATTAGGATTCTCTAACACTCTTAGTTTCGATGGCACAAATTTTGATGTTTGGGTAATTCGCATGCTTAATCTCTTTAGGGTCATGGACCCAAATTTAGAGCAAGTTGGAGATATGGGTTTTTCTCCTCCAAAGGATCCCCAAATATTATCTTTAGAGGATGAGAAAAACTCTTATCTCAGTGCTCAAGCTTCTAATGTGCTTTTCGATGCTTTGAGCAATGTAGTTATATTTCAACTCATGTCGTTCTGGGATGCTCATGAGTTGTGGACAAAGCTTCAAGATAAATATGGTGTGTCCAAGATTTCTAAGGATGATTGTTCTCCTTCCACCTCCGGTCGTGTTGCGTTCTCAACTTCTTCTACTTCACCTACATGTGTTTTGCCACAAGGTAATGACATGGTGAGTAGTGGTGTTCATTGCAATGATGATAGTGGGCTTATTGTTGATTATCCTTCATCACTTTCTTATTGCAATGCTTCATCTTTAGACTTTAGCACTTCGGGCACTCCAAATGTTTCCCATGCTTGTGTTGATAGTCCTTGCATATCATGTAGAAATTGCTTGACTAAATCTCATGATGATATGCTTGCTATATCTTCTTGGCATGATAAAAATGCATGTATTTCCTCGAGTTGTTGTGCTAACAATGTAGAGGTAGCCCAACACTCCATGGAACAAGATGTGGTCTTGGATGGTGCTTCAAGGGATCCTAGATCATCATCTATTGCATTTTGCCTTATGTCCAAGGCTTCAAAGGTATCTCCCACTTTGAATCCCAATATATCTTGTGATGATATTGATGATGGCAAGAGTGATTATGATGTTGATTATGATGAAGAGAATGATGATGTTGCCTCCTTAAAAGTTAAGGGGGAAATGATTTTTAAAGCTCTTCTTAAGAATAAAATTGCTCGTTCCAACTTCATGGAAATCATGTCTATTGCTATCGAGGGCAAGAAATATATTGATGAGTTGGAATATTGTCTTGAGGAGCATGAGGTCACCATTGATAAAATGGAAGGTCATGAGCGTGATTACGCTAATGAGATTGCGGACCTCTCTCAAGCTCTTGAACTTGAACAAACCACCAAGGAATCTCTTGAGGAGACTTTTTCCCTAGAATTATCTAGAGTGAGGGAATCTCGTGATAGAGCTCTTGAGGTGGCCAATGTTTTTGAAACTAAAAATGAGGAGCTTGAAGTTGCACATGCTAAACTCCTTGAGGACTTTGAGCACCTCGAAAATGGCTCAAGGGTCATTAAGAGTGAGCTCATCAAACTCACCGAGTCTCATGCTCAACTTAAAGCTTCATATTCAAAAGAGCTTGCCAAGTTGTCTTCTCCTCTTGTTGGTAATGATGATGCTTGTGCTACTAACTCTATCTCTTGTGAAGCATCCATATTGAAGGAGAATGTTGAGCTAAGGGCTCAATTTGAGTTGCTATCTAGCAATTATGGGATGTTGGAAGAAAATCATGTAAAGCTCACAAACTCTCATGATGATCTTCTAGTATCCCATAATGTGCTAAAGTTAGCTCATGAGGCCATGCTTGCTAAGGTAACATCTAGTGAGCCTCATGTGGATACTAGCACTACTTTTAGTCAAAATGCTATATTGCCTTATGCTAGTCCTCGCGATTCATCCATGCATAACATTGGTACATCTTATTATGAATTTCTTTCCTTGCCTTGTTGCTCTAACTATGAAGCTTATACTTCCTCTAGTACTTGTGTTGAGACTAACCATGTAGAGGAAATCAAAGAGCTCAAGGCCCAAGTCACTTCTTTGAAGAAAGATTTGGAAAAGTGTCATGAAGGGAATGCCACACTCAACAATATCTTGAGTGTACAAAAATCCCCCAATGACAAAGGTGGACTTGGATTCAACTCCAATAAGAAGAAGAAGTCCAAGAGCAACAACAAGAAGGGCCAAAAACAAGTCAAGAATTCGGCCAAGATTATTTGCTTCAAGTGCAAAACTGAAGGGCATCATGTTATATCTTGCCCATTGAAGAAGAAGGCCATTAGTGACAAGCAACAAGGGAAGTGGCTACAAGTGCATTCTCATGCTCAACCTCAAGTTGAAGAAAGGCCTCTTCCCAAGAAGACTCAAGCTAATGCTTCTCAAGTTGAGAAATCAAGTGAGAAGAAAGTGAAGAGTAGACGTTGCTACCTATGTCGTGAGAAAGGTCACCTCGCTTCTTCATGCACTTGTGGTAACTTATCCAACCCAATTATTATTGATGATGTCTATTCTCTTGGGAAGGATAAGGTTGGCAATGTATTTGCCAAGTTTGTTGGTACTCAAAGTGGTTTGAAGCAAAGAACCATTTGGGTAGCCAAGCCTATTGTGACTAACCTCTTAGGACCCAACTTGGTTGGGGACCAACTAGCTCAAACTTGATCAATAGGTGTTGTTGGAGGTCATTGGAGACTTGGCTACATTATGAAGATTTAAGGGGTCCTCATCATTCATATTGTCTCAAGCGAAGTCATTCGGATTATATTTCTATCGTATATCCAATGTTCCTCCTTGCGATAACTCGTGCTTAAATTGCTTACATTGAAAGTTACTTGCCCCTTAGCATGTTGTGGTTTTGTATCTTGCATGTGCTTGTATATGTTGTGCTTCCAATTTGCTCATCTTGAGAAATCAAGTATGTGTATGTTGGTTTGCACATCATGTACGTGTGTGTTGTGTGTTGAGCCTTTTTGCATCTTGTTTATTTCCTAGTTGGCTCTTGTGAGAGATTAATGGAATATCCCATTATGGCGGAGTGATATGCTTTGTTCACCTCACAATCCTATAAATGTGTGTACATGAGTAATACCATCTAGTATTGATATTTCAAGATTATCTAGTCGCTATGTGGTATGTCTTCTCATGAGAAATTCAAATTCTAAATAGTCCATTAATTATATCTTGTTGGATCCTTTTATTTGCCTCTTGTTTATCCTTAATTGGTATCACATTATGGGGAGTAATATGCTATGTGTATATTACTAGCCTAGAAAATGTGTACATTTGAGATATTGTCACCTAGAGTTGACATTGTAAATTATCTTGTTCCTAGGTGGCATGTTAGCTCTACAAGTTGCAATTTGCCTTTTGTTTGGTGTGTAGATGATGTCAGATATCCTTGCTATCTACCACCAGGAATCATTTCCAAATACTTCTTGTCTTTTGACAATTGGTACTCACTTATGTGTGGTAGAAATTATTGATCATCTCCACGTTGGTGTTTGCTTTTATTTGCCTTATCTCTTGCCTAGGATTGTGTCAACTCCCTTTGTCTTCCATACCACTTGTGGATCTTGTTAATTTCTTGATCTTGTCTAGTGTTTTCTAGATATAGTGAAAGTGGTGATCCCACCTTGTGCATTTTGTATTCAAATGCAAATTCTCTATAATGCACTAGTCTTGGGGGAGCTATCCTATTTTCTATAAAACACTCATCTTGTGATCCTTATCAAATGTGTGTTGGTGGAATGCAACCCATTTCTTTTTGGTACTTGTGCCATCATGAAACTTTGTAGAGGGCTTGGTTTATTTGGAACCATTCTCTCTTTTGAGAGTTTGGCATCTTTCTTTTTGCTTGTATTCTTGGATATCTCATTCCTTGATGTATCCTTTTTGATATCCTCCAAGTGATGATCTCTCCATTTGGTATCTTTTCTGTTGGAAATATGCCCTAGAGGCAATAATAAGTAGGTTATTATTATATTTCCTTGTTCATGATAATCGTTTATTATCCATGCTAGAATTGTATTGATAGGAAACTCAGATACATGTGTGGATACATAGACAACACCATGTCCCTAGTAAGCCTCTAGTTGACTAGCTCGTTGATCAATAGATGGTTACAGTTTCCTGACCATGGACATTGAATGTCATTGATAACGGGATCACATCATTAGAAGAATGATGTGATGGACAAGACCCATCCTGAGCCTAGCACAAGATCATGTAGTTCATATGCTAAAGCTTTTATAATGTCAAGTATCATTTCCTTAGACCATGAGATTGTGCAACTCCCGGATACCGTAGGAATGCTTTGGGTGTGCCAAACGTCACAGCGTAACTGGGTGGCTATAAAGGTACACTACGGGTATCTCCGAAAGTGTCTGTTGGGTGGCACGAATCGAGACTGGGATTTGTCACTCCGTGTAAACGGAGAGGTATCTTTGGGCCCACTCGGTAGGACATCATCATAATGTGCACAATGTGATCAAGGAGTTGATCACGGGATGATGTGTTGCGGAACGAGTAAAAGAGACTTGCCGGTAACGAGATTGAACAAGGTATCGGAATACCGACGATCGAATCTCGGGCAAGTATCGTACCGATAGACAAAGGGAATTGTATACGGGATTGATTAAGTCCTTGACATCGTGGTTCATCCGATGAGATCATCGTGGAACATGTGGGAGCCAACATGGGTATCCAGATCCCGCTGTTGGTTATTGACCGGAGAACATCTCGGTCATGTCTGCATGTCTCTCGAACCCGTAGGGTCTACACACTTAAGGTTCGATGACGCTAGGGTTATAAAGGAAGCTTGTATGTGGTTACCGAATGTTGTTCGGAGTCCCGGATGAGATCCCGGACGTCACGAGGAGTTCCGGAATGGTCCGGAGGTAAAGATTTATATATAGGAAGTCCTATTTCGGCCATCGGGACAAGTTTCGGGGTCATCGGTATTGTATCGGGACCACCGGAGGGGTCCCGGGGGCCCACCGGGTGGGGCCACCCATCCCGGAGGGTCCCATGGGCTCAAGTGGGAAGGGATCCAGCCCAAAGTGGGCTGGGGCGCCACTTCCCTTATGGCCCATGCGCCTAGGGTGAAGTGGGAACCCTAAGGAAGAGTCCCAAGGAGGGAAGGCACCTCCTAGGTGCCTTGGGGGGGAGGGAAACCTCCCCTGGCCGCCGCCCCCTGGGAGATTGGATCTCCTAGGGCTGGCGCACCCCCCCCCTTGGGATCCCTATATATAGTGGGGGTAGAGGGCCTCTTGAGACACCTTTTGCCTTTGGTGCAGCCCCTCCCTCTCTCCCAAGTTCTTCTCCTCTCCCGCAGGTGCTTGGCGAAGCCCTGCAGGATTGCCACGCTCCTCCACCACCACCATGCCGTTGTGCTGCTGCTGGATGGAGTCTTCCTCAACCTCTCCCTCTCTCCTTGCTGGATCAAGGCGTGGGAGACGTCACCGGGCTGTACGTGTGTTGAACGCGGAGGTGCTGTCCGTTCGGCACTAGGATCATCGGTGATTTGGATCACGACGAGTACGACTCCATCAACCCCGTTCACTTGAACGCTTCCGCTTAGCGATCTACAAGGGTATGTAGATGCACTCTCCTTCTCTTCGTTGCTGGTCTCTCCATAGATAGATCTTGGTGATACGTAGGAAAATTTTGAATTTCTGCTACGTTCCCCAACAGTGGCATCATGAGCTAGGTCTATTGCGTAGATTCTTTGCACGAGTAGAACACAAAGTAGTTGTGGACGTTGATTTTGTTCAATATGCTTACCGTTACTAGTCAATCTTGATTCGGCGGCATTGTGGGATGAAGCGGCCCGGACCGACCTTACACGTACACTTATGTGAGACAGGTTCCACCGACTGACATGCACTAGTTGCATAAGGTGGCTAGCGGGTGCCAGTCTCTCCCACTTTAGTCGGATCGGATTCGATGAAAAGGGTCCTTATGAAGGGTAAATAGCAATTGACATATCACGTTGTGGTTTTGCGTAGGTAAGAAACGTTCTTGCTAGAAACCCATAGCAGCCACGTAAAATATGCAAACAACAATTAGAGGACGTCTAACTTGTTTTTGCAGGGTATGCTATGTGATGTGATATGGCCAAAAGGATGTGATGAATGATATATGTGATGTATGAGATGATCATGTTCTTGTAATAGGAATCACGACTTGCATGTCGATGAGTATGACAACCGGCAGGAGCCATAGGAGTTGTCTTAATTTATTTATGACCTGCGTGTCAACATAAACGTCATGTAATTACTTTACTTTATTGCTAACCGTTAGCTGTAGTAGTAGAAGTAATAGTTGACGTGACAACTTCAAGAAGACACGATGATGGAGATCATGATGATGGAGATCATGGTGTCATGCCGGTGACGACGATGATCATGGATCCCCGAAGATGGAGATCAAAAGGAGCAAAGTGATGATGGCCATATCATGTCACTATTTGATTGCATGTGATGTTTATCATGTTTTTGCATCTTATTTGCTTAGAACGACGGTAGTAAATAAGATGATCCCTCATTAAAATTTCAAGAAAGTGTTCCCCCTAACTGTGCACCGTTGCGAAAGTTCGTCGTTTCGAAGCACCACGTGATGATCGGGTGTGATAGATTCTTACGTTCACATACAACGGGTGTAAGCCAGATTTACACACGCGAAACACTTAGGTTGACTTGACGAGCCTAGCATGTACAGACATGGCCTCGGAACACAAGAGACCGAAAGGTCGAGCATGAGTCGTATGGTAGATACGATCAACATGAAGATGTTCACCGACGTTGACTAGTCCGTCTCACGTGATGATCGGACACGGCCTAGTTGACTCGGATCATGTAATCACTTGGATGACTAGAGGGATGTCTATCTGAGTGGGAGTTCATAAGATGAACTTAATTATCCTGAACATAGTCAAAAGATCTTTGCAAATTATGTCGTAGCTCGCGCTTAAGTTCTACTGTTTTAGATATGTTCCTAGAGAAAATATAGTTGAAAGTTGATAGTAGCAATTATGCGGACAGTAGAAGGCTTGTGTCCTTAATGCACCGCTCGGTGTGATGGACCTCGAACGTGGTCTGTGGATGTTGCGAACATCTGACATACACGTTTTGATGACTACATGATAGTTCGGTAATGTTAAATGGTTTAGAATTGAGGCACCGAAGACATTTTAAAATGTCGCGGAACATATGAGATGTTTCGAGGGCTGAAATTGGGATTTCAGGCTCGTGCCCACGTCAAGAGGTATAAGACCTCCGACGATTTTCTTGGCCTGCAAAGTAAGGGAGAAAAGCTCAATCGTTGAGCTTGTGCTCAGATTGTCTGAGTACAACAATCACTTGAATCGAGTGGGAGTTGATCTTCCAGATAAGATAGTGATGTTTCTCCAAAGTCATTACCACCAAGCTGCTAGAGCTTCGTAATGAACTATAACATATCAGGGATAGATATGATGATCCTTGAAATATTCGCGATGTTTGACACCGCGAAAGTAGAAATCAAGAAGGAGCATCAATTGTTGATGGTTAGTGAAACCACTAGTTTCAAGAAGGGCAAGGGCAAGAAGGGATACTTCATGAAACGGCAAATCAGCTGCTGCTCTAGTGGAGAAACCCAAGGTTGAACCCAAACCCGAGACTGAGTGCTTCTGTAATAAGGGAACAGCCACTGGAGCAGAATTACCCTAGATACTTGGTAGATGAGAAGGCTGTCGATGGAAGTATATTGGATATACATTATGTGAATGTGTACTTTACTAGTACTCCTAGTAGCATCAGGGTATTAGATACCGGTTCGGTTGCTAAGTGTTAGTAACTCGAAATAAAAGCTACGGAATAAACGGAGACTAGCTGAAGGTGAGCTGACGATATGTGTTGGAAGTGTTTCCAAAGTTGATATGATCAAGCATCGCTCGCTCCCTCTACCATCGAGATTGGTGTTAAACCTAAATAATTGTTATTTGGTGTTTTGCGTTGAGCATAGACATGATTGGATTATGTCTATCGCAATACAGTTATTCATTTAAGGAGAATAATGGTTACTCTATTTATTTGAATAATACCTTCAATGGTCTTGCACCTAGAATGAATGGTTTATTGAATCTCGATCATAGTGATACACATGTTCATGCCAAAAGATATAAGATAGTAATGATAGTACCACCTACTTGTGGCACTGCCATGTAAGTCATATTGGTATAAAACGCATGAAGAAGCTCCATGTTGATGGATCTTTGAACTCACTCATTTCTGAAAAGATTGAGACATGTGAACCATGTCTGTTGGTATATACGCATGAAGAAACTCCATGCAGATGGACCGTTTGGACTCACTTGATTTTGAATCACTTGAGATATGCAAATCATACCACATGGGCAAGATGACTGAAAGCTTCGTTTTCAGTAAAATGGAACTAGAAAGCAACTTGTTGGAAGTAACACATTTTGATGTGTGCAGTCTAATGAGTGCTGAGGCACGCAGTGGATATCGTTATGCCCTTACTTCACAGATGATTTGAGTAGATACTGAGCATATTTACTTGATGAAACACAAGACTGAATTATTGAATGGTTCAAGTAATTTCAGAATGAAGTTGAATATCGTCGTGACAAGAGGATAAAATATCTATGATATGATCATAGAGATTTATATCTGAGTTGCAAGTTTGGTACACAATTGAGACATTGTGGAAATTGTTTCACGACTAGTACCGCCTGGAACACCATAGTGTGATGGTGTGTCCGAACATCATAATTGCACCCTATTGGATATGATGCATACCATGATGTCTCTTATCGAATTACCACTATCGTTCATGGGAGACAACCGCACTCACTTTAAATAGGGCACCACGTGATTCTGATGAAGATGACACCGTATGAACTATGGTTTAGAGAAACCTAAGCTGTCATTTCTTAAAAGTTTGGGGCTGCGACGCTTATATGAAAAAGTTTCAGGCTGATAAGCACGAACCCAAAGCGGATAACTGCATCTTCATAGGACACCCAAAACAGTTGGGTATACCTCCTGTCTCAGATCCGAAAGCAATAGGGATTGTTTCTCGAATCGGGTCCTTTCTCGAGGAAAAGTTTCTCTCGAAAGAATTGAGTGGGAGGATGGTGGAGACTTGATGAGGTTATTGAACCGTCACTTCAACTAGTGTGTAGCAGGGCACAGGAAGTTGTTCCTGTGGCACCTACACCAATTGAAGTAGAAGCTTATGATAGTGATCATAGAGTTTCAGATCAAGTCACTACCATACCTCGTAGGGTGACAAGGATGCGTACTGCTTCAGAATGGTACAGTAATCCTGTCTTGGAAGTCATGTTGCTAGACAACAATGAACCTACGAGCTATGGAGAAGCGATGGTGGGCCCGGATTCCGATGAATGGCTCGAGGCCATAAAATCCGAGAGAGGATCCATGTATGAAAACAAAGTATAGACTTTGGAAGAACTACTTGATGGTCGTAAGGCTGTTAGGTACATATGGATTTTAAAAGGAAGACGGACAATGATGGTAAATGTCACCATTAAGAAAGCTCGACTTGTCATTAAGATGTTTCCCGACAAGTTCAAGGAGTTGACTGCGATGAGACTTTCTCACTCGTAGCGATGCTAAGAGTCTGTTGGAATTATATTAGCAGGTACTGCATTATTTATGAAATCTTGCAGATAGGATGTAAAAAAAACATTGTTTCCTCGACGATTTTCTTGAGGAAAGGTTGTATGTGATACAACCAGAAGATTTTTGTCAATCCTGAAAGATGCTAACAAGTATGCAAAGCCCCAGCAATCCTTCTAAGGACTGGAGTAAGCATCTCGGAGTTGGAATGTACGCTTTGATGAGATGATCAAAGATTTGGGTTTATACAAAGTTTATGAGAAACTTGTATTTCCAAAGAAGTGAGTGGGAGCACTATAGAATTTCTCATGAGTATATGTTGTTGACATATTGTTTATCGGAAATGATGTAGAATTTCTGGAAAGCATATAGGGTTGTTTGAAAAGTGTTTTTCAATGGAAAACCTGGATTAAGCTACTTGAACATTGAGCATCAAGATCTATAAGGATAGATCAAAATCTCTTAATAGTACTTTCAAACGAATACATACCGTGACAAGATTTTGAAGGAATTCAAAATAGATCAGCAAAGAAGGAGTTCTTGGCTGTATTACACGTGTGAGTATTGAGTAAGACTCAAGACCTGACCACGGCAGAAGAGAGAGAAAGGACAAAGGTCGTCCCCTATGCTTTAGTCATAGGCTCTAAAGTATGCTATGTTGTGTACCGCACCTGAAATGTGCCTTGCCATGAGTCAGTCAAGGGGTACAAGAGTGATCCAGGAATGGATCATAGGACAGCGGTCAAGGTTATCCTTGGTAACTGGTGGACTAAGGAATTTTCTCGATTATGGAGGTGGTAAAAGAGTTCGTCGTAAAAGGTTACGCCGATGCAAGCTTTGACACTAATCCAGATTATTCTGAGTAGTAAACTGGATTCGTACAGTAGAACAGTTATTTGGAATGGTTCCAAAAAGAGCGTGATAACTGCATCTAGGAGATGACATAGAGATTTGTGAAGCACACACGGATCTGAAAGGTTTAGACCCGTTGACTATAACATCTCTCACAAGCATAACATGATCAAACCCAGAACTTATTGAGTGTTAATCACATGGTAATGTGAACTAGATTATTGACTCTAGTGAACTCTTGGGTGTTAGTCACATCGGGATGTGACCTTGAGTGTTAATCACATATCGATGTGAACTGGATTATTGACTCTAGTGCAAGTGGGAGACTGTTGGAAATATGCCCTAGAGGCAATAATAAATAGGTTATTATTATATTTCCTTGTTCATGATAATCGTTTATTATCCATGCTAGAATTGTATTGATAGGAAACTCAGATACATGTGTGGATACATAGACAACACCATGTCCCTAGTAAGCCTCTAGTTGACTAGCTCGTTGATCAATAGATGGTTACAGTTTCCTGACCATGGACATTGAATGTCATTGATAACGGGATCACATCATTAGAAGAATGATGTGATGGACAAGACCCAATCCTAAGCCTAGCACAAGATCATGTAGTTCGTATGCTAAAGCTTTTATAATGTCAAGTATCATTTCCTTAGACCATGAGATTGTGCAACTCCCGGATACCGTAGGAATGCTTTGGGTGTGCCAAACGTCACAACGTAACTGGGTGGCTATAAAGGTACACTACGGGTATCTCCGAAAGTGTCTGTTGGGTGGCACGAATCGAGACTGGGATTTGTCACTCCGTGTAAACGGAGAGGTATCTCTGGGCCCACTCGGTAGGACATCATCATAATGTGCACAATGTGATCAAGGAGTTGATCACGGGATGATGTGTTGCGGAACGAGTAAAAGACACTTGCCAGTAACGAGATTGAACAAGGTATCGGAATACCGACGATCGAATCTCGGGCAAGTATCGTACCGATAGACAAAGGGAATTGTATACGGGATTGATTAAGTCCTTGACATCGTGGTTCATCCGATGAGATCATCGTGGAACATGTGGGAGCCAACATGGGTATCCAGATCCCGCTGTTGGTTATTGACCGGAGAACATCTCGGTCATGTCTGCATGTCTCTCGAACCCGTAGGGTCTACACACTTAAGGTTCGATGACGCTAGGGTTATAAAGGAAGCTTGTATGTGGTTACCGAATGTTGTTCGGAGTCCCGGATGAGATCCCGGACGTCACGAGGAGTTCCGGAATGGTCCGGAGGTAAAGATTTATATATAGGAAGTCCTATTTCGGCCATCGGGACAAGTTTCGGGGTCATCGGTATTGTATCGGGACCACCGGAGGGGTCCCGGGGGCCCACCGGGTGGGGCCACCCATCCCGGAGGGTCCCATGGGCTCAAGTGGGAAGGGATCCAGCCCAAAGTGGGCTGGGGCGCCACTTCCCTTATGGCTCATGCGCCTAGGGTGAAGTGGGAACCCTAAGGAAGAGTCCCAAGGAGGGAAGGCACCTCCTAGGTGCCTTGGGGGGGAGGGAAACCTCCCCTGGCCGCCGCCCCCTGGGAGATTGGATCTCCTAGGGCTGGCGCACCCCCCCTTGGGATCCCTATAAATAGTGGGGGTAGAGGGTCTCTTGAGACACCTTTTGCCTTTGGTGCAGCCCCTCCCTCTCTCCCAAGTTCTTCTCCTCTCCCGCAGGTGCTTGGCGAAGCCCTGCAGGATTGCCACGCTCCTCCACCACCACCATGCCATTGTGCTGCTGCTGGATGGAGTCTTCCTCAACCTCTCCCTCTCTCCTTGCTGGATCAAGGCGTGGGAGACGTCACCGGGCTGTACGTGTGTTGAACGCGGAGGTGCTGTCCGTTCGGCACTAGGATCATCGGTGATTTGGATCACGACGAGTACGACTCCATCAACCCCGTTCACTTGAACGCTTCCGCTTAGCGATCTACAAGGGTATGTAGATGCACTCTCCTTCTCTTCGTTGCTGGTCTCTCCATAGATAGATCTTGGTGATATGTAGGAAAATTTTGAATTTCTGCTACGTTCCCCAACATTTTCTTCACTTGGTTTTTCTTGTCAATTAGTATCGGTTCTTGAAAGTATTGAGCATGCATATTAACTTCATGTAGTCTCCTTGGCATGCTTTCTTGCTTTCTTTCCTTGGCCCACTATAAAGGGGAAACTCCACCAAGTCTCAATTTGGATGAGATGTGCATGAAATTCATTCTCATATATGTATGCACATATTTAAGTGGAGTTTGTCCTATGTATTGTTGGTTCTCTAACTCTTTGGTCCCAATGATTTTGGGTACCATTTTGTTCGTGTTGTTGTTCTCGGAACAATTGGAGATGCATTGGATGCTCGGCTCACCCACAAGGAAGGTGGTGCCACCATGTGCTTATTGGACTCAAGCTAGGATGATCAATGAACTATCTACTACCTTCAATTGGTTTCTTCTACATCCTTCCAATGATATCTCGGTAACAAGTATCTATTCATGCATTCCTTTATTGCATTCAACCTTGTGTAGGTTGCATCTTGGCATGATATTAATTCCATCTTGTGATACCTTGTTTCCTTTCTCAAAGCATCTCAACGATGATCTCATGTTGCTAGTTGTGATGTCTTTGATGTTCATGTGATCGGAATTCATTTGTATACAATAAGACCATATCTAGCCATGTGCTATGCTTTCAAGCAAATATCTGATGTCCACTACACAACCTTCTTCTTGTAGACGTTGTTGGGCCTCCAAGTGCAGAGGTTTGTAGGACAGTAGCAAGTTTCCCTCAAGTGGATGACCTAAGGTTTATCAATCCGTAGGAGGCGTAGGTTGAAGATGGTCTCTCTCAAGCAACCCTGCAACCAAATAACAAAGAGTCTCTTGTGTCCCCAACACACCCAATACAATAGTAGATTGTATAGGTGCACTAGTTCGGCAAAGAGATAGTGATACACGTGCAATATGGATGGTAGATATGGGTTTTTGTAAACTGAAAATATAAAAACAGCAAGGTAACAAGTGGTAAAAGTGAGCGTAAACGGTATTGCAATGCTAGGAAACAAGGCCTAGGGTTCATACTTTCACTAGTGCAAGTTCTCTCAACAATAATAACATAATTGGATTATATAACTATCCCTCAACATGCAACAAAGAGTCACTCCAAAGTTGCTAATAGCGGAGAACAAACGAAGAGATTATGGTAGGATATGAAACCACCTCAAAATTATTCTTTCCAATAAATCCGTTGGGCTATTCCTTTAAGTGTCACAAACAGCCCTAGAGTTCGTACTAGAATAACACCTTAAGACACAAATCAACCAAAACCCTAATGTCACCTAGATACTCCAATGTCACCTCAATTATCCGTGGGCACCAAAAACCTCTCGGGACCCAGTTCTGGCACCCTGCCGGAGGGGGGATCCCTCACCGGTGGCCATCTTCATCATCCCGACGCTCTCCATGACGAGGAGGGAGTAGTTCACCCTCGGGGCTGAGGGTATGTACCAGTAGCTATGTGTTTGATCTCTCTCTCTCTCTCTCTCTCTCTCTCGTGTTCTTGATTTGGCACGATCTTGATGTATCGCGAGCTTTGCTATTATAGTTGGATCTTATGTTTCTTCTCCACCTCTTCTCTCTTGTAATGGATTGAGTTTCCCCTTTGAAGTAATCTTATCGAATTGAGTCTTTAAAGATTTTAGAACACTTGATGTATGTCTTGCCGTGTGTATCTGTGGTGACAATGGGATACCATGTGCCACTTGATGTATGTTTTGGTGATCAACTTGCGGGTTCCTCCCATGAACCTATGCATAGGGGTTGGCACACGTTTTCGTCGTGATTCTCCGGTAGATACTTTGGGGCACTCTTTGAGGTTCTATGTGTTGGTTTGAGTAGATGAATTGAGATTGTGTGATGCATATCGTATAATCATGCCCACGGATACTTGAGGTGACATTGGAGTATCTAGGTGACATTAGGGTTTTGGTTGATTTGTGTCTTAAGGTGTTATTCTAGTACAAACTCTAGGGCTGTTTGTGACACTTATAAGGAATAGCCCAACGGATTGATTGGAAAGAATAACTTTGAGGTGGTTTCGTACCCTACCATAATCTCTTCGTTTGTTCTCTGCTATTAGTGACTTTGGAGTGACTCTTTGTTGCATGTTGAGGGATAGTTATGTGATCCAATTATGTTATCATTGTTGAGAGAACTTGCACTAGTGAAAGTATGAACCCTAGGCCTTGTTTCCTATCATTACAATACCGTTTACGCTCACTTTTACTGCTTGCTACCTTGCTGTTTTTATATTTTCAGTTTACAAAAACCCATATCTACCATCCATATTGCACTTGTATCACCATCTCTTCGCCGAACTAGTGCACCTATACAATTTACCATTGTATTGGGTGTGTTGGGGACACAAGAGACTTTTTGTTATTTGGTTGCAGGGTTGCTTGAGAGAGACCATCTTCATCCTACGCCTCCTACGGATTGATAAACCTTAGGTCATCCACTTGAGGGAAATTTGCTACTGTCCTACAAACCTGTGCACTTGCAGGCCCAACAACGTCTACAAGAAGAAGGTTGTGTAGTAGACATCATATATTATCACCTCAATATCTCAAAACAATCATCAAGTATCAAACTTCTCTTAGTATTCAACACACTCATAAGAAAGTTTTTACTAATCTTGAATACCTAGCCTATTCGGATTATTTAAGCACATTACCATGCTATTTAAGACTCTCAAAATAATATAAGTGAAGCATGAGAGTTCATCTATTTCTTCAAAATAAACCACCATTGTGCTCTAAAGATATAAGTGAAGCACTAGAGCAAACGACAAACTACTCCGAAAGATATAAGTGAAGATCAATGAGTAGTTGAATAATTATGCAACTATATGAAGACTCTCTAACATTTATGAATTTCAGATCTTGATACTTTCTTCAAACATCAAGCAAAACAAAAGAAAATAAAATGACGCTCCAAGCAAAACGCATATCATGTGGTGAATAAAAATATAGCTCCAAGTAAAGTTACCGATGAACGAAGACGAAAGAGGGGATGCCATCCGGGGCATCCCCAAGCTTAGACGCTTGGTTAGCCTTGAATATTACCTTGGGGTGCCTTGGGCATCCCCAAGCTTATGCTTTTGCCACTCCTTATTCCATAGTCCATCAAATCTTTACCCAAAACTTGAAAACTTCACAACACAAAACTTAACAGAAAACTCGTAAGCTCCGTTAGAGAAAGAAAACAAAACACCACTTCAAGGTACTGTGATGAACTCATTATTTATTTATATTGGTGTTAAACCTACTGTATTCCAACTTCTCTATGGTTTATAAACTCTTTTACTAGCCATAGATTTATCAAAATAAGCAAACAACACACGAAAAACAGAATCTGTCAAAAACAGAACAGTCTGTACTAATCTGTAACTAACGCAAACTTCTGGAACTCAAAAAATTCTAAAATAAATTGGTGGACCTGAGGAATTTGTCTAGTAATCATATGCAAAAATAATCAACTAAATATCACTCTCCAGTAAAAAGTTGAAGCTAATCTCGTGAGCGCTAAAGTTTCTGTTTTTTACAGCATGATCATAAAGACTTCAATCAAGTCTTCCCAAAGGTTCTACTTGGCACAAACACTAATTAAAACACAAAACAACATCTAAACAGAAGATATATGGATTATTTATTCCTAAACAGAACCAAAGAATAATAAACTAAAATAAAATTGGGTTGCCTCCCAACAAGCGCTATCGTTTAACGCCCCTAGCTAGGCATGATGATTTCAATGATGCTCACATAAAATGTAAGAATTGAAACATGAAGAGAGCATCATGAAGAATATGACTAGCACATTTAAGTCTAACCCACTTCCTATGCATAGGGAGTTTGTGAGCAAACAACTTATGGGAACAAGAATCAACTTGCATAGGAAGGTAAAACAAGCATAACTTCAAGATTTTAAGCACATAGAGAGGAAACTTGATATCATTGCAATTCCTACAAGCATACATTCCTCCCTCATAATAATTTTCAGTATCATCATGAATGAATTCAACAATGTAACCATCACCTAAAGCATTCTTTTCATGATCTACTTGCATAGAAAATTTACTACTCTCCACATAAGCAAAATTCTTCTCATGAATAGTAGTGGGAGCAAACTCAACAAAATAACTATAATGTGATTGAAAATTAAGATCAAGATGACAAGTTTCGTGGTTATCATTATTCTTTAAAGCATACGTGTCATCACAATAATCATCATAGATAGGAGGCATGCTTTCATCATAGTAAATTTGCTCATCAAAGCTTGGGGGACAAAAAATATCATCTTCATCAAACATAGCTTCCCCAAGCTTGTGGCTTTGCATATCATTAGCATCATGGATATTCAAGGAATTCATACTGACAACATTGCAATCATGCTCATAATTCACATATTTTATGCCAAGCATTCTATGTAATTCTTCTTCTAGTACTTGAACACAATTTTCCTTCCCATCATTCTCACGAAAGATATTAAAAATATGAAGCGTATGAGACAAACTCAATTCCATTTTTTTGTAGTTTTCTTTTATAAACTAAACTAATGCTAAAACAAGAAACAAAAAGATTCGATTGCAAGATCTAAAGATATACCTTCAAGCACTCACCTCCCCGGCAACGGCGCCAGAAAAGAGCTTAGTTGACGGGGTGTGAGTGCCGCTTACCTAGCTTCCCCGGCAACGGCGCCAGAAAAGAGCTTGATGTCTACTACACAACCTTCTTTTTGTAGACGTTGTTGGGCCTCCAAGTGCAGAGGTTTGTAGGACAGTAGCAAGTTTCCCTCAAGTGGATGACCTAAGGTTTATCAATCCGTAGGAGGCGTAGGTTGAAGATGGTCTCTCTCAAGCAACCCTGCAACCAAATAACAAAGAGTCTCTTGTGTCCCCAACACACCCAATACAATAGTAGATTGTATAGGTGCACTAGTTCGGCAAAGAGATGGTGATACAAGTGCAATATGGATGGTAGATATGGGTTTTGTAAACTGAAAATATAAAAACAGCAAGGTAACAAGTGGTAAAAGTGAGCGTAAACGGTATTGCAATGCTAGGAAACAAGGCATAGGGTTCATACTTTCACTAGTGCAAGTTCTCTCAACAATAATAACATAATTGGATCATATAACTATCCAACAACATGCAACAAAGAGTCACTCCAAAGTTGCTAATAGCTGAGAACAAACGAAGAGATTATGGTAGGATATGAAACCACCTCAAAATTATTCTTTCCAATCCATCCGTTGGGCTATTCCTTTAAGTGTCAGAAACAACCCTAGAGTTCGTACTAGAATAACACCTTAAGACACAAATCAACCAAAACCCTAATGTCACCTAGATACTCCAATGTCACCTCAAGTATCCATGGGTATGATTATACAATATGCATCACACAATCTCAGATTCATCTATTCAAACCAACACATAGAACCTCAAAGAGTGCCCCAAAGTTTCTACCGGAGAATCACGACGAAAACGTGTGCCAACCCCTATGCATAGGTTCATGGGCGAAACCCGCAAGTTGATCACCAAAACATACATCAAGTGAATCATGTGATATCCCATTGTCACCACAGATACGCACGGCAAGACATACATCAAGTGTTCTCAAATCTTTAAAGACTCAATCCGATAAGATTACTTCAAGGGGAAAACTCAATCCCTTACAAGAGAGAAGAGGGGGAGAAGAAACATAAGATCCAACTATAATAGCAAAGCTCGCGATACATCAAGATCATGCCAAATCAAGAACACGAGAGAGAGAGAGAGAGAGAGAGAGAGAGAGAGAGAGATCAAACACATAGCTACTGGTACATACCCTCAGCCCCGAGGGTGAACTACTCCCTCCTCGTCATGGAGATCGCCGGGATGATGAAGATGGCCACCGGTGAGGGTTCCCCCTCCGGCAGGGTGCCAGAACAGGGTCCCGATTGACTTTTGGTGGCTACAGAGGCTTGCGGCGGCTGAACTCCCGATCTATTCTCCGTTCTGGAAGTTTTAGGGTACGTAAGTATATATGGGTGCAGGAAGTACGTCGGTGGAGCTTCGGGGGCCCCACGAGGCAGGGGGCGCACCCCGTGAGCACCTCCCTTGGCTCCTGACATGGGGTCCAAGTCCATCCGGTAGCTTTCCTTCCAAAAATAACTTCTCTAGTTGATTTCGTTCCGTTTTGACTCCATTTGATATTCCTTTTCTTCGAAACACTGAAATAGGCAAAAAAACATCAATTCTGGGCTGGGCCTCCGGTTAATAGGTTAGTCCCAAAAATAATATAAAAGTGGAAAATAAAGCCCAATATTGCCCAAAACAGTAGATAATATAGCATGGAGCAATCAAAAATTATAGAAACGTTAGAGACGTATCAATATCTTATTGGTATTTTTATGAATTCCTTGTGGATATCTTATTCTTTCTTTTTTGTAACTATTTCGTGTGTACATCCTTCTTTGTGGATCGATATCATCATGATTTTCATCTACCTAGAGTCTTATACACTTGAGAGAAATTACATATCTAGAAGATATCCTTTCTTTCACGTCCACCTTTTATTTCTTGTATTATTTCTTTGGTGGCCCCGTGAAAGCTTTGCCTTGAGTACGGATCTTACCTTGTTGCATCTTGATGCACTCTTGTGTGGTGAAGATATTTTTTGTATCTTGCTTGTCTTGATGAGGCTTGTCATCTCGATTGGTATCCCTCCTCTTGACATAGCTTTCACTTTCTTTCTTCACCATGGGTTGTCACAAGCGTTGGTTATTCTTTTTGCATGTTGAGTGTGCTTGTGAACCCCTTTGCTTGGTGTGTGTGGGAAGGACATGTCATGCACCTTGTATCTCCACTATTCAAGACTATGTTGATGCTTAATGCTCATCCGTACATTAGTCTTCTCAAGTGCATTGCCTTGACTCACACACATCATTTTGGTTGAGCCCATTCTTATGTTGCCTCTTTTACTTGTTGCTCAACCATGTGTTTGTTGCAAGTACTAGGCTTAGTTTCCTATATGCTCACTTGCACTTGTTGTAAGTTTCTATTGATTTTGGGGGAGCTATGATCCTATTTTGTGCACTTTGTATCCTAATACAAAAATTCTTGATGTGCACAAATCACGGGGAGCTTATCTAGTTTCTTTAGAACACTCCTCTGCTCATATCATAATATCTTTATTCATGTGGCACGTAGGTTCATTGGTCTAGTTGGTTCAATTGGTATCTTTTAATTGCTTGATTGCTTGTTTCTCTCTTTGTTATGTCTTTGTAGCATGTCATTCTTTTGCAATCTTGGTGCCTCAATATAGTTGGTCTTCCTCCAAGTATTACCTTTGGATATGTGTATGGCATTCCACTCTCTTGTTGAGAAATACACAACTTTTGGACAAACACCTTTTATATTGGTCTTCTTAGCTTTTCGCCCATTTTGGCAATCGATGCCAATGGGGGAGAAGTTTCAGAGAGTTTTGTGGAGAAGTCTTCAGAGTTTTCTCCTTGCTTTGGTTTTGTTCCTAAGCATTTGCATCTCATAACGCATGCATTTTTGGTTGTTGCATTGCATGGTGATGCATAATTCCTTATATAAACTCTCTTGAAAGTGATTGTCATCAATTACCAAAATGGGGGAGATTGAAAGAACATGCGGTGCCCCCATGTTTGGTTTTGGTAATTGATGACAATCTCTATGAACTAATGGTTGCCTTGAGTTATATTTGAAGGGTTTGTCCATAGGCTTTTCTTGGAGTCCATTTGTTGGTTTCAAGGAGAGTTTGTGATGACCAAGGTGTTATTAAGGAATTATCCAAAGATTGGTCTTGTGAGTGTTGAGCTTATTGCAAGCATGTCTTGAAGAAGAAGTGTGTGTGATCATTCATGTTTACTTCAAGACATCATCCAAATGAAGAGAGTTGGAAAGATTCAAGGTTGATCAAGACTAAGTCAAAGAGTGAATCAAGTTGATCAACACACAAAGCGTAGAAGATGTACCGAGAGGGATCACGTGATCGCATGGTAAGGTAAGCATTGTCCTTTATGCTTTATGTACTAACCCATGGTCTACGTGAGAGTTCTATGTGGGGTTAGGTATGTTTCCATGGGCTAGCGTCAAGAGGAAGATATTATACAACCCATGGAGGATGACATCAAGTGGTGGTCGTCATCAAGTTTGCGGTGTGCAAGTTCAAGCGGAGCATCATGAAGAGATCAAGTGCTTGAAGCTTGCCGTCCATTGTGGTGACAATGGACTTGTGAAGATGTGCCGAAGAGTGGCTCACCCATAGTAGAGTATGG
The DNA here is from genome assembly GCA_032464435.1 of Aegilops umbellulata. Taxonomy (NCBI): domain Eukaryota; kingdom Viridiplantae; phylum Streptophyta; class Magnoliopsida; order Poales; family Poaceae; genus Aegilops; species Aegilops umbellulata. The sequence goes on along the minus strand of CP136056.1, from coordinate 465,610,666 downwards.
GGGAGCAATCTACTAGTCTTCACCAAGCCAACACAAACAAGAAAGGTGGTCTAGCTTGAGGGAGTCAAGATCGTCATCATCCAGCTCAAGTGGACTATGTGCAAGGCAAAGGTTTGCCCTTGATAGGTTTTCAATTTTACTGGTCTCATGGTAGCTGTGGGAGACCGGGTTATAGTATTGATTGTCGTTCTATCAAGGGGGCTCTCGATGAGTAGCTTGATCATATCGTTCGTAGAGAGCTCAAACCATTGCATCCTTGCATCATCTTTATTGGTTCTTGTTTGGTTTTCTCATTGTGAGATTTGGTGCTTTTGGTCATCTTCATGACAAGCTCGAGTTCATCGAAAACGGAGTTAACATGCATATTCTATGATGTTTTCGATGTTGGAGGTTATGTCGGTTCTTCTCGGTTGGAGGTTTCTCTCCTCTATATATTAGGCATACCTCCCCTGCCTCTTCTCATTGTAACCTTTTGCTATTTGGATGCTACTCGTTGTCATCTATCCAACAAGCTTGAGTTTGCTCAATTTGGAGTTCATTTGCAGAAGTTGTGGCAGTTTAGCCTTTATTGCATCCTCTGTTTTCTCTGTTGTGTTCTTGAAAGCCTCAAGCGGTAGTACTGCTCTCTCGAGCGGTAGTACCACGGCCTTGTGCCGCGCGTAGTACCGCTGCTTTTGGGGATGCGTTTTTGTGTCGGGTCTCGCGATAAGCGGTACTACCTCTCCCCTCGAGCGGTAGTACCTCTTATAAGCGGTACTACCTCTCCCCTCGAGCGGCAGTACCCCTTATAAGCGGTACTACCTCTCCCACCCCCCCGAGCGGTAGTACCTCTTATAAGCGGTACTACCTCTCCCCTCGAGCGGTAGTACCTCTTATAAGCCGTACTACCTCTCCCCCCGAGCGGTTGTACCTCTTATAAGCAGTACTACCTCTCCCCTCGAGTGGTAGTACCTCTTATAAGCGGTACTACCTCTCCCCAGAGCGGTACTACCTCTCTGGCAGGTTTCCAGCTCGTGTTTTTCACTCTCGTTGGGCTGTTTTGACCGTGCTAAGTGGTAGTACCGCTCGTCCAGCGGTAGTACCGCTCGTGTGCGGGCTGAGCACATAACGGTTGGATTCGGGAGGCCCTATAAAAGTGGGTCTTCTTCCCCAATGAACCTTATCCTTTGAGCTCGTGTTCTTCCCCCATTTGACCTTCTTCGAGCTTGCTAACTCTCAATCCCTCCATGGATTCTTGCTAGTTTTTGAGGGAAAAGAGAGAGGAAATCTAGATCCACATTTCCACCAATCACTCTCTCCTCTATGTGAGGGGAACCCCTTGGATCTAGATCTTGGAGTTCTTGGTGTTCTCCTTCTTGTTCTTCCTCTCATTTTCCTCCCTAGCATTAGTTGCTTCAATGGGATTTGAGAGAGAAGGACTTGGGCACTCCGTGTGCCCTTGCCATTGCATTTGGTGCATCGGTTTAAGTTCTCCACGTGATACGTGGAAGTTACAAGTTGAGAATCTTATTACTCCTGGGTGCTTGGTACCCTTGAGCTTGTTCCTCTTAGGTGCTTGGGCGCCCTAGACGGTTGGTGGTGTTCGGAGCTCAATCATTGTGATGTAAAGATCCGAGCAAGCGTCGGGGTCTCCAATTAGGTTATGGAGATCGCCCTGAGCATTTTGACGGGTACCGGTGACCGCCCCCAAGGGTTTCCAAACTGTACGGGTTCGGTGACCGCCCCAAGGGTTGCCATTTGTACGGGTTCGGTGACCGCCCTCAAGGGTCCCTTAGTGGAATCACGCCATCTTGCATTGTGCAAGGGCGTGAGGAGATTACGGTGGCCCTAGTGGCTTCTCGGGGAGCATTGTGCCTCCACACCGCTCCAAACGGATATTAGCATCCGCAAGGGTGTGAACTTTGGGATACATCGTCGTCTCCGCGTGCCTCGGTTATCTCTTACCCGAGCCCTTTACTTATGCACTTTACTTTGTGATAGCCATATTGTTTCTTGTCATATGTCTTGCTATCACTTTGTTGTTTATCTTGCTTAGCATAAGTTGTTGGTGCACATAGGTGAGCCTAGTTGTTGTAGGTTTTGTGCTTGACAAATTAACCGCTAGGTTTATTCCGCATTTTTTCGAGCCTAAACCGTAATTATTTTAAAGCGCCTTTTCACCCCCCCCCCTCTAGGCGACATCCTCGATCTATCATAGGGGCGCCATGAGAGCCGACCACACTGTCCTTGCGATGGTTTGTTGTGGAGATGGTCTTGGCCTCTCTCAACAACTCGTTAGGATCGATGATTAAGTTAGGATGTGGCCTACCATATGAGATGGATTACATAGATGGGGGCTAACTCTTCCTTTTACATTAGGTTCTTAGGAATCAGGGTCAAAACAAAAAAGAGTTAGTTTTGGTGCCCCAGTCAAGGCACGTGCATGGGGAACGTTGCTCCGCCTTCTCTCTCGATTTACTGTAGCAAAAGATTAAACTCTTGCATATTAGCATAAAAATGATATTAATATCATGATTAAAACACCTAATATTTTGATAATAAGTGAAAATGCGAGAGAACCTGCGATGGGTTTTCCCATTGGATGTGACACCGAGGTGAAATCTCATGACTGCTTGGTGCATGCATGGTGGAGGCGACGTAGTTGCAGGTGAACATCAACACTACAATAGCACCATGAGAGTCGTCGATATTGTCATCGCATTAGCATGTGGTGGAGACAATCTTCGCCTCCTTCGGTACCTTGTTAGGATCGGTGGTTATAATTGGATATGGCCTTATTGTATGAGATGAATCACGCATATAGGGGTTGTTGCTTCTTTTATATTAGGTAGGAGTCATTGAGACCAAATATAGTTGGTCTTGGTGCCCTTGACCGGGGCACATATGGTGGGAACATTGATCTCCATATTATTTTCTTTTATTATAGCCGAAGATCAATTTCAGCGGTGATGGTTCCCTCCCCCCCCTATGGTAGCCCAAACTTTTCCCTCTGTCTTTGTTTTCAAATAAAACAAAAAGAAAACAGAAACCTAAAAGGAGAAAAGGCAAAAAGAAAAGGAGCCCCCTGGGCCCCTTGGCCCAAAAAGGCCGAGGCAGCCCAACTAGACCGACCGGCCCAACCCTTCCCCGGGTCATCTCCCTCTCTTTCCCTGTACGACCGACCGGGAGGGGGCTCCCGCTCGTCCCCGCCGGACCCGACGCTGCGCCCCATACACCACCGATGGGAAGATAAGGCCGCACCCCTGGCGCCTCCGTTCCCCCTGGCCTCACTCTCGCTCTCATCCACTTCCCCCCCTCTCCTAGGCGTTCCCCTCTCCAGTTCCGCCCCACTCCCGAACGCCTCCGTCGCCGCTGTTGCCGTCGACCTCGCGGCCATCGTCGCCCCCACGCCGAGCTGGGAGGTCCCGCGGACCCGCCGTCGTCTGCTTCGTCTTCCTCGTCCACGAGCTCAAGCCCGGAGCCACCGCATCGGCCGGATCGACACCATCTTCTTCGTCGGTCGTCGCCGTTGTTCTTCGTCGATCCGTCGCCTCTACAGCTCCTAAGCCACCAACAGGCCTCCGTGTGCCTCTGTGGTGAGCTCCTCGACCGATTTCCCTAGTTTTCCCCTTCGATCCGTGCCGTTCTACCCCACCGCTCGCCGTGGACCGAGCTCCCGGGAGCTTCCACGTACGTGTGCGTGCGTGCTCTAAGCTGCTGCTGCCCCTTACGCGTTGGTACTGCTGCCGCTCCTGCGTACCGCTGCTGCTCAGCCACTGCTGATGTACGCTGTTGCTGCGGCTGTTGCCGCTCCCCTACACTCGCCGTCCGCACATGGCCGTGCTCGCCACACCCAGCCGCCCCTAGCCATGCCCGCGCCCTGCCCGTGACGCTGCTGCTGCTCCTCACCGCGACCGCGTCCCGCGCGTGCGGGCCTCGCGCCTCTGCGAGCCGGCGCACCTCCCGCCCCGTCGCCTACCGCCTCCCGCGTGCGTGCTATGTGCTGCTGCTGGCGCGTGCTGCTCTTGCTGTTGCGCAGTTGCTCTCCTATACTGCGTGCTCTATTACTGCTTGCTCTACTACATCTAATCGCTAGATGCTGCTGCTGCTAAGCTGCGACTGCTGCTCTTGTGCTACGCTGCGGCCGCATGCATCTCCTAGCTGGCCATGGAGCTCGTGCTCCTTGAGCACAGCCGTGGCTAGGCCACTACAAGTGGCCGGCCTTGTTTAATTAAACTAGGTCTATTTAGGACTAGCTTAGTAGTACTAAACTACTACTAGTTTAGGCCTCTTTGATTCGCAGGATTGTTAAAATGAAGGAATAGGAAAAATACAGGAATAGGATGGCATGTCTCATAGTATCCTACAAGATTTGAAAGAATGTTTGATAGCACAGGAAAAACAAAGGAATTCTACAAAGAGGTTTGAGTAGATGTAGATTTTCCTCCAAAATGTAGTACAAATGGATCCTATGGAAAAATTCCTAAGGATGCCAATCCTACGAATCAAACGAGCATCATAGGAAAAATTCCTAAGGGTTCAAATTCTCCAAAAATCCTATGCAATTCCTTTGAATCAAAGGAGCCCTTAGTCTATAGAGCAAATGACATGTTGCCCCTTTTGTTTAACCAAATGGTTAAAATAAGTCTAACCTAATATGTGACACTGACAGGAGGGCCCCACTAGACCCTTTGACTAGTCAAAGCTGACCAGTCAAGTGCTGACTGGGCAGTTGACTGGCCCGACATGTTAGCCTCTGTGCACTTTGCTGGGTACACTTCTGTGTACCCGTAGCAATTTAGCCTTTTATTTTTTAAATAAATAATAATTCCAGAATATGTCTAAAACCTTTGAAAATTCATAGAAAATAAACCGTAGTTCGGATGGAAAAACCTTGTACATGAAAGTTGCTCAGAACGACGAGACAAATCCGGATACGTAGCCCGTTCGTCCGCCTCGCGCCCCTAGCATAGCAAACCTGCAATCTTCCCCCTCCGGTTCATTTGTCCGAAAACACGAAACACCGGGGATACTTTTCCGGATGTTTCCTCCCTTCACCGGTATTACCTATCCCTGCGTTAGATCACCTCTAGCACCGTGTATTGCCATGTTATGCTTTGTGATGCTTTGATTGCTCTGTTATTTATTGTGTTCCCCTCCGTTACTTCTTTCCGGTAGACCCCGAGACCGCTGCCGGTACCCATGTGATCGACTACATCAATGACGACCCCTGCTTGCCAGAGCAACTAGGCAAGCCCCCCCCCCTTTGATCATCCCGATATCGCCCATTCCACTCTCTCATGCTTGCATTAGATTTTGCTATTGTTATTGTTTGCTCCTATTATGATGCATAGCCTACTTTTGTATTTGTTGTTGTACCTTATCTGCTTATCCTAAACTGCTTAGTATAGGTTGGTTAGTCACCCATCAGTGACCCCCACCTTGTCCTTGTTTCCCCTGCTTCATCATTGAAGACCCGATCAACGGGATCGAAGACCAGGCCCCGGCACCGCACATCACTTTTCCCTTAGTTGTTCGACACTACTGGGTTACTATCGAGTACCGAGGGTGAGACCTCTTCAGCACTTCTGATGTTAACCCTGTAGTGTAGTCATTCGGTCGTGGTCATCGAGGGTGATTTCCTCCTTAACCATTTCCGATACGACTCTGTCGTGCAACCCCTCAAGTGTGAACCTCGGGGGTGATTCCTCTTACGTTCACCTTGATGATTACATCTAGTGGAATTCATCGGGGGTGATTCCTCGGGTTTTCCCCTTGATGTTTGGACACACGGATACTTGGACTTTACCACTGTTACTTGGAAAGACGGGTCGACCCTGAGGGGTACCCGCGCGAGCTGGATTGCGAGTGATGTGGAGTCGGGTTGGCCTGAAGGGTGCCCGCGAGATAATTACGAGGCGTGGCCGGGCATTCCTAGCCCTTGCCGCAAGTCCTCGAGACGGGGCAACGGGGTCACATCTTTCGTGAGTCTCTGCTTGTTACCGCGCGTTCCTAATCCACTACGATTTGGATATTTGATCCGACGAGCCTCTGGCCTGATAGCATTAACCATCACGTGGGCATAGTATGGGCGTTCTGCGTCGTATGCATCAGCCGAAGCTTAATAGATGTCAGCGACCGAGCGGCGCGCGCCGGGTTGGACTGCTTAAGCGCCTGCCTTGTTGAAGGAGGTAGCTAGGTCTGCTCACCGGCCGCGTTCGCAACATGCAGGAGTTCCCGGGGCGATGACCCATGACCCCTGGGGGCATAGGTTTAGTCCGGCGTGTTGGCCTCTCTATTAAGCCTAGGTCGGGTTGCGGCGTATTGTTTGGCCGAGGCCGGGCATGACCCAGGAAAGTGTGTCCGACCGGAGTTAATCGAGCGTGGTGGGTAAGTTGGTGCACCCCTGCAGGGAAAAAACATCTATCGATAGCCTGTGCTACGGTAACGGACACTTGGAGTTGTATCCCGATCAATACAACTAGAACTGGATACTTGAGATGAGACATGGATATGAGAATTGGATTATGATTGGAACTGGATAGTATGGCTCTGGGATTGCTTTCTCGCAGGGAGTCGAGAAAGGATATCTGGCCGAGGTTGATAACACTTCTACTACTTTACTTTATGCTACTCTACTCCCTTCGGTTGCTGCAAGATGGTGGTTTCCAGAAGATGCTAGTCTTCGATAGGCTAGGCTTTCCCCTTCTCTTCTGACATTCTGCAGTCCAGTCCATAGATACAACCCTTTTCATTGATACCGATGCATATGTAGTGTAGATCCTTGCTTGCGAGTACTTTGGATGAGTACTCACGGTTGCTTTGCTCCCTCTTTCCCCCCTTTCTTCTTCTTTCCGGTTGATGCATCCAGATGTCGGAGCCCAGGAGCCAGATGCCACCGCTGATGCCTACTACTACGTGGAGACCGACGACGACCAGGAGTAGTTAGGAGGCTCCCAGGCAGGAGGCCTTGCCTTTTCGATCGTAGATGCTTTTGTGCTAGCCTTCTTAAGGCAAACTTGTCTAACTTATGTATGTACTCAGATATTGTTGCTTCCGCTGACTCTTGCGTATTCGAGCTTATGTGTTCGAGCCCTCGAGGCCCCTGGCTTGTAATATAAAGCTTGTATTATTTTATTTTGTGTCTAGAGTTGTGTTGTGATATCTTCCACATGAGTCCTTGATCTTGATCGTACACATTTGCGTGTATGATTAGTGTACGATTGAATCGAGGGCGTCACACTGTCGCTCTTCTTCGACCGCCGCCGCCCGTCCACCTCCTTCGTCTTCATCCAGCACCAGCCCGTCACTAGCATCGCTGTCATCTTCCCCGACCACTTCGTCTACTCCAACCACCGATGGCAACATCGGTCTGGCACGGATTGGAGCCGCAACCGTCGTCGAATCTTCTTCTCTGCTGGCCCTCCGACTCCTCGACATGGCGCACAGCTCGTGCAGGTCCCTCGTCTACGCATGCCCAGTGCTGGCAACACTGATGCGTGTCTTCGTCCCCAACGTGTCCCCGAGCCTGGCAAGCCCGGTGCCACGCTTCGTCAACTTCGTATTCGTCTGTCTACGCATGCCCGATGCTGGCAACATCGACGCGCGCCTTCGTCTACGACGTGTCTCCGGGTTTGGCAAACTCGATGCGACGCCTCGTCAACATCGTCTTCTTCTCGGCGTACCACTACTTTGACACCACTGCACCCATGCTAACTCGGCGCCTCCTCGCGTCCGCGGCTCCACGGCGACATCCTCGACACTGGCTACCCCGACTCGACATCGACCACGACATTCTTCGCACGGCAACCTCAACCACGGCTACACCACCTACGCTCTCAGCTACTTCGACAAACGACACAAAGGGCTACCGCCTTGCTTGAGCAACCTCGTCGGTTTCCACTTCATCCACGACTTTTGCGATGCGTCGACCGTTACGACCGAGGGGAAGTGTGTGTGTGTGTGTGGGGGGGGGGTCCGTCGGCTTGCCTTCGGATTCTTCTCCAGTCTCATCGTCTGCGTCGCTACAATTATGACTACGAGGGGATGTTGAGTATCGTGATTATTAGGAAAGCTAGGATGTTGTAAGATATTATTCTACATTGTCTTATACTTCAAGATGATCATATACTCCTATATATATGCCTACGAGGCTCAAGCAATACAATCCATCATATTCCACAATAATTCCTTTCTCTCCTTTCTAACAAGACCAGCTCAAATCATGCACCCCAAAGCAGATTCTTTGGACTCAAATGTGTCAACCCTGCCATGACTCGGCCATGTTAGGCTGCGTTGGCCGGTGCACCTTACCACACAATATGAACTGGTTCCTAACATAATTGCATAGCTCGGCGCCTTATTGCCGTCACACTCCCCGCCGGCCGGCCCCGCCCCCCCTCGGCCGTCCCCATCTCCCCTTCCCTCACTACCGCCTCCGACGGGCGCCCCCGGCACTGGCCGGGTGATGTTGGCGGCGGCGGGGCCGGCCTGTCCCCCCGCGCGCGGCTCCCTGCCCGGGGTATGGGGGCAGCGGCGGTGCTCCTCGGCTTGATGACGGCCCGACGTCCTGGCAGCGGTGGCCGGCGGCTCCGCGGTGGTGGTGCGGCCCCTTGGCGGCGCGGTGGCGCAGGTTGGCCGGTGGCGCGCCCCCGGCCCAGATCTAGGCTCGCGGGCCCCATCTGGGTCCTAGCGGGCCGGCCCCCGGCGTGGCTTCGTCGTCGTCTGTGTGGTGAGGTGGTGGAGCAGCTCGGACGGGGGGCAGCGACGCCAACGGCGTACCAGCTGCGGCGCGGAGGCGGGAGCTGTCCGGGCCTCTGAGGGCCCGGCAGGCTCCTGCTTTGCCTTCTGGTCGGCTACCGTCATGGACGGTGGAGGTGGGGCCCTCCAGTATGCTGTCGGTGCTGCTGCCCTAGTCCCGGCTCCCCTTCTCCGTTGTGCAGGCCATCTTCGCGGTGCCGTGATGAGACAGCGTGTGAAGCTTCGTGTCCGTGTTGGCGAAGTGTGGTGGTCGGTTTGGTGGTGAGCTCCGGAGTGCCAGAGGTGGAGGATGGGATCGGGAAAAATCCCTGTTGGCTTGGCCGATACCGACGCGGTGGCGCCTGAGGGTACCACCGGACCTTCCTGAAGGGCGTCGGGGCTACCCTTCCCCTCCCCTCACCGCGTACCGGGGGAAACCCTTGGCAGCAGCGTCGTCATCGTCGTGTCCCTTCTTGAAGGTGTTGATTGGTACCGGCGCTTCAGAGTCTCGGAGCTTGGGGGACGGTTTCCGGTGGACGCAGCGGTCGCGAGGCTTCGTCGTTTTTGTCGATCCGCCGTTATCGGCATTTGTTTCTTTTCTTTTTTCTCTTTATTTTCTTTTAGGCGTGTTTGTGCTGCTTCCACCCCAACACCTATCGTTGGTTGTATCGGATGGTTGCTTTGTAATATAAAACGGGGAAACTTTTTTTTTAATGGCTCCCACCAACACGCTAGTTGGCTAGTCGGTGCGTGATCGAGTGGCATGCCGCTGGCCTTACCCAACTATGTTTATCACCAAGAGCGACGCAGGAAAAACGAAACAAGCCGAGCCGGCCATAACATCCATGAGGGAGCTGAGCAAACCGATCAGGCATGAACGGGCAAAAGAACAGGATTATCAGAAGGCTTGCCAAATCTTCTTTTCAAGAGTATGTCAATAGTATACCATATTTTTATGAAAGATAAAAAGAAAATTACAAGAAACTTGCGAGAGATGGGAACATCAACGCAAGTCCAACCCACACAACATATACACCACAAGTCTAAAGCCTACTCTCTCACAAATCCATGTAAAACTAGCTAATGTTTTTTAAATAATACTCCCTCCATTTTTATATACAAGGCCAATACGAAATATACGTTTTGCATCTATACAAGGCCACCAACAGTAATCGAGGCAAAGTTAATGATATTTTCTCATACTAGCAACATGTTTAATAGTTGCATGCATACAGTCATAATGACAGTCGGCTACTTCCTCCACTTAGTTTACTTGCATGCATGTGGGGTATTAATGATCTCAATAAATGAAAAAGAAAACTAACTTGCAAAGTAGGCATTAAATTTTACATTGGCACCTGTAATTTGAGTTTGTGGCCTTGTATATAAATATCGAGGGAGTACATTTTTTTATTAAATTTTAGAAATATTACATCGTAATTATATATATTTTTAAATAATACCCAGTCGGCCCACTGCTGGCCCTATTGGATCCAGTCGGCCCACTGCTGGCCGATTGGCCCTGCGCGGCGACTATTCTTTTCATTCTTTTCTTTTCCTTCTATATACTCTTTTGTTTCTTTGTTTTTTTGTTTCTCATTCTACATTCTTATATACATGCCAAATTTTTTCAAATACCTGTTCAATTTTTTTCCCTCTCCGGTTTGTTTTTCATTCTACATTCTTATACACATGTTAAACATTTTTTCAAATATTTGTTCAACATTTTTCAAATACTTGTTCAACATTTTTATATACATGATCAACAATTTTTTCAAATACTTATTCAACATATTTATATACATGATCAATATTTTTTCAAATACTTAGTCAACATATTTCAAATACTTGTTCAACATTTTTCAAATACTTTGTCAACATTTTTCAAATACTTGTTCAACATTATTCAAATACTTAGTCAACATTTTTCAAATACATGTTCAACATTTTTCAAATACTTGTTCAACATCTTATTCAAATGCTTGATTAACATTTTTATATACATCAACATTTTTTTAAATACTTCTTCAACAATTTTCAAATACCTATTCAACAGTTTTCAAATACTTGTTCAATATTTTTCAAATATTTTTTCAACATTTTATGCAAATGCTTGATTAACATTTTTATATACATGATCAACATTTTTAAAAATACTTCTTCAACATTTTTCAAATACTTGTTCAACATTGTTTTGCAAATGCTTGATTAACATTTTTATATACATTATCAACATTTTCCAAAATACTTCTTCAACATTTTTCAAATACCTATTCAACAGTTTTAAAATACTTGTTCAACATTTTTTTTCAAATGTTTGATTAACATTTTTATATACACGATCAACATTTTTTCAAATACTTCTGCAACATTTTTCAAATACCTATTCAACAGAAAAATGGGTGCATGCACCTGTCGGCCTATAGGAAGCAGACTGGGGGGGGGGGGAGGGGCAATCGGCCAGCGGTGGGCCTAATGGGGGGCCAATCGGCTAGCAGTGGGCCGACTGGGGGAATCGGCCAGCAGTGGGCTGACTGGATCCAATCCGCCGGCAATGGGCCGACTGGGGGCCGATCGGCCAGCAGTGGGCCGACTGGGGGAATCGGCCAGCAGTGGGCTGATTGGATTCACCGACTTGGGGGCCAATCGGCCACCAGTAGGATGACTGCATCCAATCAGCTAGTAGTGGGCCGACTGGGCATTATTTAAAAAAATATATAATTACGGTGTAATATTTCTGAAATTTAATAAAAACATATTATTAACAAAAATTAGCGTAAAGGTGCATGCTGGGGGGCAATGTATTTATTTTTGATAAAATTTCACAATGTAAGGTGCATTTCTTTTTCTAAATCCTCATAATTCCCTTTTTATCCCTCCGGAAAGAGGAAAGTATCTCTTTCCCGATTTCCTGTATCGCTCCTTTTATGAAAATAAGGAAACTATCTTTCCTTGATTGCATGTATCTCTTACTTTCCTGGACTCACTCATTTACTTGCCACTAACCAACATATTTGCCAAGGGTACTTTTGTTCTAACACCTCTATAATTGTGCACCTTGGTCACCGTGCCCAAAATAATACACCTTACATAAAGAAACAGAGGAAGTATATAATTATGACGTAATATTTCTGAAATTTAATAAAGAAACGTATTATTAACAAAAAATAGCGTAAAACTCCAACTCCAAGTCCTGCCTCTTTCCAATCCCTTAGCTCATTTAGAATATGATTCTTGAGTTGCGCGGGTGATTTGAATTCAGTCGTCCGGTTAAACACCCCAACATTCCTTTGTTTCCAAAGTGACCAAGCGACCGCAATGACAAACGTGTCATTTCACCGACGCACTGAGATTTCTCCGCGTTTGCTGCCATCAAAGCCACACCTTACATCATTTAACCAATGTTGGAGTTGTGTCGAATATAGTGTACAAGGTTGGTTACAGTTGGACTTGTAGTTGTATTGTGTTTAGATAGGATATGGAATCGCGTCCTAGTAGGACACTTGTATCCTAGGCCTCTCATATATAGCGGGGGTAGACACACGATGTAACCTATGCCAACATAATAGCACCGGAACGCAGGGGAAGCCGACGGCATGTGCCGGTGTCCAGGGCGACCGGGTGCGGTATTGTGACGGTGTCACGGGGAGGAGCGCCCGTAGTCAGGCCCCGGGGATGTAGCCATATCGGTGAACCTCGTTAACAAATCTCGGTGTCGTGCTCGTGTGATTGCTTGGTACTCGGATGATCAACGGTATGCCTCGGATTTATTCTAACAAGTGGTATCATGAGCAAGATTCGAATAGGTTGCGATTCTGTTGATCTAGAGGAAGGAGTGCCAATGTTTTGATCAACAGTGTTTGCATGAGAAGTCGCTGATGTGGCGTATGCAGACGAGAGGTGATCGGGATGCATCTGAACTTGGTAGATGCAATCGGAATCGAGTAGATGCGGGCAAGCGGCCGCAGTGCTACGTGCGCGTGGCAGCTTCAGGCGAGACGGCACGGCAATCCGGCGGCGCGGGCGTACAAGCGTACGTGGAGGCGTTGGCGATAGGCACCCGGCAGCGATCGAGCGAGTCGCGCATGGCAGACGGTTCGGCATAAGGCCCAGGCGGGGCCAGCAGTGCTGGGGCTGGGTGGAACGAGATCCTCTGACGTAGGAAGTTCTACTGCCGAGGGACGTCGTTCACGCTGCACCGTTCATCAGGCATCCAACGATACTCGCATGAACTACAGCTTGCGCCAGCTTTCTCGCTCGGGTGGAAACAGAAGCAAGCGGCCCATCGGCCCAGTCCGACGCTACCCATCGCTCTCGCCTCACTCTCAATCGCCATCATGTCGTTCAAAAGAAAAACTCAATCTCCATCATCGTCAGTCAGTCGCTCTTGTCTCTCCCTAGGGTTCGCTACGCCGGCGGTGAAGAGCAGCCGCTGCTCCATCAGGGCGCGAGCAGCGTAGCCGTGGAGCGGCGGAGCCAGCCGTTGCCCCGTCCATGGCGTCCATGGCATGACGATGCCTATCCGTCGTGGCGGCGGAGCCAGCCGCGGCCGCGTACAGCGTGCGACGCCCCCGGTGCCGTCGAGACCGTTGAGCCGCGGACCAAGCATCGTCGATGCCGCCGATTCTTCTCGGAGGGTTCCTCTGCTGATTGCCTCGCGTTGCATTGGTTTGCTGCTTGCTTTGCCTTGCTGTGTCTTCAGTTTCAGTTGTGCAGAAATTGCAATTTTAGTTGTGCAGACAGCATAGAGAAGCAGCAACAACAGAGAAACAGCAACAACGGAGAAGCAGCAACAGTATGAGAAATGCCAGATTGAGCTTGTAACTGATGTGAACTGGTTGTACACTTCAGTGAATAGTGTGACTGAATGTTGTATCCAGATTGTAATCATGTAATTTGAGAGTGGAGTTGAGTGAATTTGAGTGTGATTATTGCTATAAAATATTGAATGTGAATCACTGAAGTTCTTTGTACCGTAATTATTGTACTGTTGGGATCTAAGACTGTCAATTTGATAGCATAATACTGGTGCTGTTAATTAAAGGGGATAGCACGTGTTCCACCTGAGCGAGAAAGCTAGCGAAGGCTGTAATTCCTGCGAGTATCGTTGGATGCCTGATGAACGGTGCAGCGTGAACGACGTCCCTCGGCAGTAGAACTTCCTACGTCAGAGGATCTCGTTCCGGCTGGGTGGCCTAGGCCAGAGGCCGATGCAGGCCAGGCGGGAGCTGTCGCTCGAGTACAGGAAGTTGTGGACGACGTACAAGGCTGCGTTGCTGAAACGCGTGAGGATTTGTTGAGGAAAAAAAAGCTACGCACAAGAGACTTGGCTAGGTGCTATCGGTTGGAAAAAACGCTAATGGACCAAGAGCCTACAGGAAAATGTGGTGGAGTTTGGAGATTTTTTTCCATTGATCTTCACAGTGAAGTTCACATGCGAAGGCTTATATGGTGGAGTTTGGCTTTATTTCTTTGTACATGGTTGTGTACGAGGATGGTAGCGTGAGGGTCTGTGGTGTGCGTTGCGAGGATGGCGACGTGCGTATAGGGCTTGGAGAAGTCTGGAGCGCGTCATGGAAGGATAATGCATACACATGGCGATAAACAATGCACGGAGATTGCAGGGCAGACATGACGCAGGGTGGAGCATGGTTGTAGTCGGATATGTTCGCCTGGGTCGGACTGGACTGTCTGGCAGATCGACGCGAGTCGGTTGGTACAGAAGACGGTGGTGGGATCGGCGAAGATGATGTAGGAGCGTGATGCTGATGGTGACCGACTTCTGGGCGTGGAAACACGTGGCGCAGGCTCAAGGGCTTGTGCGGCTTCGACAAGACTATGGCGCGGGGTTGATTCAAGACGATGTGCACATGAGAGCTTGATGTCGACGGGGCGTGAGGGTGGACTGATCATCTACCATGGAGTCATGTTGAAGGTGGAGCTGGATTTAGGGGCTACGGTGTAAGGATCTAGGGAATCGAAGCCTATTCAGCAAGGGAGAAAAAGCGAGTGACATGCAATTCGGGCTGGAGCCCAGTGGTCTGATGGAAGCGTGAAACTCATCATCGGTCGGTGATGATCGGTGGTACTCTGCAGTGGAGGTTGAGTGGTATGGTTTCGTGACCCTTGAGATTCGACCGGGATGGCGGAGGCTCGACGCGGTAATAGCGGCGAGGCGTGCGGTGCGCACGGGACATGGAGACGGGCCAGGGCTCTGGTGGTCATACATGTGGTGAGAAAACTGCGAATCTGACTCGGGATGATTACAAGCAATGGTGAAATTCCTTCAAGTTTCAGACAGACGGTCAAAAAGGAGCGGTGATGTTGAGTTCAGGTAACTCTTATGTGTGACATCCAATATGTGAGTTGTTCACTTTCACGCAGTTCAGTGATCAGTGTGTGATGGCGTTGGACGGATACTCTGGAAGTTGGGAACACAAACTAGAGTAACAAGGAACTTAATTTTGCTCGAGTGTTGACTGTAGTCAAGAAAAGAAGGGACTATAAGTTGAAGTGGAGTCATATGGAGTCTTTGAAATAGCAGCGGTACTCATGGGATAAGCTCAAGTCCAATGTACATGAAAGTTTGACGCATTGACGAATTCAAAGGTGGTGGAGTATATTCGCCAAGGTGGAGTTTGTTGGAGTTGTGTCGAATATAGTGTACAAGATTGGTTACAGTTGGACTTGTAGTTGTATTGTGTTTAGATAGGATATGGAATCGCGTCCTAGTAGGACACTTGTACCCTAGGCCTCTCATATATAGCGGGGGTAGACACACGATGTAACCTATGCCAACATAATAGCACCGGAACGCAGGGGAAGCCGGCGGCATGTGCCGGTGTCCAGGACGACCGGGTGCGGTATTGTGACGGTGTCACGGGGAGGAGCGCCCGTAGTCAGGCTCCGGGGATGTAGCCATATCGGTGAACCTCGTTAACAAATCTCGGTGTCGTGCTCGTGTGATTGCTTGGTCCTCGGATGATCAACGGTATGCCTCGGATTTATTCTAACAACCAACTCGGTGGCATTTGGACGCCGTTAGCCAGTAGGATAATTGAAAAAACATCACATTGCTTCTCAATATTAATATACTCTTTCCTTTATCCAAAAACCATACATTGCTTCACGAGCAAACTGCGGGAATCCAAACAGGTCTGACCAGTGACCAACTCTTCACTCCTACAAAAACATGTACTGTGCATGTATAATACAAATGCACGTTCATTATATTTACAAAGTGCCAGGGTAGGTGTTGGTGGCAACTACACCACACTACTCAACACCATGCATGCTGGGGGGCGATGTACCAAGCCTTGGCAGGGTTATTTGCTTATCTTATCTGGACATGTAACTGCAAGTGTAGCCTCGCCTTCGGGCTCTTCGTCTGTACTCTGTACAGGTAACTGCTAAGATCATGGTACTGTCAACGGATGCCGTTGTAGTTCTTGTACTAGCTCCCTGGCAGTGGGAGGGAATTGTCGACGATGAGAAGCTTCTGAGGATCTGGGTCCTCATCCTCCGTGTCGACGACCCGGCTGTGCCATTGCAGGCGATCAGCAGCCTCCTTCACTTTCAGAACAACATCAGCTGCGTCTCGGATTATTGCCGCGCCCCCTGGCCGGAGAATTCGGTCCATCTCGACCAGTATGTCAAGGATACCACACCTGAAGAGAAATTAGTGTCAAAATAGTGCGTTGAACCGCAATACCTTCCTGAGTTGCATGGTGACTATGTGCTTTTTTAAGGCATCATGTTTGTCAGGCCATGCGTTGAAAAAGGAGAAACATAAATTTAGGCCCCTTTCGCGGAACAGAAATTGACAAATTATACACACACTGATGGTATTCAGCAATTAAGGGATTCAAACAATTTCTGTAATTAAGCCAGGCGGATTTCATGTTAGCTACTCTTTTTCAGATAAGAAAATTCAGTGAGCAGATATCCATGGCCCAAGGGTAATGGTAGGTGCCTCTTGAAGTCTTGATGTTCAGGAAGAGTATGCCCCTGGCAAAACTACGTGAACCATAAGGTGTGTAGTGGCACAGTGGGTACTCTACATTTAAGTAGAGTTTGGTACCCTCAAGCTAAGTAAATTAGAAATAGCATTCATGTCTCTTTCTGAGTCTGGTCTGCCTCAGAACAGAACAAGTATACTTGAACAAAGAGAATTATGACGAGTCACTCACTTGTCGATATACAAGCTGAATACTCCATTAGCATGTATCAGATCATATGTACGTGGATAAGTAGAGAAAGCTTCACACCTAACATGAAAAAATGACTCGAGATAGTGAGTTCTTGTCTATATCTTAATGGAAAAATAGGAATAGTTCTCCATTACAAGACAACATTTGCTCTTTAACATTACCAGTCCATGTATGTTCCAATCAGGCCGCGCTCAAAGATGATACCAAGGGTGTTGTTGTCTGTTATATTTGCAGGAACCACGTTCATGACCCAAACAGGGTATTTCAACATGGCAGCGGCAAAGCTACCAAAACCAGCATTCATGTCCATGACATTTCTGTAACTCCTATGAGATAAATCTTTCAAATATGTTCCATAGAGTTCAACTCTTCTCCTCCAAACTGAACAGTCATGTTTGTATGCCTGGATGGACATCCCCTTAATTTCCCCATTGGCTATTCTTGGTGGCACTGCAGCAAGTCTTTGAGGCCATTTCTCCAGCGGGCCACCATCAAGTTCAACTCTTGGAAGATGAGTTCTACACATCGAAATATTTACATACCTGCAAGATAGAAGACCAATCACCCTTTAAGAGTTTGTCGATAAAGTAATCATTCAGTGCAAGCAAGATAAGGCTTATATGTTAGGTTATCCAATGACTCAGCAAGTGCCTTCTTTTTGTCCTGTTCGGCGGTAAGCTCTCTGGATTCACTAGTGTTGTACTCATACTCTTACTAACTCACTTGGATGCACCTTTTTGTACATGCTTTAAGTATTGGGTAAAGTTCTTTTTAGTTATTGAGTTGTCTCCTGAAAAATTCCAGGCACACTTATGTAGAGATGGCTAATATTTTAGATTATCCAATGACTCAGCAACTGCCTTCTTTCTGTCCTGCTCGGCAGTAAGCTCTTAAGATTCACTGGTGCTGTACTCATACTCTTACTAACTCACTTAGACGCACCTTTTTGTACATGCTTTAAGTGTTGGGTAAAGTTCTTTTTAGTTATTGAGTTATGTCCTGAAAATTTCCAGGCACACTTAAGTTCAACTAACCCGGAGAACTAACATTAATGTGTATACAAGCCCTCCCATGTTATGTACAGACTGACAAACTTCAGAAAGTAACGACCATAATTTGTATGTTTCTTCTCAGCCTCACAATAACACGCGCGGAGTATAACATAAACATTAATCCTGGCCAAATTACTCTGTGCAGTGTCAACTTCTTGGGTACCATTGAGGAGCATGGAAAATAAAACAGTGAACTATTATGCTTCAACCACACGAAAACTCCCAGAAAAGCAAAGCTCAGGCTGCCAAGGAGAACCTTACCAAGCACTATCTGGGTCATCTTCTGTACAGAGTGGTGGTGATCTCAAGAACTCTGCTTCTTGGGCACAATGGAGATGATTAATAGGCTTTCTCCAAACAGAAACTGTGCCCTTATCTGACACCTTTTCCCAACAAAGCTTATTTGCAGTATCTTCCATCGCTAATTGCTCACCAGCAAGGTTATTGTTTGTTTGATTGGGGCCCTTGTAGGGTGATTTCCAGCTGATGGGTGGTCTGGACATAACCCAATACCCACCAGGTATGAGAAGACGGTCAATTTCCAGCATATACAGCCCATCTGGAATCAGCTATAGGTGAATGAGAACATCAGAAAATATGTGCAATCATGCGATACTAAGACTGGAAATATGTTTTCTTTTCTCGGAGTTAGTATTGATTTAGTTCATGTCCTACCATGAGCAGTCCATGAAACATGGCCGTCGGAGCAGTGCACCATGTCGAAGGACCTCGAAGGATACGGCAGCCTGCGAGCGCCGAGCACTCCGATCATCGCGGGAAGTCCACGCTCCAAGGCGACCTGGACATGCGCATCGTGTCTCTCCCTCGGAGCAATGGACATGGTGAGAACCCCATAGCTCAACAGGTAGTCCCCAAAGCTCGCAACCTGCAACGAGCCACAGCATCAGCGATGAGAACATATGGAAATCTACTGGAAACACGGAGTGATTTAGTCCAGTTACTCACTCCGCAACCGATGTCGAGCGCCGTTCGCAACGCGGCGCCGCGGAGCGGCACCACGCGCTCAAGCTGCTCGACGTAATTCCCCACCCCCTTGGGGAACACCAGCCACTCCCCGCGCGCGTGCATGGGATCCTGAGAGGCGGCCAGCTTGGCGACGGTGAGTGGTGGCAGATCCGCGTTGGCGTACCGCACGCGCTCCCGCCGCGCGGGCCACGGCGGGGGCGGATGGTACCCGGGGGGCGGGGGGACGCGGCAGTGCGGAGGCGGGGGCGGAGGGTGAGGCGGCGGGTCCTCGGGCGGGTGCGGAGGATGAGGCGGCGGAGGGTGCGGGGGACAGTGGCGCTCGCCGGAGGGAGGCTCGTGGCAGGGGGTGTGGTGGGAGGCGTTGGGCGGGCAGGGCGGGACGGGCGGCGGCGGGGGATGGGGATGCTCATGGTGCTGCGGCGAGGGTTCGGGCGCCGGGGGGAGCGCGGCGGTGGTGGAGGCGCTGGTGGACGGGGGAGGCGAAGCATAGTCGTCCCGGGCGCGGGAGACGACGGCGGAAATGAGGAGGAGAGACGTCGCGGCCGCGGCGGCCGCCGCCCCCGCAAGGGAGAGCGCCCGCGGCAGCGGCTTGATGACGGCGTCCACCGCCGGCGCCGGGAGCGGCATGGCGTCGCGTGATGGATGATACACTGGGCTGGACAGCAGTATCGGATGCTCCGAGCATCCGAGCTAGTGCTCGAAGCGTAGTGGAGTGGTTCCGGTGCGGCCGTCGTGTTCGTATTTGAGGAGGGCGGCGGGTACCCTCCCAGGCCCGGCCGTTGTCGTTGGATGGGGCCCGCGGAAAGTCCAGTCCATTTGCGTCCAAGGCAGAGCGGCTAGGCTCGATTAAAATATGGCCACCCCTTTAAAAGATGGCTTATCTAAAAATATTAAAATATGGCTTGAGTTTGAGTAGTATATAGCTCAAAACTAACTTGAAGAGGCAAATAAACTTTAGTGTACAAGCCAGTTCGTTTTTTTTTAGCATTTTTTCATTCATATCACGAATCACGAATCAGTACAAAGAAGTTGACCCTTACAAGCACAGTGAAACGCAAACACAAAGGACTATAAACACCTAAAGTACCCTAAGACAACCATAACATAAGAAGATCTCTGTAGCCCTGTGTCATCATCCCTAAATTTTGAGAGAAGACCCCTACAGCAGAAGGATCTGCAACCAATCGCAAGCAGGTCATCATCTTCGACCACGGTACAATTGCGGCCACGCTGCTTTCTCCTTTCTTGACACCAGCGCTGAGAGGGCATGGACATCAATCCAACACACCTGCAACAGCCGTCGTCATCTTTGGCTTTGAGTACCGTGAAAAGTGTCCTTTCCGGAAGGAAGAGAACTCGAGTCATCCGATCGGTCCAGCACCACGGCCGGGCCATCCGCTCGGACAAATCAGGATCTCCCACCAGCATCAGCGCAGAGGAAGGAGAAGAACAACAACAGCAAATCATACGAACAAGGAAGAAGAAGGGTCTTCGTCTCCCTGCATCCATCGCCCATCTGAGGACCCAAACGGCCAGTGCCGATGGACCTCCAGCCACCAAAGCCCGCGGCCTCGACGAGACCCGGTGTCCCCAACTCCGCTGGCTCCTAGACGAAGGCAAAAGCCTCGCCTGACCGCGAACGGAGCCCGGAGAAACTTATTCCGACGCGACACCACCACAACGGCCTCGGCAGCGTCTCCCTCAACCCTAACCCTACCACACACACACCTAGCGAACAGACCCGAGGTTTCCCTCCCTCCCGCCGCCGGGGCGGCCGACGGAGAGAGAGGGAACCGGCGGCGTCACCGGCGACGTGCAAGGGAACCCTCATCGCCTCCCTGATCGACTGTGCGATCCTACTTTTCCGCTGTGTTGGTTGGCGGCCGTTCTACCGATTCCTTCGTTTTGTTATTTGGATAGTTTGCATTGGTCTTTTAACCTGATGGTGTTTTTTATGGGTTTTAACCTGATGGTGTTTATTGGGGTTTGGGAAATAACTCCAAATAGATCACTAAATCCATGTATAAAAAATTGGAAAACTCCTTGTCTGGTTGTAGGCACAAATGGATTGGGCTGGTAAAATTCCTCTCAAAATTCAAATCTTCTTGTGGCAGCTATTTTAAGAGGTTGTGATAACTAAATAAGTTATGTGAAGAAAATGTTTTCACGGTAATCCCATGTGTTTCTTTTGCAATCAAGTGGAACCATCCTAACACTTGCTCTTTTTCTACCCTATTGCAAGAGTAGTTTGGAGAACCGTGGGCACTTACCTATGCCCTCATAGTTCTTAATCAAAATATAATAATGAAACAAAACTCCCCCAGGACTTTTGTTGGCATGGACGGTAACCGTGGATTCGGCTAGCCGTGGAGTGTGTTTGTTGGTGGAGGAGGAGTAAAAACTTTACCATTCTGTTTGAGGACCGCCTATAATGTGTCTGGCATGGAAGATAGTGAGATCTCCTGCTTGATGTCTACTACGCAACCTTCTTCTTGTAGACGTTGTTGGGCCTCCAAGTGCAGAGGTTTGTAGGACAGTAGCAAATTTCCCTCAAGTGGATGACCTAAGGTTTATCAATCCATGGGAGGCATAGGATGAAGATGGTCTCTCTCAAACAACCCTGCAACCAAATAACAAAGAGTCTCTTGTGTCCCCAGCACACCCAATACAATGGTAAATTGTATAGGTGCACTAGTTCGGCGAAGAGATGGTGATACAAGTGCAATATGGATGGTAGATATAGGTTTTTGTAATCTGAAAATATAAAAACAGCAAGGTAACTAACGATAAAAGTGAGCGTAAACGGTATTGGAATGCTAGGAAACAAAGCCTAGGGTTCCTACTTTCACTAGTGCAAGTTCTCTCAACAATAATAACATAATTGGATCATATAACTATCCCTCAACATGCAACAAAGAGTCACTCCAAAGTCACTAATAGCGGAGAACAAACGAAGAGATTATGGTAGGGTACGAAACCACCTCAAAGTTATTCTTTCCAAACAATCCGTTGGGCTATTCCTATAAGTGTCACAAACATCCCTAGAGCTCGTACTAGAATAACACCTTAAGACACAAATCAACCAAAACCCTAATGTCACCTAGATACTCCAATGTCACCCCAAGTATCCATGGGTATGATTATACGATATGCATCACACAATCTTAGATTCATCTATTCAACCAACACATAGAACCTCAAAGAGTGCCCCAAAGTTTCTACCGAAGAATCAAGACGAAAACGTGTGCCAACCCCTATGCATAGGTTCATGGGCGGAACCCGCAAGTTGATCACCAAAACATACATCAAGTGAATCACGTGATATCCCATTGTCACCACAGATACGCACGGCAAGACATACATCAAGTGTTCTCAAGTCATTAAGGACTCAATCCGATAAGATTACTTCAAAGGGAAAACTCAATCCATTACAAGAGAGTAAAGGGGGAGAAGCAACATAAGATCCAACTATAATAGCAAAGCTCGCGATACATCAAGATCGTGCCAAATCAAGAACACGAGAGAGAGAGAGAGAGAGAGAGAGAGAGAGAGAGAGAGAGAGAGAGAGAGAGAGAGAGAGAGAGATCAAACACATAGCTACTGGTACACACCCTCAGCCCCGAGGGTAAGCTACTCCCTCCTCGTCATGGAGAGCGCCGGGGTGATGAAGATGGCCACTGGTGAGGGTTCCCCCCTCCGGCAGGGTGCCGGAACAGGGTCCCGATTGGTTTTTGGTGGCTATAGAGGCTTGCGGAGGCGGAACTCCCGATCTATTCTATTCCTCGAAGTTTTTAGGGTATATATAGGAGGAAGAAATACGTCAGGGGGGCCCACCAGGGTGGAGGGCGCGCCCAGGGGGGTGGGCGCGCCCCCCTGCCTCGTGCCTTCCTCGTTGCTTCCTTGACGTGGACTCCAAGTCTCCCCGGTTACTTTCCTTCCAAAAATAACTTCTCCAGAAGGTTTCATTCCGTTTCGACTCCGTTTGATATTCCTTTTCTTCGAAACACTGAAACAAGGGAAAAACAGGAACTGGCACTGGGCTCTGGGTCAATAGGTTAGTCCCAAAAATAATATAGAAGTGTTTAATAAAGCCCATAAACATCCAAAACAGATATATAATAGCATGGAACAATCAATAATTATAGATATGTTGGAGACGTATCAACATCCCCAAGCTTAATTCCTGCTCGTCCTCGAGTAGGTAAATGATAAAAACATAATTTTTCATGTGGAATGCTACTTGGCATAATTTCAATGTAATTCTTCTTAATTGTGATATGAATATTCAGATCCGAAAGATTCAAGATAAAAGTTCATATTGACATAAAAATAATAATACTTCAAGCATACTAACTAAGCAATTATGTCCTCTCAAAATAACAGGGCCAAAGAAAGTTCATCCCTACAAAATCATATAGTTTAGTCATGCTTCATTTTCGTCACACAAGAATGCTCTCATCATGCACAACCCCGATGACAATCCAAGCAATTGTTTCATACTTTAGTAATCTCAAACTTATAAACCTTCACGCAATACATGAGCGCAAGTCATGGATATAGCACTATAGATGGAATAGAATATGATGATGGGGGTTATGTGGAGAAGACAAAAAAGGAGAAAGTCTCACATCAATGAGGCTAATCAATGAGCTATGGAGATGCCCATTGATTGATGTTAATGCAAGGAGTAGGGATTGCCATGCAATGGATGCACTGGAGCTATAAATGTATGAAAGCTCAACAAAAGAAACTAAGTGGGTGTGCATCCAACTTCTTGCTCACGAAGACCTAGGGCACTCACTACAAAAAAAATACACTTCCGTGATGATACGTGTTTGTCACAGTAGGTCGCGTTTTCTATCATGCATGTACATCCATGACAAATTTATGACAGAATCAAGATAGTCATACCTGTGCTGTCGTAGAAGTGTTCCATGACATTGCCAAAATTATCATCACGAAAGTGTCCACTTCCATGACGATAAATCGCCCGTCACAGAAGTGCTTTCGTCAAGGGTGACCGACACGTGGCATCCACCGTAACGGAACGCCCTTAAGCTATCGGGTCGGATTTTGGATCCGATAACCCGTTAACAGCCACGACCAATGCCGATTTTCCACGTGTAAAATTCTCATTGGCTCCGCGTTGGCACAGGTGTCACTCATCCAACGGTCGAGATGGGCCTATGATATGTTGACACGTGGACCGGCCCAAAAGTGGCCCACAAAGTTTAAATGGGCCGGCCCAACCGAAGGCCCATAGATTTAGCGGACCATAATGGGCCGGCCCAGCTAAAGGCCCACAAAATTTAACGGACCATAATGGGCCGGCCCAGCTAAAGGCCCACATGATTTTGCAGACCATAATGGGCCGGCCCAGCTAAAGGCCCACAAATTTTTGCGGACCACAATGAGCCGGCCCAGCTAAAGGCCCACAAGATTCTGCCAACCATAATGGGCCGGCCCAGCTAAAGGCCCAACATTCTCTGTCAAATCGGCCCATCAACGGCCTGTCCTGAACTTGTCATCAACGCGGCCCATGGTCACTTCTGGCCCGTTAACAGTCTGCTAAGTAATTGGGTTGAATTACGGCCCGGTGTATGTCCGGCCTGTTAAAGGTCCGGCTTCATTTGGGCCCATTTACAGGCCATCAAAACTTTCAGCCCATAAACGACCGTGAAGGATTTGGGTCATATTCGGCCATGTCTGACATTAGGCCTATTAGAGGCCCACTATAGCTTTGGGCCACTTTTGGCCTGTTGTCATTTTCAGCATGTTAATGCCGGACGTAAACCATGGGCCATATGTGGCCCAACGTCATATCGGGCCCATTAACGGCCCATATAAAAATGACGATAATCTAGCCCGACCGAAGTTCCGGCCTGTTAAAGGCCCGTGTATTAGGTCGGCGCATTTACGGCCCGTCCGAATTTCGGCCTGTCAGATCCGCATCGTAAATGGGCCACCATTTTGACCTGCTAAGTCTAGTAGGTTATTTGGCACAATCATGGCCCAATCTCACTTTCGGTCTATTAAAGGCCCATGTTTTTTATGGGCTCGAGATATTTACACCTGTAAACGGCCTATTTTTGCTGAGGGCTCAAATTATGTTTAGGCCTTTTAAAGGCCCATTATGGGCACAGGCCTACCAGAAAAATATGAAAGCTTATGCTTATTTAGGCCCAGATATTTTTAGTGGGCTACATGCCAATTTTGGCCCGTAATCGTTTTTAGCCCAATTGGAATGGGCCCGACGAATGTTGGCATGTTGGGCTCCTATGAAGCTTTCGGCCAAATACATTACTAAGATAAACCTACACTATACAAAAATAGCGTCGTAATTACTGCAGCCCGAGGCAGCATCATAAATGTTGTATCACAACAAAATAAATTCCAACCATACAACAAAAGGCCTGTTGGCATAAAGTTTACAGTCCTTCCAGATAAAAGCACCATCGGATGTATAGAAGCACAGATCATTTGACCTGAGTGCTAATGTTTCAGGCTGTAGAATCTGATGGAGCAGCACGATCTCCACCTTTTTTCCGCCATTGTTCTTGAACAACGAAGCGAATGTCTGATAGTCTGGTTTCAAAACCATTCATATCTTGACGACATTTCTCAACCACTATTCTTGTTTCCGAAACAACGTCCATTAGGGATTGGACTTGTGTCTGGAGCACAGATATATCACCCTGTCTAGCAGGAAGATTTTGTTCAGTAGGCGATTTGGACGAGGTTACCTTGACAACCAACCCAGAATTACGCAGGAAGGTGCTTTTTGCACTGTTAGTGGAGAGATACTGACGCACTGCAGCAAGAGGTGACATTGTGCCTGTAGTAGCCTCGTCACCTTCAGGTGGTTGTGGCTGTTCAATCATTTGTTCCATAGCTTCCTGAAAGTTTGAACTTGTAGATTAGTGTACCAGATAAGTTACTAATGAGACAAAAACAAACAAAGTAGGTTAAACTTTTATACATAACTTATTTTGGTGAACTACTGTAATACATTAGCATGTATTGTAGTGCCAACTACATAATAAAATCACTTTCGGAACATATGTCCATGTAGCATGCCTACTGTATCGTCTATTTCCTCACATTCGTTGACATCTAAGGATAAAGAGACATGGTTTAAAGTAGGATGAACATAGTATGACATCACTCATATCATGGGCAAACATATATAAAACAAACAGGCTATTTTATCATTGTGTGCGCACGTGAACATAACAACTAGATTACAGATCAAGACCAAAAGAATATCCTTCATCTCTTTTAAACCATGTAAGGTGAAATGATACGTTAAGACGACTGTGAATAAAAGTGAATAGAGTAACTGACATTGGCTGCAAACCAAGTAGTTAAATGAACACATCATAGTACTAATCAGTTCAAGGCAGGAGGAGTAAGGACTTACAACAGCGGCTTGAACTGGTGTGCTCATGCCCTTCATCTTGCTGGTGTGGCAATCCTTGAAGATTTTCACTGCATTCGGTTCAAGTTCTTTTTGGTCCACACGGGATTTCCTCTGTATTTGGAACAAGTCAATATAGATACGATAATATGGCACAAAAAAAGAAGGAAGTAGCAGCTATTTACAAGAGCCTCGCAGTGTGCAATATAGCTACGAGATCCTGTTGTCTGTTGGAATTTCACTTTAGAACGGTTGGTTTTGTTCTTCAAACAGTTAGCCTAGAAGAAGATACACTTGTAAGGCACATACATAAATACAAGTTCAATATGTGGTCTGACCAAATACATATAGCCTACCTGATACTTTGGATCAGACAAGTGTTTAACAAGGGCTGTCCAGTCTTCATCTGTAATATATTCCATTGGAGATGTTTGGGAGATTTCATTGTTAGCCTTGCCTTCAAAGTGAGATTTTCTAAGGTGGTACCGATACTGTCGCAGAGAAGACTAAAAAACATGAGTGCATGCTTGTCTAGTTGCATCATCTTTCGGATCCAACTTGAACCTCATCTGTTGAAAAAACAATGTGAGTCTTATTAGGAGGAAGCTAGAAAGTATGGGACAGAGCAAGACAATATTACTAATTGCAATGAATAACATTACTTACAGATAAATGGTCAAGGAAGGTGTTAAACTGGGTATTGTCTTTCTCATTCCTGTAATGGATCCATGTTGGGAGGATACGTGCATGACACCTAATGGCAACGGCTGCCTCTGATACTAACTTGGCTGACTCTGTAGCATCACGTGGCCTTTTTAAACCTGCCTCAAAATGGATCTCCATTCTTCCTCCTTTAGATTTTGTTAATCTGTCAAGCATTATCCCTGATGTCTGTTTCCGCTTGCGCCGTGGTGCTAGTTCAACAATGAATATGGAAAGTGTTAGTGTACATCAAACTATGAGAGTACATATAAAGGAGCATGCAACTGCAACTTGACTCGGTCAGGTACCATCTTGGTGTTGATGCTCATGAGGTTCATCTGATCTTGCCAAGTCCTGTTGTGTCAGCAGTGCTTTGGAAGTAGTGTTAGGTGTGAAGGCAGCTTGGGAACTGGCCAGTTCCAGAGCAAACGAACGAGTAACTGGTTGAGATGCTGGTACAGTTGAAGCGGATGTTGCAGCTGGTGGAGCAGGTGATACTGTGTTTGTAGATTTAGCCGGTGGACTTGGACCTTCTACTGCACTATAAGTACCAGCAGAATCTCGATGGAAGAACCTTTTCCGTTTCACCCGAAGAGTAACAACACTCCCTACTACATTATTTTCCTTGCTCTTTTTTGACTTTGCCATGTCAAGCTGTACCCACAACACAAAAGAATAAAATCACTCTTCAGAACTCATTGATGCATGATACAGACATGCAATACTTTGATGTAAGACAACCGTATGAGGATGGAATATGTAAGAAAAACAAGACGGCATGACATATTCACAGCTACGATGTGCAAACTAAGCAGAAGGATTTTCAAGAAAATAGAAGTAATGCAAGCTAGACACCATATGAAAGATGCAACCAATATTACTCTGCCAAGTTAAAAGTGTCTTGTCATAAGTGGCAATTCGAAAAATTAGAAGCAGTACAACGTAGAAATCGATGCAAGATGCAACCACTATCAAACTGCCATGTTAAAAGTGTCCAATCATGAGTGACTGATGCGGGATACACAACAGCAGTACTTTGATGTAAGAACATGGTATGATAGATAGATGAAGTGTATTCTAGACACAGAAAGCCATGTCATATGCACATGTATAACGTATAAACTCAGCAGGTGCAATTTAATCAAAATAGAAGAAATAAAGGCTAGAAAACATATGCAACATGAAACCAATTATCACACTGTCAACTTAGAGCAAGCACCTGCGATGGTGGAGTACGGGAGATGAACTCATCATGTAGACTTGGGACTTCAACTTCATTAGCAGTAGTAGTGGCAAATCTAGAGAGTCTTTGTTTGCGTCGGTGCGGAGGACCACCAACATCCCCTAACTTACTCTTTTCCTTCCTATTTTCTGATATTGCCTTATGAAGTCAAAACCACAAGAAGATGAATAAAATTAGCTCTGCATAACTGGTTGATGCATGATACAGACGAACACTACTTTGATGTAAGGCAAGCGCAGGATAGGAGGATGGAATATATACAAAAAAAGGCAGCGTTTCATATGCACACGTACGATAGGAGGATGGAATATGTACGAAAAAACAGTAAGCGGAAGGCATTTCAACAAAATTAAAAGAAATGAAAGCTAGGCACCATATGAACATGCAACCAATATCACTCTATCAGGTAAAAAGTGTCTCATCGTAAGTGCCATTTCAAGAAATTAGAAGCAGTACAAGCTAGAAGACAATGCAAGATGCAACCTACATCACAATCCCAAGTTAAATGTGTCTTATGGGTAAGTGATCGTTGCAGGTATAAGTTGTAAGCTACGCAGATGCAATTCAACATAATCAGAAGCAATACAAACTAGACATCATACGAAAAATGTGACCACGTATAACAGTTCCAAGTAAGAGCAAGCACCTGTGATGGTGGACTAGGGGAGATGTGCTCATCATGTACACGTATGTTCTAGAAACAGGAACACAGGTCATATTCACAGGCATTATGTGTAAAGTAAGCAGATGCAATTCAAGTTAGAAGCAATACAAGCTAGACATCATACGCAACATGCAACCACATATAATAGTGTCAAGTTAGAGCAAGCACCTGTGATGGTGGAGTAGGGGAGATGTGCTCATCATCTACAAAGCTACGTTGACTGTCCAGCCTTGTGTTGTCTTGCGAATCTTGTTGGGAGGATGGCGGAGTAGAATCTGTAGAGACCCCCTGTTTGAGTTGCTCCGAAGGACCACCATCATCCACTGCCGGACTAATATCCTTCAGATGCTGTGATTTTTCATTGTGAAGTCAAACCAATAAGAAAAAGGAATAAAATTCGCTCTTCAGAACTCATTCATGCATGACACTGACGAACACTACTCGGATGAAAGGCAAACACATGATGCGAGGATGGAATATGTATGAAAAACAGGATGGTGTGACATATTCACACCTATGATGTGGTAACTAAGCAGAAGGCATTTCAACAAATTAGAAGCACTGCAAGCTAGACACCATATGAAAGATGCAACCAATATCACTCCTCCAAGTTAAAATTGTATGGCGTTTCAACAAATTAGAAGCAGCACATGCTAGAAATCATATGCAAGACACAACCAATATCACAGTGGCGACTTAAAGGTGCCTTATCATAAGATATAGTATGTACCAAAAACAGGAAAGCGTGTCATATTCACAAGTATCATGTGTAAGCTAAGCAGATGCAGTTTACACTAATTAGGAGCAATACGAGCTAGACACCATATGCAACATGCAACCAGATATCACACTGCCAAGTTAGAGCAAGCACCTTGGATGGTGGAGTAGGGGAGCGGAGACTTGGACCTTGTAATGCACTATCGGTACAAGGAGAATCGGTACAGATGCTCCGTTTACGTTGCTGCAGAGGACCACCATCATCGCCTTCCTTACTCTTTTCCTTCCTCTTTCTTGATTTTGCCTTGTCAAGTCAAACCCACAAGAAAAAGGAATAAAATTTTCTCTTCAGAACTCATTGATGCATGATACTGACGAACACTACTTTCATCTAAGGCAACCGCATGATAGGAGGATGGAATATGTATGAAAAACAGGACAGCGTGACATATTGACCTGTATGATTTATAAAGTGTAAACTAAGCACAAGGTGCTTGAACTTGTTAGAATCGATGCAAGCTAGAAACCATATGAAAGATGAGACCAATATCACTCTGCCAAATTAAAAGGGTGCCCTAACAAATGTATTTGACCAAATTAGAAGCAATACATGGGAACAGGCTAGAAATAATATGCAATATGCAACGAATAAAGGTGACTCATCATAAGTGATTGATGCAGGATACAGAAGAGAGGTAGTTTCATGTAAGAACAAGGTTAACACATAGATGTAGTGCGTACCAAAAATAGGAAGGCATGTCATATTCACAGGTATAGTGTGTAAACTAAGCAGATGCAATTTACCCTAATTAGAAGCATTACAAGCTAGACACCATATGCAACATGCAACCACATATCACACTGCGAAGTTAGAGCAAGCACCTGTGATGGTGGTGTAGGGGAAGTGCGGTCTTCAGGTATAGAGCTACGTTCGATATCTTCATTTAGGCTTGCTGTTTCTTGAGAATCATGTGAAGAGGATGAAATCGCATTCTTTATAAGAGTATTGCGTCTCATATTAACCAACGCGCGTGACTGTCTCATCATAAGCGATAGACGCAGGATACACAAGAACAGTAGTTTGATGTAAGAACATGGTGTTATAGGCAGATGTAGTATGTACCAAAAACAGGAAGGCATGTCATATTCACATGTATAATGTGTAAGCTAAGGAGATGCAATTTAACAAATTAGGAGCATTGATGAGGGATACAAAAGAAAAGTAGTTTGATGTAAGAACATGGTTAATAGAAAGACGTAGTATGTACCGAAAATAGGAAGGCATGTTATATTCACAGGTATAATGTGTTAACTAAGCAGTTGCAATTTACCCTAACTAGAAGCATTACAAGGCAGACACCATATGCAACATGCAACCACATATCACACTGCCAAGTAAGAGCAAGCACCTGCGATGGTGGTGTGGGGGAATTGCGGTGATCAAATAGAGAGCTACATTGATTATCTTCATTTAGCCTTGCTGTTTCTTGATAATCATGTGGGGAGGATGACACTGCACTCTTTAAACGAGTATGGCGTCTCACAGTAACCCACCCGGGTGACTGTCTCATCATAAGTGATTGACGAGGGATACAAAAGAGCATTAGTTTGATGTACGAACATGGTTAATAGACATATGTAATATGTATCAAAAACAGGAAGGCATGTCATTATCAAAGGTATAATGTGTAAAGTAGCAGATGCAATTTAACCAAATTGGAAGCAATACAAGCTAGACACCATATGCAACATGCAACCACATTTGACAGCGCGAAGTTAAAGCAAGCACCTGGGATGGTTGTGTGTGGCAATTGAGATCATCAACTGCAGAGCTACGTTTACTGTCTCCAACTGCTGACACTGCACTTGTTAGAGCGCTGGAACGCTTAGTGCTTATCTTCGAATTACACTGGAGCGACTTCTGTCTTTTCTTTTCTGCATTCATCAACACTGCGTCAGAGTCTGAAATACCCATGCATAAAAAAAACAATAGTGTGAGTATGGGTGAAGTGTGTGCACAATTAGTACAGTGTAAAGGTAGCAGATAGCAGGTCGATGAGAAATAAATGACGGGAGACATATGATAGCTCTACAACATGCATGTCACACTAAATTACTACAGGATTCTATGAAAATAACAGTCGACTGAAAGCAAATAGGCCAGTCCATTTTTTCTGCACCGTCCGATGTACAAAGAACGGGCAGATCGCCTTCATCTACCTCCAGCCAGTCAGTGTTGACGATCTTCCTCGAAACGCCAGCGACCACCGGCCCAGTATTCCTCCCCTGCCTGCGCCCTCCCCTCGACCTCACCGCACCGCCGTGCTTGGCACCGCCCCCCGACCATCCATTCAAGCCCCGCCGACCTCCAGATCAGGCGCAAGCAGCTCTTGCGCCCCACACCCCGCTTCCTCGAGGAACAGGCGGACTAGGTGCTCCGCACGCCTAAGCGGGTGCTGCTTCTTTTAATTGCGGTTCGACTGACCCTGAATTGAAATCCAGGCGGGCTACTGACCTCTAGCAAAGGTGAAATAGTAAAAGGGAGGAAACCTTGTGCATTTAGTATCACGAAGAAGATGCAGTAAGAAGCGCTCAACTAGTTTCTTTCGTGCGATGAATACGGTGTGAGCGGAGACGTAAGATTTGCATGAATAAGGGAAGAGGAGTACATCTTTCTGCTGGCAGTGCTGTGTCCTCCTACTGTTTTTCCCACGATCTTCTTGTTGTTCGCCGGAAACCAGAAGTTGTGGAGGACGGTGCAGCCTTGGACGAACCCATGGCCAAGTTGTTTAGTGTGGTGCGGTGGCCGTCTGTCGGCGGCGGGGAAGCAGATCCGAGGCGGCGAACGACGGTGTAGCGGGAACAGCTCCGGTGCGGTGGACGGTTGCGACAGTGGAGCCGCAGCAGTGAGGCGCAGGACGGCGTGGTCGGAGTGGTTCTAGTACGGCGCACATCGGCGACGGTGTTGTGGAGGCAGCTCTGCCTCGGCTTCAGCTGCTAAGTCCTTGAGGGCGTTGCGGTTGCGGTTGCGTTGGACGATGATATCGGGGTACCGGCTCCGGGGTGATGGAGGAGGGCGGCGGTGGATTGGCCGCTATGGGGTGGAGGACGGAGGAGGCTGGGGTTTCGCGGCTGGTGGAGAGGGCGTTTTCTCGCCCACGGAGTATGAATGGGGAAACGGAGGGAGGCGGGGAACTAAGGGGGAACAATGTTTCGGTTTGAGACACGCTTGTTTGAAATTTGGGGAAAGTTAGAAACTTGCCCCCCATCTAAAATTTCGGACATATTGCGGGTTGGGGGTAGGACAGTCATGTCAGGTGTCCCAAATGTGGGCGGGATAGATTTCGGCCGAGCGCATGGGTAGGCGCCCATGGCGTATGAATGCTTCTCTGGCGTCTTGGTGAAGTTACAAACCTACCCCGGTTTAGACCTTTGGACATCAGGCCAATAGGCTACACGGGCCAGAGTCAGGACAGTAATTTCCTACCACCAAAACATTAGTCTCGCGCGGTTTCGGGTGACCAGAGGCCTATTTGGCGCTTCGTTAAATATTTGGGAGCAGAAGCATTAACATTTTCGGTTCTCTTGAATTGAACTTTCAGGATTTGTCAAACTTCACAAATCTTTACTCTTGAAAATCCTAAAGCTACGATTATTTTGGAATGGAGGGGGTACATTTGAATATACATTGTACACGAGTATATATTAAAAAATATGCAACTTACCTAAGTTCATGCATGGTTCCAGATATAATCTCCTTGGTTGCAAAAAAAAGTTAGATATGCGTATGAATATATATAGCATGTTCAAACTCACAACAAAGATTGATGCCCCCTTTTACATCTGATTTACAAATGCCATTATCTCGGGTTCAAATAGATGAATGCACTTCCTATGAGTTCAAATCTTCGAAACCCCCTTTATGTTGAATTCGACATGTATTCTATTTCGTAGCTAGCAATTTGGAATGTATCCATGCAAGTGACAAATGTATAAAGTGCTTCACACTAACAACATGGAGTGCACCAATTAATGTTTATATATGAATTGCAAAAGCATCCATTGCCTGTATTTCAAACCGCTCTCACTCTATGGATCGATAATATGAAATAAACACATGCACATGCTAGAATTCAATTGCAGTTGAAGAAAGAGCCTACTCCTGGTACTGTATATTAGTGATAGGGGTGTGTACAAAGTACACGTGAATACCATGCATTGTGCGTGTGTGTATACTATCGACGAACTAGCCCCCAAGCTTGTATAACATACTAAGGGCCTAGGGTTACAAATCATATATAGTCGGCTTATCACTAGTGGGGATAGAGTCCTCCGCGACTCTGGTAGCTTCGTGTTGTACGCCGAGTCCTCCACATGGGTCTTCGTATAACACGTCTCGGTCCAACCTATATGTGGCGCAGGATGGAACCGACCCATGAGTCTTCATGTTGACCCACCACAACTAGAAATGATGTGCCCACCACACCACACACGCAATCGGCCACTAAGAAAATAAGCATATACAATAGTACAACGGTATCTAGCTCACGATACGTCTCCATATTTTGTTGATGACACTGACGGACTTTGCATTTGATGCGTGCTTTGTATTTTGTTGACGACATTTACGGTCATTGTATTTGAAGCGAAAGCACGATATGGTCACTGGACTTCAGAATAAGCTCATCACGGTCACCACATACATTTTGTCGTGCTAACCAACATGTGGTTGGATGGTTAGAGGACAGTGGTTTCTCGAGCCCACCATGGTTAAAGTCCCGGTGCTCGCATTCATCTTGTGTTAATTTCAGTATTTTCTGGCGATGTACGTTCAGTGGGAGGAGACGTTCCACTCAACTACGAGGCACCTATGGTGACTTCGTAAAATCTCAAGATCATATATGCTGGCCCAGTCTCTCGAAGGTGCTCATAGGGGTAGGGTTCGCGTGTGTGCGCTTATAGCGGTGAGTGCTTGCGCGTATATATGAGCCCTTGTGTCTATACCGTGTTAAACAAATACATATCATGATTATACGCTCACTGGCTCACCCGTACAACTCTGTATTTTGTTGATGACACAATCAATTGACCAGTCAAACGTTCCATGCGGCGCAACTAGTGTTGCACCATCGGGGCGCGTAATCGTGGGGCCCACCTGTCAGCCCGTATATGAAAGAAAGAAATGGTAGTTTGAGTCTGTACTATGTTAATAAAATAGGAGTACATTTTAGGGTGATCATACGATCACTGGCTCACCATACAGCTCCGTAATTTGTTGATAACACGATCAATTAACCAGTTAAACGGTCCACATTCAGCAGCGCACATTACCATAGGGCCCACCCGTCAGCGCGTATATGAAGGACAGAAATGGTAATAAATTAGTGGTCGGTGGGTATTTGAAGTCGTGAGACCTCTGGTTGGCAGTCACCAGCGGTTGGGGGCGTTCATTGGGCGGTGGGGTGGGGATCCCCGGAGAAAAAGCTCGGCGGCGGGGGGGGGGGGGGGGGGCTAGAGGGATGGCCGGTGCGGCGGCGGACCGGCGGTGGGGAGTGGTTTCAGGGAGGGCAGGCCGGCCGCGGGCGGCGGGGGCTGGCGGTTCGGCCGGTGGTGGCTGGCGGCTCAGGGGGTGGAGTTTGATGATAAACTTGAGGCCCTTGATTTCGTATCCAAGGGCTGGAAAATCTAATGACCAGAGATGAAAAAGTCAGTCGACTGACGTGTAGCCTCACCCCGCACGTACACATGCACACACGCAAGACACGCACGCATGTAGGCGTGCAACACTGACACGTACACACGCACGCATGCTGGTGTGCAACACTGACACGTACACATGCACTCACGAACACACGAACGTACGCACCCATGCATGCAACACTGAAACGGACCCTTGCACGCACGCAACACTCGCACGCCTGCATGCACACAACACACGACGCAAGACACACGCTCAACCTATACGTGCATGCACCCTTTGTTAAGGACATGGATTGTTACGGGTATTAATCAATCTTATCTGTGATAAGCAGAACATTAATTTTTGCAGCGGTCTTTATGAATCACAACGTATCTAACGGGCTATCAACATAGTAGGCTTATCTACATTAAAAAGATGACGTCACACTCAATGAACAATCATCGGTTTATGAAATGCCCGCTTCTGACCGCCCTGGCCCACCAAAGGTTCCTCTGCTGTGCGCTGCCTGCGTTGGGTCACTGACATGCAGGCCATGCACCCAAAGAGCCCACACGCCAGTGGAAGAACGGCACAGTGTTCTAGGTCAGAGTAGAGGGCGCCACTCGCGGCACGCCCGGCTGAACATGCCTCCGTGTCGCATTCAAACGCCTTCATGAAACCCGCCCGTGTGGAAGCCGAGAAACCCACTCTGGACACACGTCCGTTCATGAACGGGCCGGCGTTAAACGCAACGCCGGACGAGCTCCTCCTGTCTGCCGTCTATTTAATCTCCTATTTAAACGAGGCCAAACGCCGGCCAAGAATCGCACACCTTCGCCGCTCCCCTATCTCCTCCACCATTTTGTCCACTCTTACAATGGCTTACGAAGAGTAGTTATTCCGCATCCAAGCCGGCTGGGTAGCCTGCCAGATACGAGCTATACAGCTCGCTGATCCACCTCCCTCCCCTCGCCCGACGGAGCCCGTTGCCGCCCCAAGCCGGCGCACGGTTCAGCAACTCGCCGCTCCAGGCCAGCTCGACGAGGAGCGGCGCACAGGCGTCGTTGCTGCCGTCCATGCCGCCGCCTCGTACCGCGTCTCCTGTTTCTGTGGCTGAGACTCCCATGTCGGCGGCCGCGCCATGCAAGCAGCGACAGAAGCTGGGTGCGCGGAGAGCGGCGAGTCGGTGGCCAGCGCCTCCTCGTCCGCCGCCATCATCGAGGAGAAGTAGAACACGGGAGGCCGCCGCCGCTTGGGTCCCATGAAGGCCACCGCGGAGGCGACACCGGCGTACACAATAGGTGTCTTGCAGGATCCTTTTGTTGCGAGAACCTTCGTCGACCCCGCATGGGCTCCACACAAGAGGGGAATGTTAGGATGAACTCGAGCCGGTGCCGGCCATGGCGAAGTAGTCGCCAATATTTTGGCTACCCTGTGCAAGATCCAAACAGCCCCTCCCAACAGATTCAAATCCCTCGTTTGTCGTGGATTTTTGCCATGTGTTGTTTTCATGGACTAGCAAGATGCCCGTGCATTGCACGGAACATCAAGATGCATTTTTTTACAAACTCCCGCATGCATGCAAGGGATAATTAATGTCCTCCTTTGCTAGTACCACGAGGCAAACACCATTAATATTGCATCGATTAGTGTTAGTGGCCTTGTATATCTGCAAATTGTAATTTTGATAGTGGCCCCTTGTATAAAAAAATGGAGGGAGAAAGATGAGAGATAAGGTGAGGAGGAGTGGGGCGTGGTGGTGACTGGTGGTCGGACTGGGCGGAGGCAGGGGGATGGACGGCGCATTATTTCTAGGTTTGTATCTCTCTCACACACGCCCACATAGGTGGGGGACATGCACGAAGAGAAGAGGTGCACGCACGACGCACATACTCCCGTCTCTTTCCCAACCACACCCGCGTGGGTACACGGTGGAGCTCATTTCTGTACGATAAAGGCAGCCCACGTGGTAATTTGGCACGTGTACTGGTTGTCCACTTCGTGGAGGGAGGATCGTCTACCACAGGTGAACAAACAAATTGCGACTTGACGCGTTATGTTAAATTAAAAAAAAGAGGCAAACCATGTGGGGCCTACCTTAGAGGCAAGGCTCTATACACTGGAGTACTTTTGATGTGTCCCGTCAACTCGCAGAACGAGGAAAGGCTTGCTTAGTACGCCGTCTCCCCCGCCCACGGGCGCGGTGGCTCGCAGGATGAGGTGAAGCTTGCTTACTATGCCTTACGCCCGCTCCCTCGCTTGCGAGCGCGGTGGCTCGCAGCACGAGGAGAAAATTTTACTACTCCCTCCGTTTACTCCTCGTCCCTACTACTACCTCCGTTTCAGTTTACAAGTCCTGCACGTATACCTAGATTGCCAATTTTAGCACCCTAACATAAACTATATAACACAAAAATTATACGGTTTGAAAATAGAACATCTCAAGTTTATATTGGTATTTTTTTGTAATATATGGCTTGTATTAGGTTGGTCAAATTGACGATCTAGGGGTACACGCACGCCCTGTAAACTGAGAGAGAGGTAGTACGTACTTTGGTTAGTACTCCCTCCATTTACTTATACAAGGCCACTATAAAAAATACATTTTGCATCTATACAAGGCCACAAATAGTAATCGAGACAGAAGTTACTACTCCCTCCTTTCCAGTTTATGGCTCAATTTCAAAATCTCTCCAACCAAGGTAGACGGTGAGTGGTCGAATTAATTTCGTAGTTTGCACAAGTAATTAGTACGCTAGTTTTTCTCAAGAAGTTATGTTTACCGAGGCTTTAATTTGAACGAATGCATTAATGACCACTAAATTTCCATGAACTTGTACATGCATTGGTTAGTTTCCTCTTGACACTGCTTGCGTCGGGTGATCTAACACACCTCGAAATCCAACATGTAATGGTACTACTACTAGTATAGTAGAATTGAGACTTATCAAACGGAAAAACGGATGTTTTTTAGATGAGCCCTATAAACCCTAGTGGGTACGTACTCCGTAAAAACAGATTTTTCCAAAACTAAGTCACTCCCTTTCATGAATTCTGTAGTATACTCCTCCGTCGACGCTCCCTTTCATGAATTCTGTACTTCCTATCGCCGACATGTGTGACATATAGCAACCGGGTCAACGTGTCAAGCACCAAATAACAGTGCAGAACAGCAGGGGGGACGCACCCCACTCGTACCGGCCCAGTAGTAGTAATGAGCAATGAGACGTCAAATCACAATGCCGCACCTTCCCAGACGGACGAAGCAACCATTATTTCACACTTCGGTTCGCCATAATCTCAAACCACGTACTAGTATTGCTTCTACCTCAAGAGGGGCACGCGCATTGCCTTGGTACATCATGACACGTGGGACCGCATGACAGGCCATGCTCCCCGCCGATCGCTCGGTAAAATCACCTCATTTTTACTATACTTCCTCCGTATCGGTTTACTACATGGCATGCACGTCGTTCTAGGTTGATAATTTAACTGGCTATATTTGTGAGGAACAGTACTCTAGCCTTTTAAAAAATGTATACTTTTGTACAATAGTACTATCGATGGATTGTGCCATGGAGCAAAAATTGAAATTAAAAAAAGGTGGTACATATAGAGAGCGCTCGTCGCCAAATTATGCATATAGTACTATTAAAAAAGCTAGTACGTGCTTAATTGGGGTGCTAAATTGTATTAAATAAATACTAGTAGTATGTACATACTGAAGAGTTAAAGTAACGAGAAGAAACATAACATAGTTCTGCTGGGGG
Organism: Aegilops umbellulata; assembly: GCA_032464435.1. NCBI lineage: Eukaryota > Viridiplantae > Streptophyta > Magnoliopsida > Poales > Poaceae > Aegilops > Aegilops umbellulata. The sequence goes on along the minus strand of CP136056.1, from coordinate 465,571,506 downwards.
CTCAGCACAACACACCCCTCAAATTAAACTAAGCACACCTGAAATTAAACTATGCAACTAAACCGGTAGACACTGCATTAGAAGTTTAGAACCACCATGAGCAACGACACTGCCACCTTACTCGGAGTCCTCGTCCACGTGCTCAACTTCGTCCTTGTCCCTCTTCCTCTTGGCCGATACTTCTTTGCTTGAACCGCACACTTGGCTGTTGCTCTTCATCCAACCCTTGTAGATATTGAAGCAAAGGTAGCCATCCATTGCATCGTAGTGGATGTGGTCTATATCTAGTACATTCCGCTGCCATGCATGACGATGAAACGTGTATGGAGGTTTCTCTAGTTTACCGTACGAAGGATGAACCATGGCTCCTGCCAGGGTCAGCATTGAAGGCTGACGAAAGGGCACCAGCTGATTCTTTTGGAGGCAGACGGGGTTGCCTACAACGAGGCCGATCCGACCCAGGACTTCTTCGTCGTTCTTAAAGTCTACAGTAATGAATTTCACTGTTTTGTCCTTGAGGAAGTTCTTAAAATCCTGGCACTCAACGTCGGCATGTCATATGTGGTAGACCAAGCAAACGTTATGTACGCAAACCTGGATCACAGCAGTCTTCTTCCTCTCTTCGTCATTTAGATCCTTCTCTCCTCCCAGGACTGTGGTGTACTCAACATCTAGCCCAGCGACCCACTCATCATCTGAGTTTTCGAACATGCGTCTAAAGCGAGAAAGGCATCCTTTCACCGTTGCGGAAGAACGGGTGTAGATGACGTCGAACTCATCGCCGGTGATGGTTCTAACCTTGTACTCACCGTCGATCGTGGAGATTTGGGACGCCATGGATTTGGGAGGAGGGTTAGGATTAGTGGAACTGCCGTAATGTGAATGCACGGGATGACTAGGAGCGAACCGCCGTAGTATTGAAGGACGTGCGGGGACGAGTAGGAGCGAACTGCCAGCGTGCGAACGGCAGGGTAGTGGCTTTCCATTCTCCCATGATACGGGCTTCCGAGATCCCTTGGATCTGAGATCGAACGGTTGCATGGCGTGATTCTAGACCTATGGGTGAATATCCTATCTTGGAGGGTTATTCTGCAAATTTTCAGCAACTTAGCTTGCGACCATTTGATCTCAGATCCAAGGGCTGCAAGCAGCCCGTATCGTGGTCGCTCCTACCACGACCGTCGCGTCGCTGGTGCAGTCGCGCCCTTGGAGATTTAACACGGTGTGTTAGGCTATCTGATGTTGGCATGTCACACATAGTCATCACTTAGTCACTCATACTACAACAAGGTTTTGGCTATAAGGTTGGCTATAAGTGTATTTTTTTACTTCTCTCTATCTCTTTCTTCGTACTCCCTCCGTCCCATAATGTAAGAACATTTTTGACACTAGTGTAGTGCCAAAAACGTTCTTATATTATGGGACACAGGGAGTACTAGTATTTATTGCATTTGCCAAGGAGTGACCTCTTCCAATGAAATGGTGTTGCTAATTTTGATTCATTTAATTACTATAGACTCAAAATTGTCTTTTCACCTAGGTACACGTGCTTAGCACCGTTTCTTCCTTGGGTCACCAAACTAGTCTCTCTCTTCTTGATTAACTTGCCACATCAGACTTTATGCCTATGTGGCAAGCTTAAGCACATATAGGAGCAAGTAAAAGTAAGTACAATAGTGCGCTTTACATGGCATTGTTGCATATGTGGAGGAAAGAGAGGCAAGGAAAAAGTGGAGAAGTGGGCTCTCATGCAAGAGCCAGCCTCTACTACATGGTGGAGCATTGGGAGAGGCACCTGTATGGAGGTGGTCAGGAATCTGGGAGACTCACGTCGGTCGTAGCGCCGCAGTTAAAATGATAATGGCAAGTCAAATCACGGGGCCCCACCTGTCCAGCAGTAACTCACTGTCAAATCACACAGCCCTACGTTTGCAGCAGCCTACTCCCTCGTCTTCTCGCATCTCTATCAAACCGACTAGGCGGAACTGCCCCTCCGCCTACCGCGCAGGAAAATCCCCGCCCTCAACTTTTAAATACAACTACATCCACTTAAGAATCCAATGATATACTTTTTGTGACATCGTAACTCATATTTAGTTAGTCAAATGGATGACCTAGAACTACGTGCAGGCCCTATAAACCGAGACGCCTAAAAATAAAAAAAACCGAGACGGAGTGGGTAGTTCAGCACGTATCTTTTTAGACCAATATAGTCGGGATTCACCAAGGAGCAAAACCAAGTGGTAGGCTGCTCTTGTCGTGTTGGCGTAGCAACTCAAGCAGGGTCAGTCCACACACGAAATGGCGACACACTTAACAGGACCCCTTTGGCCGACATGTGGCTCATCCACCGTCTTGTTCCACGTGCGATGCACCAAATTACAGTTCGGAGCAGCGGTTGGAATTGGAGGCACCCCGGTCGTAGCACCGCAGTAGTAGAAAATGAGCGATGAGGGGTCAAATCACAAAGCCCCACCTTTCCCGCATTAAGCTGGACGGACGAAGCAACCATCATTTCACTCTAGGGCACAAGAGCATAAAGAAAAGAGAAAACAATGATGCGTGCAACAGCTACCTAGGGCACCCTAGGGTAGGGGTCTCCACTACAGATCCTTTTTTTTGAAAGCGCCTCCACTACAAATCGGCTTCTCCCTCGTCCTCTTAAAGAAAACAGATGATGAGTGTGGCGGTAGGGTTTGTAGGAGTACTACGGCGTGTGGGGCCACATCGTAGTAAACGGGTTCGAGCCGACGCCTTAAATATGTGAGGGCCGCTTGGTTTTACGGGAATGAGGCCGCATTTTGGGTTCGGGGACCAGTGGAGATATAGTACGTACAAAAAATTGTGGACGTAGGTTCAACCGAAAGGCAATGATGCATGGGCCCTGCATTTTGATATACCCAGGGCCGCGTGAAATTTGCTACTCTTCAAAACTAGTAAGTGATACGTCTCCAACGTATCTATAATTTTTTGATTGCTCCATGCTATATTATCTACTGGTTTGGGCAATATTGGGCTTTATTTTCCACTTTTATATTATTTTTTGGACTAACCTATTAACCGGAGGCCCAGCCCAGATTTGCTGTTTTATGCCTATTTCAGTGTTTTGAAGAAAAGGAATATCAAACGGAGTCGAAACGGAACAAAACCAACTGGAGAAGTTATTTTTGGAAGGAAACCTACCGGATAGACTTGGACCCTACGTCAGAAGATGAAGGAGGTGCTCACAAGGGTAGGGGGCGCGTCCACCCCCCTGGGGCGCGCCCCCTGCCTCGTGGCCCCCCTTCGGTCCACCGACGTACCTCCTGCACCCATATATACCTACGTAACCTAAAACTTCCAGAACAGAGATTAGATCGGGAGTTCCGCCGCCGCAAGCCTCTATAGCCACAAAAACCCTCTCGGGACCCTATTCCGGCACCCTGCTGGAGGGGGGAACCCTCACCGGTGGCCATCTTCATCATCCCGGCGCTCTCCATGACGAGGAGGGAGTAGTTCACCCTCGGGGCTGAGGGTATGTACCAGTAGCTATGTGTTTGATCTCTCTCTCTCTCTCTCCCTCTCTCTCTCGTGTTCTTGATTTGGCACGATCTTGATGTATCGCGAGCTTTGATATTATAGTTGGATCTTATGTTTCTTCTCCCCCTCTTCTCTCTTGTAATGGATTGAGTTTTCCCCTTGAAGTATTCTTATCGGATTGAGTCTTTAAAGATTTGAGAACACTTGATGTATGTCTTGCCATGTGTATCTATGGTGACAATGGGATATCACGTGATTCACTTGATGTATGTTTTGGTGATCAACTTGCGGGTTCCGCCCATGAACCTATGCATAGGGGTTGGCACACGTTTTCGTCGTGATTCTCCGGTAGAAACTTTGGGCACTCTTTGAGGTTCTATGTGTTGGATTGAGTAGATGAATTGAGATTGTGTGATCCATATCGTATAATCATGCCCACGGATACTTGAGGTGACATTGGAGTATCTAGGTGACATTAGGGTTTTGGTTGATTTGTGTCTTAAGGTGTTATTCTAGTACGAACTCTAGGGTTTTTTGAGACACTTATAGGAATAGCCCAACGGATTGTTTGGAAAGAATAACTTTGAGGTGGTTTCGTACCCTACCATAATCTCTTCGTTTGTTCTCCACTATTAGCGACTTTGGAGTGACTCTTTGTTGCATGTTGAGGGATAGTTATGTGATCCAACTATGTTATTATTGTTGAGAGAACTTGCACTAGTGAAAGTATGAACCCTAGGCCTTGTTTCCTATCACTGCAATACCGTTTACGCTCACTTTTACCGCTTGCTACCTTGCTGTTTTTATATTTTCAGTTTACAAAAACCTATATCTACCATCCATATTGCACTTGTATCACCATCTCTTCGCCGAACTAGTGCACCTATACAATTTACCATTGTATTGGGTGTGTTGGGGACACAAGAGACTCTTTGTTATTTGGTTGCAGGGTTGCTTGAGAGAGACCATCTTCATCCTACGCCTCCCACGGATTGATAAACCATAGGTCATCCACTTGAGGGAAATTTGCTACTGTCCTACAAACCTCTGCACTTGGAGGCCCAACAACGTCTACAAGAAGAAGGTTGTGTAGTAGACATCAAGATCTTTTCTGGCGCCGTTGCCGAGGAGGCTAGGTAAGTGAAGGTATATCTTTAGATCTTGCAATCGATTCTTTTTGTTTCTTGTTGTAGCACTAGTCTAGTTTATAAAAGAAAAAAAATGGAGTTGAGTTTGTATCATACGCTTCATCTTTTTAATAACTTTTGTGAGTATGATGGAAAGGAATATTGTGCCAAAGTGTTAGAAGAAGAATGCATTAAATTGTTTGGCACTTAATCATTGAATGATGAGCATGATTGCAATGTTTTTAGTACGAATTCTTTGAATATCCATGATGCTAATGATGGTTGCACTAGTTATGATGAAAATGTCTCCTATAAACATATCAATTTTTGTGGAGTAGATTGGGTTTGCAAGTACACACCAAATAGGGAAGATAGATATTGCAAGAGGCATAAGTACCTAGAAACCAAATTGTTGCAAGAAGAGCTAGATGAATGTGCTGAAAATTTATTATTTCTTAGCCCTACTTTTGAACTTTGCAATGAACGTGATTATTTTAGTACCCAATGCAAATTGTTTCATGATCGTATCATGTCTAAAATTTGTGATGACTTGATTTCCCTTGCACATCATAATGAACTTAGTTTGCTCTTGGGTTATGAAGAAATTAAACATAGAATTAAGGATATTCCAAAATTTGTCCTTGATAAAGTTCTTCATTTTAATATAGAAGAAATTTATATGTATTGTGCGGTAAATTGCATTGAAAATCCTTATATTGCCAATTACATAAAGAAAATAAAACAAATAGAGGATGAATAGAATGCTAATGAAAGGGAAGAGACTTCCCAATATCCTCCTATTATTTCTTATGATGAATTAGGTAACGAGGAGGAGCCTTCCACTCAACCAATCTCATTAGTAAGGAGCTCCAAAAAGAAGATTGAACCCACACATGATGTGGTGAAGAAGAAGAAAAGAAAAAGGAAGAGAGGTAAAAAGGTATCCCTCCCAAATAAAGTTGCTCCTATTAATTCTGTGCCTCATGAAAATGAAGATGATACACTTGATGATGATCTCGTTATGCCTATTGCTTATTGTGATGCTTATGATGTTGGGAAACGTAGTAATTTCAAAAAATTTCCTACGCACACGCAAGATCATGGTGATGCATAGCAACGAGAGGGGAGAGTGTTGTCTACGTACCCTCGTAGACCAAAGCGGAAGCGTTGACGCAACATAGAGGAAGTAGTCATACGTCTTCCCGGTCCAACCGATCCAAGCACCGTTACTCCGGCACCTCCGAGTTCTTGCCACACGTTCAGCTCGATGACGTTCCCCGGGCTCCGATCCAGCAAAGTTTCGGGGAGGAGTTCCGTTATCACGACGGCGTGGTGACGATCTTGATGTTCAACTGTCGCAGGGCTTCGCCTAAGCACCGCTACAATATGACCGAGGTGTAATATCGTGGAGGGGGGCACCGCACACGGCTAAGGAACGATCACGAAGATCAACTTGTGTGTTCTAGGGTGCCCCCCTGCCCCCGTATATAAAGGAGTGGAGGAGGGGAGGGCCGGCCCTCTCTATGGCGCGCCCTAGGGGAGTCCTACTCCCACCGGGAGTAGGATTCCCCCTTTCCTAGTCCAACTAGGAGTCCTTCCATGTATTAGGAGTAGGAGACAAGGAAGGGGAAGAGGGAAGAGAAGGAAGGAGGGGGCGCCGCCCCTCCCCCTAGTCCAATTCGGACTAGCCAATGGGGGGGCGCGCGGCCTGCCTCTCCCTCTCCCCTAAAGCCCAATAAGGCCCATATACTTCTTCCCCCGTATTCCCGTAACTCCTCGGTACTCCCGAAAATACCCGAATCACTCAGAACCTTTCCGATGTCCGAATATAGTCGTCCAATATATCGATCTTTACGTCTCGACCATTTCGAGACTCCTCGTCATATCCCCGATCTCATCCGGGACTCCGAACTCCTTCGGTACATCAAAACTCATAAACTCATAATATAAATGTCATCGAAACCTTAAGCGTGCGGACCCTACGGTTCGAGAACAATGTAGACATGACCGAGACATGTCTCCGGTCAATAACCAATAGCGGGACCTGGATGCCCATATTGGCTCCTACATATTCTACGAAGATCTTTATCGGTCAGACCGCATAACAACATACGTTGTTCCCTTTGTCATCGGTATGGTACTTGCCCGAGATTCGATCGTCGGTATCTAAATACCTAGTTCAATCTCGTTACCGGCAAGTCTCTTTACTCGTTCCATAATACATCATCTCGCAACTAACTCATTAGTTGCAATGCTTGCAAGGCTTAAGTGATGTGCATTACCGAGAGGGCCAAAAGATACCTCTCCGACAATCGGAGTGACAAATCCTAATCTTGAAATACGCCAACCCAACATCTACCTTTGGAGACACCTGTAGAGCTCCTTTATAATCACCCAGTTACGTTGTGACGTTTGGTAGCACACAAAGTGTTCCTCCGGTAAACGGGAGTTGCATAATCTCATAGTCATAGGAACATGTATAAGTCATGAAGAAAGCAATAGCAACATACTAAACGATCGGGTGCTAAGCTAACGAATGGGTCATGTCAATCACATCATTCTCCTAATGATGTGATCCCGTTAATCAAATGACAACTCATGTCTATGGCTAGGAAACTTAACCATCTTTGATCAACGAGCTAGTCAAGTAGGGGCATACTAGTGACACTCTGTTTGTCTATGTATTCACACATGTATTATGTTTCCGGTTAATACAATTCTAGCATGAATAATAAACATTTATCATGAAATAAGGAAATAAATAATAACTTTATTATTGACTCTAGGGCATATTTCCTTCAGTCTCCCACTTGCAATAGAGTCAATAATCTAGTTCACATCGTCATGTGATTTAACAGCAATGGTTCACATCACCATGTGATCAACACCCATAGTTCCCATCGATATGTGACCAACAGCAAAAAGGGTTTACTAGAGTCAGTAATCTAGTTCACATCGCTATGTGATTAACACCCAAAGAGTACTAAGGTGTGATCATGTTTTTCTTGTGAGAGAAGCTTAGTCAACGGGTCTGTCAAAATTCAGATCCGTATGTATTTTGCAAATTTCTATGTCTACAATGCTCTGCACGGAGCTACTTTAGCTAATTGCTCCCACTTTCAATATGTATCTAGATTGAGTCTTAGAGTCATCTAGATTAGTGTCAAAACTTGCATTGACGTAACCTTTTACGACGAACCTTTTTGTCATGTCCATAATCGAGAAACATATCCTTATTCCACTAAGGATAATTTTGACTGCTGTCCAGTGATCTACTCCTAGATCACTATTGTACTCCCTTGCCAACATTAGTATAGGGTATACAATAGATTTGGTACACAGCATGGCATACTTTATAGAACCTATGGCCAAGGCATAGGGAATGACTTTCATTCTCTTTCTATCTTCTGCCGTGGTCGGGTTTTGAGTCTTACTCAATTTCACACCTTGTAACACAGGCAAGAACTCTTTCTTTGACTGTTCCATTTTGAACCACTTCAAAATCTTGTCAAGGTATGTACTCATTGAAAAAACTTATCAAGCGTCTTGATCTATCTCTATAGATCTTGATGCTCAATATGTAAGTAGCTTCATCGAGGTCTTTCTTTGAAAAACTCCTTTCAAATACTCCTTTATGCTTCGCAGAATAATTCTACATTATTTCCGATCAACAATATGTCATTTACATATATTTATCAGAAATGCTGTAGTGCTCCCACTCACTTTCTTGTAAATAAAGGCTTCACCGCAAGTCTGTATAAAACCATATGCTTTGATCTATTTATCAAAGCATATATTCCAACTCCGAGATGCTTGCACCAGTCCATAGATGGATCGCTGGAGCTTGCATATTTTGTTAACATCTTCAGGATCGACAAAACCTTCTAGTTGCATCATATACAACTCTTCTTTAATAAATCCATTAAGGAATGCAGTTTTGTTTATCCATTTGCCGGATTTCATAAAATGCGGCAATTGCTAACATGATTCGGACAGACTTAAGCATAGCTACGAGTGGGAAACCCTCATCGTAGTCAACACCTTGAACTTGTCGAAAACCTTTTGTGACAATTCTAGCTTTGTAGATAGTAACATTACTATCAACGTCCGTCTTCCTCTTGAAGATCCATTTATTTTCTATGGCTTGCCGATCATCGGGCAAATCCATCAAAGTCCATACTTTGTTCTCATACATGGATCATATCTCAGATTTCATGGCCTCAAACCATTTCGCGGAATCTGGGCTCATCATCGCTTCCTCATAGCTCGTAGGTTCGTCATGGTCAAGTAACATGACCTCCAGAATAGGATTACCATACCACTCTGGTGCGGATCTCACTCTGGTTGACCTACGAGGTTTGGTAGTGACTTGATCCAAAGTTACATGATCATTATCATTATCTTCCTCACTAATTGGTGTAGTAGTCATAGGAACAGATTTCTGTGATGAACTACTTTCCAATAAGGGAGCAGGTACAGTTACCTTATCAAGTTCTACTTTCCTCCCACTCACTTCTTTCGAGAGAAACTCCTTCTCTAGAAAGGATCCATTCTTAGCAACAAATGTCTTGCCTTCGGATCTATGATAGAAGGTGTACCCAACAGTCTCCTTTGGGTATCCTATGAAGAAATATTTCTCCGATTTGGGTTTGAGCTTATCAGGATGAAACTTTTTCATATAAGCATCACAACCCCAAACTTTAAGAAACGACAACTTTGGTTTCTTGCCAAACCACAGTTCAGATTGTGTCGTCTCAACGGACTTAGATGGTGCCCTTTTTAACGTGAATGCAGCTGTCTTTAACGCATAACCCCAAAAATGACAGTGGTAGATCGGTAAGAGACATCATAGATTGTACTATATCCAATAAATTACAGTTATGACGTTTGGACGCACCATTATGCTGTGGTGTTCCAGGTGGCATGAGTTTGTGAAACTATTCCACATTATTTTAATTGAAGACCAAACTCGTAACTCAAATATTTGTCTCCGCGATCAGATCGTAGGAACCTTATTTTCTTGTCACGATGATTTTCCACTTCACTCTGAAATTCTTTGAACTTTTCAAATGTTTCAGACTAGCGTTTCATTAAGTAGATATACTCATATCTGCTCAAATCATCTGTGAAGGTCAGAAAATAATGATACCCGCCGCGAGCCTTAACACTTATCGGATCGCATACATCAGTATGTATTATTTCCAACAAGTCAGTTTCTCGCTCCATTGTTCCGGAGAACGGAGTTTTAGTCATCTTGCCCATAAGGCATGGTACGCAAGCATCAAGTTATTCATAATCAAGTGATTCCAAAATCCCATCAGCATGGAGTTTCTTCATGCGCTTTACACCAATATGACCTAAACGGCGGTGCCACAAATAACTTGCACTATCATTATTAACTTTGCATCTTTTGGCTTCAATATCATGAATATGTGTATCACTACGATCGAGATCCAACGAACCATTTTCATTGGGTGTGTAACCATCTAAGGTTTTATTCATGTAAACAGAACAACAATTTATTCTCTTACTTAAATGAATAACCGTATTGCAATAAACATGATCAAATCATATTCATGCTCAACGCAAACACCAAATAACACTTATTTAGGTTCAACACTAATCCTGAAAGTATAGGGAGTTTGCGATGATGATCATATCAATCTTGGAACCACTCCCAACACACATCGTCACTTCACCCTTAACTAGTCTCTGTTTATTCTGCAACTCCCGTTCCGAGTTACTAATCTTAGCAACTGAACTAGTATCAAATACTAAGGGATCGCTATAAACACTAGTAAAATATACAACAATAATCTGTATATCAAATATACCTTTGTTCACTTTGCCATCCTTCTTATCCGCCAAATACTTGGGGCAGTTCCGCTTCCAGTGACCAGTCCCTTTGCAGTAGAAGCACTTAGTCTCAGGCTTAGGACTAGACTTGGGCTTCTTCACTTGAGCAGCAACTTGCTTGCCGTTTTTCTTGAAGTTCCCTTCTATCCCTTTGCCCTTTTCTTGAAACTAGTGGTCTTGTTAACCATCAACACTTGATGTTTTTCTTGATTTCTACCTTCGTCGATTTCAGCATCACGAAGAGCTTGGGAATTACTTTCGTCATCCCTTGCATATTATAGTTCATCACGAAGTTCTACTAACTTGGTGATGGTGACTAGAGAATTCTGTCAATCACTATCTTATCTGGAAGATTAACTCCCACTTGATTCAAGCGATTGTAGTACCCAGACAATCTGAGCACATGCTCACTAGTTGAGCGATTCTCCTCCATCTTTTAGCTATAGAACTTGTTGGAGACTTCATATCTCTCAACTCGGGTATTTGCTTAAAATATTAACTTCAACTCTTGGAACATCTCATATGCTCCATGACATTCAAAACGTCTTTGAAGTCCCGATTCTAAGCCGTTAAGCATGGTGCACTAAACTATCAAGTAGTCATCATATTGAGTTAGCCAAACGTTCATAACGTCTGCATCTGCTCCTGCAATAGGTCTGTCACCTAGCGGTGCATCAAGGACATAATTCTTCTGTGCAGCAATGAGGATAAACCTCAGATCACGGATCCAATCCGCATCATTGCTACTAACATTTTCCAACATAGTTTTTCTCTAGGAACATATCAAAATAAACACAGGGAAGCAACAACGCGAGCTATTGATCTACAACATAGATATGCTAATACTACCAGGACTAAGTTTATGATAAATTTAAGTTCAATTAATCATATTACTTAAGAACTCCCACTTAGATAGACATCCCTCTAATCCTCTAAGTGATCACGTGATCCATATCAACTAAACCATGTCCGATCATCACGTGAGATGGAGTAGTTTCAACGGTGAACATCAATATGTTGATCATATCTACTATATGATTCACGCTCGACCTTTCGGTCTCCGTGTTCCGAGGCCATATCTGTATATGCTTGGCTCGTCAAGTATAACCTGAGTATTCCACGTGTGCAACTGTTTTGCACCCGTTGTATTTGAACGTAGAGCCTATCACACCCGATCATCACGTGGTGTCTCAGCACGAAGAACTTTCGCAACGGTGCATACTCAGGGAGAACACTTCTTGATAATTAGTGAGGGATCATCTTAAAATGATACCGTCAAACTGAGCAAAATAAGATGTATAAAAGATAAACATCACATGCAATCAATATATGTGACATGATATGGCCATGATCATCTTGCGCCTTTGATCTCCATCTCCAAAGTACCGTCATGATCTCTATCGTCACCGGCACGACACCATGATCTCCATCATCTTGATCTATATCAATGTGTCGTCACGTGGTCGTCTCGCCAACTATTGCTCTTGCAACTATTGCTATCGCATAGCGATAAAGTAAAGCAATTATTTGGCACTTGCATCTTATGCAATAATGAGACAACCGTAAGGCTTCTGCTAGTTGCCGATAACTTCAACCAAACATGATCATCTCATACAACAACTTATATCTCATCACATCTTGACCATATCACATCACAACATGCCCTGCAAAAACAAGTTAGACGTCCTCTACTTTGTTGTTGCAAGTTTTACGTGGCTGCTACGGGATTAGTAAGAACCGTTCTTACCTACGCATCAAAAACCACAACGATAGTTTGTCAAGTTGGTGCTGTTTTAACCTTCGCAAGGACCGGGCGTAGCCACACTCGGTTCAACTAAAGTTGGAGAAACTGACACCCGCCAGCCACCTGTGTGCAAAGCACGGCGGTAGAACCAGTCTCGCATAAGCGTACGCGTAATGTCGGTCCGGGCCGCTTCATCCAACAATACCGCCGAACCAAAGTATGACATGATGGTAAGCAGTATGACTTATATCGCCCACAACTCACTTGTGTTCTACTCGTGCATATAACATCAAACCATAAAACCTAGGCTCGGATGCCACTGTTGGGAAACGTAGTAATTTCAAAAAAAATTCCTACGCACACGCAAGATCATGGTGATGCATAGCAACGAGAGGGGAGAGTGTTGTCTACGTACCCTCGTAGACCGAAGCGGAAGCGTTGACGCAACGTAGAGGAAGTAGTCGTACGTCTTCCCGGTCCAACCGATCCAAGCACCGTTACTCCGGCACCTCCGAGTTCTTGGCACACGTTCAGCTCGATGATGTTCCCCGGGCTCCGATCCAGCAAAGCTTCGGGGAGGAGTTCCGTCAGCACGACGGCGTGGTGACGATCTTGATGTTCAACTGTCGCAGGGCTTCGCCTAAGCACCGCTACAATATGACCGAGGTGTAATATCGTGGAGGGGGGCACCGCACACGGCTAAGGAACGATCACGAAGATCAACTTGTGTGTTCTAGGGTGCCCCCCTGCCCCCGTATATAAAGGAGTGGAGGAGGGGAGGGCCGGCCCTCTCTATGGCGCGCCCTAGGGGAGTCCTACTCCCACCGGGAGTAGGATTCCCCCTTTCCTAGTCCAACTAGGAGTCCTTCCATGTATTAGGAGTAGGAGACAAGGAAGGGGAAGAGGGAAGAGAAGGAAGGAGGGGGCGCCGCCCCTCCCCCTAGTCCAATTCGGACTAGCCAATGGGGGGGCGCACGGCCTGCCTCTCCCTCTCCCCTAAAGCCCAATAAGGCCCATATACTTCTTCCCCGTATTCCCGTAACTCCCCGGTACTTCCGAAAATATCCGTATCACTCAGAACCTTTCCGATGTCCGCATATAGTCGTCCAATATATCGATCTTTACGTCTCGACCATTTCGAGACTCCTCGTCATATCCCCGATCTCATCCGGGACTCCAAACTCCTTCGGTACATCAAAACTCATAAACTCATAATATAAATGTCATCGAAACCTTAAGCGTGCGGACCCTACGGTTCGAGAACAATGTAGACATGACCGAGACACGTCTCCGGTCAATAACCAATAGCGGGACCTGGATGCCCATATTGGCTCCTACATATTCTACGAAGATATTTATCGGTCAGACCGACATACGTTGTTCCCTTTGTCATCGGTGTGTTACTTGCCCGAGATTCGATCGCCGGTATCTAAATACCTAGTTCAATCTCGTTACCGGCAAGTCTCTTTACTCGTTCCGTAATACATCATCTCGCAACTAACTCATTAGTTGCAATGCTTGCAAGGCTTAAGTGATGTGCATTACCGAGAGGGCCCAGAGATACCTCTCCGACAATCGGAGTGACAAATCCTAATCTCGAAATACGCCAACCCAACATCTACCTTTGGAGACACCTGTAGAGCTCCTTTATAATCACCCAGTTACGTTGTGACATTTGGTAGCACACAAAGTGTTCCTCCGGTAAACGGGAGTTGCATAATCTCATAGTCATAGGAACATGTATAAGTCATGAAGAAAGCAATAGCAACATACTAAACGATCGGGTGCTAAGCTAACGAATGGGTCATGTCAATCACATCATTCTCCTAATGATGTGATCCCGTTAATCAAATGACAACTCATGTCTATGGCTAGGAAACTTAACCATCTTTGATCAACGAGCTAGTCAAGTAGAGGCATACTAGTGACACTCTGTTTGTCTATGTATTCACACATGTATTATGTTTCCGGTTAATACAATTCTAGCATGAATAATAAACATTTATCATGAAATAAGGAAATAAATAATAACTTTATTATTGCCTCTAGGGCATATTTCCTTCATATGATTGGGAAGATAATGATACTTCTTATGATCTTGAAAATCTTTTTGGCACCTGCTTGAAATAATATGATAATAATGTTTGCCATACTATTGGTGCTATCCATACTATTAATGATAAGAGTGATTATGCTTATGATATGAAAAGGCCCAAGCTTGGGGAAGCTATGTTTGATGAGGATGACATATTTGAGAATATATTTGCTGTAATTAATGTTTGTCCCAAGCTTGGGGATGCTATGTTTAATAATGATAAATTTTTTTGCCTCCCAAGTTTTGATATGCAAAGTTGTTATGATGATAGCATGCCTTCTACCTATGATGAATATATTGATGAAAGTGGGTTTGGAAGAGTGTCAACATTAGGAAGTAATGATCCCACTATTTTGGAGTATGTTGAATCTTATAATGTTTATGAAAGTGGATTTGGAGAGGTCATGGCTTTATTTAGTGATGTATCCACTATTTTGGAAGAGGTTTAGATCGATTATGATGAGAACAAAGTTGCTACTTATGATGATTATTGTGATAAAACTTATGCTATAAAGAGTAGTGATGATTATATTTATAAAACTTGTCATTATTATGAGTACCCTTTCTCTGAACATTACTCTTTTAATGTGGAAACAATTTATAGTATTTAAGTCTCTTATGATACTCCCACTATTCCGAATGAGAAGAATTTTGCTTATGTGGAGAGTAGTAAAATTTCTATGCTTGTAGATCATGAAAAGAATGCTTTAGGTGCTGGTTATATTGTTGAATTCATTCATGATGCTACTGAAAATTATTATGAGGGAGGAATGTATGCTTGTAGGAATTGCAATGATATCAAGTTTCCTCTCTATGTGCTTAAAATCTTGAAGTTATGCTTGTTTTACCTTCCTATGCAAGTTGATTATTGTTCCCATAAGTTGTTTGCTCACAAAATCCCTATGCATAGGAAGTGGGTTAGACGTAAATGTGCTAGTCATATTCTTCATGATGCTCTCTTTATGTTTCAATTCTTATCCTTTATGTGAGCATCATTGAAATCATCATGCCTAGTTAGGGGCATTAAACGATAGCGCTTGTTGGGAGGCAACCCAATTTTATTTTAGTTTCTTTCTTTTTGATTCTGTTTAGGAATAAATAATCCATCTAGCTTATTTTTAGATGTGGTTTTGTGTTTTAATTAGTGTTTGTTCCAAGTAGAACCTTTGGGAAGACTTGGGTGAAGTCTTTATGATCATGCTGTAAAAAACAGAAACTTTAGCGCTCACGAGATTAGCTAGAACAATTTACTGGAGAGTGATATTTAGTTGATTCTTTTTGAATATGATTACTAGACAAATTCCTCAGGTCCACCAATTTATTTTAGAATTTTTGGAGTTCTAGAAGTTTGTGTTAGTTACAGATTACTACAGACTATTGTGTTTTTGACAGATTCTGTTTTTCGTGTGTTGTTTGCTTATTTTGATGAATCTATGGCTAGTAAAATAGTTTATAAACCATAGAGAAGTTGGAATACAGTAGTTTTAACACCAATATAAATAAAGAATGAGTTAATTACATGTAACGCCCCGGATGCAACTTTCCATATTAGTAACTCCAACTCTTGCCTTTTCCGGAGATGCGATATTTTTATTTCCTTCGTGGTTGGGTTTTTGTTTTGTTTTGCATTTTTGTTTATGTCATGCATTCATCGTTGCATCATTTGCATTGCATCATGTCATCATGCAGCCCTTTTTAAAAACTCAACTAAATAAAATCGGGTGGATCTTTGATCCATTTAAATCGAGGGAATTCACATGGTGATTCTCTTTAAAACATATCGTCCCAATATTAGGGAGCTATAATAAATGTTTCATTATTTGGAATTGATCATAACACACTTGCAAATAAATCCCAATGCCTTTGTTATCTCAATTCTTGGTCTCCAACTCTACCCATAAATCCTTTCATCATTTTCCGGAGCTCTTCCTAAATGTTCAACATTTTTGGACCTTTCCAACCCTCACTTCCTATTCAAACCATTTGAATTAAATTCAAATGAATTTGAATTTAAATCTTGCAATCATGCTCACTTCTATTTTCTTGGGACAAGCGCATTTTTTTTGTGAGTCCGGGAATATTGTCCGCGTGCCTAAATTCTTTTCCTAACCCTCTCTTCCTTTTCTTCTCTCTAATGCTTTTTCTTTTAAAGGAAATAGGAGAGAGAGAGGAGAAGCCCAGCCGGCCTCTTGGGCCTGTCTAACCAGTCCAGCCCGTCTAACCTCCCATACTGGGCCGGCCTCCAAGGCCCAGCCGCCCCTACTCCTTTCCTAACCCTAGCCCAACCCCCTGCCGATCCCCCTGGTCTCTCCCTCCTTCCCCCGCTCGCGCCGCCAGAGCCCCGCTCCTCCCGATCCACCTCGCTCGAACCCCTCCTCCCTCGATGCGCCGTCGCAGAGAGAGAGCAGAGCCACCCGCCTCGCCTCGATCCAGATGCGCCGAAGCCACTGCGTCCCGCACCCACAGCGTCGTGCGCCCGAGGCCCGGCCTCTTCTGACCTCGCCGGAGTTCAGGGAGATGAGCTCCTCCCAAGGCAAGCCCCGCTCCGTCCGGCGGCCTGCGCGCCTCGACGCACCTCGCTCGGATCCAGCCGTCCCCGTCGCCTCTCTGTCCAGGGCGCCGACGTCCGCAGCCGCAGTCCCATGCGCCTCCATCTTCCACGGCCAGCCGGCCTCCTCCTCAGCTCCATCCCCGCTGCTCCGCCTCCATCGACCTCCATCGCGCCTCGTTGCTGCGTCCGTCCGCCACGCCACCATCGCTCCTTCCACCGGATCTCCTTCACCACCTCTTCCTCTCCTTCGCGTGCGCCTCTGCTCGAGCATCTCCGCCAGTTACAGCAGGCCGCCGCCCCGCGTCCTCGTCTCCGGCGACCGTCGCTGCGCCCGGACCGCCCTGCGCCTCGTCCTCGGCTTCCGCGTCCCATGGCCATGAGCGCCACCAGCAGCCGACCTCGCCGCCCGTCGCCATCAACCCCTCCACCTGCGTCGGTGCTCCCCTGCATCTGCGCCCGAGGCCATGGCCTCCTCGTCCCGATTCATGGGCAAATCGCCGGAGGAGCCGTTTCCTCTGCCTCACCAGACGCCGCTCATCCTTTGACGCCAAGTATCAGGCCGAGAGGATGCCAAGTTCCATGACGACGAGGACCACCAAGTTCGCCTACCGTCGCCAAGATCGAGAGTACCTCTTCAAACGCCAAGTACAACTACGAACCCGAAGACCTCGAATGCGTCAAGTACCTCTTCGACACTGTGAACCACTACCGCCGCCCGAACATCTACGAACGGTGTACCACGACGGACATGTACGGCTACATGATGACCCGCCAAGGCCGTGAACCACTATCGTCGCGTGAACCACTACTTCCCTCGACATCCGAGAACATCTACTTCCTCTACTTTGCACCGTACGAGCACCGTCCCGATTGTACGCTTCGAAGGTATAACCACCGAGTCGTCATCCGTGAACGAATGCATGTGTTGAATGAGATGCATCGTTTTCACCATGTCCAATTTGTCACTCGTTGCCATGCCATCGTTTCGTGGGAACCCGGTATCCGGGATCACCCCACCATCTTGCCCAACTCGCATCCGCACGCTTCCTTTTGCACCGGTATCTCAAACGAGTACCGGAACCGATATGTTGCCGTGGCACCATTTTCGGATTCGTTGCCGTGGCATCCCTTTCGTTCCGCCATGGTGACCAACTGCTTCATAATATGCTCATGTTAACATTTTCATAAAATTGCATAAAACTTGAAATCGACATCCGCATCATGAAAACAACATTTAAAATGCTTAAAATTGTTGTTTGCATTTATTTTGCTAATTGCCATGTTAAAATGATTTATTTCATAACTTAATAACCGTAACTTGGAATTTAATAAACTTTATATGTAAATGGGGTAGAAAAATGCATAGATTAAAATGTTGCACTTTATTTTCCTGTTTAACAATATTAAAATATGTTTTAGGCAGAACAGTACCAAATTTGAAATGTGCACATGAGGATCTTCCGGAATTGTTGTTTGTTGTTCCGGCCTCATTTAAACTTGTCTAGATAGATAGTTTTGTTGTGCTTCACCCCTTGCCATGTTGATCAACATTTAATATTGTTGGGTACTTAAACAAGATCGAACTAAATATTTGATGTGGTGTCCCGTCAATATGCAACTCGTTGCATATTGAGCTCCACTTAATTTGTAGCGTTGTTTGTTGCATTTGCCATGCCATGAATCATTAAACCGGGCATGCATCATACTTGTGCATCATGCCATGCTTATGTGTTGGTTGTTTACTTTGTTGTTTGTTTCTTTCCGGGTTGCTTCTCTCGTTAGCTTCGGTTTCGTTCCGGAGTTGTGAGGATTCGTTTGACTACATCCGTTTGTCTTCTTCATGGACTCGTTCTTCTTCCTTGCGGGATCTCAGGCAAGATGACCATACCCTCGAAATCACTTCTATGTTTGCTCGCTAGATTGCTCGCTCTTTTGCTATGCCTATGCTGCGATACCTACCACTTGCTATATCATGCCACCCATATTGCCATGTCAGCCTCTAACCCACCTTGTCCTAGCAAACCGTTGTTTGGCTATGTTACCGCTTTTGCTCAGCCCCTCTTATAGCGTTGTTAGTTGCAGGTGAAGATGAAGTTTGTTCCTTGTTGGAACATGGAGATGTTGTTCCTTGTTGGAACATGTTTACTTGTTGGGATATCACAATATATCTTATTTAATTAATGCATCTATATACTTGGTAAAGGGTGGAAGGCTCGGCCTTATGCCTGGTGTTTTGTTCCACTCTTGCCGCCTTAGTTTCCGTCATATCGGTGTTATGTTCCCGGATTTTGCGTCCCTAACGCGGTCGGGTGATTTATGGGACCCCCTTGACAGTTCGCTTTGAATAAGACTTTTCCAGCGAGGCCCAACCTTGGTTTTACCATTTGCCTCACCACCACCTATTTTCCCTTGGGAGTAATTAACCCAAGGGTCATCTTTATTTAGCCCCCCGGGCCAATGCTTGTCTAAGTGTTGGTCCAAACTAGAGCACCGTGCGGGACCGTCCCTTGGCAACTTGGGTTATGTTGGTACCTGTACGCTTAGCTTATCCGGTGTGGCCCTGAGAACGAGATATGTGCAGCTCCTATCAGGATGTCGGCGCATCGGGCGGCTTTGCTGGACTTGTTTTATTGCTGTCGAAATGTCTTGTAGCCGGGATTCCGAGACTGATCGGGTCTTCCCGGGGAGAAGGAATATCCTTCGTTGATTGCGAGAGCTTATAATGGGCTAAGTTGGGACACCCCTGCAGGGTTTGAACTTTCGAAAGCCGTGCCCGCGGTTATGTGGCAGATGGGAATTTGTTAATGTCCGGTTGTAGAAAACCCGAAGTTGATCTTGATTAAAATACACCAACCGCGTGTGTAACCGTGATGGTCTCTTCTCGGCGGGGTCCGGGAGGTGAACACGGTTGTTGGAGTTATGTTTGACGTAAGTAGTTCAGGATCACTTATTGATCATAGTTGTTCGACCGTGCTTTGCCTTCTCTTCTCGCTCTCTTTTGCGTATGTAGCCACCATATATGCTAGTCGCTTGCTGCAGCTCCACCTCATACCTTTTACCCTTCCTATAAGCTTAAATAGTCTTGATCTCGCGGGTGTGAGATTGCTGAGTCCTCGTGACTCACCAGATACTTCCAAAACCAGTTTGCAGGTGCCGCTGAGACCGTGCAGGTGACGCACCCGAGCTCAAGGAGGAGTTCGATGGAGATCTTGTGTTTTGTGTTGTTTCGTTCTAGTCGATCAGTAGTGGAGCCCAGTTGGGGTCGATCTTGGTCCTTTGTCGCTTTTGGGGTTTCTTCTTTTATTTTGGCTCCGTAGTCGGGCCCTGATTGTAGCTGTATGATGTAATGTTTTATTCATGTATTTGTGTGAAGTGGCGATTGTAAGCCAACTATGTATCTTTTCCCCTTATGTATTACATGGGATGTGTGAAGATTATCTCACTTGCGACATTGCTTTCAATGCGGTTATGCCTCTAAGTCGTGCTTCGACACGTGGGAGATATAGCCGCATCGAGGGTGTTTCAAGTTGGTATCAGAGCCTTCCCCGACCTTAGGAGCCCCCACTGATTGATCGTTTTTAGTGGCCGAGTTGTGTCTAGAAAAATATTTTGAGTCATTTAGGAATTATATATCGGAGAGTTTAGGAATTCTGTTTACTTCCCAGTCCCTTCGACCTTCTGGTAAGGCTTCCTGACGTAGAGTTTTGACTCTTCTCTTCTCAAATTTTACTAATTTTTTTTAGGATCACGCGGGTACATTACAATCGTTCCGATGGTTTTATGATGACAACATTGTCTTGGTTGCCTCCTGACATTTAGGGGTTGTGGCAGTGTCCCGGGGAGTTGAGCTCCGAGGTGTTGTCGTCATAATTTTATCGTTGCGGTTTTGGAATACCTGAGCTTAGTACGCCGACATCGAAAATCTCTTTTGTACAGTTGTTGGTGAGATAACCCTGATAGCCCAGTACTGAGGCGAGTGCAGGAGTATTGCCATGACTCGTATAACGGATGCTTTTCGAAGGTTGAGGTAGATGATTTCCGAAGGTTTCTTGGTTATGTGTTGAAGGATGGATACAGCTGGTTGTAGGATTTGCTAGTTTGGGTGAGATATTATGCTTCCCCTGTATCCCCAACACCTGATTGCATAACCAGAAAGTTCCGGGAGTTTATAAGTGGGAATTCAAGTATCTCGTAGGATATCTTTCCAACAGACACATGATACGATATGGGATCTATCATATGTTTGTTTCCGGCTTATTCTGCAAGCCAATCCTTTGTTTTGTTTTATTTGTGGTATTCGAGTTGCTTCAAAGTCAAATGTGGATTTCATACCTTTTCCAAGTGGTGTTCTCATATTCCTATGTGGATGCTAATCCTTCTTGATCATCAAGGTTGTCTTTTCAATCCTTTCCAACCGGTGCGTTTTTCTCCAAGTAAATCCGATCATTTTCAACATCCGCAAGATCAACTCTAAGTATTCTAAACGGTGTTTGCTTCATCTGTTCCAAGTTGTCTTTGTTTTTCTCGCCCTCCCACCCTTTTTCTTCAAGGACGCATATTTCTTAATCAAATATCCATTTTATTCAGGTGAAATCTCTTCATTCTTTTCCTCAATGTTCTTATCCGGTGATTCTCAGGAAGATACTAATGGAGACTTAACTTCATCATTATTCGTTCTCTTTCTTCTCCGGTGCTTCCAATTCAAGCTTTATCGATCATATCTTTTCCTCGTTTCTAATGTTTTCTCATGCCGGTGTACCTCTTAATCATTCACCTCTTGCTATTTATTTGTTCGGGAGTGATGAAGATATCTCAGAAGATTCAACTTTCCATTCTCATTTCACTCAAGTTCTTTTGAGGATGCTATCTCATTCAAGCCTTTTAAATCAACCGGTGCAATCTCCCTTTCAAGCAATCGTTCAACCATTCTTTTGAGAGGGCCATAACCCACAGGTCTTTTTCCAGGATCTTACCTGACTCTTTTAATTTTCTTGGAGCTATTCCCAAATTCTTTTCGAAGTTTGACGTAAGAATGAATTGTCATCAGTCATGTGCCTTCTCCAAGATCGCATCCAAATTCTTAATCGTTGGTTCAACCTTTCTAATTTTCATTCCGGAGTGTCTCAACAATTCATTGTGATGCTTTCTCGTCATCATTATCTACATTTGGAGACCGAAGAAGAGTTTCTATTAAATCTTGCCTCTTTCTCTTCAAGATTCATGGTTCTAGCTTGATGCCATCCTCTCATAATTGTTTTCGATTGTGAGAATTCTTTTCACCCATCCGGAGCATTTCAGGAGTCTTTCAGTTTGATTCTCCGGAGCCATCATCTCAGAATTATTCGTTCTCAGTTTTCAGCTCCCATTCTCCAAATCTTACCGGTGAATCATTCAAGTTTCCTCTAGTCAGCTCTTGATCTCTTTGTTCACTTGTATCTAAATTCTGTCAAGCATCTTTATTTGTTTTTTTTAATTCTTCCCGGTGTTTCTTTATCTTTTCTTCGTCCATTTTAAATTCTTACGGCAGTTGGTTCAAGATTCCTCTTCCTATGTTCTCATATTAATTTATTCGTTGTTTCAATCCTACCGATGGTTCATTGAAGTCCTTCTCAAGTTCGTGCTTTATCTCTTGATTCTTTCTATGAGAATAAGTGGTATGTCAAGTCCATTGCTTGTCATCAATTTAAATTGGTGAAGGACACGCATAACATAATTCTTATTCTTGTTTCATCCAAGTGATTTAGTTTCTTCTTCCCAGAGTGGTTCGTCATGTCATTTTTCTCGGTTTCATGTGTTTCATCTTCTCTTTTCCGGAGTTCCAAGTTTTCTGCATTATCTTGTCGCGAAGCTCCATCTAAATCATCGCAAGGTTTCACCTTGTGTTTTCAACTTCTTTTCCTTTTATCATCCTTTTATTACCGGAGTTATTCATGGAGGCTCTACATGGTGGTTCGCCAATTATTCTTTTCATTTGCCAATGAATCTTTTCATTCTTCAATTGTTCTTCAAGATTTCTCTCGAAGTTACGATCCGTCAAGCCATACTCTGAAATAAACATGGTGTTTCAACACATGTTTTGTCTTGAGGAGTTCAAGTATTCTTCCTCTTGCATTCCAAAGTGCAATTCTTTCAACCTTATATTCGAGGTGGTATTATGTCATTCTTGATATTTTGAGTTCATGTCTCATGATTCACATGTTGTCAAGAATGAGGTATTTTAAATCCATCAATCTTTTCATTGGAGTTATCTTGTGTCATACTTCACCTAAAGCCTTCTCTAAGGTTTGTTGCTATTATGGTGTTTATCAATGACCCAATTCTTCGTTTGTCCTCCTGGTGAATTAAGTCTCTCGTCTCCTTGGTGATATCAATCCAATCTTTGGTTTTCGTTAGTGGCAGGTTGTCACCTCATAATTTTGGGATGTCTCCCATAAGTCCACATCAAGCTTAAG
This sequence comes from Aegilops umbellulata, assembly GCA_032464435.1. NCBI lineage: Eukaryota > Viridiplantae > Streptophyta > Magnoliopsida > Poales > Poaceae > Aegilops > Aegilops umbellulata. The sequence continues at coordinate 465,548,162 of CP136056.1, read as the reverse complement.
CTTTCGTTGTTGATAATCCAACAACTCCGTTCAACCTTCTCTTCGTAAGCTTTCTCTTTCAATTTTATTTGCGAGAGTTGTCATTTTCCTCTCCATTCCTTTATTCCAATGATCTATCTTCTATCTCTTCTTCCGGAGGCATTGTGATGTTGCTCTCTTCACCCATCGTCTCGTTTTATCAAGATCATATTCTTTTACTTGCTAATCCATTTAACCGAAGTGTCGTGTTTTCATTCGAGCTCTCTCATCTTATCAAGTCTTGCATCCCTTCTCAACCGGAATGCTGTCTGAAATCTTTCTTACCCCTTGTGCCATTCTTTTAATAGTTCCGGAGGCAGTGTGTTGTTAATTTCAGCAAGTATCCTCTTATCTTGTCAAGATCATGTTCAAATCCCTTCCATTTTCAGTCGGAGTGCTGCCAAAATAATATCAATCTTATTCCTTCTCTATCTAGTTTTAACCGGAGTGTTTTCAATATCTACCTTGTCACTTAACCTTTTGGTTCTCGTCATATCCCATGTTCCTCTTTCCTAACGGAGTGTTTTCAACTTAGTTCATCTTCGTTGTTTCCGTTCTTTCATTTTGATTCAACCTCTCAAGGTTCCTTGGTTTCACTCTTTTGTCGAAGAAGCAACTTAGATTTACCTCTTTCTTCTTCCGTTTTCTATCCGGTGCCATCCTAGATCTCGGGACGAGATCCTCTCGTAGTGGTGGAGTGTTGTAACGCCCCGGATGCAACTTTCCATATTAGTAACTCCAACTCTTGCCTTTTCCGGAGATGCGATATTTTTATTTCCTTCGTGGTTGGGTTTTTGTTTTGTTTTGCATTTTTGTTTATGTCATGCATTCATCGTTGCATCATTTGCATTGCATCATGTCATCATGCAGCCCTTTTTAAAAACTCAACTAAATAAAATCGGGTGGATCTTTGATCCATTTAAATCGAGGGAATTCACATGGTGATTCTCTTTAAAACATATCGTCCCAATATTAGGGAGCTATAATAAATGTTTCATTATTTGGAATTGATCATAACACACTTGCAAATAAATCCCAATGCCTTTGTTATCTCAATTCTTGGTCTCCAACTCTACCCATAAATCCTTTCATCATTTTCCGGAGCTCTTCCTAAATGTTCAACATTTTTGGACCTTTCCAACCCTCACTTCCTATTCAAACCATTTGAATTAAATTCAAATGAATTTGAATTTAAATCTTGCAATCATGCTCACTTCTATTTTCTTGGGACAAGCGCATTTTTTTTGTGAGTCCGGGAATATTGTCCGCGTGCCTAAATTCTTTTCCTAACCCTCTCTTCCTTTTCTTCTCTCTAATGCTTTTTCTTTTAAAGGAAATAGGAGAGAGAGAGGAGAAGCCCAGCCGGCCTCTTGGGCCTGTCTAACCAGTCCAGCCCGTCTAACCTCCCATACTGGGCCGGCCTCCAAGGCCCAGCCGCCCCTACTCCTTTCCTAACCCTAGCCCAACCCCCTGCCGATCCCCCTGGTCTCTCCCTCCTTCCCCCGCTCGCGCCGCCAGAGCCCCGCTCCTCCCGATCCACCTCGCTCGAACCCCTCCTCCCTCGATGCGCCGTCGCAGAGAGAGAGCAGAGCCACCCGCCTCGCCTCGATCCAGATGCGCCGAAGCCACTGCGTCCCGCACCCACAGCGTCGTGCGCCCGAGGCCCGGCCTCTTCTGACCTCGCCGGAGTTCAGGGAGATGAGCTCCTCCCAAGGCAAGCCCCGCTCCGTCCGGCGGCCTGCGCGCCTCGACGCACCTCGCTCGGATCCAGCCGTCCCCGTCGCCTCTCTGTCCAGGGCGCCGACGTCCGCAGCCGCAGTCCCATGCGCCTCCATCTTCCACGGCCAGCCGGCCTCCTCCTCAGCTCCATCCCCGCTGCTCCGCCTCCATCGACCTCCATCGCGCCTCGTTGCTGCGTCCGTCCGCCACGCCACCATCGCTCCTTCCACCGGATCTCCTTCACCACCTCTTCCTCTCCTTCGCGTGCGCCTCTGCTCGAGCATCTCCGCCGGTTACAGCAGGCCGCCGCCCCGCGTCCTCGTCTCCGGCGACCGTCGCTGCGCCCGGACCGCCCTGCGCCTCGTCCTCGGCTTCCGCGTCCCATGGCCATGAGCGCCACCAGCAGCCGACCTCGCCGCCCGTCGCCATCAACCCCTCCACCTGCGTCGGTGCTCCCCTGCATCTGCGCCCGAGGCCATGGCCTCCTCGTCCCGATTCATGGGCAAATCGCCGGAGGAGCCGTTTCCTCTGCCTCACCAGACGCCGCTCATCCTTTGACGCCAAGTATCAGGCCGAGAGGATGCCAAGTTCCATGACGACGAGGACCACCAAGTTCGCCTACCGTCGCCAAGATCGAGAGTACCTCTTCAAACGCCAAGTACAACTACGAACCCGAAGACCTCGAATGCGTCAAGTACCTCTTCGACACTGTGAACCACTACCGCCGCCCGAACATCTACGAACGGTGTACCACGACGGACATGTACGGCTACATGATGACCCGCCAAGGCCGTGAACCACTATCGTCGCGTGAACCACTACTTCCCTCGACATCCGAGAACATCTACTTCCTCTACTTTGCACCGTACGAGCACCGTCCCGATTGTACGCTTCGAAGGTATAACCACCGAGTCGTCATCCGTGAACGAATGCATGTGTTGAATGAGATGCATCGTTTTCACCATGTCCAATTTGTCACTCGTTGCCATGCCATCGTTTCGTGGGAACCCGGTATCCGGGATCACCCCACCATCTTGCCCAACTCGCATCCGCACGCTTCCTTTTGCACCGGTATCTCAAACGAGTACCGGAACCGATATGTTGCCGTGGCACCATTTTCGGATTCGTTGCCGTGGCATCCCTTTCGTTCCGCCATGGTGACCAACTGCTTCATAATATGCTCATGTTAACATTTTCATAAAATTGCATAAAACTTGAAATCGACATCCGCATCATGAAAACAACATTTAAAATGCTTAAAATTGTTGTTTGCATTTATTTTGCTAATTGCCATGTTAAAATGATTTATTTCATAACTTAATAACCGTAACTCGGAATTTAATAAACTTTATATGTAAATGGGGTAGAAAAATGCATAGATTAAAATGTTGCACTTTATTTTCCTGTTTAACAATATTAAAATATGTTTTAGGCAGAACAGTACCAAATTTGAAATGTGCACATGAGGATCTTCCGGAATTGTTGTTTGTTGTTCCGGCCTCATTTAAACTTGTCTAGATAGATAGTTTTGTTGTGCTTCACCCCTTGCCATGTTGATCAACATTTAATATTGTTGGGTACTTAAACAAGATCGAACTAAATATTTGATGTGGTGTCCCGTCAATATGCAACTCGTTGCATATTGAGCTCCACTTAATTTGTAGCGTTGTTTGTTGCATTTGCCATGCCATGAATCATTAAACCGGGCATGCATCATACTTGTGCATCATGCCATGCTTATGTGTTGGTTGTTTACTTTGTTGTTTGTTTCTTTCCGGGTTGCTTCTCTCGTTAGCTTCCGTTTCGTTCCGGAGTTGTGAGGATTCGTTTGACTACATCCGTTTGTCTTCTTCATGGACTCGTTCTTCTTCCTTGCGGGATCTCAGGCAAGATGACCATACCCTCGAAATCACTTCTATGTTTGCTCGCTAGATTGCTCGCTCTTTTGCTATGCCTATGCTGCGATACCTACCACTTGCTATATCATGCCACCCATATTGCCATGTCAGCCTCTAACCCACCTTGTCCTAGCAAACCGTTGTTTGGCTATGTTACCGCTTTTGCTCAGCCCCTCTTATAGCGTTGTTAGTTGCAGGTGAAGATGAAGTTTGTTCCTTGTTGGAACATGGAGATGTTGTTCCTTGTTGGAACATGTTTACTTGTTGGGATATCACAATATATCTTATTTAATTAATGCATCTATATACTTGGTAAAGGGTGGAAGGCTCGGCCTTATGCCTGGTGTTTTGTTCCACTCTTGCCGCCTTAGTTTCCGTCATATCGGTGTTATGTTCCCGGATTTTGCGTCCCTAACGCGGTCGGGTGATTTATGGGACCCCCTTGACAGTTCGCTTTGAATAAGACTTTTCCAGCGAGGCCCAACCTTGGTTTTACCATTTGCCTCACCACCACCTACTTTCCCTTGGGAGTAATTAACCCAAGGGTCATCTTTATTTAGCCCCCCGGGCCAATGCTTGTCTAAGTGTTGGTCCAAACTAGAGCACCGTGCGGGACCGTCCCTTGGCAACTTGGGTTATGTTGGTACCTGTACGCTTAGCTTATCCGGTGTGGCCCTGAGAACGAGATATGTGCAGCTCCTATCAGGATGTCGGCGCATCGGGCGGCTTTGCTGGACTTGTTTTATTGCTGTCGAAATGTCTTGTAGCCGGGATTCCGAGACTGATCGGGTCTTCTCGGGGAGAAGGAATATCCTTCGTTGATCGCGAGAGCTTATAATGGGCTAAGTTGGGACACCCCTGCAGGGTTTGAACTTTCGAAAGCCGTGCCCGCGGTTATGTGGCAGATGGGAATTTGTTAATGTCCGGTTGTAGAAAACCCGAAGTTGATCTTGATTAAAATACACCAACCGCGTGTGTAACCGTGATGGTCTCTTCTCGGCGGGGTCCGGGAGGTGAACACGGTTGTTGGAGTTATGTTTGACGTAAGTAGTTCAGGATCACTTATTGATCATAGTTGTTCGACCGTGCTTTGCCTTCTCTTCTCGCTCTCTTTTGCGTATGTAGCCACCATATATGCTAGTCGCTTGCTGCAGCTCCACCTCATACCTTTTACCCTTCCTGTAAGCTTAAATAGTCTTGATCTCGCGGGTGTGAGATTGCTGAGTCCTCGTGACTCACCAGCTACTTCCAAAACCAGTTTGCAGGTGCCACTGAGACCGTGCAGGTGACGCACCCGAGCTCAAGGAGGAGTTCGATGGAGATCTTGTGTTTTGTGTTGTTTCGTTCTAGTCGATCAGTAGTGGAGCCCAGTTGGGGTCGATCTTGGTCCTTTGTCGCTTTTGGGGTTTCTTCTTTTATTTTGGCTCCGTAGTCGGGCCCTGATTGTAGCTGTATGATGTAATGTTTTATTCATGTATTTGTGTGAAGTGGCGATTGTAAGCCAACTATGTATCTTTTCCCCTTATGTATTACATGGGATGTGTGAAGATTATCTCACTTGCGACATTGCTTTCAATGCGGTTATGCCTCTAAGTCGTGCTTCGACACGTGGGAGATATAGCCGCATCGAGGGCGTTTCATTACAGTACCTTGAAGTGGTGTTTTATTTTCTTTCGCTAACGGAGCTCACGAGTTTTCTGTTAAGTTTTGTGTTGTGAAGTTTTCAAGTTTTGGGTAAAGATTCGATGGACTATGGAATAAGGAGTGGCAAGAGACTAAGCTTGGGGATGCCCAAGGCACCCCAAGGTAATATTCAAGGATAACCAAGAGCCTAAGCTTGGGCATGCCCCTGAAGGCATCCCCTCTTTCGTCTTCGTTCATCGGTAACTTTACTTGGAGCTATATTTTTATTCACCACATGATATGTGTTTTGCTTGGAGAGTCATTTTATTTTCTTTATATTTGCTTGCTGTTTGAATAAAGTATAAATATCTGAAAGTCTTAAATGTTAGAGAGTCTTCACATAGTTGCATAATTATTCGACTACTCATTGATCTTCACTAATATCTTTCGAAGTAGTTTGTCGTTTGCTCTAGTGCTTCACTTATATCTTTGAGAGCACGGTGGTGGATTTTTTTATAGAAACTATTGATCTCTCATGCTTCACTTAGATTATTTTGAGAGTCTTAAATAGCATGGTAATTTGCTTAAATAGTCCTAATATGCTAAGCATACAAGATTTGTAAAACTTTCTTTTGAGTGCGTTGAATACTAAGAAAAGATTGATGCTTGATAACTGTTTTGAGATATGAAGATGGTGATATTAGAGTCATGCTAGTTCAGTGGTTATGAATTTGAGAGATGCTTGTGTTAAAGTTTGTGATTACCGTAGCATGCACGTATGGTGAACCGTTATGTGATGAAGTCAGAGCATAATTTATTTATTGATTGTCTTCCTTATGAGTGGCGGTCGGGGACGAGCAATGGTCTTTTCCTATCAATCTATCCCCCTAGGAGCATGCGCTTAATACTTTGCTTTGATAACTTCTAGATTTTTGCAATAAGTATATGAGTTCTTTATGACTAATGTTGAGTCCATGGATTATACACACTTTTTCCCATCCTTCCACTATTGCTAGCCTCTCTAATACCGCGCACCTTTCGCCGGTATCATACACCCACTATATACCTTCCTCAAAACAGCCACCATACCTACCTATCATGGCATTTCCATAGCCATTCCGAGATATATTGCCATGCAACTTTCCACCGTTCCGTTTATTATGACGTGCTCCATCATTGTCATATTGCTAGCATGATCATGTAGTTGACATCGTATTTGTGGCAAAGCCACCATTCATAATTCTTTCATACATGTCACTCTTGATGCATATCCCGGTACACCGCCGGAGGCATTCATATAGAGTCATATTTTTTCTAAGTGTTGAGTTGTAATTATTGAGTTGTAAGAAAAATAAAAGTGTGATGATCATCAATTTTTAGAGCATTGTCCCAGTGAGGAAAGGATGATGGAGACTATGATTCCCCCACAAGTCGGGATGAGACTCCGGACGAAAAAAAGAGGCCATAAAAAAGGAGAAAAGGACCAAATTACAGTTTGGAGCAGCGGTTGGAATTGGAGGCGCCCCGGTCGTAGCGCCGCAGTAGTAGAAAATGAGCGATGAGGGGTCAAATCACAAAGCCCCACCTTTCCCACATTAAGCTGGACGGACGAAGCAACCATCATTTCACTCTAGGGCACAAGAGCATAAAGAAAAGAGAAAACAATGATGCGTGTGGCAGCTACCTAGGGCACCCTAGGGTAGGGGTCTCCACTACAGATCCTTTCTTTGAAAGCGCCTCCACTACAAATCGGCTTCTCCCTCGTCCTCTTGAAGTAAACAGATGATGAATGCGGCGGTAGGGTTTGTAGGAGTACTACGGCGTGCGGGGCCACGTTGTAGTAAACGGGTTCGAGCCAACGCCTTAAATATGTGAGGGCCGCTTGGTTTTACGGGAACGAGGCCGCATTTTGGGTTCAAGGACCAGTGGAGATATAGTACGTACAAAAATTGTGGACGTAGGTTCAACCGAAAGGCAATGATGCATGGGCCCTGCATTTTGATATACCCAGGGCCGCGTGAAATTTGCTACTCTTCAAAACTATTAAGTGATACGTCTCCAACGTATCTATAATTTTTGATTGCTCCATGCTATATTATCTACTGTTTTGGGCAATATTGGGCTTTATTTTCCACTTTTATATTATTTTTAGGACTAACCTATTAACCGGAGGCCCAGCCCAGATTTGCTGTTTTATGCCTATTTCAGTGTTTCGAAGAAAAGGAATATCAAACGGAGTCGAAACGGAACAAAACCAACTAGAGAAGTTATTTTTGGAAGGAAACCTACCGGATAGACTTGGACCCTACGTCAGAAGATGAAGGAGGTGCTCACGAGGGTAGGGGGCGCGCCCACCCCCCTGGGGCGCGCCCCCTGCCTCATGGCTCCCCTTCGGTCCACCAACGTACCTCCTGCACCCATATATACCTACGTAACCTAAAACTTCCAGAACAGAGATTAGATCGGGAGTTCCGCCGCCGCAAGCCTCTGTAGCCACAAAAAACCTCTCGGGACCCTGTTCTGGCACCCTGCCAGAGGGGGAACCCTCACCGGTGGCCATCTTCATCATCCCGGCGCTCTCCATGACAAGGAGGGAGTAGTTCACCCTCGGGGCTGAGGGTATGTACCAGTAGCTATGTGTTTGATCTCTCTCTCTCTCTCTCTCTCTCTCTCGTGTTCTTGATTTGGCACGATCTTGATGTATCGCGAGCTTTGCTATTATAGTTGGATCTTATGTTTCTTCTCCCCCTCTTATCTCTTATAATGGATTGAGTTTTCCCCTTGAAGTATTCTTATCGGATTGAGTCTTTAAAGATTTGAGAACACTTGATGTATGTCTTGCCGTGCGTATCTGTGGTGACAATGGGATATCACGTGATTCACTTGATGTATGTTTTGGTGATCAACTTGCGGGTTCCGCCCATGAACCTATGCATAGGGGTTGGCACACGCTTTCGTCGTGATTCTCCGGTAGAAACTTTGGGCACTCTTTGAGGTTCTATGTGTTGGATTGAGTAGATGAATTGAGATTGTGTGATCCATATCGTATAATCATGCCCACGGATACTTGAGGTGACATTGGACTATCTAGGTGACATTAGGGTTTTGGTTGATTTGTGTCTTAAGGTGTTATTCTAGTACGAACTCTAGGGCTGTTTGTGACACTTATAGGAATAGCTCAACGGATTGATTGGAAAGAATAACTTTGAGGTGGTTTCGTACCCTACCATAATCTCTTCGTTTGTTCTCCACTATTAGCGACTTTGGAGTGACTCTTTGTTGCATGTTGAGGGATAGTTATGTGATCCAACTATGTTATTATTGTTGAGGGAACTTGCACTAGTGAAAGTATGAACCCTAGGCCTTGTTTCCTATCACTGCAATACCGTTTACGCTCACTTTTACCGCTTGCTACCTTGCTATTTTTATATTTTTCAGTTTACAAAAACCTATATCTACCATCCATATTGCACTTGTATCACCATCTCTTTGCTGAACTAGTGCACCTATATAATTTACCGTTATATTGGGTGTGTTGGGGACACAAGAGACTCTTTGTTATTTGGTTGCAGGGTTGCTTGAGAGAGACCATCTTCATCCTACGCCTCCCACGGATTGATAAACCTTAGGTCATCCACTTGAGGGAAATTTGCTACTATCCTACAAACCTCTGCACTTGGAGGCCCAACAACGTCTACAAGAAGAAGGTTTTGTAGTAGACATCAGTAAGGTACACATGTATTGAACGCATGAGATTTCGAAACCAAATTATGAATAGATACACACTATAGCATGTAAAGCTTTGAGTCATATATGCATGATGTAGATGTTCGTTTAGTTCTTATAGTTCATCTCATTCAAAATCAATTAGTTTTATAAAAATGTTAAGATTCATGGGGTTGTGCATTGTAAATCATAAAGTAAAAAACAAATAATGGCAATTCATTTAGAAAAAAATAATCAATTATGATACAGAAGATTCTAGAACAAAGGAGAAGTGCTTGTGTTTTGAGGTTTGTGCATTATGCTTAAGTTCAACCATGGAGTCTTCTAAATTGTACATGTGGCAGATCTGGTGGAATGTTGATGATATCCAATAGCCAGTAGTTCTCAGATTTGCCTATCTCTGCACTGTCGGGTTAGCTTCATCTAGCGACCATCTTTCAAAGTTATTGGCACACTATATAGTTCTTGTGCCATAGTTGCATGTTTTGGAAAAAAGCTACTAGTGGGTTGTACTATCTATTTAGGAATAGAAGATGTATACATGGAAGTTGTAGGGAAAGAGATGACATGGAGCATCTCAATTCCTATGAGTAGGGATTGGAAAAGAGATGTCATTTGGTTCACATCATAGGAACTTTTCTATTGAACCTAGAGATGACATGTATCTCAATTCCTATGATGAGGGATTAGAAAAGAGATGTAATTTGGTTCATATCATTGGAACTTTTCTATTGAATATACGCTAATGTTTATTTTCCTTTGAAATTAAGGGAGTATAGGAATCCATTCATATGAACCAAGTGGCTCCAAAGCTATAGAAATGATATCATGTTTATTTCCTTTGAAATGTGGAGAATATGAATCTATTCCTATGAACCAATTGGCTCTAAAGGAAAAAATCCTATAAAAATCATATCATATAGAGTTCCTATGATATTCCTCGACACTAAAGGATGCTTGAAATTGCTGCGGGTGATACGATGGTCTTCCTTTGTAGACGCCTCACCCATCTTTATAGTTACCTCTCGAAGATGAATGCAATGATATATACATGGTATTCTACATGTGCAATTTGGTACAAGAAAACTCGGTAAAAGTTTGCGAGGTTCGAATTTTCAACAAAGCTATATGCACTGCATTTCGGAACGGAGGGAGCATACGGCAGTTGCTAACACTCACGTGGAAGATTTGTGTGTAGGAGGAGTGGCTGTTCTGTTAAATGACATGGCAAAACTGACACTGTCGGATGCCGATCTAACGGTTCTTACAGCGTTCGTCAGGAAAAGGCTTGTGGCGAACGTTTGTCGGATAATGATTTACGAACACATGCATTGCATTGATACGTGCCTCCCTCTCTCTCACGCACACGCACCCTCACGAGTCATGACTCTCCAGAGTCCTCTCGCAGCCTCGCACGTCGCACCCACCGTCTATCTGTAGGTAGACGTCACGCACATATGTGCTCTTCACACCCTACCCTCAGAACTTCTAAAAAACAAAAGATGGCGCGCACATTTTATTTTAGCTCACACGTCACACACTTATACTATTACTCTTGCGGCGAACGTTCTTTGGGCATAGTATATTAATTGTACTCTCACGAAGAGAAGCGGTGCACGCACGCACTAGTTCTCTCACACCCACTCGCGGGTACACGTAGGAGCGCATTTTTTTGAAGCTGGTACAACAAAATCACTCCACTATATATAAAAGCAGGAGCCTTAGCGCTTGCTTTACTAGGGTTCCTCTCGTTCACTCTCTCATGCTCTCCAGATCTAAGCAACACATAGGTGGCCACACTCTCTCTCAGCTCACGGCTGGTCACAAATTCGGTCGGACAACCTCGACCGGGGCAGGGGTGTAGGTGCATCGTTCACGCTGGCGTCGGCGGTGAGGGAGGAGACCAACGGCTCCCCGCGCGTCCCGATCGGCGGCCGTGCCGTTCTCTCCGAGAGAGCGCCGGCTCGGGAGGGCCTCCGACCCCTTCTTCCTCCATGCGGTATTGTGGCCAAGATGCGGCCTCCCGATGCCGTCTTTGCCACATGCCGACGACCCTCAGGTATATATTCCTTCGAAACCTGCCTTGCTCTACTGCCCCAGCTCCCTTCGTGTGGATCCTTTTCTACTTCCGTCCACTGTTCCAAGGCCACCTAGACTTCTACTATTATTAGAAGTAAAGCTAGTTCATATAGTCGACTCAAAGCGTTGGTTCAAACAGGGAAGAAAGTGGGAAAGCTGTAGCATGAATCTAGGACTTGGTTCTAAGAGGAAACAGGGGAAAGTAGTAATATCTGTCATTGTTTAAATAACCGTATTTCGTATTTGCGCAAACAGGGATGTCTGTCTCCATATCGTTTCGAGATGTCTGTCTCCGCATCGTTTCTATCCGCGCAATCAAAAGCACACACCTCAGTTTTAGTACAACTGCGCAAAATGAGATGGCTATCCCTCGTTGCCGTCGTCTAACCTCCCGTCTTCAAGGTATCCCTGCATTGGTAGTAACTAAGGTAGAATGACCAACGCAATCTAAAAGAAGTTGATTCGTACGTTTTACTTCCTGATTGCAGTGCAGGGACGAGCGAAAACAACTGCATCCTAGTCCGGAATGCACTTTCTACCAGTTCATCCATGGACCAAGGACTAGCTCGCACGGCTGCATGGCGGTTTTTTGGACAGGTGTGCGGACAAGAGGCATTGTGGTCTGCTTATTTCTGCAAATAGCGGTGCTTAAATTTAGTGGAATGCACAAGACTTTCAGCTGATCAGTACACTGCATGGTTCAGTTCGGCATTCCAACTGAGACCACAATTATAATTGGTTATTCTGGAATGAGAGAACCTAACCCTGAATGGTGGTGTCGGTGTAAAAACCGGCGGATCTCGGGTAGGGGGTCCCGAACTGTGCGTCTAGGCGGATGGTAACAGGAAACAGGGGACACAATGTTTTACCCAGGTTCGGGCCCTCTTGATGGAGGTAAAACCCTACGTCCTGCTTGATTAATATTGATGATATGGGTAGTACAAGAGTAGATCTATCACGAGATCAAGGGGGCTAAACCCTAGAAGCTAGCCTATGGTATGATTGTTGTATGTTGAGATTCTTGTCCTACGGACTAAAACCCTCCGGTTTATATAGACACCGGAGAGGGTTAGGGTCACACAAAGTCGGTTACAGTGGTAGGAGATCTAAATATCCGCATCGCCAAGCTTGCCTTCCACGCCAAGGAAAGTCCCATCCGGACACGGGACGAAGTCTTCAATCATGTATCTTCATAGTCTAGGAGTCCGGCTGAAGGTATAGTCCGGCTATCCGAACACCCCCTAATCAAGGACTCCCTTAGTAGCCCCTGAACCAGGCTTCAATGACGACGAGTCCAGCGCGAAGATTGTCTTCGGCATTGCAAGGCAGGTTCCTCCTCCAAGTTCTTCATAAAAGATTGTAAACACTAAGAGTAGTGTCCGGCTCTGCAAAATAAGTTTCCACATATTGCCATAGAGAGAATAAAATTAACACAAATCTAATCTGCTGACGTATTCCGTAGCATGACATCACACTACGGCCAAGCCTTTATTTGAATCGTTTTCACTTCTCCACCTCAGCGTGTCTTGCGAGGCGGTTTCCTTGGCACGTCTTGTCAAAGCAGAGATCGTGTCCCCCATTCACGGGATTCTCATCAATACGGACGTGGGTAACCCAACCGCGCCATTTATCACGGCGCTTGGGAGGCAAGCGAGTTTTACTAGGCTGGTGGGGACGCATAGCCGCATCCGCCCATATAAGGGGATAAGGATCCACCTTTTTACCTACGCCTTCTTCCTCCTTTGCCTATCCATCTTCCGCGCACTCGAGCTCCAGCGCCCAAGCCCGTACTTCCCACCTCAACCTTCTCCAGCAATGTCCGAAGCGGGAGGCAAGTGGATGGTCTCCTCCGTCACAGAGGGCCATGTCAAAAAACCGAGGAAGGCCGGATACTTGTCCAAAGACATCGCGCATCGGCTCCCTGAAAAGGGGCAGCTTCTCCCCACCCCAGGGCCCCATGAGAGGGTTGTATTCCTTCCCCATTTCCTCCGTGGACTGGGCTTTCCTCTCCACCCATTTGTCCGGGGGCTCATGTTCTACTATGGCTTGGATTTCCACGATCTGGCCCCGAACTTCATCCTCAACATCTCGGCGTTTATCGTCGTGTGCGAGGCCTTCCTCCGCGTCCGCCCCCATTTCGGCCTTTGGCTCAAGACTTTCAATGTCAAGCCGAAGGTGGTGCGCGGCAGCCAAGCAGAGTGCGGAGGCGCCATGGCGGGCAAGATGGCCAACGTCCTATGGCTCGAGGGCTCCTTTGTGGAGACCTTGAAGGGATGGCAGTCAGGGTGGTTTTACATCACCGAGCCGTGCGATCCGGAATGGATCGCAGACCCCGAGTCCGGTCCGGACCCCTTATGCGGCTCATGTCCTGGAAAGAGACGGGCCTGTCATGGGGCGACGAGGGAGAGGTGACCGGACTGCAAACATGCATCCAGTCCCTGGTGAACAAGCGACTCAAGCTTGTTAATATAGTCCAGGTTATGCTCGTCCGCCGGATCCTCCCGTGTCAACAACGGGACTTCAATCTGTGGGAGTTCGACCGGATGCAACACCAAACCCTGAATAGTCTCTTCGATACGACGTACGAAGACGCCTCGAAGGTGCTTTTCAAAGGCACCGAGGCTCCCGCATCCGCATCCGAGGATCGCGGATTCAGCACGCAGCGTCTAGCTAGTGCGGTGAGTTATCTTTACCTTTTATAGGACATTTGTTTCTCATAGTTTGACTCTATGCGGGATCTAAACTCCCTTACCTTTGGCAGGAATGGCAGGTGAAGTCCAGACCAATTAACTGTCTGGCTCCTTTGCCCGAAGACCCAGCAGACGCTCGTTTATCGAAGCTGCTGGCTCCGGCGCCTTACGTGGTGCCGGAGAAGAAGGCCAAGAAGAAGAAGGCCACGGGGACTCGAAAGAGTTCCCGACATATGGTGGTGTCGGACTCGTCGTCCGACGAATCCGAGACGCACTCCTCCCGTGAAGACGAGGAGGAGGAAGAAGAATCCTCTCCCCCTCCAGCAGGGGGAGGAAAGAAGAGGAAGGCCGCCCCAACAGGGGAGGCCGAAGGGTCCAAGAAGGGGAAAACCCTTCCTCCGGACTACCCCGCCGACACCGACGACGACGAAGAGGAGTGGCCGGACAGGGCCAAGCGTCCGGCGAAATCGTAAGTATTCGGATACCAGAGTAACTCATAATATCCCTTTGTTGCACAGCTTTTCCCTAATGTCGAATATAATTATGCAGCCCGCCCCGGGCCGGACTCGACGAGTCGTCGAGCGGCTCCCTGGATTCGTCGGACGTGAACTCAGTTCCGCCCGCTGCCTCCCCCTGCACTGCGGACGACGCCGAAGTGGCGTCGCGACAAGCTCCAGGGCAAGAGGAGGTGGTCCTGGAGGAGCCGCGAGGCGACCTCCCGGATTCCAGGAGTAAAGGGGACAAGACCCCCCAGGGCTCCAAGTCCGGCTTTGAGCCGGACACCGTGCCGGAATCCTCAACAGTTCTGGACCGTGGTAGGCGAACTCCTTCTAAGAGGAGCAGGCCTTCTGAGCCGGCAGCCTCCGTCCAACCGGAGGTGCCAGACAATCTGCTGGAGGTTCTTAACGGCGCCTCCATCGACGAGGAGCACCGTACTATTATGAGTACGGTGATCCAGAAGGTTCAGTCCGCCAAGAGCGGACTGACTGAAGCTTGTGCCAGCCTTCTAACAGGCTTCGAGGTGAGTAAAAATATGTAAAAATATTACCGCATAGACAGTAGCCCCTGATGCTCTGTTTGGCGCTCGGAAAGAAAAGCCGAATAGAGGATCTATTAAATTTCGCAGGAGTCTAACAAAAAAGAGTCAATATGCGTCTGTAGGCTTCGCTGCTAGCCACCGCCGCACTGACTGCGGAGGTGGGTGCCCTGAAGAAGGGCCTCGAGCGGACCGAGCAAGAGCTCGGCCTTGCCAAACGACAACTCAAGGAGAAGGACGGTAAGAGATACCTTATAGAAAAATATATACAAAGAAGATGCAATTGCAAAACATGACAGGATTGTACTGCTTATTGTAGGGGCCACGACTAAGGTGGCGACCCTCAAGCAGGCGCTGTCCAAGGCCGAGAAGAGAGCGGCCACGGAGCGCACCGAGCGAGAGAAATTTGAGGCCCAGGTCGGCGAGGTGTAGCAAGAGCTTCAGGCTCTCATGAAAAAACATGAAAGTTTGGAGCTTGACTCGAAGACGCGAGCGTCCGAGCTCGCGGCGGCCCTTGAAACTGCCAAGTCTGCCAAGGTCGAATCCCAGAAGGCCCTCCAAGAGTTGGAGGCGGTGAAAAAGATAGCGGCGGGTAAGGCATTCTTTATGCAAAGAAGACATATAAAAGTAAACTACTTGTTACTTACCCGAATCCGGAGTTCTCCAGGGGCATTAGCAGATCTTCCCCGCAGCGTATCCGATGCCGCCGCATTCTACCGAGCCGAGGAAGGCAGCTCGATGGAGAAGGTGTTCTAGTCTCAGTACGCTGAGGCCGGACACCCTGTGCCCTTGAGCGACCAGCTGAAGCAGCTGGTCGAGCTCCACACGGCGGCTGAACAGGCCATGAAGGGCTTCATAGTTCGGCTATGGCCTGGAGAGGCCCTGGCTGGGAGCTACTTCGGGCTGGTGCGGCGGCTGGTGGAGGCATGTCCAAGGCTCAAGGTCATCAAGCGCTCCGTCTGCATCGAAGGTGCCCGTAGGGCCCTTGTCCGTGCAAAGGTGCACTGGGGTAAGCTGGACGGTAAGAAACTTGTGAGGGACGGGCCGCCGCCGGGGAAGGAGCATGGCAAGCCCAAGAACTATTATAAGGATGTTCTGGCGGGTGCCCGCCTTATGGCGGATGAATGTACCAAGGATGTAATTTTTGAATGAACTCGCTCGTGTTTATCCTGTGCGCTGAAAACTTGTTCATATGTGCTAAGCAATGCTTGTTGAATTTAAAATATTACTTTCTGTGCGGCCGTTTATCAAAAAATTGAGAGATGGCTAGTCGTCGGCTTCTGCCCCCATGCCACTAGTGCTGGGGTGTTCGGGATAAACCTGAGCGCTCTTTTTCCCATGTTTGGGTCCTTCGAGGGAGGCGCTCAGCACAACGAACAAGGCAATCGGACTATAATGCTTGAACACTCTCACTTAGCCATAGAACTCTATAATTTTAAATTTCGGCGAAGCCCCTAGTATTCGGAAGACCGAGTTCGGGGCGCTATCCACGCCTTGGCCGGACAAAGCCGGTTCCTCGCTCTAAGTGGCATAAGTCTTTAAGGACTCGAAAAACCTCTCGAACAGCGACCGGTCTCTCGCCTCATCATGACAGTCAGTTTTAGCTTTCTCTACTGAGGTGCTCAGCCCAACTCAACTGGGGCACAATCGCAGTAGTTCTCCTAGTGCTACCTTAGCCGATATAGCGGAACGTAAGGCACCAAAACATAGGAGCCGGGCAAACCCAACTATTGACCCAAATCATGATTCGGAGCCGATGCATATAGTGCTATAAGTTCGGGGTGCCGCACTTGTGAAAGTGTTCGGACTTCTCACACCATATTGAGGGGTACTGAAGCCCCTAGCGTATTTTGCCGTACCACAATGTACGGGTGCAACATGTCATTAATAAACATATATATAAAAAGAGGATAATGCAAAAAATAGACAAAAGCTATGGATTGTTTATAGAAAGGCTGCTATCAAAGCAGAACGATACAAATAGTGCGATAAGCAAAAGAAATTGGACTATTTAACATGTCTTGGCCAGGGGCAGGCCGCGGAATTGTATTCAAAACAGGTATACTGCTCGTAATAGAGACTACCTGGGAGTTCCATAATGCGGCATGGCTTGTCTGCTTCCCTGATTCTTGCATCGTTTGTGCGGCAGTTGAATTGCCGGACACGTCGTCCGAAGTATGGAGTCCTGAAAGTAAGAGAAAATTAAAAAAGAATCCGGCAGCCCCTGGTGCGGTTTAAGCCGTATTTCGGGCGTGCCGTGATAGTGCCCCTCCCCCTGTGCCCATGGTATTTCAAGAGCGTAGTTATGTACGTGAAGCACTGGTTTCGCTATATTGCGAGGGCTAGGGTTGGGGCCGCATTGCTATGCTGGCTCGGAACGTGCCAGGCAGTCTTGTTGTAGGTTACTCCGGGCGCACTTGACAGTGTCCGGCTTTTTGAAGGCCGGACTGGAGAACTACCTAGAGAGGCTGCTTTGTATTTCCGTTGCGAGCGCTACCGTGTGCTCCCCCGTTCGGAGGGAGCGTTCGGTGTTTCCATTGACCGTGATTACTCCTCGAGGGCCTGGCATCTTAAGCTTGAGGTATGCATAGTGCGGTACCGCATTGAACTTTTGCGAATGCGGTTCGCCCGAGCAGTGCGTAATAGCCACTGTGGAACGTGACTATATCGAAGATTAACTCCTCGCTTAGGAAGTTATCCGGAGATCCGAAGACCACTTCAAGTGTGACTGAACCTGTACAGTTGGCCTCTACACCTGGTATGACGCCTTTTAAAGGTCGTTTTGGTGGGCTTGATCCTTGAGGGATCTATGCCCATTTTCCGCACTGTATCCTGGTAAAGCAGGTTCAGGCTGCTGCCGCCGTCCATAAGGACTCTTGTAAGATGAAATCCGTCAATGATTGGGTCAAGAACCAATGCGGCGAACCCGCCATGATGGATGCTAGTGGGGTCGTCCCTTCGATCAAAAGTGATCGGGCAGGAGGACCATGGGTTGAATTTTGGGGCAACTGGCTCCAGCGCGTATACGTCCCGTAACGCACGCTTCCGCTCCCTTTTGGGGATGTGGGTTGCGTATATCATGTTCACCGTCCGCACTTGTGGGGGAAAACCCTTTTGTCCGTTGTTGTTCAGCGGCCTGGGCTCCTCCTCGTCGTTGCTATTCAGCCCCTTGTCTCTGTTTTCGGCATTTAACTTGCCCGCCTGCTTGAACACCCAACAATCTCTGTTGGTGTGATTGGCTAGCTTTTCGGGGGTGCCATGTATCTGGCACAAGCGGTCGATTATTCGGTCCAAACTGGACGGGCCCTGAGTATTTCTTTTGAATGGCTTTTTCTGCTGACCTGATTTGTAGCCTCGGAATCTGGCATTTACTGCCGTATCCTCGTTGCTGTCGCTGTTAATGCGGCGCTTTTGCTTGTTTCGGCGCGACCTGCCGCTTTTGTCCTTGGTATCCGAATTACCAAGGTTCTTTGTTAAGTTGTTGCTGCGAGCTAGCTAGCTGTCTTTGTTAGGAACCGCGTCCAGAATTGCCTAGCCGATTCCTCTAGCTGCTGAATTATGTGGCTTAAATCATCGGCGTCCGCTGGTCGCACATAGTTACCCTGGAAATTGTCAAGGAATGCGGCTTCCAGGTCCTCCCAAGAACCGATTGAATCTGCTGGCAAGCTGTTAAGCCAATGCCGGGACGGTCCCTTAAGTTTGAGCGGGAGGTATTTGATGGCGTGTAGATCATCACCGCAGGCCATGTGGATATGAAGGAGACAATCCTCGATCCATACCGCAGGATCTGTTGTGCCATCGTATGATTCGATATTTATGGGTTTGAAGCCCTCAGGGATTTTATGATCCATTACTTCATCTGTGAAGCATAGTGGGTGTGCGGCGCCTCTGTACTGGGCTATATCACGACGCAGCTCAAAGGAGCTCTGTCTATTGTGTTCGGCCCGGACGAATTTATTGTATTCGGAGTGACGATCACCGTCACGTGCCGTGGGGCGCCCGCGCGATCCGTAGATCGATCTTGTTTGCCTTGCCTTGTCTTCCAGTATATCTCGCAGGTCTGACGCGTTTTCCCGTGCCTTAGCATGTTTTGAGCGACATCGAGGCATGGCTTGAGTGGAGGGCCTAGAGGCCTCTCTGTCGCGGCCACGAGGTGGCCGGTCGGCCATGTCATGCGCCGGTGATGTAGGTGCTTCCTCCTCTAATCGGGGTAGTAGCCTGCGCTTTGGGTAACGCTTGGAGGGGCGTTCGAGTTCATACTCTTCGGCTGCAAGGACTTCAGTCCATCTGTCAGCTAGCAAATATTGATTAGCTCTAAGCTGTTGCTGCTTTTTCTTGAGGCTGCTTGTCGTGGCTAAAAGTCTGCGTTTAAAACGCTCTTGTTCAGCGGGATCTGATGGCACGACGAATTCGTCGTCGTCGAGGCTTGCCTCATCTTTGGAGGGAGGCATATAATTGTCATCCTCAACCTCTCGGTCTGCCGCTCTCTCATGAGGGCTGGCTTCTCCATCCTCCTGTGCCGAATCTTGCTAGAGAGGGTGTTCTTCGGCGCTATCCGGAGTAGTATTATCTCCCATGCCGGAATCACCGTTTTTGCTTTGGCGGGATTTAGAGCGGCGCCGCTGACGCCGGCGCTTGGGATGTTTCTTAGAGGTGTCATCCCCCGCTGTTCCATCGCCATCTCCATCTTTTGGAGTGTCCACCATATGTATGTCATATGACGAGGTGGCCTTCCAGCGCCCTACAGGTGCTGGTTCTTGTTCGTCTACTGCATCGTCGTCCATACTGTTGATGTCTTCGGAGTCGAAGTCGAGCATGTCGGTTAAATCGTCGACAGTGGCTACGAAGTGGGTGGTGGGTGGGCTTTGAATTTCTTCATCGTCCGTATCCCAACCTTGCTGACCGTAGTCCAGCCAGGACTCTCTTGATAAAGAGAGAGACTTTAGCGAATTCAGGATGTCGCCGAAGGGCGAGTGCTGAAAGATGTCCACGGCGGTGAACTCCATTATCGGCGCCCAATCGGATTCGATCGGCAGGGGTGCGGGATGCTCGGAGTCCGGAGAGGAATCCGGCTCCTCAGAGTCACGAGCCATGCAGAGTGCGGGGCTGGTGTTCGGCTCGATCGCCTTTGAGATTGCAGCCCCCGAGGTGGCGTCCAACCGCTCATCCTCGAACGGCGCAGCAGGCTCCGAATTAAGGGTCGGAACCGATGCGCGTGCGGCCTCCAGGACACTGTTCGGCAGCAGAGCTAGATCATGCCCATCGAGACAGTGTGGCGTGCTTGGCTGTGGCTCAAATCCGTCAAAGATCAAGTCCCCACGGATGTTAGCCGTGTAGTTCAAACTTCCAAACCTGACCTGATGGCCAGGGGCGTAGCTTTCGATCTGCTCCAAGCGGCCAAGTGAATTGGCCCGCAGTGCGAAGCCGCCGAAGACGAAGATCTGTCCGGGGAGAAAAGTCTCACCCTGGACCGCATCGTCGTTGATGATCAAAGGAGCCATCGGGCCTAAAAGCGACGACACAGAGGATCTCTCAATGAAAGCACCAATGTCGGTGTCAAAACCGGCGGATCTCGGGTAGGGGGTCCCTAACTGTGCGTCTAGGCGGATGGTAACAGGAAACAGGGGACACAATGTTTTACCCAGGTTCGGGCCTTCTTGATGGAGGTAAAACCCTACGTCCTGCTTGATTAATATTGATGATATGGGTAGTACAAGAGTAGATCTACCACAAGATCAAGGAGGCTAAACCCTAGAAGCTAGCCTATGGTATGATTGTTGTATGTTGAGATTCTTGTCCTACGGACTAAAACCCTCCGGTTTATATAGACACCGGAGAGGGTTAGGGTTACACAAAGTCGGTTACAATGGTAGGAGATCTAAATATCCGCATCGCCAAGCTTGCCTTCCACGCCAAGGAAAGTCCCATCCGGACATGGGACGAAGTCTTCAATCTTGTATCTTCATAGTCCAGGAGTCCGGCTGAAGGTATAGTCCGGCTATCCGAACACCCCCTAATCCAGGACTCCCTCAGGTGGCAACAAGAAAAAACCAGAGTGAACTCCAGGAAATTTAAGCCTGTCGGGAGGCCCTTTGCTTAGAGAGAAGCCTTTCTTGTTTTTTTTTGATTTGTAAACCTTCTCACAACTTTGTCTTTTGATGTGAACTAGTATATGTTTGTTATGTTCTATGAATCATTGAGATGTATAAAATTGCTTAACTTATGCTTTTCAAGTTTTTTTATGAAGACGAGTTTAATGTGAGTGTTCCACATGAGCGCTGGACTTAGCGTGTGAACATTTGGAATTTATTACATTGTGGCCTCAATTAACTGCATGAACCACTGTAACAAGATACATAGTTGCTTATATGTCAGACAGCAGATTGTTGATTGTTAGCTGGTCGATAGCCTAGTGTTGAAGCGAGCTGAGCCAATGTGTCGTGTTTTGCACAACTGCTTACAAATGGGGTAGCACCAACAGTGTTTACAAGTACTTATGTATACGTCGGCGCACGGTTCTCGAATGAGTGCTCTATTTCATCAAAACACACACTGCTCGTATGATAAACCGTGGCAACTTATGTCTTACCATGCCATATTCATGAAAAAACTAGTGAGGACGCATCTGTTTCGGCAACAATTACGATGGTTCTCACATGATTCACGGGCACACAAAAGTAGCAGCAGTTCCCATAGACGAATTCAAACAGAGTACTAGCCCCAGAGGGGTCGATAACAGGCAAGGTTCGGATAATTAGACACAATCCAAACTACTATTAAACACTAGATGGGTCAACTATTTCATGCCTCGATCTAATTTGAGCTGGACACAAGACGGACCTTGCCATGAACATCATCGAGGACGTCCCGCAGCAGCTCAATCCTGTGAACCTTCATGAAGACAACCTTGTGGCCTTGCCACTGATAAACTTGTTTGTGGAGGCATGCCACATCATCTTCCTGCGTAAGCTCGACAAGAACAGTATTCCTCACAAACGAAGGAGTAGCTTTGGACTTCTTGTGCTTCAGTACACCCTGGACAACACGCCTGACAATAGTGAGGCTGGAATACAACTCTTCATTGGTATAACCGCAAATGGCTTCCAGGATCCAACAACCTAAGAACTCTGTTTTCCCAGTGCGTATATTCAGGTCGTCCGCCTCATAGCGAGTGACATGTACAAACACACAATCCTTGTCTGCATCATGGCTCTAGTTGAAACAGAAACAAATTCTGAATTTCTTTTCAGTATAAGAAAAACAAGTTATTTAAACCACTATGTATAGCATGGCATCGAAGCTAATAAAATTTTGCATTATTAATCACCACATACTTCCTTTTCTAAAAAAAATCACCACATACTTATATGAAAAACCACAATCGAGATCGGCAAAGAAGGAAATCACCTTGGGCAGCTCAGCGGGGGGGACACATCCTCGAAGGGGGAAAACTGCTCCTGCAGTGTGATACGTCTCCAACGTATCTATAATTTTTGATTGCTCCATGCTATATTATCTACTATTTTGGACTATATTGGGCTTTATTTTCCACTTTTATATTATTTTTGGGACTAACCTATTAACCGGAGGCCCAGCCTAGAATTGCTGTTTTTTTTTTGCCAATTTCAGTGTTTCGAAGAAACGGAATATCAAACGGGGTCCAAACGGAATGAAACCTTCGGGAACGTGATTTTCTCACTGAACGTGATCCAGGAAACTTGGACCCTACAACAAGGGAGCCAAGAGGTGGTCATGAGGGTGGGGGGCGCCCCCCTAGGGTGCGCCCCCTGCCTTGTGGGCCCCTCGGAGCTCCACCGACGTACTCCTTCCTCCTATATATACCTACGTACCCCCAAACGATCAGAGACGGAGCCAAAAACCTAATTCCACCGCCGCAACTTTCTGTATCCACGAGATCCCATCTTGGGGCCTGTTCCAGAGCTCCATCGGAGAGGGCCGTCATCACGGAGGGCTTCTACATCATCATAGCCCCTCAGATGAAGTGTGAGTAGTTTACCTCAGACCTTCGGGTCCATAGTCAGTAGCTAGATGGCTTCTTCTCTCTTTTCGGATCTCAATACAATGTCCTCCCCCTCTCTCGTGGAGATCTATTCGATGTAATCTTGTTTTTGCGGTGTGTTTGTTGAGACCGATGAATTGTGGGTTTATGATGTCTGTCGGAGAAGCTAGCCTATGGTATGATTGTTGTTCTGTCCTACGGACTAAAACCCTCTGGTTTATATAGACACCGGAGAGGGTTAGGGTTACATAGAGTCGGTTACAATGGTAGGAGATCTACATATCCGTATCGCCAAGCTTGCCTTCCACGCCAAGGAAAGTCTCTTCTGGACACGGGACGAAGTCTTCAATCTTGTATCTTCATAGTCCAGGAGTCCGGCTGGAGGTATTGTCCGGCTATCCGAACACCCCCTAATCCGGGACTCCCTCAGTGTCCATCCAACGGCCGTAGTGCTTCTTCAACCTCTGGTCTTCTTGCTCCAGCCGCCCAAAGCAGCGCCAGTCGTGCCGCATGCTCCTGCCTCCCGTGGCCGGCTATGCTGCCGCAGAGGCCTCACCGCCCCCTACTATTCCCACCGCTGGCCAGGCCCTGCGGCGACGGCAGCCTCACACCACAGCCGAACCAGTGAACCCTCGTAGTCCTCTCCGCGCGGGCTTCCACTGCCGCGTCGTCCCCTTCCTAGGCCTCGCGGTCGGCCACCGCCGTGGTGCTCTCCGCGCAGCGTGGTCAACGTGGTCAAGGAACGACTTCCATCGGAAGAGTACTGTACGTGGAGAGGCTGACAGCTGGGTCCACGGCCACAGCCCAATTTTTTTGTGATTTGCAAAGTAAGTCACTTTGTCAGGCCTGTTGGGCTGCAAATCTTTCAAGACGAGGAGAGCTTTCATTCGGCTGGCCGAGAAAATGGCCCATCAGTAATGAGAAACGGGTTGTACATTTTTAAAACACATCAAACCGGCAATTAGTTTCAAATATCATTTTTTTCATTTCAAGATTTTAAATTACATTAAGTTTTATGCATGGAGAATTTGTTGGATTTTATATTGATATACATTTATTTTTAAAATCAGTTTGAATGTGAGTCGAACTTTCGGGATTAAAAACAGTTCGCACCGAAATATGCAAATTTTCGTATAATTTTTTAACCGTGGCCACAATATGGGCTGTAATGCTAACAAAAAGAATATGGGCTCCAAAAAAACCTTAAGAATTAGCAAATGGGCTGTAAATTATTAGAAATAATGGTAGATGGGTTGTATGCTGTTTTCCACAGATTTGAGGCTTTCCTAAAAAAAAGGTTGACGCACAAGCACTGACTGTTGGATGTCCATCCAACAACCACCGTGCTTCTTCAATCTTTGTTCTTCCTGCTCCAGCCGCTCAAACAAGCGCCGGCGGGACTGCCTGCTCCCTCCTCCCTGCGGCCGGTTGTGCTGCCGCGCAGGCCTCACCGCCCGACCGTACTCCCATCGTTGGCCTAGCCATCCCTCTACTCACCCACACCTGTTGTTATTCTCCGGCGACGGCAGATGAACCAGTAAACCCTCGTATAGTCGTACTCCCCTCCGCGTGGGAAACAACTGTCGAGTCTTCCCTGCCTCCGTGTCGTCCCCTTCCTATGCCTCGCCGTCGTCCACCGCCGTGGTGCTCTCGGCGCGGCGTGGTCAATGTGGTCAACGGCCGACTTCCATCGGAAGAGTACTGTGCATGGAGACGCTGACAGCTGGGTCCACGGCCGCAGCAAGGAAGTGCCTCCTTATTACGCGCAAAATAATTATTTCTCCACCTGACAGCGGGGACCCACCGGACGGGCCACCGTATTTCGCGAAAAAACGTTTCCCCCCTGACTGCTGGGACCCACCAGCTACACCTTCGCATGCAAGGAAGTGCGTCCGGGCAAAAAAAAAACAAAACAATTTGCCCCCCTGACTGCTGGGACCCACCAGCTACATCTTCGCATGCAAGGAAGTGCCTGACAGTCGGGACCCACCTGGTCGAAGCGTACGTAGCATTGTCATTCTGGTCGCGAACGTGTACGTACATATATACTGGTGGATGTAGAGGCGCGCACGTGTCGTAGTAGAGGCGCGCACGTAGCATGTACACGTACGTACAGCGGCCAGGGTGCAAGAAAGAAAATACGGCCATGTACGTACATACGGGCAGGGTCTCGAACGCCTACTCGCGCATACGTACGACGAGGGCTTGTGTACATGGCTGGGTCGGAACGGAGAAACAACATCGTCGTCGTGTTCATGGGGAGGCAACGGAACGCGTCGTGTTCATGGGGAGGCAACGGAATGCGTCGCGTTCATGGGGAGGCAACGGAATGCGTCGTGTTCATCGGGAGGCAACGGAACGCGTGGGAGCAAACCGGCTGGGTCAGAACGGAATGCGTGGTCGTGTTCGTCGGGAGGGCTTGGACGGAACAGGCGATGGAAATGAGGCCTGGCGTACCACAGAACGGAGGAAACGGCCTTGTGTTCGACCGGCCACGTTCGAAACGGGATCCTGTTCATCGGGAGGGGTCTGGCGTACTGCAAAACGGAGGAAACGGACCTCCTACGGTCGAAACGGGGGTCCTGTTGATCGGGAGGGGCGTGGCGTACCGCAAAACGGACGAAACGGACTTGTGTTGGAGCGCTACGGTCAAAACGGGGGTCCTGTTCATCGGGAGGGGTGTGGCGTACCGCAAAACGGGACTCCACGGGACACTGTTCATCTCCACCGTCGACCTCCTCCAGCCTCCACGGGCTCCACTTCATCCAGCCTCCACCGCGCGCTACTCCACCGGCTACTGTTGAACCACCCCTCCACCGTCTACTGTTCATCCAGCCCTCCACACCACGGGGTCTTGTTCAACCACCCCTCCACGGGCACCCCTCCACCATCTACTGTTCATCTAGCCCTCCACACCACGGGGTCCTGTTCAACCACCCCTCCACGGGCACCCCTCCACCGTCTACTGTTCATCCAGCCCTCTACACCACGGGGTCCTGTTCATCCACCCCTCCACGGGCACCCCTCCACCGTCTATTGTTCATCCATCCCTCCACCACACCACGGGGTCCTGTTCATCCAGAGGCAACGCCACCGCTCACTGTTCATCCACCCCCTCCCCCGCGCAACGCTCACTGTTCATCCCAGAGGCAGCATCGATCGGCTTCAGTTAGCAGCAGTAGCGAAGGAATCGCTCGATCGGGTTCAGTTAATAGCCATCGATCGATCGCTCCGGTTCAGTAACGTGTAGCCTGTAGTGCAATCGCTCGGGTTCAGTTAGAGCTCAACGCCTCGCTCGGGTTCAGTTAGAGCCAACGCCTCGCACACACGCGCGTACGTGTACGAGAGAAGCGCGCGTCGCTCGGCCCCCGACCTCCCACCGTAACCGGGAACTCCCCGAAATTTTCCTCGCCCTCGCTTCTACCACGGTTTTTTCCGTCATGGACGGCCCAAAGAATGTCATGCAACTGCGTCTCCGGCCCGCCCAGGATGAAAAGCCCATTTTCTGTCATGATTTTTTGTCATAGAAGTAGGAGCCCACCACATCTATGATGATACCGGGTTTTGTCACAATTATCGTCATAGAAGTGTCATATGTATGACGGAAAAAAATTCATTCGGCCCAAAATGTCACAGATGTGTCTTTTTTTTGTAGTGTCTTGAGGAGGCCCATTGTTGGAATATACAAGACAAGTTCTATAATGAAAAATTCCCACTACTATATGAAAGTGACAAAATAAGAGACTCTCTATCATGAAGATTATGGTGCTACTTTGAAGCACAAGGGTGGCAAAGGATAGTAGCATTGTCCCTTCTCTCATTTTTTTGGGCCTTCTTTCTTTTTTTTATGGCCTTTCTCTTTTTTGGGCCTTCTCTTTTTTATGGCCTTTCTCTTTTTTGAGGGGACTTCTCTTTTTTGTATGGCCTTTCTCTTTTTTTTATTCCTCACTTGGGACAATGCTCTAGAAAATGATGATCATCACACTTCTATTTATTTACAACTCAATGATTACAACTTGATACTAGAACAAATTATGACTCTATATGAATGCCTCCGGCGGTGTACTGGGATATGCAATAAACCAAGAGTGACATGTATGAAACAGTTATGAACGGTGGCTTGGCCACAAATACTATGTCAACTACATGATCATGCGAAGCAATATGACAATGATGAACGTGTCATGATAAACTGGATGGTGGAAAGTTGCATGGCAATATATCTTGGAATGGCTATGGAAATGCCATAATAGGTAGGTATGGTGGCTATTTTGAGGAAGATATAAGGAGGTTTATGTGTGAAAGAGCATATCATATCACGGGGTTTGGATGCACCGACGAAGTTTGCACCAACTCTCAATGTGAGAAAGGGCAATGCACGGTACCGAAGAGGCTAGCAATGGTGGAAAGGTGAGAGTGCGTATAATCCATTGACTCAACATTAGTCATAAAGAACTCACATACTTATTGCAAAAATCTACAAGTCATCAAAAACCAAGCACTACGCGCATGCTCCTAGGGGGATAGATTGGTAGGAAAAGACCATCGCTCGTCCCCGACCGCCACTCATAAGGAAGACAATCAAAGAACACCTCATGTTTCAAATTTGTTACATAACGTTTACCATACGTGCATGCTACGGGACTTGCAAACTTCAACACAAGTATTTCTCAAATTCACAACTACTCAACTAGCACAACTTTAATATCACTACCTCCAGATCTCAAAACAATCATCAAGCATCAAACTTCTCTTAGTATTCAACACACTCATAAGAAAGTTTTTACTAATCTTGAATACCTAGCATATTAGGATTAAGCAAATTACCATGTTGTTTAAGACTCTCAAAATAATATAAGTGAACCATGAGAGTTCATCTATGAGGGAGTCCTGGATTAGGGGGGTGTCCGGGTAGCCGGACTATACCTTCAGCCGGACTCCTGGACTATGAAGATACAAGATTGAAGACTTCGTCCCGTGTCCGGATGGGACTTTCCTTGGCGTGGAAGGCAAGCTTGGCGATGGGATATTCAGATCTCCTACCATTGTAACCGACTTTGTGTAACCCTAACCCTCTCCGGTGCCTATATAAACCGGAGGGTTTTAGTCCGTAGGACAACCCCAACATACAACAATCATACCATAGGCTAGCTTCTAGGGTTTAGCCTCCTTGATCTCGTGGTAGATCTACTCTTGTACTACCCATATCATCAATATTAATCAAGAAGGACGTAGGGTTTTACCTCCATCAAGAGGGCCCGAACCTAGGTAAAACATTGTGTCCCTCGTCTCTTGTTACCATCCGCCTAGACGCACAGTTCGGGACCCCCTACCCGAGATCCGCCGGTTTTGACACCGACATTGGTGCTTTCATTGAGAGTTCCTCTGTGTCGTCGCTTTTAGGTCTGATGGCTCCTTTGATCATCAACAACGATGCGGTCCAGGGTGAGACTTTTCTCCCCAGACATATCTTCATCTTCGGTGGCTTCGCACTGCGGGCCAATTCGCTTGGCCACCTGGAGCAGATCGAAAGCTACGCCCCTGGCCATCAGGTCATATTTGGAAGTTTAAACTACACGGCTGACATCCGCGGGGACTTGATCTTCGACGGATTCGAGCCACAGCCAAGCATGCCGCACTGTCTCGATGGGCATGATCTAGCTCTGCCACCGAACAGTGTCCTGGAGGCCGCACGTGCATTGGTTCCGACCCTTAATTCGGAGCCTACTGCGCCGATCGAGGATGAGTGGTTGGACGCCAACTCGGGGATTGTGATCTCAAAGGCGATCGAGCGAAACGCCAGCCCCGCACCCTGCAAGGCCCGTGACTCTGAGGGGTCGGATTCCTCTCCGGACTCCGAGCCCTCCGCGCGCCCGCCGATCGAATCCGATTGGGTGCCGATCATGGAGTTCACCACCGCGGACATCTTTCAGCACTCGCCCTTCGGTGACATCCTGAAGTCGCTAAAGTCTCTCTCTTTATTAGGAGAGCCCTGGCTGGACTACGGTCAGCAAGGTTGGGATACGCACGATGAAGAAATTCAAAGCCCACCCACCACCCACTTCGTAGCCACTGTCGACGACTTAACCGACATGCTCGACTTTGACTCCGAAGACATCGACGGTATGGACGACGATGCAGGAGATGACCAAGAACCAGCACCTGTAGGGCACTGGAAGGCCACCTCGTCATACGACATATATATGGTGGACACTCCAAAAGATGGAGATGGAGATGGAACAGCGGGGGATGACGCATCCAAAAAACAGACCAAGCGCCGGCGTCAGCGGCGCTGCTCTAAATCCCGCCAAAGCAAAAACGGTGATTCCGGCACGGGAGATAATAATACTCCGGATAGTGCCGAAGAACACCCCCTCCGGCAAGATTCAACACAGGAGGATGGAGAAGCCAGCCCTCACGAGAGAGCGGCAGACAGAGAGGTTGAGGATGATAATTATATGCCTCCCTCCGAAGACGAGGCAAGCCTTGACGACGACGAATTCGTCGTGCCAGCGGATCCCGTCGAACAAGAGTGTTTTAAACGCAGGCTTATAGCCACGGCAAGCAGCCTCAAGAAAAAGCAGCAACAGCTTAGAGTTGATCAAGATTTGCTAGCCGACAGATGGACTGAAGTCCTTGCGGCCGAAGAGTATGAACTCGAACGCCCCTCCAAGCGTTACCCAAAGCGCAGGATGCTACTCCGATTAGAGGAGGAAGCACCTACATCACCAGCGCATGACATGGCCAACCGGCCACCTCGTGGCCGTGACAGAGAGGCCTCTCGGCCCTCCACTCAAGACGTGCCCCGGCGCCGCTCAAAACATGCTAAGGCACGGGAAAACGCGCCAGACCTGCGAGAGATACTGGAGGACAAGGCAAGACAAACAAGATCGATCTACGGATCGCGTGGACGCCCTACGACACGTAACGGGGATCGTCACCCTGGACATAATAAATCCGGCGGGGCCGAACACAGTAGACAATGCTCATTGGAGCTGCGTCGTGATATAGCCCAATACAGAGGCGCCGCACACCCACTATGCTTCACAGATGAAGTAATGGATCATAAAATCCCTGAGGGTTTCAAACCCGTGAACATCGAATCATACGATGGCACAACAGATCCTGCGGTATGGATCGAGGATTATCTCCTTCATATCCACATGGCCCGCGGCGATGATCTACGCCATCAAATACCTCCCAATCAAGCTTAAGGGACCAGCCCGGCATTGTCTTAACACCTTGCCGGCAGATTCAATCGGCTCTTGGGAGGACCTGGAAGCCGCATTCCTTGACAATTTTCAGGGTACCTATGTGCGACCACCGGACGCTGATGACCTAAGCCACATAATTCAGCAACTAGAGGAATCGGCTAGGCAATTCTGGACACGGTTCCTAACAAAGAAAAACCAAATAGTCGACTGTCCGGATGCAGAGGCCCTAGCAGCCTTCAAGCATAATATCCGTGACGAGTGGCTTGCCCGGCACCTCGGACAGGAAAAGCCGAAATCTATGGCAGCCCTCACGACACTCATGACCCGCTTTTGCGCGGGAGAAGACAGCTGGCTAGCTCGCAGCAACAACTTAACCAAGAACCTTGGTAATTCGGATACCAAGGACAAAAGTGGCAGGTCGCGCCGGAACAAGCAAAAACGCCGCGTTAACAGCGACACCAACGAGGATACGACAGTCAATGCCGGATTCCGAGGCTACATATCCGGTCAGCGGAAAAAGCCATTCAAAAGAAATACTCAGGGCCCGTCCAGTTTGGACCGAATACTCGACCGCTTGTGCCAGATACATGGCACCCCCGAAAAGCCAGCCAATCACACCAACAGGGATTGTTGGGTGTTCAAGCAGGCAGGCAAGTTAAATGCCGAAAATAGAGACAAGGGGCTGCGTAGCGACGACGAGGAGGAGCCCAGGCCACCGAACAATAGTGGACAGAAGGGTTTTCCCCCACAAGTGCGGACGGTGAACATGATATACGCAACCCACATCCCCAAAAGGGAGCGGAAGCGTGCATTACGGGACGTATACGCGCTAGAGCCAGTCGCCCCAAAGTTCAACCCATGGTCCTCCTGCCCGATCACCTTTGATCGAAGGGACCACCCCACTAGCATCCGTCATGGCGGGTTCGCTGCATTGGTTCTAGACCCAATTATTGACGGATTTCATCTCACAAGTGTCCTTATGGACGGCGGCAGCAGCCTGAACCTGCTTTACCAGGATACAGTGCGGAAAATGGGCATAGATCCCTCAAGGATTAAGCCCACCAAAACGACCTTTAAAGGCGTCATACCAGGTGTAGAGGCCAACTGTACAAGTTCAGTCACACTCGAAGTGGTCTTCGGATCTCCGGATAACTTCCGAAGCGAGGAGTTAATCTTCGACATAGTCCCGTTCCGCAGTGGCTATCACGCACTGCTCGGGCGAACCGCATTCGCAAAGTTCAATGTGGTACCGCACTATGCATACCTTAAGCTCAAGATGCCAGGCCCTCAAGGAGTAATCACGGTCAATGGAAACACCGAACGCTCCCTCCGAACGGAGGAGCACATGGCAGCGCTGGCAGCAGAAGTACAAAGAAGCCTCTCTAGGCAATTCTCTAGTCTGGCCGACAAAAGGCCGGACACTGTCAAGCGCGCCCGGAGTAACCTAGAACAAGACCGCCTGGCACGTTCTGAGCTGGCGTAGCAATGCGGCCCCAACCCCAGCCCTCGCGAAATAGCAAAACTAGCGCTTCGCGTACATAACTACGCTCTCGAAATACCATGGGCGCTGGGGAAGGGGCACCATCACGGCACGCCCAAAACACGGCTTAGACCGTACTAGGGGCTGCCGAATTCTTTTTTAATTTTCTCTTACTTTCAGGACTCCATACTTCGGACGACCTGTCCGGCAATTCAACTGCCGCACAAACGATGCAAGAATCAGGGAAGCAGACAAGCAATGCCGCATTATGGAACTCCCAGGTGGTCTCTATCACGAGCAGTATACCTGTTTTGCATACAGTTCCGCGGCCAGCCCCTGAACCGGACCTGATAAATAGTCCACGTTTGCTTATCACGCTATCTGTATCGTTCTGCTTTGTTCGCAGCCTTTTTAAACAATGCATAGTCTTTATCTATTTTTGCATTACCTTTCTTACAAATATATGTTCATTCATGACATGTTGCACCCGTACACTGTGGTACGGCAAATACGCCAGGGGCTTCAGTACCCCCCAATATGGTGTAAGAAGTCCGAACACTTTCACAAGTGCGGCACCCCGAACTTATAGCATTATATGCATCGGCTCCGAATCATGTCTTGGGTCAATAGTTGGGTTTGCCCGGCTCCTATGTTTTGGTACCTTACGTTCTGCTATATCGGCTAAGGTAGCACTAGGAGAACTACTGCGATTGTGCCCCAGTTGAGTTGGGCTGAGCACCTCAGTAGAGAAAGCTAAAACTGACTGTCATGATGAAGCGAGATACCAGTCGCTGTTCGAGAGGTTTTTCGAGTCCTTAAAGACTTATGCCGCTTAGAGCGAGGAACCGTCTTTGTCCGGCCAAGGCGTGGATAGCGCCCCGAACTCGGTCTTCCGAATACTAGGGGCTTCGCCAAAATTTAAAATTATAGAGTTCTATGGCTAAGTGAGAGTGTTCAAGCATTATAGTCTGATTGCCTTGTTCGTTGTGCTGAGCGCCTCCCTCGAAGGACCCAAACATGGGAAAAAGAGTGCTCATGTTTATCCCGAACACCCCAGCACTAGTGGCATGGGGGCAGAAGCCGACGACTGGCCATCTCTCAATTTTTGATAAACGGCCGCACAGAAAGTAATATTTTAAATTCAACGAGCATTGCTTAGCGCACATGAACAAGTTTTCAGCGCAGAGGACAATACGAGCGAGTTCACTCAAAAATTACATCCTTGGTACATTCATCCGCCATAAGGCGGACACCCTTCAGAATGTCCTTATAATAATTCTCAGGCTTGCGATGCTCTTTCCCCGGCGTTGGCCCGTCCTTCACAAGCTTCTCACCGTCCAGCTTGCCCCAGTGCAACTTAGCGCGGGCAAGGGCCCTCCGGGCACCTTTGATGCAGACGGAGCGCTTGATGACCTCGAGCCTTGGACTGGATCCCACCAGCCGCCGCACCAATCCGAAGTAGCTCCCAGGCAGTGCCTCTCCAGGCCACAGCCGAACTATGAGGCCCTTCATGGCCTGTTCGGCCGCCTTGTGGAGCTCGACCAGCTGCTTCAGCTGGTCGCTCAAGGGCACAGGGTGTCCGGCCTCAGTATACTGAGACCAGAACACCTTCTCCGTCGAACTACCCTCCTCGGCTTGGTAGAATGCGGCGGCATCAGATACGCTACGGGGAAGATCTGCGAACGCTCCTGGAGAGCTCCGGATTCGGGTAAGTAACAAGTAGCTTACTTTTGTATGTTTGCTTTGCATAAAGAATGCCTTGCCCGCCGCTATCTTTTTCACCGCATCCAATTCCTGGAGGGCCTTCTGGGATTCGGCCTTGGCAGACTTGGCAGTCTCGCTGGCCTCCGCGAGCTCGGATGCTCGCGTCTTCGAGTCAAGCTCCAAACTCTCATGTTTTTTCATGAGAGCCAGAAGCTCTTGCTGCACCTCACCGACCTGCGCCTCAAATTTCTCCCGCTCGGTGTGCTCTGAGGCCGCTCTCTTCTCGGCCTCGGACAGCGCCTGCTTGAGGGTCGCCACCTCAGTTGTGGCCCCTGCAATAAGCAGCATAATCCTGTCATTTTTTTCAATTGCATATTTTCATATATTTCTATAAGGTACCTCTTACCTTCTTTCTCCTCGAGCTGCCGCTTGGCCAGGCCGAGCTCTCGCTCGGACCGCTCGAGACCCTGCTTCAGGGTGCCTACCTCCACAGTCAGTGCGGCGGTCGCAAGCAGCGAAGCCTACATACGCATATTGACTCTTTTTTGTTAGACTCGTGCGAAGTTTATTAGATCCTATATTCGGCTTTTCTTTCCGAACGCCAAACAGAGCATCAGGGGCTACTGTCTATGCGGTAATATTTTTACATATTTTTACTTACCTCGAAGCCTGTTAGAAGGCTAGCACAAGCTTCAGTCAGTCCGCTCTTGGCGGACTGAACCTTCTGAAGCACCGTACTCATGATAGTACGGTGATCCTCGTCGATGGAGGCGTCGTTAAGCACCTCCAGCAAATTGTCCGGCGCCTCCGGTTGGACGGGGGCCGCCGGCTTAGTAGGCTTGCTCCTCTTAGAAGGAGGTCGCCTGCCGCAGTCCAGAACCATTGAGGATTCCGGCGCGGTGTCCGGCGCAAAGTCGGACTTGGAGCCCTGGGGGGTCTTGTCCCCTTTACTCCCGGACTTCGGGAGGCCGCTTCGCGGCTCCTCCAGGACCACCTCCTCTTGGCCCGGAGCTTGTCGCGATGCCACTTCGGCGTCGTCTGCAGTGCAGGGGGAGGCAGCAGGCGAAACTGAATTCACATCCGATGAATCCAGGGAGCCGCTCGACGACTCGTCGAGCCCGGCCTTGGGCGGGCTGCATAATTACATTCGGCATAAGGAAAAGCTGTGCAACAAGGGAATGTTATGAGTTACTCTGGTATCCGAATACTTACGATTCCGCCGGGCGCCTGGCCCTGTGCGGTCACTCCTCTTCGCCCTCGTCGGTGTCGGTGGAGTAGTCCGGAGGAAGGGTCTTCCCCTTCTTGGACCCTTCGGCCTCCCCTGTTGGGGCGGCCTTCCTCTTCTTTCCTCCCCCCGCTGGAGGGGGAGAGGTTTCTTCTTCCTCCTCATCGTCTTCACGGGAGGAGGGCGTCTCGGAGTCGTCGAACGACGAGTCCGACACCACCGTATGCCGGGAACTCTTTCGAGTCCCCATGGCCTTCTTCTTGGCCATCTTCTCCGGCACCACATAAGGTGCCGGAGCCAGCAGCTTCGATAAACGAGCAACTGCTGGGTCTTCGGGCAAAGGAGCCGGATAGTTGACCTGTTCGGACTTCGGCTGCCACTCCTGTCAAAGGTAAGGGAGTTTAGATCCCGCATAGAGTCAAACTATGCGAAACAAATGTCCTGTAAAAGGTAAAGATAACTCACCGCACTAGCTGGACGCTGCGTGCTGAATCCGCGATCCTCGGATGCGGATGCGGGAGCCTCAGCGCCCTTGAATAGCACCTTCCAGGCATCTTCATACGTCGTGTCGAAGAGCCTATTCAAAGTTTGGTGCTGCATCGGATCGAACTCCCACAGATTGAAGGCCCGTTGTTGACACGGGAGGATCCGGCGGACGAGCATAACCTGGACTATATTGACAAGCTTGAGCTGCTTGTTCATCAGGGATTGGATGCATGTTTGCAGTCCAGTCACCTCTCCCTCGTTGCCCCATGACAGGCCCGTCTCTTTCCAGGACGTGAGCCGCATAGGGGGTCCGGACCGGAACTCGGGGGCTGCGACCCAATCAAGGTCGCGCGGCTCGGTGACGTAAAACCACCCCGATTGCCACCCCTTTAGGGTCTCCACAAAGGAGCCCTCGAGCCATAGGACGTTGGCCATCTTGCCCGCCATGGCGCCTCCGCACTCCGCCTGGCTGCCGCGCACCACCTTCGGCTTGACGTTGAAAGTCTTGAGCCAAAGGCCGAAATGGGGGCGGATGCGGAGAAAGGCCTTGCACACGATGATAAACGCCGATATGTTGAGGACGACGTTCGGGGCCAGATCGTGGAAATCCAGGCCATAGTAGAACATGAGCCCCCGGACGAATGGGTGAAGAGGGAAACCCAGTCCGCGGAGGAAGTGGGGAAGGAATACGACCCTCTCATGGGGCCTTGGGGTGGGGAGGAGCTGCCCCTTTTCGGGAAGCCGGTGCGCGATGTTGTTGGACAAGTATCCGGCCTTCCTTAGCTTTTTGATATGGCCCTCCGTGACGGAGGAGACCATCCACTTGCCTCCCACTTCGGACATCGCTGGAGAAGGTTGAGGTGGGAACTGCAGGCTTGGGCGCTGGAGCTCGGGTGCGCAGAAGATGGATAGGCAGAGGAGGAAGAAGGCGTAGGTAAAAAGGTGGATCCTTATTGAGGGAGTCCTGGATTAGGGGGTGTTCGGGTAGCCGGACTATACCTTCAGCCGAACTCCAGGACTATGAAGATACAAGATTGAAGACTCCGTCCCGTGTCCGGATGGAACTTTCCTTGGCGTGGAAGGCAAGCTTGGCGATGCAGATATTCAAGATCTCCTACCATTGTAACCGACTCTGTGTAACCCTAACCCTATCCGGTGTCTATATAAACCGGAGGGTTGTAGTCCGTAGGACAATCATCTTCATACACAATCATACCATAGGGTAGCTTCTAGGGTTTAGCCTCCTTGATCTCGTGGTAGATCTACTCTTGTACTACCCATATTATCAATATTAATCAAGCAGGAGTAGGGTATTACCTCCATCGAGAGGGCCCGAACCTGGGTAAAAAAATCGTGTCCCTTGTCTTCTGTTACCATCCAGCCTTGACGCACAGTTCGGGACCCCCTACCCGAGATCCGCCGGTTTTGACACCGACATTGGTGCTTTCATTGAGAGTTCCTCTATGCCGTCGCAATCAGGAAGGATGCCTCTTCCCGTCTTTAAAGACGGCGCCATTACTAAGGGAGCCTTGGCTGTCGGCCAAACCCTCCGGCTAGGTGGTTTTCTCACGACCGCCCGTTCGGCCGTTGCGTCGACGGTGACCTCTCGGGTCATCGAAAGCAACCTTCACGTTAGCTCAGAACTTGTCGAGCAGCTGGATCCGATGGAGCTCTCTTCCGTAAACGAGCTCTTGGACCACATCGCCGCACTGGGGGTCGCTACAAATTACGACCAGGTTGGGCTTAAACCCGATCTAAGAGAAATTAACTCTCCCCAAGTCACCCACCGCGTTGTCGTGGTAGAGGCGTAGCGCGGCAACCCTTCATCTATTCTAAGGACTAGCTACGTCCGAATTCCCGAACCCTCCAAGCCGGATACCCACGGAGGGGAGGATATAACTCAAGGCCTGAGCTTAGAATCAGGCAATGGGCTAGATTCATTGGACAACATCCAAGACTCCGGACTTCAGAGTTCGGAAGCTCTTCAGCCCCCGAATCTTAAATTGGGTGAGGTCTCACATTCAACGCCACCCGCCCGCCCGAACATAAGCGATCTTTCCCAAATCAGGCAAAAGCCCGAGGAGACAGTACATCACTACTGGGCCAGATTCCTCCTGGTTATGAACAGGACAAAGGACTGCCGCGAGGGAGACGCAATTTCAATCTTTTGCAGTAATTGCACGGACGAGGGAATACTCAACGCCATAAGTCATCGTGACATTACACGCTTCGCTGACTTGGCGTCCATAGTACAAAAGTACTGTGCGATGGAAAGCGCTTGGAAAACCGAAATAAAATTTTGGGATAATCCAGCCTTGAATAGCAATCCCGTCTGAACTAAGAGGGTGCATCATAGTAAGACACCCAGGTTAAGTATCAAAAAGCCAAAACCCTCTACAGGGCATGGAACCGTACTGGAAAGGTGGCTTGATGGACCCTGTAGAATTCATAGTACAGAGGACGCCACACCAACTCACAGCCTTAGAGCATGTTGGATACTCCGGCAGGTGGCCAAAATTGGCGAGGATCTCCTAATTTCGGAGGCCGCAGAAAGCCAGCCCGAGGGCACCAGTACCGTTCTCACACTCTTCGAGACTTTCGCATCAAATAATATGCGAAAAAGAACACTCCGCAGCCTCGCCGAAGTCTATCAAGTAGCAACAATAAACCCATGGAGCGACACTGCTATCACCTTCAACGCAAGTGACGAACCTAAATTCCGAACAGCCCGAGCACCAGCCGCATTGGTACTCAGTCCAATAGTGGACGGCTTTCGCCTCACCAAGGTACTCATGGATGGAGGCAGCGGATTGAACCTCATTTACGAGGAAACCCTCCAAAAAATGGATATAGACTGGAGCCGCATCGAGCGAAGCAGCACAACCTTTAGAGGAATAATCCCTAGTCGGGAAATGCGCTGCACAGGAAAAATCACACTAGATGTGGTGTTCGGCACGCCGGATAATTACAGGTCCGACGAGGTCACGTTCCAGGTGGCCCCGTTCAGTAGCGGATACCACGCTATACTAGGGCGGGAGGCATTTACAATCTTCCAAGCAATGCCCCATTACGGGTACATGAAGCTAAAGATGCCCGGGCCGAATGGAATTATCACCCTCGCTAGTAATCCGGACATAGCACTCCGCGCCGAAAAAAAGACGGCCACATTGGCCCTTGAGGCACTATCCGAAGCCTTGGCGGCTGAGGAACTGACTGCGCTGCGCTCCACGGTTAATAGGGATGATGTGATACTCGATAAGAGATCCAAATCCACATCCTTCAAGCCAGCGGACGAAATAGTAAAATTCCAGGTCCATCCAACAGACCCCAATAAAACAGCTTCCATCGGGGCACGACTGAACCCTGATGTAGACGCCGCACTGCGAGAGTTCCTACAAGAGAACTGGGATATTTTCGCCTGGCACCCTTCAGACATGCCAGGAATCCCACGTAGGCTGGCCGAACATAGCTTAAATATCCAGAAAGGATTCAAACCTGTCAAACAAGCCCTTTGGCGTTTTTCTGAACCGAAGAGACAGGCTATGGGAGAGGAGCTAGCCAAGTTATTGGAGGCCGGATTCATTAGAGACATAAAACATCCGGACTGGCTAGCAAACCTGGTGATGGTACCAAAGAAGGACAAATCCTAGCGCCTATGTGTCGATTTTAAAGACCTTAACAAAGCCTGCCCAAAGGATCCCTTCCCCCTCCCCCGTATCGATCAAATTATCGATGCCACCGCAGGACACGATTCGTTGTGTTTCCTCAACGCATACTCCGGTTACCATCAAATCAACATGGCAGAATCAGACCAAGCTGCAACAACATTCATCACACCATGCGGCCCATTCTGCTCCAACACAATGCCCTTTGGGCTGAAAAATGCCGGCGCAACATATCAGCGCATGATACAGACATGTCTGGCAAACCAGATCGGCAAAACAGTAGAGGCGTATGTGGATGATGTGGTCATCAAATCAAAACATGTCGAATCTCTAGTAGACGACTTGAGGCTTACATTCGATAACCTCCGAAAATACGACATCAAGCTCAATCCAGAGAAATGCGGCTTCGGCGTTCCAGCCAGAAAGCTCTTGGGCTTCATCGTATCCGGTAGAGGAATTGAAGCAAATCCAGCCAAGATCCGAGCTTTGTCACAATTGGATGTCCCAAAAGACCTCAAACAAATACAGAAATTAACCGGATGTGTGGCGGCTCTAAGCCGCTTCATCTCCCGCTTGGGAGAAAAGGCACTGCCCCTTTATCGCCTCCTTCGGTGCACCGAACACTTCGAGTGGACGGATGCCGCCACGGCCGGACTCGATGAAATAAAAGCCATATTGGCAACAAACCCAGTCCTGGCCGCGCCAAACACCGGCGAGCCAATGCTATTGTACATCGCGGCAACCCATCAAGTTGTCAGCGCAGTGCTCGTCGTCGAGTGGGAAACGGACGGACACAAATTCCCCCTTCAAAGGCCGGTCTACTACGTGTCCACTGTCCTCACTCCATGCAAATCACGGTACCCGCATTATCAGAAAATTGCATACGCGGTATTCATGGCATCCCGGAAGCTACGACACTACTTTCAAGAGTGTTCGATTACAGTAGCCTCGGAAGTACCACTCAATGACCTTATCAATAACCGCGATGCAACGGGCCGGATCGCAAAATGGGCCATTGAGCTCCTCCCGTTCAATATAACCTATAAGCCACGGCGAGCTATCAAATCACAAGTGTTGGCCGACTTCGTCGCAGAATGGACGGAGGCCGAACTCCCTAAAGAATACGGCACATACTCAAACTGGATCATGCATTTCGATGGCTCCAAAATGTTGGCCGGACTGGGGGCTGGCGTCGTTTTGACGTCCCCCACAGGAGACACAATCCAATATGTACTCCAAATTATGTACACGGACTCCAACAATGCAGCCGAATATGAGGCCCTCTTACATGGTCTCCGGATGGCAGTATCCATGGGCATTCAACACCTAGAGGTACGCGGGATTCGAACCTCGCGATATCACAGATAAATGGCGACTTCTACGCCAAGGATCCAAAAATGGCAGCTTACCGCAATGCCGTCCTAAAAATGTCAGCCCGGTTCGAAGGGCTGGAGTTTCACCATATAGCCCGAGTAAACAACCAGGCAGCGGACGTCCTGGCACGCATCGGAGCAAAACCCGATGCAGTCCCCCCCCCCAACATCTTTTTGGAAAGATTGTTCAAGCCATCAGTAACATGGGAGGGGGAACCCGCAATTAACAGCCCGGACGCAGCCGCACCACTCGACGCCGAACAACCTGACATAATTGGAGGTCCTGCCAATGAAATTACACCTTCAGCCCACGTAATAATGGCGGTTATCGCCCCGTGGATAGAACCATTCCTAGCCTACCTTACTAGGCAGGAACTCCCAGAGGACCAAAACGAGGCCCGCTGCATAGTGCGGCGATCTAAAGCCTACAAAGTCCACGAGGGGGAGCTTTATAAGAAAAGCACTACCGGAGTCCTTCAAAGGTGCATATCCGAAGAGGAAGGGCGGAACCTTCTGGCTGAAATTCACGCCGGACTCGGTGGTCATCACGCTGCTGCTCGGTCCCTTGTTAGCAAGGCTTTCCGTACAGGCTTTTATTGGCCGACGGCCCGGGCAGACGCTCAGGACCTAGTCCAACGTTGCGTTGGTTGCCAACTTTTTGCCAACCAAAGCCATATGCCACCCACCGCACTCCAAACTATACCCATCACCTCGCCTTTTGCGGTCTGGGGGCTTGACATGGTCGGACCCCTTAAAGGTGGAACCCATAAGAAAAAATACTTACTGGTCATGATGCATAAGTTCACCAAATGGATAGAAGCCAAGCCTGTTAAAACGGGTGAATCCGGACCTGTGATAGACTTCATATCCGGGGTTGTACACCGTTATGGTGTCCCCCACCGCATCATAACCGATAACGGTACAAACTTTACAGCCGACGAGGTAAAACTCTGGTGCAAAAACATGGGCATCAAGCTCGATTATGCTTCAGTCTATCACCCACAAACCAACGGCCAGGTCGAACATGCAAACGGTCTTATCATGAGCGGCATCAAACCCAGACTAGTGCGGTCCCTCAAGGAATCTAATACGCACTGGGTAGAGGAGCTCGACTCCGTGCTCTGGGGGCTGCGGACCACACCGAATCGCACCACCGGATACACACCATTCTTTATGCCCTGCGACATAATTCATGACTCACCTCGAGTGCGTATGTACGAAGAAAGAGAAGCCGAGCTCGATCGGCAGGACAGCTTGGACGCCTTGGAGAGGAGCGCGACGTGGCAAAAGCCCGTTCCGCATTCTATCAACAGCAGGCCCGAAGATATCAAAGCAGAGAAGTACGGGCCAAAAATTACAATATTGGCGAACTAGTTCTACGCCTGCCGAATAAGAAAAAGGACAAACTCAAGCCCAAGTGGGAAGGTCCATTCATAATCGACCAAGTCCTGACTGGTGGAGTGTACCGCCTGCGAGATGCGTTGGATAACCGACTCGAGCCGAACTCATGGAACGCCACCCGCCTTTGAAGATTCTATGCCTAGCGCTGGATTCTGTGTTCGTCTCCATCCTCTGTCCATTTTTTACATTTTTCTGTCTTCTATTTCTCCTCTTCTCCTCTTTTTCTTTTTATAGCCCTTAAAGGCTCATCAAGTGATGCACCACTCGCGCTCATTAAACCTGGGGGCTTCTTTAACAGAAGCTTATTTATACGGGCTTCACGCCCATCACATGTGTTAAACTTCCGCATGT
Organism: Aegilops umbellulata; assembly: GCA_032464435.1. Lineage (NCBI taxonomy): Eukaryota > Viridiplantae > Streptophyta > Magnoliopsida > Poales > Poaceae > Aegilops > Aegilops umbellulata. The sequence continues at coordinate 465,506,454 of CP136056.1, read as the reverse complement.
ACCTTTTTTCTTCACCATCATATGCATTGATATGACTTAAGTTTTGGCCAAGCTGGGTTGCCTGGCTCCTGTGCTTACCCCTACGTTCCCGATTGTTCGGCTAGGCGGTAAAGGGAGCACCTCTGCGATTGTTACTGCCGGGTTAGCCGGATGTGTACCTCAGACTGGGTGAAGCCGAAAGCTAGCGTTCTTAAGGGAATATTCGGTCGGTGAAATAAAAGATGATCTCTTTACTAATTGTATGCGCCCCCAGATGCTTTTTCTGCGTTTTTTTATGCAGTACGGACATGCACTTTAGGGCATGCCTCCCCAGCGAAAGGAACCCTTAACGGAACTATTCTCTCTGTAAGATGTTTCTTACTAACCATGTAATATAACATAACTAGTTGGGCACTTGTCTGATAAGCACTAATGACCCATACGCCTGGTCTCCACGCATACCCCGGTTCTTATATAACCATTGCGGTATTTGGACACACTCCGGACCGTCAGGTCCTGAGGTTGAAGTGAAAAGGTCGGCAAAGACAAACGATCTACAATCCGGCTAGAAGGCATTACACATGTCATTTCAAACTTACATAGTCATTCTGACTGACCGTATTCCTCTTCTATACCTTCTAACAGGCTGTTTAATTTACAGTCCTGCTGGGAATACTTCACGGCCAACTCTACTTGGCCGTATACTAAGCTTACAGGGATCTCCTTCCCGTCAGGCCCCACTGGTCCGACCTCGGCCATGTGGTTTGGGTCAGACCTCGTAAAATGGGTCTTCACCATGGCCCAGGCCTCCCTAGCGCCTTGTCGGCAGGCCGATATCTTCCACAACCGGAAGCGCCGCCGAGCTCCCTTCAGCTTCTCCACAAGCTCTCCAAGGCCCTCGGGCATGGAGTGGGAAGGCCATAAGGCTTGGGCAGCGCCTCGCATCACCTGCCGAATTCGCTCGTGCAGTTGCAGGAGTTTGGGAAGAAGGTCACCCGTAGAACCGGGCATCTCCTCTGTAGGACGACCTGTGAGCATACCTACAGATATTACTCTGTTAGTCGACTTCCTCGCCGAACTCTTTTTTCAAAGTTCGTTCAAGCACTTACTAAATATGCCGCGTCGAAGCCGCTGATTCTCCTTCGTGGAGTCCGACAGCTAGCCACGAACGTCTTTAAGTTCGACGTCCAGCTTGGTGTTGGCATCCTGAAGGTCATTCTTCTCTCGCCTCACCTTTGTCAACGTACTCTCACCGGCCTTTAGCCGGCGTAAGAGTTGTTGCTTTTCCGGATCGAATCCGGCGCCATCTGCAATATGACTTGTCAGATTTGCACCCAGACCGCATAACACTAATCTTTCAAAGTGTATCTTACCTGAGGGGGTCCCTTTGGGCTCCCCTGTTGCGGCCAGTGCGGCCTCTAGTTGGGCCTTGCACTTTTCCAGCTCCTGGGATAGTACGGTGTTCTTCTCGGTAAGAACCTGCATATTAAATGATCCTTAAATCAGTTACTTTAACTGTTTCAAGTCTCGGGGGCTATTGGTATATATATATTTGACCAAAATTTTATTACCCGTATGTCTTTTACATACTGCTCCGTGGCTCTGGCTAAACCACTTTGAGCGGCACGGAGGTACGCGTCTCCCGAATTAAAGGCATTTAAAGCCTCTTGGGAGAAACAAGCGTCGCGTAGAATTGACCGGCGACGCCTGTGGTTCATGGCACTCTCCACTTCAGAATTTGTGGCAGACAGCCTGTCCGCATCCTCTGTCGGAGGAGTGTCCGGTTCGCGCCTAGTGCTCGCCTCCGCCTCCTGGCCAGACGTTGGAGCCTGGCTGGTGGAGGCGCGATTGGCAACCTCTCCGGATATAGTCCGGCGAGGTCTCTTCGCCCTGAAGACAGCACGAATGTTAATATGACCTGACAAAATAACACCAGGGAAATAGAGGGTGCGCTATACCTTTGCGCCGGCATCTCAGTCCGGACTACATTCCTTTTGGCCCCACGGGGCCCTGCGGCCCCTCGTTGGCCAGTCGCCGCAGGTTCGGCCTCCCTCCTCGGAAATCTCCCCTGCAAAACACGGTTGTCGTTAGAAACGCCGGAATACATGAGAATGGAATCTCTCTCAGGGGAATAAAAACTCCGGTTTCTGTCACCTCAGAGGCCGGGATTAACCCGGGGTAATCAGCCGTAATGGCTACCAAGGTATTGTCCTTGCTTAATTGATGGACCACCCCGTCGATAAGCTCCACCGATATGTTCGGGTCCTCTTCGGAGTCTGGATTGAGGGACCGTGCTGGGTCCTCGGGCTGTGGAGGGCGGCTGTTTATATTCTTTACTTCCTGTCGCAGTTCCTGCGCCGAAGTCGTTAGACTACATATCTAACTGTGGGAGTATAAAACGAACGGGCAGGCGAAATTGTTCACTTACCCAACTTGGAGGTTCGTACATAGTGAATCCGGCCCGCGGATTGACGTGGAGGAATTCCTCCTTTTCTCCCTTGTACAAAGAGGATAAAATCTTTATTAGAGCGGCAGTTGAGGCTGGCCCCTTACGACCGTAACGGGTGGCGTCATCCTCCCCATTGAAATCCCACATGGGGTGGCCTCTATATTGAAGCGGCTGCACCCCCCGCATAATGCATGCGGCCATGACTCCAATCATGGTTAGTCCGGAATGAGCCAACAGTCTTATCCGGCCCATCAGGTAAAGGACGTCTCTGTCGCTTTCTCTCTGAGAGCTCCGCGGACGCCAGCTCAAGCGTTTCTCCAATGGAGCACTGTTGAACTCGGGGAGACCGATCCGGATAGGATCCGGTAGCGGTACGTCATCTATGTAAGACCATTCCAAAGGCCAGTCCTCGGACGCCTTCTTTGGGGTTCCGGATAAGTATCCGGTCCCGGTGATGCGCCATACTTCGGCTCCGCCCACTTGATATATAGACCCCTCTTGAGAACGGGGCACTAGGCAGAATAACCTCTTCCATAGCGCGAAATGAGCCTCAACGCCTAAAAATAGCTCGCAAAGGGCGACGAAACCCGCAATATGCAATACGGAGGCGGGCGTAAGATTGTGCAGCTGGAGGCCATAGTACTCCAGGAGCCCGCGGAGAAATGGATGAATTGGAAATCCCAGCCCCCTTATTAGATAGGGGACGAGGCACACCCGCTCTCCTTTAGAGGGATTGGGGGTGCTCTCCGCTTGTTTTCCGCCATTGTAGGTGGCGAGACTGGCTCGGACCGGGACCATGTATGACTGAGGGAGAAATCCCTTGGCTTGAAGCGACACTAACTCGCTATGCGGGATGGTGCAACTCTCCCAGTCCCCGGGTTTAGGACCGGAGGGGCGAGGGGAGGAGCTGCGATGGTTGGTCATGTTGGAATGGACCTTTGCTGGGAGCGCTCTGATGATAACTCGCAGAGAGGAGAAGATGTGGTTTGGATCTGAATCCTCATCCCGTTAAATAGGCGGCTCGTTTGTACGGCCAGGGGTGTGGATGTAAAAACACTCCGGCTTTTCGCATTCGTTTAACACGTGGAAGACAGCCATTATTTGGCATGGAAGCCGAGGAGCACAGCATTATAAAAATCGGACATTATTCCTATAGGTACACAGAATTTGGAGAAGAACCCGCCCTGCAATGCCGAAAACAATCTGCGTGCCGGACTCGTCATCATTGAAGCCTGGTTCGGGGGCTACTGAGGGAGTCCTGGATTAGGGGGTGTTCAGGTAGCCGGACTCCAGGACTATGAAGATACAAGATTGAAGACTTCGTCTCGTGTCCGGATGGGACTTCCCTTGGCGTGGAAGGCAAGCTTGGCGATGCGGATATTCAAGATCTCCTACCATTGTAACCGACTCTGTGTAACCCTAACCCTATCCGGTGTCTATATAAACCGGAGGGTTGTAGTCCGTAGGACAATCATCTTCATACACAATCATACCATAGGCTAGCTTCTAGGGTTTAGCCTCCTTGATTTCGTGGTAGATCTACTCTTGTACTACCCATATTATCAATATTAATCAAGCAGGAGTAGGGTATTACCTCCATCGAGAGGGCCCGGACCTGGGTAAAAACATCGTGTCCCTTGTCTCCTGTTACCATCCGGCCTTGACGCACAGTTCGGGACCCCCTACCCGAGATCCGCCGATTTTGACATCGACACTTATCCCCTTATATGGGCGGATGCGGCTATGCGTCCCCACCAGCCTGGTAAAACTCGCTTATCTCCCAAGTGTCGTGATAAATGGCGCGGTTGGGTTACCCACATCCGTATTGATGAGAATCCTGTAAATGAGGGACACGATCTCTGCTTTGACAAGACGTGCCAAGGGAACCGCCTCGCAAAATGCGCTGAGGTGTGGAAGTAAAAACGATTCGAATAAAGGCTTGGTCGTAGTGTGATGTCACGCTACAGAATACGTCAGTAGATTAGATTTGTGTTAATATTATTCTCTCTATAGCAATATGTGGAAACTTATTTTGAAGAGCCGGACAGTACCCTTAGTGTTTACAAACTTTTATGAAGAACTTGGAGGAGGAACCCGCCTTGCAATGCCGAAGATAATCTGCGCGCCGGACTCATCGTCATTGAAGCCTGGTTCAGGGGCTACTGAGGGATTCCTGGATTAGGGGGTGTCCGGGTAGCCGGACTATACCTTCAGCCGGACTCCTGGACTATGAAGATACAAGATTGAAGACTTCGTCCCGTGTCCGGATGGGACTTCCTTGGCATGGAAGGCAAGCTTGACGATGCGGATATTCAGATCTCCTACCATTGTAACCGACTTTGTGTAACCCTAACCCTCTCCGGTGCCTATATAAACCGGAGGGTTTTAGTCCGTAGGACAACCCCAACATACAACAATCATACCATAGGCTAGCTTCTAGGGTTTAGCCTCCTTGATCTCGTGGTAGATCTACTCTTGTACTACCCATATCATCAATATTTATCAAGCAGGAGTAGGGTTTTACCTCCATCAAGAGGGCCCGAACCTGGGTAAAACATTGTGTCCCTCGTCTCCTGTTACCATCCGCCTAGACGCACAGTTCGGGACCCCCTACCCGAGATCCACCGGTTTTGACACCGACAATCTATTTCTTCAAAATAAAACCACCGCCGTGCTCTAAAAGGATATAAGTGAAGTACTAGAGCAAAAACAAACTACTCCAAAAAGATATAAGTGAAGATCAATGAGTAGTTAAATAATTATGTAGCTATGTGAAGACTCTCTATCATTTAAGAATTTTAGATCTTGATACTTTATTCAAACAGCAAGCAAAGCTAAAGAAAATAAAATGACGCTCCAAGCAAAACACATATCATGTGGTGAATAAAAATATAGCTCCAAGTAAAGTTACCGATGGAAGTAGACGAAAGAGGGAGTCCTCCTCCTGGCACGCCCCCTCTCCTGGCCGGCCGCACCCCCTTACTCCTTTATATACGGGGGCAGGGGGGCACCCCAAAGACACAACAATTGATCGTTTGATCTTTTAGCCGTGTGCGGTGCCCCCCTCCACCATAGTCCACCTCGATAATACTATAGCGGTGCTTAGGCGAAGCCCTGCGTCGGTAGAACATCATCATCGTCACCACGCCGTCGTGCTGACGAAACTCTCCCTCAACACTCGGCTAGATCGGAGTTTGAGGGATGTCATCGGGCTGAACGTGTGCTGAACTCGGAGGTGCCGTGCGTTCGGTACTTGATCGGTCGGATCGTGAATACGTACGACTACATCAACCGCGGTGTGCTAACGCTTCCGCTTTCGGTCTACGAGGGTACATGGACACACTCTCCCCTCTCGTTGCTATGCATCACCATGATCTTGCGTGTGCGTTGGAATTTTTTTGAAATTAGTATGTTCCCCAACAATAACCAGCACCTAAAGCATTCTTTTCATGATCTACTTGCATAGAAAATTTACTACTCTCCACATAAGCAAAATTCTTCTCATTCGGAATAGTGGGAGTATCATAAAAGACTTGAATACTATAAATTGTTTCCACAGTAAAAGAGTAATTTTCCGAAAAAGGGTAATCATAATCATGACAAGTTTTATAAATATAGTCATCACTACTTTTTATAGCATAAGTTTCATCACAATAATCATCATAAGTAGCAACTTTGTTCTCATCATATTCAATTGAAACCTCTTCTGAAATAGTGGATACATCACTAAATAAAGTCATGACCTCTCCAAATCCACTTTCATAAATATTATAAGATTCAACATCCTCCAAAATAGTGGGATCATTACTTCCTAAAGTTGACATTCTTCCAAACCCACTTTCATCAATATAATCATCATAGGTAGGAGGCATGCTATCATTATAAATTTGCATATCGAAACTTGAGAGGCTAAAAATATCATCTTCATTAGACGTAGCATCCCCAAGCTTGGGACAAACATTAATTGTAGCAAATATATTCTCAAATATGTCATCCTCATCAAACATAGCTTCCCCAAGCTTGGGCCTTTTCATATCATAAGCATAATCACTCTCATCATTAATAGTATGGATAGCACCAATAGTATAGCAATTATCATATTCTTCCAAGCAAGTGCCAAAAAGATTTTCAAGATCATAAGAAGTATCATTATCTTCCCAATCATAATCACCACAACAAGCAATAGGCATAAGAGATCATCATCAAGTGCATCATCTTCCACAATTATTTTTGATTCATTTTCATGAGGCACAACAATAATAGGAGCAACATTATTTGGGAGAGATATATTTTTACCTCTCTTCCTTTTCCTTTTCTTCTACTTCACCACATCATGTGTGGGTTCAATCCTCTTTTTGGATCTCCTTATTAATGAGATTGGTTAAAGAAGGCTCCTTCTCGTTACCTGATTCATCATAAGAAATAATAGGAGGATATTGGGAAGTCTCTTCCCTTTCATTAGTATTCCTTTCATATTCTATTTGTTTTCTTTTCTTTATGTAATTGGCAATATAAGGATTTCCAATGCAATTCACCGCACAATACATATAAATTTCTTCTAGATCAAAATGAAGAACTCTATCAAGGGCAAATGTCCTTAGTTATACATTTAATTTCTTCACAACCCAAGAGCAAACTAAGTTCATTATGATGTGCAAGGAAAATCAAGTCATCACAATTTTTGGACACGATACGATCATGAAACAATTTGCATTGGGTACTGAAATGATCACGTTCATTGCAAAGTTCACAAGTATGGCTAACAAAGTTTAAACTTTCAGCACACGCATCTAGGCTTTCTTGCAACCATTTAGTTTCTAAATACTTATGCCTCTTGCAATATCTATCTTCCCTATTTGGTGTGTACATGCAAACCCAATGCACTCCACAAAAATTGGCATGTTTATAGGAGACATTTTCATCATAACTAGTGCAATCATCATTAGTACTATGGATATTCAAGGAGTTCATACTAACAACATTGCAATCATGCTCATCATTCAAAGATTTAGTGCCAAACATTTTAATACATTCTTCTTCTAACACTTTGGCACAATTTTCCTTTCCATCATACTCACGAAAGATATTAAGAAGATGGAGCGTATGAGACAAACTCAATTCCATTTTTTATAGTTTTCTTTTATAAACTAAACTAGTGCTAAAACAAGAAACAAACAGATTCGATTGCAAGATCTAAAGATATACCTTCAAGCACTCACCTCCCCGGCAATGGCGCCAGAAAAGAGCTTGATGTCTACTACGCAACCTTCTTCTTGTAGACATTGTTGGGCCTCCAAGTGCAGAGGTTTGTAGGACAGTAGCAAATTTCCCTCAAGTGGATGACCTAAGGTTTATCAATCCGTAGGAGGCGTAGGATGAAGATGGTCTCTCTCAAACAACCCTGCAACCAAATAAAAAAGAGTCTCTTGTGTCCCCAACACACCCAATACAATGGTAAATTGTATAGGTGCACTAGTTCGGTGAAGAGATGGTGATACAAGTGCAATATGGATGGTAGATATAGGTTTTTGTAATCTGAAAATATAAAAACATCAAGGTAACTAACGATAAAAGTGAGCGTAAACGGTATTGCAATGCTAGGAAACAAGGCCTAGGGTTCATACTTTCACTAGTGCAAGTTCTCTCAACAATAATAACATAATTGGATCATATAACTATCCCTCAACATGCAACAAAGAGTCACTCCAAAGTCACTAATAGCGGAGAACAAACGAAGAGATTATGGTAGGGTACGAAACCACCTCAAAGTTATTCTTTACAATCAATCCGTTGGGCTATTCCTATAAGTGTCATAAACATCCCTAGAGTTCGTACTAGAATAACACCTTAAGACACAAATCAACCAAAACCCTAATGTCACCTAGATACTCCAATGTCACCTCAAGTATCCGTGGGTATGATTATACGATATGCATTACACAATCTCAGATTCATCTATTCAACCAACACATAGAACCTCAAAGAGTGCTCCAAAGTTTCTACGGGAGAATCAAGACGAAAACGTGTGCCAACCCCTATGCATAGGTTCATGGGCGGAACCCGCAAGTTGATCACCAAAACATACATCAAGTGAATCACGTGATATCCCATTGTCACCACAGATACGCACGGCAAGACATACATCAAGTGTTCTCAAGTCATTAAAGACTCAATCCGATAAGATTACTTCAAAGGGAAAACTCAATCCATTACAAGAGAGTAAAAGGGGAAAAGCAACATAAGATCCAACTATAATAGCAAAGCTCGCGATACATCAAGATCATGGCAAATCAAGAATAGAGAGAGAGAGAGAGATCAAACACATAGCTACTGGTACATACCCTCAGCCCCGAGGGTGAACTACTCCCTCCTCGTCATGGAGAGCGTCGGGGTGTTGAAGATGGCCACAGGTGAGGGTTCCCCCCTCCGGCAGGGTGCTGGAACAGGGTCCCGATTGGTTTTTGGTGGCTACAGAGGCTTGCGGCGGCGGAAATCCCGATCTATTCTATTCCCCCAAGTTTTTAGGGTATACGGGTATATATAGGAGGAAGAAATACGTCAGGGGAGCCACGAGGGTGGAGGGCGGTGGGCGCGCCCCCTGCCTCGTGCCTTCCTTGTTGCTTCCTTGACGTGGACTCCAAGTCTCCCCGGTTGCTTTCCTTCCAAAAATAACTTCTCCAGAAGGTTTCATTCCGTTTCGACTCTGTGTGATATTCCTTTTCTTCGGAACACTGAAACAAGGGAAAAAATAGGAACTGACACTGGGCTCTAGGTCAATAGGTTAGTCCCAAAAATAATATAAAAGTGTTTAATAAAGCCCATAAACATCCAAAACAGATAATATAATAGCATGGAACAATCAAAAATTATAGATACGTTGAAGACGTATCACTGCTATCCGAGCATCTTACCCCAGGCCCTTTGTATCTTGCATCATGCTAATGTATTGTTAGTTATCTATGACTGCCATCAACAATTGTATGGTGCTCAATTGGAACGTGTGCGGCCTTATCCTATGCGCCGCTGAATTATGTGTAGTCTTGTTCATCATCATCACACCTATCATTTTTCTCTTGGAGACAAAGATCGAACTCATGGAATGTGTCCTTGTACTGGAAATCCTCGGCCTGGCCTTTGCTGATTCCTTGTGCTTCCTTCTTGCCATTGGTACACGAGGGGGAATCATCCTTGCCTTCTTGTCCTACCTGTTTGACATCACGAGCACTACTAACTCCACCAACTTTATGTCTGCCATGGTGGTAATGCGTGCTTCGTGCGCCTCTTGGAGTATTTCAGTCGTTTATGGCGCTCGGTCGCATAGTGACAAAATTGTGTTCATGTAGAGGAGACGATGAACCTCAAGCCTTCCATGCTTCTTGTATGGATTATATCGGGAGACTTCAACTTGGTATGCAAAGTAGAGGATAATAGTAACTCATCTATAAACACATGGTTAATGAATGCTTTTAGGTCGGCCTTAAACATTCTAAAGGTCTCTAAGCTGCCGTTACACAATCTAAAATTCACTCAGGGTAGCAGCTATCAAGTACAAACTAGAACTAAGGCAAATCATGTATTTTGCATTGTCGAATGGGGTTTGTTTGTTTCCCCAATGCCACATGCATTCAATTGCTTCATCTATCTCTGATCATTGTGCAATGATGTTGACTGTGCAAGTTTTCCAACGCCAATGCAGTGTCAGGTAGCTAGGCAATATCGATTTGCGCAAGCGGGAGGTGGAGGATGAAGACGCCAGCGACCCCATTATAATTTCCTTTCTCTGTGGGGTTCTTATTGTAAGTCGCTCCACTTAGTACTGGGTTTTCACCAAGTTTAATGAAGTCATTTCATTACGGAAAAACTTACATATTGGCAGCGCCAACGTAGACCAAAACGATTTGAATTGCATAAAAACAACGCCTAAGAACTGGAATGCGTAGGATGAGGAGCGAAGTAATTTCTTGAATTGGTGTGCTTCCAATTAATCATACCATCCTCACCATCTGTGAATCGCACCTCGCCCATCGATTAGACCGTTGTTGAGCCTATTTATCATATCCTTGATCCATTTGTTCGCTGCAGACGTAATTGGCATAACTGTTGTTCCTTATTGAGTGCTTGAATAGAGCTGACACCAACGTGTGCAGCGGCATGTTCAACAGCCATGCGTACCGATGCCCAGAAGGAGGCGCGGTTACAGTTGCCGATCTCAGAGCATCTCTACCTGATTCCTTATAATTTAGCCCTTCAAAAAGTCTCCTGTTACCTTACTCCTTACATTTGAGGAGTTCAATGAAAATGGTTTCTACCAGAACCCCTAAACTTAACTCCCTAAAAAAATTAACTAATTCTTTAAGTTTTTTTAGGTTCTACATTTCAACTACACACTTGCACACATATTATATCCAAACTTGGTAATAAAGTTCACACAATTCATGAATATTACAAATTAAAAGTTTACAAATCAAATTATTCAAATTCAAATACATGGAAGAGTCCAAATGAAGTAAAGAACATGATAGAAGCACAACAATCAAGTGATATGGAGTAGTTCACACAATTCGTGAATATTACAAATTAAAAGTTTACAAATCAAATTATTCAAATTCAAATACATGGAAGAGTCCAAATGAAGTAAAGAACATGATTGAAGCACAACAATTGAGTGATATGGAGTAGCCACTAATGCTCAACAAGAACATATTGGAGCTGGGTACAAACTTCTTGGTTCTCGATGCTTCGATGTGCTGGGAGGAATCTGTCTGTCATGTTTACATTGTGTTCCGGCTCAACATGATATCCATTGGAGGTGTACCAAAAGTTCTCGAGCATGCCTCTCTCATCTTCAATGACCATGTTATGCAATATGATGCAACATGTCATATTTGCCATAGGACATGTGGGTTCCAATACTCGCCAGGGCCACGAATAATTGCAAAGCGTTTCTGTAGCACACTCAAAGCTCTCTCAACATCCTTCCTTACCGACTCTTGACGCATTGCAAAGTGGGTTGTCTTGTTGCCTTGAGGGCACGAGATTATCTTCACAAATGTGGTCCATGGAGGATAGATGTCATCTGCAAGGTAGTAACCCATCGTGTACTAGCGGCCATTTACAACATATAGTTGCAAGTACGATCATGTCCGAGAACAAGCCTTCCGAACAGTGGTGATCTTGACATCACATTCAGGTCATTACGAGAGCCAAGCAATCCAAAGAATGAATATCAAATCCTTAGATCTTTTGATGCAGCTATCTCAAGAGTGATTATTTGATTCTGGAGTGCCCTTTGTACTGAAATTTCCATCTTGTGGGACAATTCTTTCATGGCCAGTGCACACAATTAATTGACCCAAGTATTCCAGGCCATCATCGTTATTCACTCAAACCCAATGGTCCCTTTGTGTCTTCACAACTCGGTGCCCTCAAGTACTCCGCTCCATAGATCTCAATCACGGCTTGTGGATATCTCCAAACGATCTCCGGGATTGGATCTTCCACAATGCGACATAGTCTTCAATGGTGTCGGCCAAACGCCCATAGGCAAGCACTCGAGCATCTGCGACACACTTCATCAATGTGCTCGCACTTATATCCGCTGATGCACCTCGCCTCAGTTTAAACCATGCATCATGCTTCTCTACAACTTTTTCAATGGTGAAGAAGAGACTTCAAGGCAGCCGAAATCGACGAAAAAATACTTCTCTGCATAGGTTGCATTGTGGCTGAAGTAATCCTTCACCAGCTCAACATGACCCTCTTCTCTATCTCGATTAATGTACAAAAGGCCGAACCGTGATCCTAGTCTCATACTTCTCCGGATTGGTTGCATTGTGGCTAAAGTAACCCTTCATTAGCTTGGCATGACCCTCTTCTGTATATGGATTGATGTCAAAAGGCCAAACTATGATCCTAATCTCAGCCGTTGAAAGTCCTCGTTAATGATCATGGTGATGGCCATTTTGAAATCATCATTTCCTTCTTCCTCCTCGTTCGATGAAGAGTTGTCGAAGAACATCTCCCTCAACCTCTTCATCTACACTATGCAATATTTTTTGTTGAATTCGATTGTAAAAACATCAAAACATAATGAAAATAGCTAAAAGAATGCACCTAATCAATTCGTCAAACACTTTGAGGGCAGAGGAGGTGAGAGCCTCGGTGAGCCGATGCTGGAGCTAGGGGTGGACGGCGGGTCTGCAAGACGACCAACAGTAGACGTTGTGGCCTCAAGGAGGAAGATTCCCCTCAAACCGATCCCCGGGCGACGACAAAGTTCGCCAGTCTTGCCGCAATAATGGTGCCACCAAGCTCCTCGGCGGGTCCTCTACATCACCTTCATCGTCCGCCAGCTTCGTTTTGGACCAAACCAAGCTCCTCGATTGGGTTTTCTCGTCCACGAGATCGAGGTGACGGCGGCTTAGATATCGATAGATCCAGTGATAGCGGCGACTGGCGACCGAGATATCAGTAGTAACTAGCGAACGCGGTTGGGGACCGAATCAAAGTGGGGTAGGAGGGGCAGTGAAAGCTATGGGCCGGCGGGGGAGAGTCGGAATTTATCCTGAGAAATGACGTCAGTTGAGTATATTTGAGGGCCAGCCGAGCCGTCGCTTAATTTTTTTGAAGGAGTTAAGCCAGATAAAAGTTTGGCTAAGTCGGGTTTAACTCTTCAAAACAAAAAATATATAAGAAGTTAAAGCCTTTTAAGGATCTACTACTAGAAATGCTCTCACGAGGACACGGCGATTTGATCATGCGTTTTTGTTATGTGTGTTTTTTGATCATAAGAATTTTGTGTGTTTTTGTTATACCTATGTTTTAACAATTTTGTGAATGTTTCGTGAAAAGAAAAAAGACTCCGAGAATCAAAGGGACCTTAAAGTCGCCGTGGCTGGAAGTAGCTAGTAGCATAGGTGGAACTTGATGGATTCGATCGGAGCGGTACGTGCACCGACGGAGCAACCACAGTAGGAAACTTGCCGCCCCACGCGCCAAACAATCTTCAATCTTGTGCCCGAAGCGATCGATCTGCAGCGTCCGCCCTCCACGTACTCCTCGACGGCGACTGGCGGGCGGCGACGTATGTATGTTCCGACCATGGCAGCGACGGCACTCGACCGACCGGTCTCCTCGCCGTGTCACTGCTTCCCCCCGTCGCGGCGCGCCTGGCCGCCCCCGCGCCACCGATCAGTCGGCCTCGCGCGCTCGCGCTCGCGCTCGGAGGCCGACGTGCCGCGAAGGGGACCGGCCGGCGGCAGCTTGGCCAATTTCCACGGATTCTTGGAGGGCTCTCACGATCACGATCCGGCCACAGTTTCCGCGTGCGGTTCGGCTGCTGGGTCCTCTTCGTCTTCGATCGGCGCCCGCGGCGTCGCTCTCTCCCGCACAATCGCCGTACGTACGGACCCGGTTACAGCGAAAGGACGAGAGGAAGTTTCGACTCCGTGTGAATGGATGCATCTCTTTCGTGTCTCGTCATGTCTCTAAGCGATAGTGGCATAAGTGCACGTCTTTTTTGGCTGCTGCTTTGTGCTTGATGGACAGGCAGAAAGGTGCCGCTGTCGATTTACGTCTTGGAATCAACGCGGAGTATGATTTTTCTCTGGACTTGCGTGAAGTTCTCGAGAAATTCTCAGGCTCCAAACGATAATGATGATGCCAGGCGGCGGCCGGCTCCATTCATCTTGTGAAGCTCTTCCTGGTTACCCTCTTTGAACTGGATTGAAGAGATTTCGTTCACAATTCCTATGTTTTGTACTCAAACTGCGACACTTGTTTTGGATTAGAGGAGGGTATTTCGTGCTACGTACTCCCTCCGTCCGGAAATATTTGTCGGAGAAATAAATGTAACAAGACGTATTTTAGTTCTAGATGTATCCATTTTTATTCATTTCTCCGACGAGTATTTCCGGACGGAGGGAGTAACATCTAAATCCTGCGTTTCCTATTCCTACGTGACACACGATAGACTGATAGAGGCTCTCCCGTCAGGCCAGTCCAGCGACCTCTTTCATTCTGTCAATCTATGCTCAAGAACTCCAGAGCTTTCTTTCTTCATCAGCTTCCACCGAATCCGGCACACAAAAAAGGCGCCACCGGCCAATCCAGGCAGAAAGAGACGATCAGAGGGCGTCACCATTTTCGTTCCAGGACGGCGACTGCCACTAGCTCTCTAGTATGAGCAAACACTATCCTCTAATCCCTCCGGTCACAATCTTATCGGACAAAACACAACACAGCATCAGAAAGGTACTTCACCGAACTGAAAGGAAAGCTACACACCAACAAACAAAGCAAACAAACAAACATGCTCAGTTACATCCCGTTCTGCACGATAAGCATGTTTCATGTCTGATATCTCTTAAAACTAACGGCAAATTAATACTTTATTGCCGCGACGCCATCGATGTTTCGACAGCAGCATGTTGGCGCGAAATATAACTGCATTTTTATTCAGCATGTAAAGGAAACGGATGAGAGCGAGTTAGTTACATGTTTGCAGTAAACTAAGAAGGCGTTGTTTATTCAAGGCCAAAGAGGCAGAGCTGTCACTTTGTATCCTGTGTTTCCTGCACCTTATTTCTTTGAGAGGGAAACTTATGGCTGATGAAATTTGGTCGGTCGCAGATTGCACACCGACACCGGGTCGCCTCGCGTCGCATCCAAGGATGCTCCTCTATACATGGCCACCACCTTATTTGTCAGAAACCATGGGTGGTCGGCCTTCTACAGCCGACGAAGCCGAAACCTCGATCGAGCACTCTAGCACTTGAGGTCATTTCATGTCGACGGGTGTTAGCTTCTCCAAACGAATTGGGAGCTGACTGGGTGCACACCTTCTGTTGAGTTCCCTGCACACCCTTTGTCCTCACCAGCTTACTGTTAGGCGTTCGAAGCTAAAATTAAATAAGTTGGCTAGCATTCATCTTCAGCGGAAGCTTTCACGGTCTTGCGATAACGCGGAAAAAGCATTCGCTTGATCTTCTTTTCGGCTGAACGTTCAGATAACGCCTGAAACCAAAGGTTCAGAAAGGTTATTCTGGATTGCACGAAAGGACCAGAGGTAATTTTAAAAGTTTAAGCCCAATAACCAACCTGGGCATTGAATGAAAATCGAACGGTCCGAGCTTCCAAGCCAGAAAAGGCTCTGACGTCGATACCAAGACTATCGACACCTATCAAACTTGCATCCTGCAAAATGAATAAGACTGAGCTCTATGAGAAATCAAATCGTGTCATCAAGGTAGAAACAGCACTGTCACAACCAACATACGGAAAGGTACTGTTATAATCTCACAAAATATAAACAAGGAGAAAATGTCTGTTGATGCCATTTTCTACACTGAAGTATTAAGTTTATAGGCAAAGCAGAGCTTCTTGTACATAAGAATGATTAGTTTCAGATATTGTACTAGATGTAAATTCACACATATTACCAGGATTAAATTTCAGGTAAAGTATGATAGTTCCACTAGATGTAAATTCATGCATATTACCAGGATTAAATTTCAGGTGAAGTATGATAGTTCAAATATACATGTCACCAGGATTAAATTTCTGGCACCGTATTTTTTAGGAATCTTTATTTTTTCAGGAATAAATTTCAGGTACAGTATGATAGTGCAACTCCAAAGTTAAGTTGATGGTAAGAATTATCCTATTCATCATGCACAATAACCTACTAAGGAGTATCGAAGCTGAGTAAAGCATTACTGAACAGAAACACACCTCTACTGTAAGGCCTTTTTTCCGGCTACAGAGGGACCTTAGAGCCATGGTACACTGATCACTGTTTTCTTTGACGCGTTTTATAATGTCCGAAGCATGATTTGAAAGAAGATCTGGTTCTGCATCTTGAAAGTCTTGTGGATCAATCATAAACTGCAACAATCAACATGATGACTACCAAGCCAAGAAAAATGATGCTGATTATTTACCATTTTCACATTACAAAGTAATACATCGATTGAAGTATCCTTTACTTGTCAACTGAAAGCATTGGGTTGAAGAGGGATGCTTTACCTGCTTACCATAGACGGAAAACAGCTCAATTGACATCATTTCCAGCTTGTAGATGGTTGAATCAATGCTACTTTCCGTATTGTTGATGTCCAATCTCGATTTATCACCATCTGAATATTCAGTTAGTATTAGTTATATGGATTTTCAAGGCAAGTAACTGAATGAAAGATTTACACTGATCAAATTACCAATTAGGCCATTGGTTCCAGAAGCTGGCTGGGGTTCTCTGTTGTATTCCTCTGTTAGGTTGACTCTTATTAGAACAAATAACTGGATAGAAGCACATGAGTGATAAAAGCAACTATGAGCAAGCTGTGAGAAGCACCTCTCCAATTAGATGAATAACCATCGGCACTGCATTCAGCACCAAATAAACTCCTCAAATAAGACTCTTCTTCGATAAAAGCAGGTCTCAGGTATCCTACAATAGAGACACCGTTTGATGGATTATCAATCTTCTCCCCATGATTATCATGAACAGCCTGCATAAGAAAAGTGTGCTTAATGTGGTTAAGGAATGATGGAGATAAGGCAGTGCTCCTTGTGACAATTCAGGCTATGAAATATGCTAGCCAATGCATCTACTATTTACTTTTTCGAAACGGAATGCATCTACTATTTAATGAACTTCTACAGCAAAATTCAGGATAATAATAAAAAATAGGTGGTGTTTTGCAGATTTTATTTTGTTCTGCACTTTAAAATGGCATGTTTCAGCAATCCACTCCAGTTTTTGGCGCAGCTTTTATACACCATAGTAACTGACGGAATGCATATAACAGAGCAACAAAAAAATATATAACTCATTTATGTTTGTCCTTATTTTCCATTGACTAGCTGAGTGCATATCTTGATTATTATTTTTGTTCCGGTTGACAAAGAGCACGTATCTTCGAGAGAAACTTTAGCAAATCTTGAATTCTTATACCCGTTTTAGTCTTAATATGAGTATACCTGATAGGCTAAGATTGTTCTGGGTGTGTTATTTACCTAGGACACCCCCACCTCCCCTCCATCGCAAGAGAAGGCACTTCGATTTATTTCAGTAGTTGCTTATCACACAGTAAATGTTCGGGACTTACCTTTGTCAAACACTTGGCAAAATATATAGGATGTATTGAACGCATCGTCACCGGCATTCCCCACTCTATAAGAATATCCGTTATTTCTGTGTCAACCTGTGGTATTTCACAGTGGAGAGCATCAATAATGACATGGTTTGTTGTTAATGAGAAAACTGACAGATAATGCCAGCTGAAAGCAGCTACAAACTTTCTTAGCGAACCTTGCTGTCGTTATCATGCATGTCCATAGAATCCTCAACGACCACGTGGTCGCTGAAATCACTAGTTACCGCACTAGTTTCACCGATAATGGCACCATCCGTTCCGATCAAAACTGTCTGCAATAAAAATGCCATTTCAGCCGTAAGAAAAATATTCTTGCAGCCAAAACGTTGATGCACACTACACTTGAGAGTTGAGAATAGCGTTCATGTCAAACAAGACAACATTATGATGACTTCATCACAAAATACAGACTGGAGAACTAAGTTGACGAGGCACCACAGGGTCCTTATAATGCAACTCAGAATGGAATTTGGAAGACAGTGAACCATTTTTTGCCTGTTAGTAGACCACTGATAATCATATTAAAACATCTGTGCTTGTCAAGAGACACACCGACAGAAAAGGAAACAGAGGTCATCTTACCACAGGGTTGTTTGCATCATCATCTTCCAAGATGTTCCCGTCATCAGGTACTTGAAAGAAAATGTCTGTATGCAATCTCGCCCAGTGTAAGTGTTAGATGCACAACATGGGAAATGATGAAGATTCTTCTGTAAAATATGTGCTTGTGCACCAAGGGGTTACCTCCATAGTCATCAACAACATACTGAAATTCTGACCAAGAAACATGTCCATGAGGTTCATTATGCACCCTGGCAGGAAATACGAGCAATCCCTTGCTATTTGCCTACACAAGGTGGAAACATTGTCCAGCAAACGATAAGATATTTACTACAGCGGGAGGGATTTATGTTAGTTATTTACAAATGTATGCTCAGACTTAAGCCGGTCATTGCTATGCCGAACTAAAATGACTCGATGCACTTAGCAACAAAAGCACTGTTTTGTTATCCTAGGTTACCTCTACTACTGTTCTAGCTGTTTCTACATCCGTCAGTGAAATGTCTTTTTTCTTTGGGCGTTCTTTGATTTCTTCAAGAGGATGGTATCCCCGATCTCTCATGTACTTGGAATCTGGCACTGAATCTGAGTAGTCTGCAGCCACACGGACTTTGTTGAGGGATGAATCCTGATCAGTTGCCAACCAGCAAGGCTGAATTGATCCAAAAGTGTTTCGGCATCTAAAACTACAATACGTTGTTACATCAGTCAGGTTCAGCAAAAAAGCGTCATTTAATGGAGTAAGTTGAAGCAGTGAAGGAGGGAGTGACCTTAAACTTGAGAAGTCATGAAATCTCTGGGCATGAAATGGGGTTCGGATCCAGTTTGTAGTGGCTCCTGCCGACATTGGTAAACTCCAGCGAAGGACAATCTTATGTCTGCGAAAATACACCAATTGGTAACTAAGAAAATCACTGTATAAACATGAAAAAGAAAATAACGAATAAGAGGTTATGCAGTACATATGAAAGAAAAACAAAAGTGTCATTAGTCGCCAATTTACAAGTAAAAATGTCTAAAGCAGGGAATGAAACAATTAACCAATGGCATGACCAGTTGCAAAGCGAAATGTTAATTTCTTCTGCAAAGGCAAGGTGCACAATCAGCGTTTCCCACTGATCCCAATTCAGAGTGCTGCTCCTCAAATCATAGGAGACTAACAGAGCACAGAACACTGGACACAGATTGGGAGAAAAATGATTTTGAAAAGAAAATTCAACAATTCATGTAATAAATCCAATAAAAGTGTCAGCATTCCTCCTCCCAACTGCAATTCTACATGTCCCCGAGAAAAAGAGCCACTCTGAATTGAGTGAATTGCCGCTCACACTAACCAGCAGCACAGTCCGTAAATTCGATTTATTTTTGTTGGTCATTTCAATCCATAACCCTAGTTCCTGAACGCATCGCTTTCTGGTGGGGCCTAGCGGATCAAGAACACTGTCAAAAAATTGAAGCCGCTGCCGCACGCAGCACAAAATCGCACGCTCCAACACAGAAGTGATTCGACCAAATCCTCCAGCCTTAACCAGGAGCTGCGGTGAGCGCTCACGTGTTGAGGAAACAGTTGCACTCAAGAAGAATCAGCCGTCTGGCTGCCGCCCCCTCTCCCCTGTCCCTCCAACGGCAGTACAAAACAAGATTACTTGTGTTCTGCACCTCCCGAGACCAGTTCTTTGACACCACCGCCGTCTCCCGAGATCACGCAGACACGCGCTGGTCGCAGCCAATCTTAATTGGAGGAAAATAAGAGAGAATAGCAGCACGCACCTTCAGCTCGCCAGCAAGCCGCGGAGGAAAGGCTGGTCCCTGAAACCCAAACCACAGAGAGGGCAGGATCAGAGATTCAGAGGAAAGTATGATATGGGCCGGAGGCGGCGAGACCAGAGCGACTCGCTCGCTCTCTCGAGCAGCCCCGGCACGGCGGAACGCAGGCGGATCACGGCGGCGGAGAGTGGCGGTGGCTGGCTGCAGAATACGGCCTTGGCGAGCCGCGAGGAGCCTATTTTCTCTCCTTGGCCCGCCTCGCTCGCTCCTCTGTTTCCTCTGCCCCTTTCCTCCCTCTCGCCGTGCGCTTTCAGGCGTGGGGCAGCGGCACCACGGGAGGGCGCTTTTGGTAATTTCACTTTATTATAAGAATTGTTTTTTTTGCCGCTGTGCTGACTGCTGACCCAAGTTCCAAACCAATTTTTTTTATGTTTGCAGCTGCAGATTCTTCTCTCTTTGGAACCGCAGATTCTCGTGTATGTTTCTCTTGTTTTCTGAATGTTTTTTTGTTTCTGAATGCAACGCACAGCGGCACTGAGATGAGATGTTTTTGGTTCGGTTGGGGTTGGTGAGGAGTGGATCTCGAGGGTAATTTCCGCATTTAAAGTGTACCGTGCTGGCCCCACTGCTGCTAAAATGAGCGAGTGAATGATGTTGGCAGGGACACTTCGGCTCACGCTTTAATTATTCTGAAGATCACATGTGTTGGCAGTTTTGGCACACAACTCTACGTACAACTCCCCGCAGAAATAAAAATAAAACTCTACGCAGAACTACTGCTGCTACTCCATCCATTTCCTTCGATTTCCTTGTCAAATTTATATTAACACCGCTTGGTAGTAGAAGAACTGTATAGTTTTTTAAAAGGAAAACGAAAAATTGGCAGGGTCTCATTCATGCACGCAGCATGCTGGTGCTGGGCGATAAGCCTCGTGTGCAGCGGATGAAGGATGTATGGATGGCATTCGAGTGAGAAGATACCCGAGATAGGAGAGCATCTTGTGTTGTGCCATGCGCATGCATGTCAGTTGGGATTGATGGACGTGTGCCATGTGTCGTACTTAGCCTCGTGGCACCAATAGCAGCAGAGCAGGAGAGGGGAATATGTCTTCCAAGGTGTGCTATTCCGTTGGCATCAAAGTTTGGGCCTCCGCATGGAAGGAATCTGCAGCGCCAGCCTCACGCTCGTCATCGGCTGCCGGCACGCACCAAAACCGCACGATCGGCTGGATTATCAGGCGAGGAACAAGACATTTTTCCACCCACGATGCCTTCATTACATCTGCAACCTATTTTTGCATCAGAAAACTTTCCGTTTTGCTAGTATTTATTCCGTGTGTTTGTATGCTCACTTTTTGCTTGGGAAAATGACGTGTAGGGTCATGTGTTCTGGTTACGGTCACCCTTAGTGTGGGGACATGTACGTCTACATATACTGCCGCCAACAGCATGGCATGGCCCATGTGATGTGAGAGAGATGCTCGCGCTCATGCTCCGAGCAAACAAGCAAAGGTCTTCTACGATACTCCAGCTCTTGCTGTTACAAACATCAAGCTTCGAGCACTCACCGATTTTGCCACTCTCATTCCCATCTGATGCACGGTGTCGAGCCATGACGACGTACTGTGTCTAAACAGAAACTGAAAATAGGCAAAGAACCTTTTTTCAGTTTCTACTCGCTGTCGCCGACGACGCAAAACCGTGAATCGTGCCGTGCGGCCTGCGCCGGCACCGAAATGGAAAGCCAACCGCCGGCGCCGTGCACGGCGTCGCCGTCACTCGTCACTGCCCGCCGC
Organism: Aegilops umbellulata; assembly: GCA_032464435.1. Classification (NCBI taxonomy): domain Eukaryota; kingdom Viridiplantae; phylum Streptophyta; class Magnoliopsida; order Poales; family Poaceae; genus Aegilops; species Aegilops umbellulata. The sequence continues at coordinate 465,484,747 of CP136056.1, read as the reverse complement.
TCACGAGGTGGCCCCGACGGCCCAGCCCATAACACGTGCGGACCATCTACGGCCCAAGCCCACCCAAACTGGCCCGGGCCTTCTCTCCGTCCCCATCGCCGCCACGCCAGGCTCTGCTACCCGCGGACCCTGGCCGGAGCGGACCGCCGGCCGTCCGCCAACTCCGGCGATAAATTCTCGCGCGGAGACCGCCGCTTTCGCCGTCGCCGTCATCAATCTGCGGTGGGTTACTGGAGCCAGGTCCGTCCCCGGGTTACTCGTTACTCTTGCCACAATCTGCGTAGGTCTCCTCCCTTCATCGACTGTAGACGAACAATTCATGGTGGATACATACCGCAAATTCCAGCAGGAAGAAACTACTTTCGTTGAGCAGTCGAGCGCTGCTGTTGTTGTTTACACCCGTTCAGCACCCGAAATTTCTCTGAAAACCCGCCGCTACCCACTGAAGAAATGTGCCTTGCGGCGGCGCGTGGTTGGGTGATGGATCCTGTGATTTTATTATTTTACCTAGGAACTGCTCTGCGCTGATTTACTGGTGATATTTTGCTTCCGTTTAGGTGATGCTGACCGGTAGTGACTCATGGGCTCACTGCATTCCAAGCTCAGTTTTCCAACTTCTGATTACTGAATTGAATTTGAGCCATAGGATTTCACTGTGGAGAAGTCCCCCCCGGATTTGTTCTATCTTGGTTAGATGCCGCAGCATAAACGGTGGAATAAATCTGGAATAAGTGGACTGGCCAGTCAAGTCACAGCATCTCTCTGTTTTGTTCCAGTTTCTCGGGAAAGAAATGCGCAGTAGAAAATATTTTAGGGCTGTAAAGGAACCCCTGCCATATATTGGATTGAGTACAGAACAGTGGTATACTAACAATAGCTCATACAACTTATGGTTACATTGCTGAAATAGCTCTAGGCAACGGAGTGAAAGCTGAAACAACACTACTGATACTTGGGTACATAATATTAGAGACTGAGATCCGCAGCTGCGGCGCTTCTTCCTCTCGAGATAGGCTTCACCTCTTCTGTTTATTCTGCCCACGTCTCATCCTGAAAAGAGATGGATTGAGTCATATACTTTGTGAATCTAATTACTTGGCAGTCATCTAACCAATGCTATCTTTTATGTTGCATTTATATGAGCTCTCTTGAAAGTTTTAAACTTCACATTACGGCTATTCGAATTCAAAGAGATTATATACATTATGTAAAATTTTGAGTGGTACTATACTGTTGCCACATAAAAGCCCACCAGGAAACTTACATTTCAAGAAATCCTTCCTTGATGCTTATGACAGGTGACTCGGTGGTGGCGGGGATTGGAGAAGCGATGGTGGTGGAGAGCTGTAGTGGTGCAGAGGCTGTGGAGATGTTGAAGAAACTGGTGGCGCTTTTGCATGAGGAAGCTGAATCGGTGGTGGTGGGGATTGGTAAGAGTTCAGATATGGTGGTGGAGAGCTGTACGGATAAAGAGGCTGTGGAGATATTGATGCTGGTGGTGGAGAGCCATAGGGGTAAAGAGGCTGTGGAGATGTTGAAGAAACTGCTGGCGATTTTACATGAGGAAGCTGAATCGGTGGTGGTGGGGATTGGTACGAGTTCAGATATGGTGGTGGAGAGCTGTAGGGGTAAAGAGGCTGTGGTGATATTGATGCTGGTGGCGGATTAGCATGAGGAACATTTGGTTGTAGATGTTTTGGTGGTACAGGTGGAGAATATTGGTAAGGTGGGGGTGAAGATCCATAGTTAAATGGAGGTGGAGAGTTATAATGGCGAGGAGGCGCTGGTGACAATGGTAGAAGAGGCGACTTGTAGTTGTACGGAGGTGGGGACTGCAGGTATGGCAGCGGTGGAGCTACGTGGCTGTTCGGAGGTGGGGAGTTGTAGTAGTATGGAGGTGGTAAATACTTGTGGGTTGGTGTTGGATTGTTAGATGTTGGTGGAGCTTGGTAGTTGTTTGAAGGTGTGGACTGTTGGTACGGTGGCGGCAAAGAGTAGAAGTTCTGTGGAGGTGATGGATACTGATATGATGGAGGTGGAAACTTGTTAGAAGGAGGTGGTGAATGCTGGTATGGTACTGGTGGGGATTTGTAGTTGGACGGAGGTGAGGAATGCTGGGATGGGAGTGGCGGTGAATTAGATGGATACATCGATGGTAGAATGTGAGGTTTTGAACATCCAGCAAATGTCTTCTTTGATCCAAAAGCCATTACTTGGTTGGCTTGGAGAACCACTTCTTCACTGGACTTTGAGTAAACGCTAACTCCAGAGAGATTTAACTCCATGGGCACATTGCAGTCAGATCCTCCTGCTGCTGCATGGAGCTCAACCTTGCACGAGTCTGCCCCAAAGGTGCCGCTAAGTGGCAACCCGGTAATGGCCACACTGTATTTGCCATTGCTTTCGGTGTAGCCAAATCTCACTATTGCCTGGTCATTGGCCTGGCAAGTGACCTTGACCATGGCTCCTGCACCAGATAATGATAAAAAGTATTAAGTTGCAGTATGAAATGCTGAAAGACATTTCGGAAGAATGAACAATTTGTAAAACATCATCCATCTTGTAAGTAGTTTTTCTCTTTGATGAATTTAGCTACAATTTGGGTTCACAGCTCATCATGGTATTAGTCGCATATCCATATATGTGTATCCTCAGTGTACTGTACTTTGGCCTACCTGGTAGCAACTTTAACTTGATGTTTTTATTTAAGCAAGAACGTATAGGCTTCTATAAAACACTAACAATGCCCTGTACCAAAGGAAATGTCCAGATCCTTCTTGTGCAGACTTTGGAAGATTCTCTTTTTAACTATAGCAGATAATAATGATAACCAAGCTCAAAATTTTCCTCTAGCCATGTTCTTGGATCTTCTGTATGATATGGTTGAATACATTTTCTTGTCACCAAGTAGTGTTTAAGCAAGAAAACTATGAACAGGAAGAAACTTGACGTATTTCCAAGTTTTTTTTTGCGGGGGACGTATTTCCAAGCTGACTGCATTAATGTGCTTAGATAAAGAGAACTGCAAATAACCAAAAATTTACCTTCCAGGTGCTCTTTCCCATGGGATTCTTCTGGGTGTGCCTCATTGAAGCATCTATAGCAGTATGCTTTGCCTATCACCTTAATGATAGGAGCATACGTTGGCGATGCTGAAAGAGAAGGTGGTGGCAAGCTTCTGGCTGCCTCACCGAGCATTGCAAAGGCAACCAGCACGGATAAGACCAGCCATAGCTGACCCTTTGGCTGGTGTCCAACGCTTACTTTCATGGCTGGACGGTGTTTTCTCAAGTGAGAGGAGGAGATGGGGGAATGTGAATGATTTTGGCTTTGGTATGGATGGGTATTTATAATGTTCAAGGTGGCACTTGGCAGGGTCTCTGGGGAAGCAGGTGGAGCTGGTAAGGTAGTATTGCCATTTGAGTGATTAGAGCCTGTACTTTCCTAAAAAAAATAGAGCATGTACTTTGTCAACCACTTGATTTCAGTGAGAATGTGGAATTAGTTGTGATTTACGATAACCTATTGTAGTTGGAGTATATGAATCTGCTTGTATGTTATTACCTCTGTTCCAAAATATAAGACGTTGTGGTAGGCTAAAATGGCCTACCAAAACGTCTTATATTTCGGAACGGAGGTAGTATTTCAGAGAATAACTATTGTAGATTTTGAAGTAACCGCAGATACACAATTATGTTAGCCATGAGAAATTTCACCAGCTTGATGCACATATTTATTCAGTTGCTTGTAAATCCTCAAGGGTCTTTGTACATATCTTTTGCAGTTTATCCTGCATACTGAATTCATCTCACCTGAATGTAAAAGAGCAGAGCAGTTTGGTATTTTTTCTATTTATCTTAGAAAAGTTCATGTTTCATAGTACTCGATAGCATAAACTGGAAGTTTGTGATGCAATTTTTCCTACGTTTCTTTTAGAAATATTCAACCTGAATTGTGTAAACCCAGTGTCTTTGAAGGTGTATCATTTATAAGCTCTGACCAGGGTAGATCGAGGTGGTGAATTTCTATATTTTTTTTGCGGGGGGAGGCGGTGAAGGTTAAAAGCCTTATTTACCAAACCTGGCAAAGTTCCAGCTGTGTCCACATGGAATTTGGAAGAAACACATGATTTGTCAGGCTACGGTATCAGATGAAATAGGCCTGACCGTCATCGTCGACTTCGACGACAAAACCGCGGCGGTTACAATGTTTGGTTTGATGTCAATTGCGCCGGGCACCTGAGTTTCCACTCCATGGAGTGCCCTCAGTGGTGCAGTTAAACCGAATCCATTCTGGTAAACATGTACAGTGCGGCATCTTTGGCATGTTTGCCCTTCGTTCCTCATAGGGATGACCTGATGGCTGATGCTGATGCAAGGTAACATTTCCAGTCCGTTGATGGCTACCTCAGCCATTTCTTAGACTCCGGCTGTCAATATTTAGTCTTAGCTGCAGATTCAGCCTTGCTTAAAAATAATAAAACAGTACAGTAAAAATGGAGTCAACATTTTTTTTTTTTGCAGCTGCTGGTGGCAGAATCTAACAAGAGGCGGGAAAAAAAGATTGAATGAACTGCCACATTATCTTGTCAGGTGAGCCGAGGAGAGTGAGTGGTATGTGTAGCTTCAACTGCTCAAATATACTAGGCCGCTGACCACAACATAGCAGCTCACCAAACCCATGGCAAAAGAAAGCAAAAGGTGTATGCGTGCCCTTGGTCAAAGGAAAGCTTTTGCATCCATGTCTCGTCTCCTCTGCTCCACGAATGAATTGAGCAGGTTTAACTAACAATTCAACATGCTTCGATCTTGTTTTTCCTGCTACTTTGTTCTCTTGCAATCATCTGCGAGACCGATGTTTTAGAGTTGGAGGCTTATATTTGATTAATAAGAGAATAAGAATGGATTGATATATGTATGTTCTTTTTTTGAACTGGATATATGTATGTTCTTGTTTGCCTCAAATGGAGCTTTGGTGGCAGCCAGTTATTTGCATTTACGGGCTTACTGGACTTCAGTATCAAACAACTCGGCCCAATCCAACCCAGCCCAGCCCCATAGATTGTGTCCATGACATGTTCTGTTCGCTACGCAAATTCTTTTGGCCAAATAATACTTTTCTCGCCACATTGGAACCAAATAAAACAGTAAAGGAAACAGAAATAAAGTTGAGAATTTTTGTTAAAAAGAGAACTCATTTGCGCATTGATCGCCATCATGCAGTGCCATCCACCCTAGCAATTCAAAATTTACAAGCAGGCTAGTTTTAGCTCCATTGATTTCTAAACCATCTAATTCCCTAGTCAATGCCCCCATATATGTTCTTCTGAACTTAACCCCAAAATGATAACAGCTCAACTGATCCAAGAACAATGCAGTGCAATGCATAGCCCTCTCACAGGCCATTACCTTCCTCCAGAAGAACACCATCCCAACTAGCTACCGAGTAACAATAATTGAACACGACAGTAACACCTTAATGGCCATCTCATGCATGAACACCCTAAGTGCTTTGTGATGTTAGTGTTTCTCTCTCTAGCTGACCTAATTAGTGTCGTTCCAGACGCTGAAGAGCTGCGTGCCGGTCATGTCGCTGCTGCTTGTCGCCGGCGGAGCTGAGGCCGGCGCCCACGCAGCCATCCTCCCCCCACCGTAGGCTTCTGCGGTGCTGACGAGGTAGTTCTCGTAGGCGATCTTCCCGTCGTCGTGATCCCTGCTCATGTTGCCGCCGCTGTACGCCTGTGCCGCCACCGCACGTGCGTGGGCATGCGCAGCCGCCTGCTCGTGGGCGTGGCTCACCGCCGCGGTGGTAGTGCTGCTCATTGGCAGCATATAGCTCTCGACCGCGCCGTTGTTGTACACTACGGAGTTGGAGCCAGTGCTGTGCTCCAGCGAGGCGCCGGCTCCGTTGTCGATGCTGCCAAGGCCGCCATGCTGCTGCTGCTGCATCGCCTGGGCATGCTGCGAGAAGAAGTCGTGCGCGCCGCCACCGGCGCCGAGGTTGAGGTGGTGGAGCTCCTGCAGGCTGTGCGCGGCCGCGACCACCGCGTGGTCTGGCTCCTGCTTGCACCACCCGCGCAGCGGCTGCGCATGGGCGTAGGGGTGGTACATGTGTCCACCACCGCCGCCGGAAACCTGATGAGGCGGCGCCTGGAACGCGATGGTCGGCCACGCAACAGCGCCGGCGACAGAGGGGTGATGGTGGTGGTACGCCGCACCGTAGGCGGCCAGGGCTCCCATGTCGTAGCCGCTCACCACGCCTGCGTGCTGCTGCTGCTGCAGCGCGAGGGACGACGCCGTGGCCGCCTCTGCGTCCTTGAGGCGCTTGGCGGCGCTGCCGATGGGGAGCGCGGTGCTGTCGAGGATGCTCTTGACGTCGTAGCGCGTCATGTCGAAGTTGGTGACAGCGTTGAGCCCCCGGAACTTGATCGCCGCGATGTCGTACGCCTCGGCAGCCTCCTCCTGCGTGCCTACATTACACAGGCGATGCCCATGGTTAGGTACCAACAACAACGCAATCTACGAGTCGACGCCATGCATGCATGCAAGGTGTGTGACAAGCTAGCTTAATTATTTTAATTGATCATTAGTTTACTGCAAATGCATGCATGCATGCAGACGCAGCTCGAATATTTTGACTAGATGCACCGGTGATTGGAGACAGCGGCAGCACTAAACATGGAAGCTACGTTTAATAAAGCATGTGCACTCATGCACAAAGTACAATAGTAATATGCTCGATGCAACTTGGCATGACTTGCAGGTCCATTTTCAACATGAAATCTACGATTTTGTCGCGCCATTCATTGGCATTTATGGTTTGTCACTCCATTTCTCGCATGGCATGTATGGGTTGGCCTTGGACCCACACGTCAGCTGAACATGTATTTGAATTTGGAAAATCAACGAGATCATAACTAGTTCGCAATGGAGGATTATTACTAAATGTACCCGGCTGTCTTTTTTAAAAAACACGGTACAAACGTATACGCTCTAATGTCTCTGATAGTTGAGGTGGTAATTTCAGTGTAACCAAACGTATTCAGTGCAATTGATAGTGAGTATCTATACTTACTGAAGGTGCCCAAGTAGAGATCCTTGTTCCCTGCAACTCTCCCTATCCTCGCTTGCCATCTCCCATGTTGGTGGTGCCTTTATTATACAAAATTCAAATGGATCAGCATCAATAATCAGATTTTATGTAGCTAATGTTAGGTTTATCCTGCCGACCTCTGCACCATACGATGCATGCAACCAAGAAAAGGAAACGCGTGCATACCTAGTTACTCCACGATAAATGGATGCACCTCTGGAGAAACCACTGCTCTTTCTGCACATACACACATCAAATAAAATTAGCATTAGTTGATTTGCTAACCACGTACTTACTTCATATATAAAAGATAAGAGACCGACCTTCGCAGAGATGCCACAAACTCCTGCCTTGTCATGTGCTTCATCTCCTCTAGCTCTTTTTCATAGTTGTTTACCTAGAAAAAATGGAGAAAATATGCATGACTTTAAGTACAACTTCAGTAAGCTAGGCTTCCCAAAAGATAATAATTAGAGAGATGTGACTAAGTGGTTCACCATTACATTGATCAACGAATAATAAAATGGTACTCCCTCTGTGAACTAACACAGGATCTTATAAATCACTACTTTAGTGATTTAAAAGATCTAAAAATCTTATATTAGTTTACATAGGTAGTAATAAAGAACAATGACTTCTTCCAAAAACAATGACAACAATAGCAGCTAGCGTAATGCTTACTGGGAAATTTGTCGTCGTCGTGGCACCCCAATACTTGAGAGCAGCCAAATCATAAGCTCTTGCAGCTTTCTCCTCTTTGTCATAGCCACCTATATATGTATTTCAATATTAGAACATGTACAAAAAATGTAGTTTAAAGAATTGATAGCAATGAATGCATCAACAAAATGTGACAAAAACAAATGTAATTACTTTGATCTGGATCTTGCTTACCTAGATACACTGTGTGGAGTCGAAAAGGCCGAGTTCAAACAAAGTTGGATAATAAATCAAAGAGTAACTTTAATTAGCAACATTGGAGGGGATTGATCATATATATGTATATATGTAAGCAGATTTAAAGATAACACATCAGTACCTTGACGACCCTTGCGAGTTTGCCCTTCTCTTCTGCAACTGTTGTCCCATAAGTGAGCCTCATATCTCCCGGTCCATCTATGCCTATTAAAGCCAATCGCAAAAAAGAATGACACGTTGTAAGCCTACCACAAACCATGCCCACATAATGGCATTCCACATTTCCCAAGCATCTACATTATTCAAAAAGAGCCTCAAAAGCAAATAACACTCACTTGATTCAAGGAAGAAAATAAGAGAAAAATACAAAAAGTGATACTAGCGTCATCGAAAAAACAGAAAAAAGGAAAAAAAAACTAGATTGATCCATGCTTAAT